>CM066330.1:178403982-179003982 GCA_033807585.1 Hydrophis major | reverse complement strand
GGGAAAGAGAAGAATGTTACATTATACTGCTTGTGGGCGGGATGGCGCATTGCGAAACAGAGTGTCACGAAATGGAGTTCCCTCGTAAGTTAGCCATCAAAGCAAATGTTGTACAATATTAAGGAATAAAAACCTCACCTTGAGTAGAAAATCTAACAGCACCTGGTTTTCGCAGGTTTCTCTTTCTGACTTGCTCAACTGGAGAAGAAACAATATTTGGATATAATGAGAACTCTACTTGTGTTATTCTAATACATAAAATGGTGGTTAAAGAACACCCAATGAAATCATTACATTAAAAACTGCTAAACTGGATGCAGATTTCTACCTATAGAATGAATGTTTTCTAAGAAAGCATCAGCAACAAGAGTGGGATTCTACCGGTTCGGACCGGTTCTATAGAACCGGTTGTTATGATTCTGCTTAGTTCGGAGAACCAGCAAATCATGCCCCTGGCTGGCCCCACCCGCCCCTCTCTGCCTGCCCCTCCCCTTCCCACCCAGTCAGTTCTCATCGCGCATGCGCAACATCGCGTGCAAGCCCAACATTGCTGAGTATGTTCTTCCCTACCCAGTCACTCCTTAAGGTATTTCTTTCTTTCCCCCTCCCAACAATCAGCTGTTCCCATGATCAGCTGTGCCAGGATTCCTCTTGCTGTCTGCTTCACCCAGGAGGCTTCCCTGAGGCCCAGGAAGGCAAAAAATGGAGGGGGGGGGCACAGCACCCCACTCAACCCTGCTCCATTTTTTGCCTTCCTGGGAGCAAAAATGCTCCCCCAGGAGGCTTCCCTGAGGCCCAGAAGGCCCCAAAATAGAGCACAGGGGGTGCTATGCATCCCTGCTCCATTTTTTTCCTTCCTGGCAGCAAAAATGCCCCCCCAGGTTTCCGAGGCCCAGAAGGCGCCAAAATGGGGGTGGGGGGTGTGCTATCAAAAAAAGCCATGCCCACCCAGTCACATGGTCAAGGCCACCTAGCCGCGCTCACCTAGCCTCACCCACAGAACTGGTTGTTAAAAAATTTGAATCCCACCCCTGATCAGAAATGATAAAAGATGGTTCCAGGTAGACAGGAAATCAAGCCATTTTATTTAAATGACCAGCTGCATACATAAAAATCAAATTCTAAATATTAATCAAGGTTTCAGAGATTTTGTTTAATAAACCTTAATAATCCAGTCTGTGTGTTTTGAAAAGTTATTTTCACTATTGCAATTTTTATTCGAATTATATTTATGACAGTTTCTACGCTTTTTAAATGTTCTCATCTTAGTTAAGGAAATGAGAAGGGAAATCACCCTTCCCTTAGACCTTATAACACTTCTATATTACCCAAAAAAGAAAAGCAGCAAATAGAATCTTAGTAAATTTCCATATAAATGGCAATAATATATCTTAATTTAACATATGGAAATACCCACACACACAATTAATCTTACATATAGTATAAAATTACTACACACATGGGTAATAAGGATATTAGGATACACTAAAAAGTTTCTAAACAAAATTCTAATATTACAAAAACCGATAAAGGACAAGTATTAGAAGAAAATATGCAACTAATAGCCATAATATTAATATTGTCTAAATTAAAACCCAGAAAGTCTTATGTATGAATGGGTTAGTAAGTTGAAAAGTACAGATAGGATGCCAAACTTGATCGTTTCATCTGTAAAGGTTGCTTTCATCAGGTTACTTTTTAACTTCCTCAACAAAACACTTTAATTTATGGGAAAAATCCTATTTCCATAAGAGTTCATTAAATTTTTATACTGTATTTAACTAGAAAAACACAGAATTGAGCGGTGTTCCCTTAATAAATATATATATATATTCTGTATAGTGTTCATCTGTGAGTCAGACTTTTACGGTGGTTTCAGATTGAAATTTGCGGCAGCCTATTACTGTGCCAGAATGGTTTTTTCTTCCTCCTGATTGGTTGGGAGTCTTGGTCTGTGTTTATTGGCCTTGGAGTTTGCTGTGTTCTGCTTGATTGGTGTTTCTAAGATCTTCTGTTTTTTAGCTCTTTTTGTATCTTGGCAACATTGTGTTACTTTATTGGAGGCCTTTAGTGCAGCCTGGCTCCGGGTAAATGGACAGCTATCATTAGTTAGGAAGCTGGGTTTCAACTGGGTGCCTGGTTGGGGTGTGCTTGAGCTGGAGGTATCAGGAGGGATCTGTTTGTGCCCAAGTGTTTGCCTGGCTTGTGGTGTGATTTTTTTGTTTGTGAGTGCAGGCTTCCAAATGATTGACAGTCTGGTGGAATCATCTCTTCTGTTCATGCTTTCTGGTCTTTTTTCAATCTCTATGGCTTCTCTGATGATTCTGTGGCTGGGATTTTCTATAGTAGCTAGGGTTTTGGTGCCATTGAAGTTGATGCTATGACCTGTGGCTTCCATGTGTTGGACTAGTGAGGAAGTGTGTTCCAGCTTTTTGACTGCATTTTTGTGTTCATCCAGGTGGGTACTTATTCTTCTATTGGTCTGTCCAATGTATGTGGCCGGGCATGATGCACAGGGGACTTCATATATGCCTTGGTTTTCTAGGTCAATTTTGTCTTTGAGGTTTCTGAGGATGGCTGCTATTTTTCTGTCTGTTTTGAAGGCAGTCTTGATGTGGTGTCTGTATAGTATCTTACTAATTTTGTCTGTAGTACCTCTTATGTAGGGCAGGACAGCTGTTCCATAGGTCTGTTCATCTTCTGGTCTCTATTATGTCTCAGTGTGTTTTGGTGGATCAAGCCGGTGATTTTGCTTTTGTGGAAGCCGTTGGCTGTCAGTACTTTAGTCAGGGTGCATAGTTCAGTCTTGATGTGTGCCTTGTCTTTCAGGCGTTTGGTTCTAGTAATTAGTGTTTTAGCCACAGAGTTTATCTGTGCTGGGTGGTGGTGGGATTGGATGTTGAGGTAGCGGTTAGTGTGTGTTTTCTTCTGGTATACGGTGTGTCCCAGTGTGCCATCTGTTTTTTCATAGATTAGTACATCTAGGAATGGTAGTTGTTTGTTTCCGTTTCCATGGTGAACTTGATTTTGGGGTGTGTGCTGTTTAGGTGTGTTAGGAAAATGTTTAGGTTTTCTTTTCCATGGGGCCAAATCACAAATGTGTCATCAATGTATCTTAACCATAGTTTGGGTTTGTGGATGGCATTGGCCAGGGCTCTGGATTCGAATTCTTCCATGAACAGGTTTACAATGATGGGTGACAGTGGTGATCCCATAGGGGCTCCTTCAATTTGTTTGTATCTTTGTCCTTTGTATATGAAATATGTGTTGGTTAAGCAGAGTTCTGTTAGTTCCATGAGGTGTTTAGCTGGTTGGTATTTATTTTTGATGATTTCAAGGGTCTCTTTTATCAGGACTTGAGTGAATAGTGAAACCACGTCGAAACTTACAAGCAGATCTTCTTGCTCCACATGTAGATCTTTGATCATTTCTAAGAAGTGGTATGAGTTTTGTACATGTGAAGCTGCTGTTTCAGCATGGGGCTGTAGCTGTTTTGCTAAGTGTTTAGCTAGGTTTTGTCGTGGTACTCCTCTGGAGCTGACTATGGGTCTGAGAGGTATGCCTTCTTTGTGTATTTTTGGGAGGCCGTATAGTTTGGGGCATCTGGAAGATTTTTCTCTTGGGATGATCATCTGTTGGGTCTCTTTGCTCATGTGGCTGGTTATAATTTTCTTCTTGGTTAATTTTTCCAGATATGTGGTTGGGTCTGTGTTTATGGGTTTGTATGTGGGGTCTTGGAGTAGGTCTGTTAATTTTGTTTCATAGTCTTTTCTGTCCATTACTACTGTGGCATTCCCTTTGTCTGCTGGGAGGATGATTATGCTGCTATCTCTTTTCAGGGTTTGTAGCGCTTTAATTTCTTCTTTCTGGAAGTTGTTTTTGGGTGGTTGCTTGTGCATAGGATGTGCTTTGGTTATTTGGGTTTTCTCCCGCGTAAGATTGGAAGTATCTAGGCAACGTTTCGATGAAGTCTCATTCATCATCTTCAGACTTGATCTTCAGCTCTGTGCTTCTCAGAGTGATGTGAGCTTGCAGCTGCTTCTTCCTTTTAACTGCTAGTGGGGTGTGACTTGATTGGGTGGGGGCTTGGCTGTGTTCTGATTAACCTGAGCACAACCAAGCCCCCACCTAAATAGAACATGCCTCCAGCCAATCAGAACACAGCCAACCACCCAACCAATCAGAACACAGCCAAACCCCCAACCAATGAGAACACCCACCCACCCAATCAGAACACAGCCAAGCCCCCACCCAATCAAGTCACACCCCCACTAGCAGTTAAAAGGAAGAAGCAGCTGCAAGCTCACATCACTCTGAGAAGCACAGAGCTGAAGACCAAGCCTGAAGATGATGAATGAGACTTCATCAAAACGTTGCCTAGATACTTCCAATCTTACGTGGGAGAAAACCTAAATAACCAAAGATCCATATATATATATATATATATCTCCACTTATCTTTTTAATTGTTTTGTTCCATGTAAATGTCTTAAGAGCCTTCAAAAGTTATAAAAAATAAACCAATGAAGGGAAGATAGTACATAATACAATTATAGCTCCAAACCCTGCTCCAAAATGTAAACTTTAAATTCTGTCAAAAGAACTGGAATGAGATAAAACCCTTCTTACTCAGTTTCCTGGATTTTTTCACTTCCATTTTTAAGTTACCAGACTTGTTTGAAGTGCCCAGAATATTTTCTAGCTCTCTGGTGCCCTCTAAAGCCTGAAAAACAGATTTATTTATTTAAAAAAAAAGTCAGTATCAGTGCTAAGGTTTTTAACCTAAAAACAACATTCCTTAAGCCTTCTATTTTTTTTCACAATTCATAATGGCTACACAAACATACCATGTTACTAGCATGTAATATTAGAAATATGCCCAATAGGATCAGCCCCATGAAGTTGAAAGTTAATTTCCTGGCTATATTTGATAGGTTGGAGAACCAAGAAAACCAGGAATTCCATTTTGGATATGAATTGAAGATTGCCTGTTGTGGTATTCTTTGGATTATTTCACTATCTCTCCTAGAGCAAATCAGATAAAATGAAGAGTTTCCCATAACACTGTCTTAATATCATGCACCAACATTTCCCAATGAAAATGCAGGGATGGTTGGACAGAGATTTTAATTCAGATATCCCCCAGTCCAAATTCATATTTAGCCACTTTATCAAGATTCAAACATTTTTAAGGCTAAGGGAAACATCAGACTTTTAAAAAGCATATCAGAGGTTGCACTGCAAAAGGATAGGATTACTTACATATTTTAAAGAAGTTGTACTATTACTTACTTAGAATTCAATTATTCCACTATTACATTTTAAATATTCACTGACAGTAATCCCCATATTTTTCAATTATTACTAAATTTGAACAAAATTAAAAGTATAAGCAAAGCCACCCCCAAGTCCTCTTACACATGTACACCTCCTCAGACAGTGAAAGTAGCAGGTGAATGTAGAAAGTGGCAGCATTAGCAAAGAATTTGTGAGAATGCAGAGAGTTGTTTCAGACCGCCTAGAAAGATGTAATGGGGAAAAAGAGTCACCTTGAAGAACAGGATGAAGATCCATAACCAAGACTATAGTCAGAAAAGAAATCTAAATTCAGAGCAAACTGTAGCCTAGGCAAGCATCTCAGAAAAAGACCTTCTCTAGTTCTCACAAAGACAAAGGAAGAGAGCAAGGAAATGCACTCAGACTTGCAACATTCTGTTCATATAATCTTATAATAAATGTAGCATTAGTGTGCATGACTTTGGTTCCCTGGTCTGGTTTACCTTGAAGCGATGGCACAAGCATACATATGCATCTATGGAATACTTAGTATTTCTACTGAATTCTGTTATTATGAGAGTAGTTTTGAATAATAATTTAGATACACTAAATTGAGTTAAAGTTTACTTTAAGAAATAGCACAGTCCAATAAACGGTCCAGGTCATATATGTTTTACAGTCCAAAGAATATCCAATTACAAAGTCTTCTTACCGGTTGCCTTTGTCATTTACAGTAAACGAAAATATCAAAGTATAAGCATAGCATAAATACAACAGAGAACCTTAGATAGCAACAGAATGTCAGAGAGAGCAAGCTATGATCTCTAGCTTCCTCTTATGGTAATTTGCAATATAATCAACCAATCGGAATATAGTATAAATCAATACAGTGATTTTGTCTTAAAGCTACAAACATACATTGTTGGTTTATATATTGCCAACGCAACTAATTGGTGGACAGATTCCTAACAAACTCAATTCACAATGAGAAAAAAGAAGAACCTAAGGACTAAACTGTAATAAAGAGAGGGGGAAATCAAGAGAATTGAATTAATTTGATAAAGTGGAAAAGAATAATGATGGACCTTCAAATTGGTTAGTTTTTTTCGGGTTTGCAGGAATCTTTCCACAGAATGTTCAACTTCAGACTGCAATACCAAGAGTCTGTGTAAAAAGACAAAGACAACATTAATGGCACAATACTTGAAACAAGAATAAGCAAAATAGAAACAAGGAAAATCTAGAGCTTCCATGTAAGGTTGTGCTTTTAGCAAACAACTTCTCCCTATCCCAATTAAGGTTAAAACAACAGCCATATAAAGTTGCAACTATTTACATTATGGTATGCATCTGAAAAATATTTCTAGTTCATCAGGTTTCTTCCTGGTTGCATTAAGATTGCAAACATGCTTCAGTGTATTAATTTAGTATCTACTTACCCAGATATCCCAGTGTTAGAGCTGTACATTAGAATTCCAACCAAGCCACATTCCAAATTTGTGGTTGTTCAAGATCAAGGAGAAAGTAAACAGTGGATATAAGAACAGAGAAAAAAGAACAATGGAAACCCCAGCATTATTCTGAAGGCCATTGGAAGGTCGATATTTGAGAGAAGGACTACACTGCACAAATATATTAAGTAAAAGCTCAAGTAGCAATTGCTTGCTCCGAACAGCTGAAACAACCAAACTGATATTATAGGATAAAGATGAGGATTCCACAGATGTTGCTAAACTGCAACTCTTAAACTCTTTCATCATCAACCATATTGGATGGCATTGCTGCCAAATCCAGTTCAACAACATTGGAAGGAATAACAGTTTCTTGCAGAATTAGGCCACCTATTATATAGGTAATCCTGTATAATTGTTGAAATTATTCAAAAACCATTTGAATAGTATTTATGCCTGGCCCCCCGAAGTAATGGCTGATGCAGCACAGTTGTGGTCAAATGATCAAAATTCAGGCATGGTAGTTCACTCACACTAACAAGACTAATGGCCTCAGGGACTCTTCCAGTGGCCCCACCTCTGCCTGAGTCCTGCTTCAGCGAGATCGTGGTGCCAGCTGCACTGGGGCTAAAGTAGAGGCCTTCCAAAGAATTGTGAGAAGGACATATGCAATTTAGAGAACAGTAGATGCAATTTGTAGAACAGTAGATGCAATTTGTAGAAAAGGAAGAAGGCTGGGGTGGCCAGTGGCCGCCTTGCATAGGGCCAGGCCAGAGATGCCTCAGTAGCAGAGGGAGAGAGAAGACAGCAAATGTCACCTAAGTTCAGTAGGGCTGGTAGAGCATAAGATACAATAGATACTAGGTAGTAGGGGCAGCCGGGGCTTTGTGTTGCAGTGCTGGGTTGCTGACTGCAGCATGGAGCTTGAGGCAACACTCTGCAATGGTGCTGGCAGTGCTGGGGCTGAAATAGAGGCCCAAGGCAGCCACAGCCAGTAGAATCTACTGAAAGTACTGGACTTTTACTTCAGTCCCAAAGCTCCCACTGCTGCTGAAGGATGTCACAATCCCGGGTGGCCAAAAGAACACTATGGGGAGCTAGGCAGATGGAGGGACTTCAAAAGGAGAAAGTCCCTTATCTTATTGAAACTCAGGGCAGGGAGTAAGCAAGTCAGTAATGACTTGGGTTGGAGTGAGTCCGCACCAGGATAATTCAATTAACAAAACCAAGAGGGATTGCTGAGATTTCTGTCACTAAGTAATGCTTTCCGACCATATCACTTAGGGATGGAAATTCCGGTTCCAATCACTAGCCAAGGACTACCTGTACAAATAAATTATTTAACACAGTTCACAACTTTCAATGATTCTGGACAGCTCACAACAAGTTAAAAAAACCCAATAAAACATAAAATACCAAGAAAAAATATGGCAAGCATGATAAAGTGTGGGTCTTAATCTCTCTTTCCAATCCCTTGGATGAATGTGTCATTCAAAACATTAAAACATGGAAATGCACAGGAAATATTAGTACTAAAAAGTATTTGTATATATGGCATCTAGAAGTGCTAATGCTTGGAACACTCCCAAATCAACTGGAGTTGGAACTTCATGATAATTACTCCAATAGAAAATCTTACTTGTCATTGTTTTTCGTTTGATGTTGCTCCTTTCTATTGGATTGGATTGGCAAGACTATGGAAGACTCTCTGATTTCTAGAAAGATAATTAAAGAAGTAGGAATAAATTATTTATTTTCTCAATAAGGAACATTTCCCATTTTTCTGATCAATAGAAACTCCTCATTATTTGTATGTATATATGCATGCATGTATCTGTATATGTCTGTCTGTCTATCTAATATACTGCCTATATCTAATATCTAATATACACACATAGACAGACATATACAGATACATGCATACATATATACTTACAAATTACTTAAATAATGAGGAGAGGGAGAGAGAGAGAAAGAGGGAGGGAGGGAGGGAGAGAAAGAGAGAGAGCAAACCTGCAATGTTCTTCCTCCTGCATCCCTTGAAAAGAAACAGTACACAACTTTGATTTTAATTCAATGTCACTGCATCATATAGTATATGCAATATCACCCCAAAATGGAGAAAACCCTATGCAAGTCAATGCTTAGCAACCATAAGACTTTTTAGCAGTCGCTCTCATTGCAATAGCTGGGTAAGATAGGCAAACATTTTCTAGAGAAGAGAGGTTTAAATTGCCAAACAGTGGCTTTTAAGTTAGGAATGTATTTTCCCTCTCTATCCAGAAAAAATTCAAAGGATCTGAAAAAGGAATTCAACATTGTAGAGAACTAAAACACTTTGCATCAAAGAGATGGGGATTTTCTTTCCTCAAAATCCCAAAGGCCATCCTTGAAGCAAGAAAGCAAGAAAGAACATGTAGGAGTTCCAGCCCCTCTCTTTACACCCCTCTCTTTATTGCCTTACTCTCTGGTTAGTTTTAAACCAATTCTTTTCTGAAGGGGATTTGGAAACAAACACGTGCAGTGTGAAAAGATTCAGTATGCTCGTGTTCAGTTTTGACTAGTGCACCAGTTTGTTCTTGGAACGGATGCTCTGGCAATGGTTACTCATGCCCTCATGACCTCATTCTTAGGTTACTGTAATGCACTCTGCACATGGTTGTTTTTAAGGATTACGGCATTATCTTTTTATTTACAGAAGCTGCCCAGAGAGAGTGTCATGAGAGGATGGGCATAAAAATCCAAGTAACTAAATAGCTGCTGTTGATCTTCTGGCCAAATATTATCCTCACAGTCTGTCTCGATGGCAAATTGAATATGAAGTAGATCCCCATATCCTAACACAGGATGTGCAGATCAAGCCAAAAGCAAGCAACAAGCATTCACTCACACATGAATGAAGCTTAATGACCATTCATTCAAAAGAATCACAACACAGTTATGTTCAGAAAAGTAAAATGTCATAACCTGCTTTGTGTTCAAATTAACAGGAAGGGACAATACAGACAACATGACTGGGCCCATGTGATTTCTCCATCATGGAGCCTGCTTGGTTCAATTATTTTTTCTCTCCTGCCCTCTCTAACCAAACACGAGAGATATTCACTGTGTGGTCTATGTCGCCTCCCTCTGGGAGACAAGACGAAGAAGAGGCAACAGAATTAGTGCTTAGCATTGGGCACAAGTAGGAGGTGGGCGATCCACTGAGCACAGCTTGCTCCCAAGTCTTGTGACACCAAATGATTCCAGCTAAGGGTAAAGGCTACCCGAAAGCAAAAGAGGTTGGAGATAATTAAAGTACCATGTGAATATCACTAGAAGTGTTTCCCTGCAGTGCACTGGATCTAAAGATTATATGCAATGTCAAAAGTCATGACTTAAAATTTACAATGGATAACACTGTTATTTTACTCCTTCAGGAATATAGCTTAAGTGCAGAACTCAAGTAGAAAAAGGCTGCAGGATCTCTTCAGATTACAACCTCTCGGCAGATTACAACAAATAATGTCCCATTCCCAAATTTAAATTGTGTTCTAAACACGATCAGATGGACCTTATGTTTGATTCATGAACAACACAGTGGCTTTTACACTGAATGCCCTGAGCATCCTCAAAAAAATGCTCTTGAACATTTGCAAAGTGTGTCCTCCTGGCTCCTGAATAACTATTATTAGCCTGAGAAACCTGGTACTTTCCCATACTTGATACAGAAATGAAGCTTTCTCTCATCATATAAGTATATTAATTACCTTTCTGTTTGGTCACTGAATTTGGCACTCATGGATTTCTGCATTTATGTATAGCCATTAAAGGATTTGTAAGGATTAAAATCAATTTTTAAAACATTAATGCATAGAAATCTAATTAAATTAGTAAAATGACCTGTTGTTTATTATCTCATGCTAATATAGACAGAATACTAGCTGTGGGATCATATATTAATGTATTTTATTTTGTTTTAATTTATTCAATTTATGCACCAGCCAGCTCTAAACTCTTTGGGAGATGCATAATAAAACAAAATAGAATAGAAAACACAATATAACAGTTACAAAATATAACAGTTATAAAAACAAGTAAGAAAGTGATAAAAAAAAATAAGAACCAAAGACTAACCCACTGACCACCCTAGCACAAGGTCTGGGAGATCAGCCAAGTATTTAAGGCCTTCTTGAATGTCATCAGGATGGGAACTAAGGGATATCAGGGGGAATCTAATTTTTAGAGTCTGTGTGGGATCAGCTATAGAAAATACAGGTTAATGGTTAATGGCTTCCCTCTTTTAGCAACCATTCAAATTTATTATGGTGCTAAAATAGTAGCTTTATAACTGGTCCTCAAACTTACAAGTATCATGGTATATCCATGGTCATGGGACCACAATTTGGGTGTTTCATAAATGGCACACATTTACAATCTTGCAACACAGAACCACAATTTGCGAGCTTCACAACCAACTTCCAACAAGCAATCAATGGAGAAGCTTTTAGTAAGCTGCAAATTGTGCTCATGTGACATTGTGCTTAAAAAACAGCAGTTGATTCATTTATATCAGCAGAACTAAGATGTACAAAGTCTGGCGCAATCATCTGAAGTTTCACTTAACAGCCATATCATTTAACAATGGAGTTGTTGGTCCCAACTGCAGTTGTTATATGAGGACTTCCTGTCATGTAACATGCATTAAAAAGGCATGTGGAACAATAAGGGCTTTTTATTTAAAATCTTGCCTTAAAGCAGGTAATATGTCAAAACAGAGATGATACAGAGACACTGAAGAGAATAGCATTTAAGATTTTTAAAATATCCGTTTCAATGTCCAACTATGCATTATGACATCTTTATCATAATACACACATAAAACTTACTTGTGCTCACACTATTTCTAAGAAATTAAATTTAAAAATTAAGAGAATTTAAAAAAAACAGCTTACCATCTGATTCTTTGCCATTATTTCTGCAGCCTGATAGAACTAAAAAAAATGAAAGCTATTGAGGCGTTACTACATAATTATCCATCTAAATGTCAGCTGTGAACATGTGATTCCTTCTTTTATGTGCCAACGGACTGTTCCCTTATGCCCATACTTAATTAGAGCATGGAAATATAGCACACACTCACTTTTGCCTTTGATACTTAATGTTCAGGGATTTTACTTCAGGTATTTCTCCTTTTTTCCCAACTCAGAATACAGGCATATGAAAAATGCAGTCAATCTATATGCCATATACATAGGTGCTGCACAAACTAAAAATCATAGATTTGTTAAAAGCCAATACTTTGTATACTGTCAATGAAAGATTCATTCAGGAAACCCAGTGTTTGGAGTTTTGAAGTTAGGTTAGGGTTAGGGTTACACTATAGATCAGGGATGAGCAAACTACGGCCCGCGGGCCACATCCGGCCTGTTGGTCTGTCCAATCTGGCTGCCCTTGAAAAAAAATCGCTGGGCATGTCGTATTGCCCTGCGCCGCGTGGCCCCCAAAGCTGCAAAACAGTGCAGAGCGCTCTCGGGATAGGAAAGAAAAGAACAACTTTGCAAAGGCCTTGGCTGGGAGTTCGAAATCACCTTCGAGTGCGACCTCTCCGAAGGTGACTCCCCGCCAATCCCCCTTTTTTTCCCGGGGCTTCCAGGCTTAAACTTTGCAAAGGCAAAGTTTGCAGGCGAGAGCATCTTCCCACCGAGGAGCGGGAAGGGTTCCACCTGGTGGGCGGGCGGGCTGCTTGGAGCAGGCTGCTTGGAGCCACCTAAAGCTAGGCCACTGCTGGTGGAGCCTTGCCCTGCCTTGGTGCCCCGTTTCCTGACTCGGCGGTCCTGCTCGGGTGATTTTGGGGTGTGCGCTGTTTAGGTGTGTTAGGAAATTGTTTAGGTTTTCTTGTCCATCGGGCCAAATCACGAATGTGTCATCAATATATCTTAACCATAGTTTGGGTTTGAGGATGGCATTGGCCAGGGCTCTGGATTCGAATTCTTGCCCTGGCCAATGCCATCCTCAAACCCAAACTATGTTTAAGATATATCGATGACACATTCGTGAAGAAAACCTAAACAATTTCCCAAAATCAAGTTCACCATGGAAACAGAAACTAACAAACAACTACCATTCCTAGATGTACTAATCTACAAAAAAACAGATGGCACACTAGGACACACCATATACCAGAAGAAAACACACACCAACCGCTACCTCAACGCCCAATCCCACCACCACCCAGCACAGATAAACTCCGTGGCTAAAACACTAATTACTAGAACCAAACGCCTGGCAGACAAGGCACACATTAAGACTAAACTATGCACCCTGACTAAAATATTGACAGCTAACGGCTTCCACAAAAGCAAAATCACCAACTTGATCCACAAAAACACACTGAGACATAATAGAAACCCAGAAGATGAACAGACCCATGGAACAGCTGTCCTGCCCTACATAAGAGGCACTACAGACAAAATTAATAAGTTACTATACAGACACCACATCAAGACTGCCTTCAAAACAGACAGAAAAATAGCAGCCATCCTCAGAAACCCCAAAGACAAAATTGACCTAGAAAACCAAGGCATATACGAAGTCCCCTGTGCATCATGCCCGGCCACATACATTGGACAGACCAATAGAAGAATAAGCACCCACCTGGATGAACACAAAAATGCAGTCAAAAAGCTGGAACACACTTCCTCGCTAGTCCAACACATGGAAGCCACAGGTCATAGCATCAACTTCAATGGCACCAAAACCGTAGCCACTATAGAAAATCCCAGCCACAGAATCATCAGAGAAGCCATAGAGATTGAAAAAAGACCAGAAAGCATGAACAGAAGAGATGATTCCACCAGGCTGTCAATCATTTGGAAGCCTGCACTCACAAACAAAAAAATCTCCACACCACAAGCCAGACAAACACCTGGGCACAAACAGATCCCCCCTGATACCTCCAGCTCAAACACACCCCAACCAGGCACTGGTTTCACTATTCACTCAAGTCCCGATAAAAGAAACCCTTGAAATCATCAAAAATAAATACCATATATACACACACACACACACACACACATATATTTGTTTTCTTAAGTTTTCGCGGGTTCTTACATGTATGGCATTCAGCTTTGTTCGGGTATTTTCCCACATCATTGTAGTTGTTCTTTTAAAGTTGTAGCAACATTTCAGCAGAATCTCATCTGCCATCATCAGTCTTCTTTAAAAACTTTAAAAGAACAACTTTAAAAGAACAACTACAATGACGTGGGAAAATACCCGAACAAAGCTGAATGCCATATATAATATTCTTATATATAGTTTGCTGCATTTTATAATGGGCCCTTTATAATGGCCTTTTATAAAATTGGTTCGGCCCTCGAACGCAGATCTGATTTTCCATGTGGCCCCCGACAGAAATTAATTGCCCACCCCTGCTATAGATTATGAATATAGATAAATCTATTATTAATATTCAATTGAGAAGACGGGAATTACTGAGTGAATATAAATTCTTCAATTTGTATAATTGTTTTATTATAAAGGAGCTCTAACTTGCAATATGACATACAAAGAGTACCCATTTTCCTTATTTTAATTGGTCCATAGTAAGCCATACATTTCCAAATGATATTTTCTTTCTGTACTTGACCAACAAAACAAAGGCTTCTTCAAAGTTAGCTTAACTCCTGGTCCACGCAGGATTTTTAAAATTTTTGCCACTGCATTTTTCTGAGACTTTTTTCAAGTTTCTAGCCTTTTGTTCTATGTTTATTATTTTTAATAACCTAATATTTGCAAATTGACTTGAGTAAAATAGTCAGCAGATCTGAGAGATACCCTCTTTTTTTACCGTATATTAAGATCTTTCAGCAATAGGTATTTCAGAAGATATACAATTTTCAGTACCACAGCTGAACAGATGTCACAGGACTTTTTCTAAGTTAAGGCTATCAAGAAAATCTAGTTGATCAATTATTTTTCCGCTTTAGGAGTTTCTCATCTGAATTTTCCCATCTGAGTTTTAAAAGTGAAGGAATGCAACCAATTATTCATGGCTGAATTTACAGAGCTCTGTGTTCATTTGAGAACATTCTGCCTCAGAAATGTCTCTACCACTGTCTGCTTCTATGTTTAGAGCTTCCAGAACTTGTTTTTAATCAAGAATTCTAAATCGTTATGTTGTATGTTACACTCCATTAATTAACAAAGGCATGAAATTGTTTTACTGCAATGTATATTTTAAAACAATGCCTTGAGTTTTGTTGCACATTTAAATGAGTAATGCACAGAGGATAAAATAAAACTCCTACAGATTTCTGAAGGAAGTCAGTCAAAGGAGTTTACAAATATTCATACAGTAAAGAAGTGGCACAAAATCTGGCAAGTTTTTGATTCTCCCCATTGAAAATGGTTTAAACATGCTTGTAAAAGTTGTAAAAATATTGGCTCTCATAATCCAATTTTACCGAGGATAGGGAGGAGAAAAACAATTAAAAAATTATAGCTATTTATGTAACTATAGACATAAATGACTAAATCAAGGATCTGACTTGATCAATAACCAGAAAAGTTCCACAGTAAGTGGAATAAAATATTCAACTAACCATTTGATAGGTCATTTATCTGTTCTTTGGCATGATTACTCCTGGGACTTGAAAATGGACTTATTAGACATGTTCCTGTTGTTGGTGAAAAAAGGCCATTTTTCTTTCCTTTTATTGGCGATGTTGCTGGCACCTGGACCAACAAAAAACAACAAAAAGCATTTTGTATGTTAGGATAATGCAGTAAAAAAGCACTTGTCACATTCTCCCTTTCAATGCCAATATACTTATTATTTAGAATAGTTATAATCTACCTATCTTGCGACCAGAGTTACATATATTTTAATATTTTCAGCATAATTCTGAGTTACATCAAAGTCAACTCAGGTAATTTTGCAAGAGGGTGATCTAAGTTATGGGTGTCACAACAGAAAAATATAGTTGATCTTAAGTGTGTCAACCCTCAAAACGACTTTGGCCATGCTTACTTTTGTTTCATTTCTCAGTTGCCACTCTTGGGGGGTGGAAGTCAAAAGGTATTGGAATGTGGTGCCCTAACCTTCTAGACAAAATATTGACCAGAATCAGTGTAAGAACCAAAGTCATGGCAACAAACACCTGCTGAGATCGAGAGGGAAGCTGCTGATGAACTGATTGGTTAACATGACCGAGGACACCTGAGGGGAGTGGGTGGGAAGTTTCTATTCTTTTAACTATCCTACGGCATGGGAATTACTTAGAGCTAGCTTCAACTTTCTGCGTGCTGACATGATGTACTCAATAAAAGGTCTTTTGAGCCTGACTGAAGTCTCAGAATCCTGATTCAGTTGGGTTCATTACTCGGAATCATGACATCTGTAATAGAATGTACAACGTTGGAGAAGGTGTAGGGGAAGGTTTTGGCAAAAGCACTATGGTTTACTAGAGAAGCGACAGTGCACTCCAGAAAAAAACTCAGAATAAGAGACTGCACAGTCCTGAACTGGATGGGAGAGAGAGGAAGAAATTCAGGAAGCAACCTCCTATAATCTCTAGGGGTACTTCTATTACGTTAGAAGGTTATAGTTTTAATCTGGCAAAATCTGCCTAGTAGGTATAAGCAAATAAAGGATTGGAGTCAGTTGGATTTTGCTGTCTAATCCTTAGACTTGGGCCTGATAGCTGCAGATTTTTATTATCATTATTAACCTAATATTTATTAAATGCCATATAAAGAGCAAGACATTTCTAACTCCAGTTTTGCTACTCAAAATTTATGGAAAAGTGGAGGGAAGGGAGGAAAAGTAGAATGAAATAAGAAATAAAGAACACTCAGGATTTAATTCTTAAGATTACAAATTAAAGTTTCCATCACCTACATAGATTCTCAAAACAGACCACAGAAGCTACTGGATGAGATATATTTTAGTGGTCTTGTAATTTGAACACTTTCTTGCAACATTTAAGAATACAGTTTTCACCCTCAGCAAAAAGGTAGTTCTAATTTTCATGATTAATTTTACCTCTGATTTTTGAAAAAGTAATGAAATTATAAACCTGCAGCAAGAGATCTGACTGAGCAAACATGCCAAATAATTATTCTTAAAATAAACATTTTCCCCCTTTGAAATTTCAATTTCAGAAGAAAAAGCAACTTGAGGGTGGAATAAAATAATTTCAAGCTGGATCACTTGTTTCCAAAAACACCCTTCTGACCTAGAAAGCAGATGCAAAATTACAGTCACAGCTGTATTTACAGCACATAATGAATAATAGAAAATGAAATTGCAAATTACATTGCTAATGATTGTTGTTTGGCTTGAATTTTGTTTCAAACCAAACAAAGAGAAATATACATATTTTATTTTATTTTTAAAAAGAATTTTATTAATTTTCTACAAACAAACAAGACAAACAAAACATTAAAACATCAACTCTCATATATACATCCAGTGTGTCAGTTGGTTCATCAGTTTTGTGCATTCATTTTGTAGTCTCAATTACAATTATGTTACATAACAACTCATATTGTCAATCCAAACTTATATATCCTAGTATCACTAAAAAAAAAAGAAATTTTTGACTATACTTTTAATCATTCATGCTTTATGAGATAACAATACTTTAAACAGTTTATTCTGTAACAAATCATATAATCATATCAAATCAATCCTAAAAAACCTTTATAAATATAGTGTCAATATTCTATTATCGTATTTTATCATCTAGCCATTGATAAAAAAGATCCCAAATTTCATAAAATTGTTTCTCCTCTTGCTCTCTAATTTCAAATGTCAATCTACTCATCTCAGCACATTCCAATATTTTCTTAATAATTTCTTCCTGTAATGGTATTTTCTCATTTTTCCAATTTTTAGCAAATACAATCCTAGCCACTGTTAATACATTTACAATCAGGTATTTCAAATCTTTACTATATGTATCAGGTAAAATTCCCAATGAAAAGATCTCTGGTTTCAAGTCTATGTGTTTCTTTGTCATTTTTTCCAACCACATGCGAATTTTAATCCAATATTTTCTGGCGTCCTCACAAGTCCACCACATATGGTAATATGAGCCAGGTATCTGATGACATTTCCAGCATTTTTCAGATTTGTTCTTAAACATTCTTGCTATTCTTGTCGGGGGAAAGTGCCACCTGTAAAACATCTTGTACAAGTTTTCTTTATATGCTGTTGACATTGTCATTTTATAATTTTGAGACCACAATTTTTGTCATTTCTCTAAATCAATCCCATATCCAAAATTCTTCCCCCAAACAATCATAGTTTCTTTAACTTGTTCTTCCTCTAATTTAATTCCCAGTAAATAACCATATAATTTTTTAATCACCTTCTCATCAGTACCCATCAAGATCTTATCTAAATCAGTCTGTTTATCATAGAATCCCTCCATTTTAAAATCTTCATCATACCTTGAATGTATTTGCGCATATGAAAACCAATTCATCTTTATACCTTGTTCCTCTAAGTTTTGGATCGATTTAAGTCCACCCTTTTCATCCAACAGTTCCCCATATCTAACTGTTTGTTCCTTCTTATAGATTATAGGATAGGAAAATGCTTCAATAGTCGATAACCAAACTGGAATTTTCAAATAACATTGTTTTTTTATCTTCTCCCAATTTAACCACAAAGACTCCCATATATAATGTCTTCTAAAATAACCCTGTGTTTTAGTTCCCTTATACCATAAAAAAGCATGCCAGCCCAACAGCAAATCATGCCCTTCTAATGTCAACAATCTATGCTTTCTTAATGTTATCCATTCTTTGACCCACATCAAACTTGCAGCTTGATAATACAATTCCCAATTAGGCAGGCCAAAACCTCCTCTAATTCTAGCGTCTTGCAAAAGCTTTAGCTTTATTCTCGCTTTTTTACCTTGCCATATAAACTTCAACATGATTTTATTTAAATCTTCAAAATAGTATTTTCCAAGCCTAATTGGTATTGTTTGAAACAGAAATAGAATTCTGGGTAAAATATTCACCTTGATTGTTGAAATTCTCCCTATTAATGACAGTTGCAAGTTTTCCCATTTCTTCAAGTCTGTAGCTATCTGTTGTTTGAGTTTAATATAATTATTCTCTTTTTATGTGCTACATCTTGCTGTCAAATATATCCCCAGATACTTAACCTTATTTGTAACTTGGATTTTCAAAAGATCTACCAGTTCTTCTTTCTGTCTCAATAGCATGTTCTTTGTCAAAATCTTTGTTTTATCTTTATTTATTTTCAAACCAGCCATCTCACCATATGTATCTTTTCCAATAACTTTGGAGCTGTTTCTAGCGGGTCTTCCAGAATAAAAGCTAAGTCATCAGCAAAAGCTTGTAGTTTGAATTCTTCCTTTTTAATTTTCATTCCTTTTATGCTTTTATCATCCCTAATATTTCTATTCAACACTTCCAAAGTCAACACAAATAGCAAAGGGGATAGGGGACATCCTTGTCTTGTGCCTTTTCTTATATTAATAAAATCTGTAAGTTCTCCCTTCATCATTACCTTTGCTATCTGTTTATTGTATATGGCTTCTATTGCTTGAATAAATTTTCTGGCAAAACCCATCTGTTCCAATAGTAATAACATAAATCTCCAGTTCACGTTGTCAAATGCCTTTTGAGCATCTAGGAATATCAAAGCCATTTGCTTTTCAGGATGTGCCTAATAGTATTCCAAAGTGTCCAAGATTACTCTCATATTGTCTCTGATTTGTCTCTTTGGCAGAAATCCATTTTGATCTGGGTGGATAAAATTATTTAAATATTTTTTAAGTCTTTCTGCTAAAATTGAAGCAAAAATTTTATAGTCTGCATTCAATAAAGAAATAGGTCTATAGTTCTTAATTTGCAGTGGGTCAGCCTCTTCTTTTGGAATAAGTGTAATATAAGCCTCTGACCATGTTTTGGGTATCATCTTCCTTGACATAACTTCATTCATAACTTCTAATAGTGGGATGCTCAATGATTCTTGAAATGTTTTATAGAATTCTGCCGGAAGCCCATCTGGACCTGGTGCTTTCCCATTATTTTGTTTCTTAAGTGCTTCATTTAATTCCATCATTGTTATATTGCTTTCTAGCATTTCTTCAGTCTCTTTAGGTATCTTCGGTAAGTTAGCATTCTGTAAATACTGTTTGACTTTTTCCTCATCAATATTCTCTTGTTTATATAGTTGCCCATAAAAATCTCGAATAATTTCCTTTTTCTCCTTATTACCATAACAAACTTGGCCTTGATCATCTATTAGCTTCAATATTTTTCTTGATTCCTTCTCCTTTCTCAATTTATATGCTAGCCATCTACCTTCTTGAAAAAGAATTACAGAAAATGCCACAGAAAAAAGATATTAAATTGAAATTGGATGTAATTAAACATGAAATATACATATTTTAGAATGGTCAAATTTTCAGTTTAGCTAAGCTATAGCAAATCTTCTATAAAATAAAATGGCACATGCAAACAAAAATGGACATTCATTTTATTTACATTTTGATATATTTTCCTATTATTTCTTCTCTTCCACAAGCTACCTGGCTTAGCTTCACAGAAAAATCCATAATCAGTATTGGAAGAAAATAAACTAGTATATGTCATGGCACAATGGGTCTAGAAACACACAGTGCCACATTTTACCAATGAGAGAGAACAAAAGAGAAACACAGAAACAATATAATTTCATTTTTATTGTGATAACTGAATGCGTAATTTATTGCAATGTTACAGTATATTATGTTGAATTACTTTTCTCAGCTAATTACATTCTCATCATAAAACGCCTTCATTTGGCTCTCAGTTTTGCAGTTTATAATATGCAGATTATAGTATTATCATAATTGCATATTGTTATACGTACATTCAGCTAGCAGTGCATTTGCTTCACCAATTATAAAACTAATTTCTAATAAACAATGTCATAAAAACATTTGGTGCTAGAGAGAGATTTTAATAAAACAAAACAAAGAACAGCAGTATATTTCCTTAGTTATAGTCAATTGTTTCATGCAAAGTCAGAATATTATATAAAATAACATTGCCTTCAAAGATCTCTAGTAATCACTTCTATACATTCAGATATACAGTATCATTGATTATTAAATTGTTTATAATTTCTCTGAAATCTTGTTCATTTACACACATCAAAAATTTCCTAAAAATAATTTAAATACAGGACAGAAAAACAAAAATCTTACTTTTTCTGGAATAAGATTTTCCAGCTTCAAAGCTCTTTTAGCACTATAAAAGATGGAAAGCAAAGGAAAATGTTAATCTAAGAACATCCTTTACTGGTAGCTTGTAATAATCCCCATTAACTAACCCTAACCACGTGCAAACAACATTTTCTTACGGTAAGAACTAACCTCATACAGGTATACATTGAACAAGTTGATAATACTGCTCTGAAAACTGATCACATTTGTGCTGTTTTCTCACATGTGGCATACAACTGGAATAAACACTTTGATTAGAATACCAATATCAGATTACCCAAAATATGTATTAACTATAAAGTACTACTGGTAATAATGAACATTGTTCATGGAACTGCATAATAACTTACCTCGTTATTTTTCAAGGTGAAAAAAGCAATTCTTATATTTCCGCTCTTAACATGATTCAGTGCTGCTAGTCTACGACTGAATTAAGGAACAGATGCTCTATGACTTCACAGGTCCCTAAACCATAAGAAAATATTTTCTCGCATTCTTCACTGTACTGATTCAGGAATGTGCCAGCTTCCTCTCTAAAATCTGTTTTCCTGAACTGGATGCCCAGCTGTTAATGGCAATACTAGAAATGAAAAGCTGAATATTTATAATATTTTAGATTTTAGATTGTACAGCTGTCTTCTAAAGAGCAGTCATCAGAATTTTATTGAATGCAGACTAAATACTTTAAAGAAAGAAAGATCAATATAAATTAAGACTACTGTTCCCAGAGACAACTCCAATGTACCTTCTTAAATTTTAACAATATTTAAAGGCCTTTTTTCCCTGTAAAGGTACTAAGAATCATTTAATAAATGCATCAGAAGATAATTTTATATTTCTCTGAAATCTTGTTCATTTACACACATCAAAAATATTGTTTAATATATTTATATTTGCAGAGGGTTTTCATTTCAGAAAAGAACATTACAGGTATCACATTGGAAACAGGCCATTTTACTGTTTCCAAACAACCACAGCTCTAGAAAGAGTAAACCTCACAAAAAATTACCTTCATAAACAGGTGTGCAATGCCAAAGCCCAAACTAATCTCACAAAAAATATTTTTACTTTATTTATTTTTTTGAGATGAAACTTATGAGAAAAGTTTAAGGACATCTTTGAAGTATGACTTTATATTGCTTGCTTAAAATGAAAATGAAAACCATTTTTGTCTTTAAAACAAACAAGTAACGCTATATGGTATTTACGTTTTTCATGTTAAAAGCATTCTTGGCAAGATACAGTCAAAGCTGAAAGAATTTGACAAAATTCCTAAAGGAATGTTCTTTTTAATACATAGTGCCCTGTATTGCTTAAAGAATGTAGACTCCATTACATCTTCTGTATCTCAGTGGCAGCAAGGAAACACTGTGTACATTAATACATTCTCTCTGCAAAGATGCTGTAGGGGGCATGCATTTGCATTTGACACTAAGGCATGTTATGATGGAAGTTTTTATGGTGGACTTCAAAGAAAGCTGGAAGCAAAAGTACAGTGGAATCTGCACTTGATAGCTTTATGATTAGGATAAATGGCAAACTACATGAAAATCCCATTAAACTACAGCAAACTGGGGGGGGAAATCTTGGAAAAACGTTAGACTGGCCAAGCAGTATGCTATTTAAAATCTGTCAGAGACTTTGGGTGGCAGCAGAGTTACAGCATACCCAAATTTTCTTTCTTCTGCCTGTGGAGATGCTGAAAACTTGGAAATAATTGAACTCGTTAGCCATTCACAGTCCAAGAAATTACCACTTTACCAGAAGAAGAAAATTCGTGTTGCCACATTTCTGTTACACAATTATTTTAGGTACATATTTCCCTTATGCAATAGTAGTAAAACTCAACAGTTGCAAAGACCTTTACAGATTTAAGGAATGACATTTCTTAAATGGGAAAGTGAAGGAGCATCAATTCAAGGCTATATTGTGAAAAAGAAAGCATAATCTGAGAAGCATTTATTATGTTTCTTTTGTATCGTTCTTCTATATCATAGTTATAGGAGGAGAAAATACATTTTATTTAAGCAGGACTGGTTTATCATTCAGATCAAATAGCCAAATGGGACAGTAAATCAATTAAATGCATAACACTGTACAAGATGTGCTTTGGCTAATGCTGCCTGTTATGAACTAATAAAAGTGTTTAAATAAAGTTAAACAAAAGTTAAAGTTTAAACAAAGCTTAAAGAAAAAGCAGGGTTCTAATCCTGTTCTTCTGATTGGCCAATAATAGCGATATTGGATTGGTCCGTTCTGGAGAATCTGATTGGCTGTTAACAAGCCACTCTCATTGGTTCGTGTGTTTAACACTTCCATGTTCTCATTGGTTAATAGGTCAGCAGCCTGCCCTATAAAAGGGCTGCTGCTGCCTAGGGTTTTTGCTCTGTTCACGATGATTAATAAAGAGTTGAAGTTCACTGTTCACTGCCTAGTCTCTGTTCCTTGCACCCATGCTCAGAATATAACACTGGCGACGAGGGTGGGATACGGAGACATCAGAGCTGACTGAATACTACAGAGCACCAAACAGAGCACGTGGCTGAAGCACATCGACAACGGAACCATGTCCGGCAGCGCCATACCACCTGCTCCATTTGACCCGGCACAAGACGACTGGGACTCGTACATAGACCAGTTCCAGATGTTTCTGGAGACCAAGAACTTGAAGGATGCCACTACGGGGAAAAAATGAGCAGTGTTCCTGATCCATTGCGGGCCTGCCGTCTTTAAGATGGCCAAGGCACTAGCGAAACCGGCTGAGGTGAAAACCATGGACTGGGACGTCCTCGATCCCCTTCTACGGGCCCACTTTGCACCCACCGTACCAACGCTTGTCCGAAGACATGAATTTTACCAGAGGGACCAGCGGAAAGGGGAGAGCATTGCAGATTTCATCGCGGATCTCCGGAACTGGGAGGCCTCTGTGGGTTTACAGACCTCGAAGAAGCTCTGAGAGACCGAATAATTCTGGGATTAGATGACCAGACGGTACAGAGCAAGATCATGGCAAAAGGGGACATCAACCTTGCTGATGTCATCAAAGACGCTACTGCAGCAGAAGCAACCAGGAAGTTGGCCGCCCGAATGCGCCACACCAACGCACCGCTCTGTCAACTCGCCAGCGATACCTCACCTCGCCTAGAGAGGCACACAGCAGCGACCCACCACGAGGACCTCGAATCACCATCAGAAAGTGATGAGGAGGTCAACCGACTCCGCTCTGAACGTGACCAACGCCATCAGAGGAATCAAAGACTACCACACCAATGCGCGGGTTGTGGGGCAAACCACCCGCGATCAGAATGCAAATTCCTCGACGCGCTCTGCCATTTCTGTGGGAAAAGAGGCCACATCGGGAAGGTCTGTAGAAGCAAGCAAGGATCCAGCCTATTTCAGAAGGGAAACAACTACCGCCAGACCACAGAGAATCGCCCTGTGAGTCGGGAACATTTGAACCGCCAATGGAACAACCACTCCTACAGAAATAAAACACCGGCCATTTTATCGAGAAGAGAAGAGGCACACCAAACCATTACAATCGGTCACGCCTCATCACTAGACGCAAAGAAGATCCGAGTGAAGGTCGTCATCGAAAACCAGCCTTGTGTGATGGAAGTCAATTCAGGATCATCCCTGTCGATGGTTTCCTGGAAGACTCTTAAACAACTAATTCCTTCCATCCGGTGTCAAGACCTCAGAGCCCAAAGAATCATACTCAAAGATTATCAGGGGAACTGAATTCCGGTCGTTGGATCCAGCCAAGTCCAAGTATCATTCAAAAATCATACTGCGTCATTACCACTGACCGTCGTTGACCGTGACCGGCCTCGCTTGCTAGGCCTTCAATGGTTCGCCCCACTCGGGATCAAGGTAGCCGGCATTCACCAAATCAGAAACGACGACTGGGAGAGGCCTTCGTCCAGGAATTCCAGGGCGTTTTCGCAGACAAACTAGGCGAGTACAAGGGGACCCCGATATCATTTAACCTTAACCCTGAAGTAGCCCCCATCCGCCTTAAGCCCCGTCGGATACCTTTTGCCCTTAAACCAAAAATTGACGAGCAGCTCAATAAATTAATAGCCCAGGGTGTTTTAGAACCAACTGACCACGCTCGTTGGGAAACCCCAATTGTAACACCCATCAAACCGGATGGATCGTTAAGGATTTGTGGGGACTAACGGGCTACCCTTAATCACGCCCTTCAACAGAACGCTTACCCGGTACCGGTGGTACAACACCTTCTCCATTCCCTGGGGGGCGGAAAAGTCTTCGCTAAATTGGATTTAGCACAGGCCTACCAACAACTGCCTGTAGATAAAAAAACTGCAGAGGCACAGACGATCGTTACGCACCGAGACGCCTTAAAGTGCAACCGACTCCAATTCGGAGTGAGCGTAGCCCCAGGGATTTTTCAAAGTCTGATGGAGAGACTCTTGCAAGGGATCAAGGGGGTCGTGCCATACTTTGATGACGTTTTAATTGCTGCCCCGAATAGAGAAATACTAGAAAAGCGGCTTAAATTGGTTCTCCAGAAATTTAAAGACTCTGGCCTTAAGGTTAAAAAAAATAAATGTCAACTGTGTACAGACAAAGTAGAGTTCCTGGGGAACCTAATCGATAAACAGGGCATCCACCCCACTAACAGCAAACTGAGGGCAATTAAAAATGCCCCAAGACCCAGAAATAGAACTGAGCTCCAAGCTTTCCTGGGGCTCATTAACTTTTACAACATCTTCTTGCCCCAGAAAGCGACCATAGCTGAACCCCTACATAGACTTCTCGACAAAAAAGCAACCTGAGTTTGGGGACACTGTGAGGAGCACGCATTCCGACAAGTGAAAAACTTACTAACCTCAGATGCTGTTTTAATGCAGTATAACGAGACTCTGCTCTTAACAATTACATGTGACGCATCACCGTTTGGAGTAGGAGCCATTTTGAGTCACGTGTTACCAAATGGTAATGAGGCCCCTATTGCCTATTTTTCAAGGACCTTATCAAAGGCTGAACGTAACTATAGCCAGATCGACAAGGAGGCTCTTGCTGTTGTATCTGCTGTGAAACGATTTCATGAATATGTGTATGGAAGAGTTTTTACTATTGTTACCGACCACAAACCTTTGCTAGGGATTATAGCGGGAGACAAGCCAACCCCCTATATATACTCCAGATTGAAACGTTACATTCACCAACACTAGCAGCCAGAGACATTGCAATTGAAACAAAATGAGATCCTGTCTTGGCGCGAGTTCTTAGCTGGGTCGAAAGAGGATGGCCAATAGAACAAACCTCTGACGATTTCACTCCTTTCAGAAACCGGCAAACAGAACTGTTTTCGCAAAAAGGCTGCATCCTATGGGGAGATAGAGTCGTCGTCCCAGAGCGGTTACAACGAGCAGTATTAAAAACATTGCATGACGGTCACCCCGGCATCGTGCATATGAAAGCGCTCGCACGAAGCTACGCGTGGTGGCCGGGCATCGACAAACAGATCGAAGCCTGGGTAAAGACTTGCTTAAAGTGTCAAGAAGTCAGCAACGCCCCACCTAGAGCAACTCCAACAGAATGGGAAACCCCCCGGGGGCCGTGGTCCCGCAGCCACGTTGATTTTACTAAAGGACATACGTTCCTCCTAACAGTGGATGCCTATTCCAACTGGCTCGAGATCCACGAAATGAAGAATACTACAATGGAGTCTGTCATCTGAAAATTGAACAGGCTATTCGCAACGCACGGATTGCCAGACGTTCTGGTCTCTGACAATGGACCCCAGTTCACTGCCCTGCCGTTTGAACAATACTTAGCGGATCGGGGCATCCGCCATGTGCTAACTTCGCCAGTGCACCCTGCAGGACTGAGCACATGGTACAATTTGTTAAAAAAACTCTCCACAAAATGGACTATGGGGACATTGATGAAAAAATAAACAGAATACTCCTACTCCAACAGATCACTCCGCACAGCGTTACCAACAAGACACCAGCTGAATTGCTGATGGGACGCAAGCTCCATTTCCACCTCGACCCTTCCTATGAGCCAGAGAAACCCTGTGGATCTAGCGGAAAATGCCGCAAGTTCAAGGTAGGTATTTTAGTTTTCGCTAAAAACCTCTTTGGCGAACCATTATGGATCGAAGCAACCGTAATTCAAACCACCGGGCCCAGATCGTACCGTGTGCAAACCTGCGATGGAAAAATATGGAAACGCCATATAGATCAGCTTCGCTTTAGGCTACAACCCAGTTCCCGCGACTCCTGGGACTCCCAAACTGAGGGGGGAGGAGATGTCGAAGAAACCGAATTCGAGATGGTGGAAAGCAGAAGCGAAGGAAGACAGCAACCGGGCGCGATATATGAAGAAGAATCAGGGAGGGGAGTGTCCTCGCCACGGAGGAATACCTCAGCGGAGGCTAGCCCGCAGAGATCGGAGGACAACAACAGCGACAGAATTAGCGGTACCGAGTTGTCCAGTGAGAATGCAGAGCCGCCGGACTGCAGACGGGAACCGGTGGGACAGCGCAAATCTAATAGACAGTTAAAACAACCTACATATCTTAAGGATTACATCACCGCACCCCTCAAACGGAACCCGGGGGGAAGGGGTGTTATGAACTAATAAAAGTGTTTAAATAAAGTTTTAACAAAGTTTAAAGAAAAAGCAGGGTTCTAATCCTGTTCTTCTGATTGGCCGATAATAGTGATATCGGATTGGTCCGTTCTGGAGAATCTGATTGGCTGTTAACAAGCCACTCTCATTGGTTCGTGGGTTTAACACTTCCATGTTCTCATTGGCTAATAGGCCAGCAGCCTGCCCTATAAAAGGGCTGCTGCTGCCTAGGGTTTTTGCTCTGTTCACGATGATTAATAAAGAGTTGAAGTTCACTATTCACTGCCTCATCTCCGTTCCTTGCACCCATGCTCAGAATATAACACTGCCTACTAGTTGGAGGTAGCTTATTCTCCACCTTCTCAAAAGTTAAGTCTTATGCATGCAATGAGACATGCTTCCATGTAAAAATATACAAGCAAGGCCAACACTCAAGCTGTCAACAAAATATTTTTACTTTATTCTCTTGAGATGAAATATAATGAGGAAAGTTTAAGGACATCTTTGAAGCATGACTTTATATTGCTGGTTTTGATTTTAGGATTATTTTGAAAACGGATTACTGAAAAAACATTTTTGTGTATTAAAAGAATAAGCTAAGTTATATGGTATTTATGTTTTCATGGTAAGAGCCACTCGTATTCTTGCCAAGGGACAATCAAAGCTGAACAGTTGAGTCTTTCTCTGAGCTTGATTGCTTGCAGATATTTCATTACCTGACTAGGTACAGTGTACAGAGTACACACTCATCAGTGGTACTGTGTGTGGTGTTTGCTCCCTATTTATAAACAGAAACTTGCTTTGCCATAGTTGGTGGGGGAATTGTTTTCTCAATCATACTTCCTTTGATTACAGTATTTTTCCTTGACTTCCTTAATTCTTCACAGACCTTCAGGATCAGGGTACTAAGGAGAAAACCCAAAGCAAACACCACACTCACTAGTATCAATGATAGTACCTAATCAGGTAATGAAACATCTATGATCAAACAACTAAGCTCAGAGAGCACCAAGGACTCCATTAAGCTACATATATTTTCTTCTCTTGGTGAAGCTAAAACAATTTCACAAAATTCTCAGCAACATGTTCCCTTTTTAAATACAGGGCCCTGTAAATATAGAGCCTATAAAAATATATACTTCTGTTTAAATTACATTTATTTTCCCAAGAAATCCAGTGATGTGAAAGTCAAAACACTCTTGCTCAGAGGATTTCAACAGAACCTGTTATAAACGATTAACAAGCCTTGGAACCACTTTCTGTCTTTTGAGCATAGGCTCAATTGTGACATGGAATTCTTGTGTTCTTATGAGATAAGGTGCACATATACCCATTCATTAAAGCCAGCATGACAACATAACATTTGAAATTTGGCATATTTTGAATAGCTTTTCATCATCTCTCAGCAACAAGACTAGAGACGGTTAACTTCTAACTTAAGGCACCAAGTCACCTATTCCAGCAATAGTCTGGTCTCTATTTTTCTACTTACATTTTTACATTCTTTTGAACTGCTAGGTTGGCAGAAGCTGGGACAAGTAAAAGGAGCTCACTCCGTTATGTGGTGCTAGGGATTCGAATTGCTGACCTTTCTGATCAACAAGCCCAGCGTCTTAGCCACTGAGCCACCGCGTCCCTTTATATCTTAAGGCACCAAGTCACCTATTCCAGCAATAGTCTTTTTTTTTTCTCTGAAGAAAATCCTATAACCTTCTTAGCAGTGTGAAACATATTATGTTATGAATCATGGTATATTTATTTTTTGGCCATCTTGAGAATCAGCAATCCAAAACAGCAACATGTAGTATAGCTGTTCTGCTCATTTAACCTCAAGGAATCTACCAATGTTATATCAATAAGTCTACATGAAAAATATGTATAATCTGCATTACATGAAAAGCAGCTAGAATTCATATTTCTACGATCATATAGTTTTAAAGTGCTACAAAATTGGAAGCCCAATCATATCAATCTGCCCTACACAAGAAAGTGTTTCTGAGTACTCAACTGCCTTTATTTAAACCAAATAAGGGTCCCTAAATCCAAAAGAACATTAACATATTTCAATGCCCTTTCAAAAGCTGATCTCAAGGCAAATATTCTGCAAAAAAACCTCTTACAAGTTGAGATTGTACCCTTGTGGGAAAGGATCCACTGAATCTAGAGCTCATGGCCTATAGTTTAAGGACATCTATAAGCACTCAAGGGCTTGTTTCATAATTTCCTAGTTTGCAAAGTATCCAGACAATTTTGAATTATTTTTGGTACAGTTGCTTTTATCATACCTGTAAATTTTAGTTCTTTGAATGTAGTTAAGATTTTGTTACCCTGTCTATAAATTAAATATGCCCTGATTGCCTCAGTGACCTAGTTATAATTTTATGCTCTTGGTTTTATTCAAAATAGAAAGTAATTATGTGAATAACTCTGAGAATTCTGGTCAACCATAATAAATTATTACTAGCACCATTTCTATGGATACATTAAGCTTCTGAAATACTTCAGAAATCCATTATACTGCACACCTCATAATCCCTCAGCAATGGAAATACTAGATCTAGAATCTGATCCAAGTCATTCTGGGAAAATCTGAAATATTAATGAGTCACCTATACAACATAGAACATAGAATAGTAGAGTTGGATGGGACCCTGGAGGTCTTCTAGTCCAGGTCCCTGCTTGAGCAGGAGACCCTATACCAGGGGTCTCCAACCTTGGCCCCTGGAAGCCTGGCGGACTTCAACTCCCAGAATTCCACAGCCAGCTTTGCTGGCTGTGGAACTCTGGGAGTTCAAGTCCGCCAGGCTTCCAGGAGCCAAGGTTGGAGACCCCTGCCCTATACCATTTCAGATAAATGGTTGTCCAATCTCTTTTTTGAGCCTCCAGTGACGGAGCAGCCACAACTTCTGAAGGCAAGCCATTCCACTGGTTGATTGCTCTCAAGTTAGAAAATGTCTTTTTAGTTCTAGGTTGCTTCTCTCCTTGGTTATTTTCCAACCATTGCTTCTTGTCTTGCCTTTTGGTGCACAATTTTGCAGATTTTGGGCCACATTTTCTCTCTGATTTTAAAGAACTATAAAAATGTACAACAAATCCTGAAATAGACCTGGCATAGTTTAAAAGTAAAAACTCCTCACAGTATCAGGTCCAAATAAAAAAAATCTTATTTATCTGCGTAATGGAGCAATTTTGCCTTATTAGTTCAGAATTTAGTCCTCAGCTCTCCTCCATCATATTAAGTAGAACTTCCACTAACCAAAAATAAACTACTTGGAGAATTAATAGAAGTCCATCATATATATGTCAGCTCACACATGTACATGTGCCTGATCATTTTTAGTGCTCTTGCTGATGAATACATATGCTGATTATGGCTGGGTTCACGTAATATTTAAAGCTAAAATCAACCAAATTGTCAAATAAATTATGGTCTAGCATTTTGTATAAACTCAAAGTTTGATGTTGCTCACTTTTTACTTTAATTGCACATCTTACTAAGATAGCACTATCTATTATACATTTGCCTGCCAAACTAAACCATAAACTATAGTTTAGTAGGTGGTATGAATCCAACTCTGATAGTTAATGGTCAGTGAAAATTTTGAATAAGTTATGTTTACTCAATGGATCATCATTATTGTGCAATTTCCAGCAGCAGCAGCAGCTGTCAAGAGGAATGCTTGGTTCAAAAATAAAAGCTTTAAATAGTTGGAATCATATATTTAATCATAGGTTGCTGAAGACATTGTGCTAAGCCACCATGATTTAATGTGATGTGTGAACCCAAAAAACAGGAGTAACCTCATATATTCTTTATTATACTAAATATATAAACTTTTCTGAAACAATATAAAGTCTCAAAAGTAAGTGTTTAAGACAAGCATTTAAATGGGAATTTTCATCAATGCTAAAGTACTATCAAATGAAGAGAGGTGGAAAAAAATGCTTCATTTCATACTAGGAAACAAAATGAGGTATATGTGCTGTATTTATTACCTTATCAAGTACACAAAAAAGGGAAATCCTCAACCTAATCATTATAAATCTCAGCAGGACTTTTTCCTAATTTATCAAGTTAAAGCCCATTTGGCTCTCTAACAAGCAGGTGGAAATCACTTTTAATCTGAATATTTATCCTATATATTAATGGAAGTTTTTCACAATCTAGTTCCCTTTTCATATCATTTCCAGATAGAAAAGCCGGTGTCACTTGGGCTGGAAATGATTGGGCTGCTAATGCAATACATTTGGAGGACACCAGATAGGTGGAGGCTCTTCACCGTTAGAAATATTAATTATGATGGGTGAGAGGAAATTCATAGGCTGTACATAATTCCAAAGCACTAGTGCCATAGTTATTCCTGCATTAATAGCACTCTGAGTTGCAGCTTAGTGTAATGGTTGAGGCATCAGGCTAAGAAGCAGGAGATCATGAGTTCTAGTCCTACCTTAGGCACAAAGCCAATGGACTGGCCTTGGGCTCAGTCGCTCTTTAGATCTAAGCAACAGGCAATGGCAAACCACTTCTGAAACACCTTGTCAAGAAAACTGCAGGGATTTTTCCAGGCACTGCCAAGAGTGAAAAACTAACTTGGCAAACGCATGCAAAAATTAGCACCTTACCTAGAATAGAATAATAGAGTTGGAAGGGACCTTGGAGGTCTTCAAATCCAACTCCTCTATATCATTTCAGACAAATGGTTGTGCAATCTCTTCTTTAAAACTTCCAGTGTTGGAGCATTCACAACTTCTGGAGGCAAGTTGTATCACTAATTGTTCTGTCAAGAAATTTCTCCTTAGTTCTAGGTTGCTTCTCTCCTTGATTAGTTTTCATCCATTATTACTTCTTGTCCTGTCCTTCTTGTGCTTTGGAGAATACTTGACTCCTTCTTCTTTCTGGCAACCCCTGAGATATTGGAAGACTGCTATCATGTCACCCCTACTCCTTTTTTCCCATTAAACTAGACATACCCAATTCCAGTAACCGGTCTTTATATGTTTTAGTTTCCAGTCCCGAAATCATCTTTGTTGCTCTTCTCTGGACTCTTTCTAGAGTCTCAACATCTCAACACCTACACAACAGCACCTACACTCTTGGATTTCCGGTCTGCAGCGCTTTGGAATAGGCAGGAATCTGTGGCTGTGCGCGATTTCTGCCTGTGTTCACTGCCCGAGTGCCCTGAGCCATTTGGCTTCGGGGCTAAGCCACCTCCATAGAAGGTGGCGAAGATAGGGGGGGGGTCTGGCAGGGTCGAGAGATATCGCACCTCTCTTCCCTAGCCAGTGAAACCCCCTTCTCCAAAGGCAGCTGAGCGGCGGTCAGCAATGGCCGCCACATAGAAGAGTTCAGCCGGAAAAAGAAAGTGCAGGAGGAGCTGTGAAGAATTGAAAGTGATCTTTGCTGACCAGGACAAGTAATAGTGAAAGTACCCTGGAATTTGAAACTTGCTAAAGAAACATCGTTTCCAGAATGTGTCAAGCAGCAAATGTAAATTAAAGGAAAAGCTTTTTTTTTTTTCCACTCTCCTTCTGAACGTGACAGCGATAGAGCCTTAAGAGAAATTGGAAAACCTGCATTGGATTTCTGAACATTTAAAGGAAAATTGTTGCTGTAAGTGGGAAGGGAGAGGAAAAAAAATTGGAGCAGAATTTGAAAATGGAGGAGATTGCCTAGAATTTTAAAGAGCTTTGAATATTAATACGGCTTCTAAAAGATATGTCTTAATTGGAACTCTTTGATCAAACAGCAACCCCAGAAAGAGAAATGGAAGAAAGAAAAAAGCATTAAAATAAATAGTCTATTTGGATTCTTTGGTGACTTTGGAACTTTTGGGAATTATTCTTGATTAAAAACACTCGGGTGGTTGTTTTGGAAAAAAAATTTCTCTTCATGATGGCATCGCTTGTGGATGAACTAAAAATTGAATATAAAAAATATAAAAAAGAAGAACAAGATGGGAAAGATACTTTGAGCACTCTTTTTCAATTTCTAGAAATGGCGGTATGCACTTATGAAAAATTGACTGCGCAGCAGGACGATTGGGACAAAGAAGAAGAAGAAGCCATCTCAGTTCTATTTGGGGAGGAGGAAAAAGAGGAAAAGAAAAAGGGGATTTTAAGGCTTGAAAAAACAACCAAAAAAGAGAAAAATGAGGTGAAAGGTGGATACAAGGTTAGAAAACAACAGAAAGGGAGAAAGAAGAAGAAGAAAAGGGAGGAGGAGAGACAAAGGGGTAAAAAGGGTAAGGAGAAGAATAAGCAAGAGAGAAAGGAGGGGATGAGAAGCCTTAATGGTGGGAAGCAAGATTTAAAGAAACAAAACTCATTTAGAGATAATGAGTAAATTTAATTGAAAAAAGGGATTCTGTAACATACATAAGATTGGGTTTTTATATGTGTATTTAGAATAAAATGCTTAAGATATAAATGAGTATTAATATGTATGATTAGTTTCTTAATGGCATTGATAGTGGTCTTATATGCTTTTTCTTTGTTATTGTTTTTCCCCTTTTTCATAAAATTCATTGTGTAATTTTAGAATGTACTAAACAGAAACCCAATATAAGTTAAGTGTTATATTAAGTATTATAAGCTAGGGGAAAGAGTTAAAGGCATCATACTCCAATCAGTGTACAGGAGAAGTTTGTTTAAAGAGAAAAGATGAATGGATAGCTGGAAATAGAACAGACAAAGAATGATAAGTATTATGAATTGAACTGAGATGAGATAAATAAAATAAAACAAAGAAAGATAAAAGAGGGAAGAAGCTATATAGAAAATTGAAAATGGTAATAAGATATGGAATGGTATATAAAGTGAATATGATTTTTGAATTTGTGTCTGTGCGAAGAATTTTAACCCGGGATCAAACAACTTTCAGAAAAGATGTTTTATGTTTTTATGTTCTATGTTTTGTTTGTTTGTGTATTGTTTTGGAAAGCAATAAAATTTTAATTAGCAAGAAATATAATTTGGATAATAGAATGAAAAGGAGAAGTTGGGATAAGTTACGAAGCTGAACAGATAACGTAAATATATATGTTATAATTTGGAATTATTTGTATGTTCTATTGGTTTTTTCAGAAAAGATCTTTTATGTTATTAATGCCTTGTTTGTGTATTGTTTTGTAAAACTAATAAAACTTGTCTTTAAAAAAAAAAAAAAGCACCTACACTCTTCTGTCAGTGTAATGGAAGACAGTTATTAATGCAATAGGGCAGGGGTCCCCCAAACTTGGCAACTTTCAGACTTGTGGACTTCAACTCCCAGAATTCTCCAGCTAGCATAGCTGGCTGGAGAATTCTGGGAGCTGAAGTCCACAAGTCTGAAAGCTGCCAAGTTTGGAGACCTCTGCAATAGGTGGAGGTCTCTGTCCGCTCTCGGCTAACTTACAGTCTTAACTGACACTGGCACCATCAGAACTCGTTGGTCTTCGGCTGTGTTCGCAAGACCTAGCGAACAGGATTCTCAGAACATGCTTCCATTGAAATGCGACTAGCAAACCTAACCTCGGCCCTGCGCTGCCAGCCAACCCGCCTGCTATGGTGCCCCTCCGCTGCCCCTCCCCCCCCTAATTTACCACTTACCGCGGCATGAGGACCACCTCCAAGCCTTTCCTCGGCAGCGAAGCTGAGACTCCCGCCCAAAGTCCGAACGGTGCAACGCTCAAAAGTGGCCGGGCGGGAACACCAACCCTAAGCCTAAAAACAGCGTTCCCTTTTGCTTGGGTTCGCGTGAGCGGCCGAGGCTTTTTATAGTTTTCCTTTCCTTTTGCTCTCCTCTTGCCCTTTTCTGAATACCATCAGATTCTCACCAAGATAAAATTCCCCGTAGTTATTTACAGGCGAGCAGTGGCAAGAAAGAGAAAAGAGGCAGTCCTAAAACTCTGGATTTTATTTGTACGAAAGATCAATGAAAATAACCAGACTTGGGTTGATATTTATCCTTCAGTGGTTAAGACGAATTCTGCCAAGCTATACGTTTTCCTGAAAAGAATTGCAGTGTCTTAGGTCCTTTGGTGTTTCACAGATGAAATTAAGGCTGCTGTCTGGTATTTCAATACTCTTTCTCCTTTCATTCTCGATTTTTTTTAAAAAAAAGTTCCTAGAAGACCAGCGCATTCTGCAAATATTCGGTTCTCTGTTGAGCATTTATTGCATTACTCTTATACACACATGGGCGCACCAACAAAGGTTTAAATAACATCATGAACAACAAAGGAAAATTATATTTTTTCCAGTTGTGGGAAAATACTGTAGTAAATAAAAGTTGAATGTTATCTCAGATATCCTAAGGATAGTCATGCTTATGTTCTTGAAAGAAAAAAACTCTATCCGTGCCTTGAAATGTTTTGACTTACTCTGCCAGTTCCAAGTGTAAATATTAATTTTGTAAATAAAAAAAAGGGGGTGGGGTTGGAATTGTTTTCTAACAAAGATTAAGAATTTGCAATTTCCCCAATGGGATTTGGTATAGGTTTTCAAGAATGGCACTGTGGTTAATGGCCAAAGAATCTACAAGAATAGTTGCTTGTAATAATAATCATATGTTAGTGCTGCCCTGAATCAATGCACAGCAGAACAAAACCCTCTTCATTCAATGATGGGTGTCAAACTCGCAGTGTCAAAGCAGCATCACATGATGTATTGCAACTTTTTTCACCTTTGCTAAACCAGTCATGGGTGTGGCCAGCACATAACGCATCCAGCCCAGGGCTGTCTTAATAGCATTATTGGCTCCGAGCAAAGCAGTATACAGGAGGCCCTATGGAAAGTACCCACTGGAATAAAAATGTAAATGTCAATAAAATAAAATATATTTATTTTATTGGCATTTCCAACAAATAAATATGTAATAAATATGTTGCTGTATTTATATGATACAAAGTGCATTGAAGGGTTAACATACAGAGATTAGTATAGGGCCTTATGCTCGTGGGGCCCACGGGCAAGTTCCCATCAGGCCCATGCGTTAAGATAGCTCTTGTCCAGCCTGCGAGCCATGAGTTTGACCCCCCTGTTATAGAATGTCATCAGCCACACTGGATCATTGCAGATTGAGAGATAACCTTCCTTCCTACCCATCTTGCTGTCCAGAATGATTTGCTATACCACATTGGCTCTCAATTATATGTAAAGGTATAATTAAATATTAAATGAGTCATTACATCTGAGCCTACACAGCCTTACCTATTTCTGGCTAACTATTGAGCACATCAACATTTCTATCCAGTAATATGACATTAAAGGTAAAAGGTAAAAATTCCCCTCGCACAAACGTGCTAGTTGTTTCTGGCTCTAGGGAGTCATGCTCATCTCTATTACAAAGCCGAAGAGCCAGCGCTGTCCAATGACATCTCCATGGTCATGTCTCCATGGTCATGATTAAACACTGAAGGCACATGGAACACTGTTACCTTCCCACCAAGGTAGTCCCTATTTTCGTACTTGCATTTTTACATACTTTCGAACTGCTAGGTTGGCATAAGCTGGGACAAGTAACAGGAGCTCACTGAATTATGTGGCACTAGGGATTCGAACCGCCAAACTGCCAACCTTTCTGATCGATGTCTTAGCCACTGAGCCAACACATCCCATTACTGATTCTCAATTCATAAAATTAGTTCTCCGCTAGTATCAAGGGAGTTCTCATTAAAGCAACTCAACAAACTTCCAACTATCCTTTTCCTTCAATGAGCCTGTGATTCACTCATCTATCTTATACACTATGGAATAAACATTGGCTTTCCCTCTCCCCCGGCTATCAATTATCATCATTTTTGAGTAATATTTTTGTCAGATGCAATTGATTTCTTTTATTGAGGTTTATTTAAAACATTTATATAACTGCCCATCTTTTGACAATTCTGGACAGCTTCCAATCAATATACTTGCAAGCATAAATCTTCATTAGACTGCAGGCTTGTGGTATAATCTGAAGCATAACAGAATTGTTAAGTCTGGAGCATGGGTGCGAATAATGGAGACGAGCCGGTAGAAACAGTGAACTTCAAACTCTTTATTTACATGGTGTGACAGCTCAGCTCAATGGCTGCTATAGCCTTCCTTATATAGGCAACTTATTAACTATTCAACCAATAGCAATCCGGGAGCGCTAGCTCCGTTAACCAATGAGAATGGCCTGTTAATGGCCAATCAGATGCTCCTGAACGGACCAATCCGATCTTGCCATTAACAGCCAATCAGAAGTGCAGGGCCAGAACCCTGCACTTGACTTCAAGCTCAAGATAACTTTATTTGACATTCATTCACAACACCCCTTTCCCCCAGCTTCTGCTTACAGGGCGCGGTCACATAGTCCTTGAGGTAGGACGGTTGTTTTATTTGTCTTTTTGATTTTCGCTGTGTGCTTGGCATTTGGCTGCACTCTTGTTGAGGTAGATCGTTGTTTAGCAAAAGGGGTGCCTCTGGTTCAGAGTTCACGTTTCCGTTGTCACCAATATCTTCGGTAACTCCCTGAGGTGAACTCACTCCCACCCCTGGTTCCTGTTCCTGCATTTCAGTTCCGCTATCGTTCCCTTCAAAAAGATTTTCCTCTAGTTGAAATTCGTCTTCCTCTGTATTCCCCCCCCCGCCCCAGTTTGGTTATAAGGGAGTTCGGAATTGCGTGACTGCAGCCGCGATCATAGTTGATCTATATGGCGCTTCCAAAGTCTATCGCCAGGGCACTGTACAAGGTATGATCTTGGGATGATTACGCGGATTACCGTTGCTTCTACCCACAGCGGATCGCCCGATAAGTTTTTAGCGAATACTAAATCACCTACCTGGAAGGTACGGCATCGGCCGCTGGATTCAAGAGGTTTTTCCGGTTCATAGGCTGGGTGTAACCGGTCGAGGTGGGACCGGAGCTTTCGTCCCATTAGCAGCTTGGCAGGAGTTTTGTTGGTGACGCTGTGAAGTGTGATGTGCTGTAGGAAAAGGATTCGGTTGATTTTCTCGTCGATGTTGTCGTAGTCTATTTTTTGTAGTGTTCTCTTGACAAATTGTACCATGCGCTCAGCCCTACCGTTGGCCGCAGGGTACACAGGCGAAGTGAGCGCATGTTGGATACCGCAGTCAGACAGGTACTGTTCAAAAGACAGTGCGGTAAATTGGGGCCCATTGTCAGATACCAGAATGTCTGGTAATCCGTGGGTTGCAAACAGTCTTTCCAGTCTTTTGATGACCGCTTCGGTGGTCGTGTTCCTCATTCGGTGAATCTCGAGCCAATTCGAGTAGGCGTCGACGGTTAACAAGAATGTGTGGCCTTTGGTCGGCCCAGCAAAATCTAGATAGATACCGGACCAGGGTCCCCGCAGCGTCTCCCATTCGGTTGGGGTTGCCTTTGGTGGAGCGTTGCTTACTTCTTGGCATCTCTGGCAAGTTTTGACCCACGATTCGATTTGTCTATCTGTGCCTGGCCACCACACATAGCTACGTACGAGGCCCTTCATGCGCACGATGCCAGGGTGGCCATCGTGCAAGGTTCTTAACAGTGTCTGTTGGAGTCGTTCTGGGATAACGACTCTATCGCCCCAGATGATACAGCCCTTTTGCGAGAACAACTCTGTTTGACGACTTTTGAATGGTGCAAAGTCGTCTGGTACTTGGTCCAATGGCCATCCGCGTTCCATCCACGTGAGGACTCGTGCTAAGATGGGGTCGCGTTTTGTTTCTTTCGCAATATCACGGGCAGTTAATGGCGGCGTATGAAGTGTCTCGATCTGCAACGTTGTCATCGTTGGTGCAGGATCCTTGATGGTTTCTGGGAGCAGTGCACGGCTCAACGCGTCGGCGTGGGGAATGGCTTTACCGGGGCGGTATTGTAGCTGATAATTGTAGGCAGCCAAGAATTCTGACCAGCGGGTCATCCTGGGAGAAAGTATGTAGGGAGTTGGCTTATCCCCAGCGATTATCCCCAGCAACGGTTTGTGGTCAGTTACTATAGTAAAAGCCCAGCCGTACACGTACTCATGGAATCTTTTAACAGCCGATACAATTGCCAGGGCTTCTTTATCGATCTGGCTATAATTTCGATCGGTTTTCGAGAGTGTTTTTGAAAAATAAGCAACAGGGGCTTCGCTACCGTTAGGCAATACATGGCTCAAAATGGCGCCCACTCCAAAAGGCGATGCATCACATGTGATATTCAACGGTAAAGTTTCATTGTACTGCATTAGTACAGCGTTAGAAGTCAGTAGTTTTTTTACATTACGGAACGCCTGCTCTTCTCTGTGACCCCATACCCAAATTGCTTTTTTATCTAGTAAGCGATGTAAAGGTTCAGCAACAGTCGCCATGTGCGGCAAGAATACGTTATAGAAATTGATGAGGCCTAAAAACGCCTGGAGGTCGGCTTTGTTCCGGGGTCTGGGAGCATTTTTGATTGCTCTCAATTTGCTATCGGTAGGGTGAATATCCTGACTGTCAATCAAGTACCCTAAGAATTCAACACGATCTGTACACAGCTTGCACTTATTTTTCTTCACCTTCAGGCCTGCTTCTTGGAATTTTTGTAAAACCAGTCTTAAACAATCCCGTAAAATTTTTGGACTGGGGGCAGCAATGAGCACATCGTCAAAGTAGGGGACAACGCCTTTGATCCCCTGCAAGAGTCTCTCCATTAGGCTCTGAAAGATCCCCGGGGCTACACTGACTCCGAACTGGAGCCGCGTACACTTAAAGACACCTCGGTGCATTACGATAGTCTGTGCCTGTGCCGTTTTTTCGTCAACCAGCAGTTGCTGATAAGCCTGAGCTAAGTCTAGTTTAGCGAAGACTTTTCCGCCCCCCAGGGAGTGGAGGAAGTGTTGCACCACCGGCACCAGATATGGATTTTGTTGCAGGGCGTGGTTTAGGGTGGCTCGGTAGTCCCCACAAATTCTAATGGAGCCATCCGGCTTAATTAGTGTCACGATTGGGGTTTCCCATGGGGAGTGATCAGTTGGCTTTAACACTCCCTGGGCTATCAACTTATCAAGCTGTTCGTCGATTTTCGGCTTTAGCACGAATGGAGCTCGACGAGGCTTAAGGCGGATGGGAGCTATTTTTGGATTAAGGCTAAAGGATATCGGGGTCCCCTTGTACTCACCTAGCTTTTCCGCGAAGACATCCTTGAACTCATGGGCGAGGTCCTTCTCCCAGTCACTGCTGCCGATTCGGTTTATGCCTGCCACTTCAATGCCGAGTGGTGCAAACCATTGCAGGCCCAACAGGCTAGGCCAGTCCTTATCGATCACCGTCAGGGGTAAGTACGCTGTGCGGTTCTTGAACGAAACCCGGACTCAACTGGATCCTACGACTGGAATCCGGTTCCCCTGGTAGTCCTTTAACACGAGCCTTTGGAACTGAAGGTCTTGGCGCCGGATAGTAGGGATGAGTTGCTTGAGGGTCTTCCACGAGACCATTGAAAGAGACAATCCCGAGTCAACTTCCATTTGGCAAGGCTGATTTTCGATGTCCACTTTAACTCGAATTTTCTTGGCATCCAGTGAAGAGGCGTGGCCAATAGTGAGTGTTTGGTGAGCCTCTTCTCGTCTCGTTAGGCAATTCACGGGTCGGTTTCTGTAGGAGTGGTTTGCTGGTTCTCGCCTTACAGGATGGTTTCCTGTCAATTGGCGAAGATTGGTCCCCTTCGAGGTCTGCTGGGTCTGAGGAGATTTCTGCAGACCCGTCCGATATGGCCTCGTTTCCCGTACTTGTGGCAGAGCGCGTCGCAGAATTTGCAATCAGAACGGTAATGGTTGGCCCCGCAGCCAGCACATGGTTGCTGGGATTTCGGGTAATGGTCCCAATCGGACCGCAGTCGATGGACCTCTTCTTCGTCGCTGTCTGACAATGAAGAGAGGTCCTCATGGTGAGCCGCTGAAAGATGTCCTTCTGACTTAGGTGAAAGTTTGCCGGCTGGTTGGTGTGTCAGAGCGCGATTTCGGCGTAGTTGGGCAGCTGATTTCTTGGTCGCCTCCGCTGCCGTAGCCTCAGCGATGGCATCAGCAAGGCTAATGTCGCCCTTAGCCATTATTTTGCTCTGCACGTTTGGAGCATCTAATCCTGGAACTACTCGGTCTCTCAAGGCCTCCTCTAGGTCGGCGAAATCGCAGAGGCCTCCCAAGTTTCGGAGGTCCGCAACAAAATCGGCAACGCTTTCTCCTTTACGCTGGTTCCTTTGGTAGAACTCGTGCCGTCTTACGAGCATTGGAACGGTCGGTGCATAGTGGGCCCTTAGTAGCGGTTCGAGGACGTCCCAGTCCATGGCCTTTACTTCAGCCAGTTTCGCTAGTGCCTTGGCCATTTTGAATACGGTCGGCCCACAGTGCGTCAGGAATACCGCGCGTTTCTTTCGGGTTGTGGCATCCTTCAGATTATTCATTTCCAAGAACACTTGGAAACGGTCCATGTCGGACTCCCAGTCCTCTTGAGCTGGATCGAACGGAGTGGGTGGTACTACGCCGCCGGACATGGTTCTGCCGTTGTGCGTTTCAGCCACGTGCTTGGTTGTCTTCGTCGTTGTTTTAGTTGGCTCTGACGTCATCCAATCCCACCTTCGTCGCCAATGTTAAGTCTGGAACATGGGTGCGAATAATGGAGACGAGCCGGTAGAAACAGTGAACTTCAAACTCTTTATTTACATGGTGTGACAGCTCAGCTCAATGGCTGCTATAGCCTTCCTTATATAGGCAACTTATTAACTATTCAATCAATAGCAATCCGGGAGCGCTAGCTCTATTAACCAATGAGAATGGCCTGTTAATGGCCAATCAGATGCTCCTGAACGGACCAATCCGATCTTGCCATTAACAGCCAATCAGAAGTGCAGGGCCAGAACCCTGCACTTGACTTCAAGCTCAAGATAACTTTATTTAACATTCATTCACAATAAGAATCATGTTTACATTGTTCGCCACTTTCATTCACTTGTAGCCATATTGTAGGTAGTATCTGAGAGCTGAATAGCAACTACTCCCTAATCCTGCAACACCTCAACTGTGCAGAATGAACAAGTATAGGAACTATAGGAACTAACAGAGTTTCCTTTAGTACAAAACAGATTTACTACCCTAGTATATCAAGATGACATCAATAACATATTGGGAGGACTATATGGCAGAATATTCAATATGAATTATTAGATGGTTGTTTGGAAGATGGAACCATTATTAGATGGTTATTTATCTATCTTGCTGATAGATAAATAAATTACTCAAAAAAGCAGTATGAAGGGGAAATAGTTTTAAGTGTAAATATGAGATAATTACTCTGGAGAAATAATAGGAATTAGACTTTGAAAATTCCACGTCTGGCTTCCATATTAGCCTCGCCAAAATTATCTCTAGCAATATTTTTTATTGAGCTTTCAATGCAGCTTTTATTTGAATAACCATAGTGAAAAAAGCTTTCTTCCACTTAAATAATCTGCATACTATATAACTGCCCAAATGAGAAATGGCTAAATAATGACAGAGGTCATGAGCAGAGACACATGTTCATACTTGATGGAGTGGATGGCTGTAAAATTAACGTTCTTTTGTTCACTCATTGGCTAGAACTCACTGTCCTTTGTGTATGCTAACACTGGTTCTTAATTATTATAGTGACACAAGTTTGCAGTAACTGGACTGTATGCCTGGGGTCCGTCTTGGCCACTATAGTATGAAACTGTCAAGCAAGGCGAACAGTTGTTATAAATAGGGTACTTTATCCATGATAAGTGATTATTATCTTTCTTTCCCAAGTGCAAAAGCCCTATATAATTCAAAAAGTTGCTAGTGATTTAGGCCTCTCAAATAAGGCTCCAATAAGTCCTGAAAGGGTCTCTACCTGCTGTTGACTTCTTACTGAACTTGATGTATTCAATTTTATACCAGAATATATTTTTCAGAAGTCACTCCTGGATAAAATCATTTTACAGGCTGTTCTATCGACAATACAGTATGCTAAAGTTTAATGCACTTTGTGATGGTCTTTTAAAATCTTAAATCACTTTTGGTTAAAAAAAGAAAATGACACTCGACTTCTACTAGTTATACACGAGAAAAAAACTTGCTCAATTATAACTGTTTAAAAAGAAATGCTGTAATGGTAGTCACTTGTAGTAGATGATATACTGCTGTTTTCCATAGACCTACTGAATTTACATTCACTTGACTCTTTTTTTGGAAAAAAGAAACCACAACTAACTCTGCACCTAAGGTAATCAAATTCTGGCAAGAATTAGCTGAACTTTTTTTTACAATAATTGTAACAAAACCTATTTTCATTGATGCATGCTTAGCAATTCAATAATGTACATCAGGGTCCCTAAACCCTGGACTATGGTCCATTACTGGCCTTGGACTGTTTGCATCTGGGCCATGCGATTAGCTGGCCAATGCACATGCTCATCTCATCTTGTGCAAACAGCAGGCCAGTGCACATGCTCGCAGCTCGACTTCCATAAGTGGCAGGCTGGTGTGCATGCAGCTCAATTTGCCACTTGTGCAGTCCTGTTCCTTTCTCCCTCCCCCGACTGGGCTGCCAAACCATAAAAGGTTGGGGTTCACTGATCTGCTGAAGCAAATGTACCACAATAATTCCCATTACAATTATTTTTATATTTCATCTTTCCTCTGAAGAATTCTAGAAAATTTCTTACTTAAATAATATTGTAGGAGAAGTATAGTAAGTGATCCAAAATCATAGCTGTTTGGGAATTTGAATCTGGTATTCTGACCTAGGCTTAGCAGAACCAAGAAACAGACTCCTTGTCCCCCAAACTCCGTCTGTTATGTATGTAAATAGTTGAATAAAGGCAAGCTTGGGGTAAAGTGCAGGGTTCTGGCCCTGCACTTCTGATTGGGTGTTAAGCGGCTAGATCGGATTGGTCGGGTTCTGAGAATCTGATTGGCCCTTAACGAAGGACTCTTATTGGTACTGGAGCTAGCGTTTCACAAGCTCCTGTTAGTTATTTCACATTAGCATTGCCTATATAAAGCAGAGTTGTTGTTATACAAGTTAGAAGTCACTATGCAATAAAGAGTTGAAAGTTCACCAACTAAGACTGTCTCCATTCATTCTACCCATGCCTGAATCTATGACACTGGCGACGAGGATGGGATTTGGAGACATCTGATCTTAAGGAACTTGGAAGAAAAAATAGAGCACGTGTAAAAAACGGCGCCACCAACGAAGGCCATGTCCGGCGGCATCGTACCACCTGCTCCGTACGATCCATCCCAAGAGGATTGGGAATCCTACATGGATCGCTTTCAGATGTTCCTCGAAACGAACAACCTGAAGGACGCCACACCAGCCAAGAAGCAGGCGCTGTTCCTGACGTACTGCGGCCCGGCTGTCTTTAAAATGGCTAAAGCCCTCGTGAAGCCTCGAGAAGTGAAAGCAATAAGCTGGGACGACCTCGAACCTCTCCTGAGAGACCATTACGCGCCAACCGTACCCACACTCGTGAGACGCCACAAGTTCTATCAACGAAGCCAGCGAAAAGGAGAGAGTGTGGCTGACTTCGTGGCAGACCTCCGGCACTTGGGAGGCCTCTGCGGGTTCGCAGACTTAGATGAAGCATTGAGAGACCGCCTAATTCTGGGATTAGATGCACTAAACGTGCAGAGCAAGCTGATGGCGAAGGGCGACATCGGCCTTGTTGATGCCATCGCCGAAGCCACCGCTGCTCAGGCAACAAAAAAGTCAGCGGCGAAGCTACGGCGAAGCCGAAGCCCCACAAACCCACCGACAGGCGACATCTCACCCAGCTCAGAAGGGCAGTTGGCAACAACGCACTACGAGGACCTCTCTTCATCGTCAGACAGCGATGAAGAAGGGGTCCATCAACTGCGTTCCGACCGGGACCCTCGTCCTAAAACCTCACGCCCTTGCGCTGGCTGCGGGGCAAACCATCCCAGGGCAGACTGCAAATTCCACGACGCACTCTGCCACGAGTGCGGGAAACGAGGCCACATCGGTCGAGTCTGTCGCAGTTTACCGGGACCAAGCCCGGCCTCAAAGGGAACCAACTTTCGCCAATTGACAGGAAACCGTCCTGTAAGGCGAGACCCAGCAAACCACTCCTACAGATATCGAGCATTGCAGAAAGAAGAGGCTCACCATACTATCACTTTTGGTCAGGTCTTGGCCCTGGATGCTAAGAAGGTTCGAGTTACAGTAGCCATAGAGAACCAACACTGCCACATGGAGGTCGATTCGGGATCGTCCCTCTCGATGGTGTCGTGGAAGACATTAAAGCAGCTCATTCCTACCATCCAATGCCAAGACCTTCGAATGCAACGCCTTATCCTTAAAGATTACCAAGGGAATCGGATCCCTGTGGTCGGGTCTTGTTGAGTCCGCGTCTCGTTTAAAAAACATATGGCATACTTACCTCTAACGTTCATCGATAGGGACAGGCCTAGTTTGTTGGGCCTCCAATGGTTTGCGCCACTCGGCATCGAACTAGCCGGTGTGAACCGAGTCGGTGATTGCGAGTGGGAGGAGGATCTGATGTCTGAATTCAGCGATGTCTTCACAGATCGTCTGGGCGAGTATAAGGGGACCCCAATCTCGTTCAGCCTTGACCCTAAGGTCGCCCCGATCCGTTTAAAGCCCCGTCGAGTTCCGTTCGCCCTTAAGGCCAAGATAGATGAACAACTTGACAAACTAATTAAACAAGGGGTACTGCAACCCATTGATCATTCTCCATGGGAAACTCCTATTGTAACTCCCATTAAACCAGATGGGTCAATCCGAATCTGTGGGGACTACCGGGCCACTCTAAACCACGCCCTCCAACAGAACGCGTATCCAGTGCCGGTGGTGCAGCACCTCCTTCATTCCCTGGGAGGTGGAAAGGTTTTCGCTAAGCTAGATTTAGCTCAAGCCTATCAAAAATTGCCCGTGGACGATAAAACAGCCCAAGCCCAAACGATAGTAACGCACAGAGGTGCTTTTAAATGTACCCGATTGGAGTTCAGGATGAGTGTGGCCCCTGGAATATTCCAAAGTTTAATGGAACGATTGTTACAGGGAATCAAGGGCGTGGTTCCGTATTTTGATGACGTATTGATTGCAGCTCCTAGTAAAAAAATTCTGCAGAATCGTTTAAAATGTGTGCTTCAAAAATTCCAAGAAGCTGGATTGAAAGTAAAAAGGGATAAATGTCATCTGTATACCGACAGTGTTGAATTTCTAGGTTATCGCATTGATAGGCAGGGTATTCACCCAACTGAGAGTAAATTAACGGCGATTAGAAATGCTCCCAGACCTCGTAACAAAACTGATCTTCAAGCATTTTTAGGCCTTATCAATTTCTACAATGTGTTTTTACCGCATAAGGCGACTGTGGCTGAACCATTACATCGGTTATTAGATAAGAAAGCATTGTGGGTTTGGGGTTACCGAGAAGAAAAAGTGTTTAGAAATGTAAAAAATTTACTTACATCTGATTCTGTACTTACGCAATATAATGAAACATTACCCTTGGTTATAACTTGTGATGCCTCACCGTTTGGGGTGGGCGCTATTTTGAGCCATGTGCTACCTAATGGAAATGAGGCTCCCGTTGCATACTTTTCGAAGACTCTATCCCAGGCAGAACGTAACTATGGACAAATAGACAAGGAGGCTCTTGCAATTGTGTCAGCCGTAAAAAAATTCCATGAGTATGTATATGGAAGGACATTTACAATTATAACTGACCACAAACCTTTATTGGGGATAATCGCTGGGGACAAACCAATTCCCTATATATTGTCCCCAAGAATGACTCGATGGTCAGAGTTTCTAGCTGCTTATAATTATCGATTGTTACATCGACCGGGGAAAGCCATTCCCCATGCCGACGCACTCAGCAGAGCACCACTACCAGAGACCCTCGACGATCCGGCACCAACAGTATCGGCGTTACAAATCGAAATGCTCAACTCGCCTCCTGTGACCGCTCGAGATATCGCGAGGGAGACCAGACGAGACCACACCCTAGCACGAGTCCTAGGCTGGGTAGAGTGTGGATGGCCATTGGATCAGATCCCAGATGACTTCGCACCATTTAAAACAAGACAGACTGAACTTTTTTCTCAAAAAGGCTGCGTTATCTGGGGTGATAGAGTCGTCGTCCCAGAATGACTCCAAAAGACGCTGTTACAAATCTTGCACGATGGACATCCCGGGATCGTGCGAATGAAGGCACTCGCACGGAGCTACGCTTGGTGGCCAGGCATGGACCGACACATCGAGCAATGGGTCAAGGCCTGCACCAAGTGCCAACAAACCAGCAACGCACCACCAAAAGCTGCACCGACCGAATGGGAGACGCCACGTGGACCCTGGTCCAGAATCCACCTGGATTTCGCAGGGCCGATCAAAGGACAGACATTGCTGTTGACTGTCGATGCATACTCTAATTGGTTAGAAATTCATCGAATGGCCAATACAACCTCCGAGGCAGTCATTAAAGTCCTTAATAGACTCTTTGCAACTCATGGATTGCCGGACGTCCTGGTGTTTGATAACGGACCACAGTTTACAGCGCTAATGTTTGAACAGTACCTTGCTGACAAAGGCATCCGCCATGCGCTCACCTCGCCGGTGCATCCTGCTACCAATGGCCGAGCGGAACGCATGGTACAATTTGTAAAAAAGACTTTACAAAAGCTGGACTATGATAATATTGACGAAAAAATAAACCGCATTCTACTTCTACAACACATCACTCCGCACAGCGAAACCGGCAGAACTCCCGCTGAATTTCTCATGGGGCGAAAACTCCGTTCCCGCCTCGACCGACTGCACCCTGCTTACAAGCCAGAAAAACCTCCAGGATCCTGCGGACGCTACTGTACCTTCAAGGTAGGCGACCTCGTTTATGCAAGAAATTTATCGGGCGACCCAGTTTGGATTGAAGCAACGGTAATACGCGAGACTGGGCCCAGATCCTATATTGTAAAATGTATTGATGAGAGACTATGGAAAAGACATATTGACCAATTACGGTCACGACTTATAACTAGCCAACAACTTCCCAACGACCAAACTGAGGGGGGGGAAGGAAGAGAAGATGACGATATGCCAGGAAACCTGTTCCAGGAAAGCGATGAATCAAGTGAAACCCAGGAAATGGAGCAGGAAGAAGAATCGTACGCTCCAAGGGAAATCACACCAGAACGAGAAGCTGAGCCACTACAAAACGACATCCTACCTCAACGGGACTGCATGCAGCCAGTCCAAAGAAAATCTGACAGACCCAAGAGACAACCGTCCTATTTAAAGGACTACATAGTCACAAACTAATTGTGAAGCCAGGGGGAAGGGGTGTTATGTATGTAAATAGTTGAATAAAGGCAAGCTTGGGGTAAAGTGCAGGGTTCTGGCCCTGCACTTCTGATTGGGTGTTAAGCGGCTAGATCGGATTGGTCGGGTTCTGAGAATCTGATTGGCTCTTAACGAAGGACTCTTATTGGTACTGGAGCTAGCGTTTCACAAGCTCCTGTTGGTTATTTCACATTAGCATTGCCTATATAAAGCAGAGTTGTTGTTATACAAGTTAGAAGTCACTATGCAATAAAGAGTTGAAAGTTCCCCAACTAAGACTGTCTCCATTCATTCTACCCATGCCTGAATCTATGACACCGTCTTTATTTAGTTACTGTGAATTCATGGCATTCACACACAGAAAATAATTTTCACACATGGCGATAATTCTTCCAAGGGTTAAGTGGAAGAACAGACCTTATCAGTCCTTGGAAAATTGCAGGCCAGAGCTTCTTGTTGCAAAGCTGTAAATTAATTTCTGGCAAAGAGTCTTGGAGGCATGAACCACGATAAGCAAATCTTCATAATAATAAGTGAACTAATTGTCTCCTGAAATCACCTCTCCCCTTTTGCTTCTATTTATTTCCCAGGGAGGAGCCATTCAGCATCTACATGTGTCTTTCTTTCTGAGTTTGCCCCTGTTCCTTAGTTGTTCTCCTCTCCTGGCAGCTCTGCGCATACGCACATCTGGAACAGGCTCCAGCTGTTCTTCTTCCCCACTTATCTCCGATTCTGTAGGCAGCTGGGAAATGTCAGATGGCCCTGGCCCTATCTCTGCTTCCAACACAGAGCACCCATCAGAGCCTTCCCCAGACTCCAGGACTGGCCCAAGTTCCTCCCCAACCTTCTCATTGTCCGAGTCTGCCGCTAGTCCACTGGCAGCTGGCGGGCCACAACATCTGGGCCAGTTCTAGATGAAAAAGAACTGCACACTTAAACATTCTTTCTAAAAGGCAAATTCCATTCAGTGTAGTGGGTTTGTATTATTAATTAAATACATTAAATTAGATTGTAAAGAATTATAAAGTATTTTGTTTTGGTCTTAGCATGTAAAGCTTGCCATGGTAGCTTGTCAGTTATGGTTTCCAATTTAGGTTATGCAGATCCAAAAACTGGGGCTTATTCAATCCATGGTCAGAAGAAGTCATGATTTAGCATAATATGTAAATCTAGACAGTGAGATAATGAAACCTAGCAGTTGTTTGTCAGTAGTAGTTACTACTTTGGATGGCATTCTGTTTCTATTTTGCCGATGGAACATTGTGGTAGAGAAGAAGAGTAGAAGCTTCTAATCTCCAGGAATCTGTGCTACATGACCAGAAGTTGGCACAATTGGAATGTATTTAATTTTTGCATTCCGGCTGTTTAGTCTTCAGAAAGGCAGTGCAGTGTGTGAGCGCTACCTCTCATACACTCAGATTAGGGAAATTATATCAGTGAGGTACAGATAGTCCTCGACATATAATTAGCAACCATTCAAAATTATGGTAGTACTGAAAAACATGACTGGTCCTCAGACTTACGACGATTGTAGTGTCCTGGAAATCATATAATAAAATATTGCTTGCTTGACAACTGGCATGTATTTACAGCGGTTGCAGCATTCCAGGATCACATGATCACCATTTGCAACCTTCCCAACTGGCTTCTGATCAGCAAAGTCAATGGGGCAAGCCAGATTCACTTAACAATTGCAATGATTGCTTTAATGACCATGGTTGCAGCAGGAATTACCTATGTATTACTCCAAAGCAAGTGTGTGTGTAAAGTCCCCAGGAGACAGAGAGTTTGGTACCTTCAGGTTTCTGTCTTGGGAGACGTAACAATTCAATGTATAACATTATCTTGTACCAATTACATGGATTTTCATTTTTGCATGTTATAATTACACTGTGATTTATCTTAATGAAATTCATTTTGGAATTGCACCTAAAGTCTGGGTTTTGGCAGACTGATTGACCTACGAGTTTGATACTAATGAAATGTTCAAGAACCACTGTGGTTTAATAGCAGTATACTAATGTTGCACTTTTGTATGGAACTATAAATATACATAGAAGTTTGTGAAGATTTCTTTTTACAGAAACTGAAGTACAATGGCTAATTTTTTAATGTATTTCCCATAACCAGAGGGGATGGACAGATGGTGATATGTAGTGAAGCTTCCAAATAAAAGAAATGGGCTCTAAATATGTTTGCATTATTCACAGGATATCTGGCGACTTAGTCAGAAGAGCACTACATTGCCATACTATAAGCAAATGCCATTCTCTAAAAATTCTGAAGTAAAAAAAAGAATTCAGCGTTATGAAGAGGAAATGTTTTATAAAGATTACAGAGAAGCTTTCTTAGCTTTCTCTATGAATAGCTTGGAAAACTGAATCAAAAGAACAGCTGTATGTAGGTATTTTTAAATGTAAATATTAAAGTGTTTAACAGAGCTATCAAACTGGCGGCCCGCAGGTCGGATACGTCACACACAGGCCACACCCACTCCAGCTCCACAAATGAGAAAAATGTCACAAAATGTCACGTGACGGCAACGTGACACGGCAAGTTTAACACCCGTGTATCAGTGGTGGATAGCATGTGAGTGTTTAATTCATAATTTTATCTTATGTCTGGGAAACATAGATTCATAATTTGAAACCATTGTAGCATATATTGGATCATCAGCCTCTGTCTCATCTGTTCTCCATTGTTATTATACAGCGTTGGTAGGTCTTAAGTGTGAGTTATCAGGAGCACATTGGGAAGGATTAATTATGATAAACATAATTATCCAAAGAGGAAGAGAACCCTTTTTCAGATTATGTTTACTTTCTGCTTCCCCATCCAACCAAGTGCTAGATATGCCCCATGCAGAGGACAATATAAATAAATGCATTAAGCCCATTATATGGTTAATACACCTGTGGATTATTTCATTTTAAAACTGTGGGGGGACAAAAAATTGCCCCAAATTAGTCATTTTCTGCAAATCACAAATCATTGCAAATCACTAAACAAATTGGCATATGGTATTCCTACAGTTTTTTGAGGTCATATGTTGTCTATCCCTCATTTATAAGAACATGCTGAGTTTGCAAGAAATTGATGTATAGCAAACAAGAAATACATATTTTTTAATTTTTGGCATATTTATCCAGTATACAAAAAAATAGCTTTTTGTCAAAAGTTCTTTTGTAGTCTCCTTACTTGGTAGGTATTTGTGGCTTTTACATTTAATAGTTGTCAAATATCAGTATTAGGTAATCTGCATATTAAAGATGAATGGTATGAATGTTTCTCTGATGTTTCTTTCATCTTTGTCCACAACACCCTTGATCACATGACAAACATTTGCCAATGCTCATTTGAAGATCTATACAGTACAAACAGTATTGAGTTCAAGCTTTTTATATAATTAGAAATGTCTGAAGAACATCTTTTAGTTTATATTAAATTACCAATAAGGAGTCAAATTACAAGAATCGATAGAATACATAATGGTTGATAAATTCTGCTTTATAATTTATAACATGTATAACTGGTATGCTTCATTTTTTTCCCCTGTTCAATCCTGTCTGATTCTCTGAGACTACCTGGACAAATTTCTGCATTTTTCTCAGCAAGGTTTTTCAGAAATGGTTTGCCATAATTTCCTTCCTAGGATTGACTAGCCCAAGGTCACTCAACTTTTAAAACTAGGTGCCTGTTCTGTCCCTAATTTACATACTCGAAATCCCCGCGCTTTGATTGGCTAAAGCGCGGGGATTTCTAATTGGCCAGGCGAGCCGCGCCGATTGGCCCGTTGAAAGTCTCCCGTGATTGGCTCACTCCAAGAGCGGGAGACTTGAAATGCTGCCATTGGCCGCGGCCGCGGCGGCGAAAAGGATAAAAGCCGCGGGCTTTTTCCTTTTCGCCGGTTCGGTTCTCAACTTCAAAATAAAGAGCTTTAAACTAAGTCACCGACTCCTGGCGTCTTTTGCGGACACGACACTGGCGACGAGGATGGGATCCAGACCCTGAACCGAACCCCGTGTCCGACAAGAGCCAGACTTAGCACCGAAATGGCGAAAATCGCACCGCCCGCCCCCTTCAACCCCGCCACCGAGGACTGGGAATCGTTCTCAGACCGATTCTGCATGTACCTCAAGTGCACCGGAATGAAGGACGCCCCGGGCCCGCTAAAACGCGCCGTTTTCCTCACACATTGCGGAACCGAAGTATTCCAGATGGCCAAAGCATTGGCCAAGCCGGCCGACGCAACCGTCATGGATTGGGACGTCCTCGAACCTATCCTTCGGCGACATTACGCCCCCGAGGTCCCAATCCTGATCCGGCGCAATGAATTCTACCGGCGGGACCAGAAACCAGGCGAAAAACTGAGCGACTTCGTCGCCGAGCTGCGGCACCTAGGAGGGCTCTGCGAATTTGACGGCCTGAATAGCCTCCTAAGAGACCGATTCGTACTCGGCCTATGGGACCCTGCACTCCAGAGCCGGCTTATGGCTAAGGGCGACATCAGCCTAGCAGACGCCCTCACCGCAGCCGCAGCCGCAGAAGCGACCCGCACTTCCGCTGACAGCATGCGAAAACCAGACGCAAAGGGCGGAAACAACAACCCGGCGAGGTCGGCCGACCCAAAAAACGAAACAACCGCACACTACGGCGATTTCCATTCTACATCCAGCACGTCCGAAGACGAAGAAGACATACATCAAGTCCAGACGGGGCGCGGCGACCAACGGAACCGAAGAGGTCGTAGGTCGAGGACCAACTGTGCCGGCTGCGGCAGCGACCACCCCAGATCAGAATGCCGATTTTTTGACTCTATCTGTCGGCATTGTGATAAAAGGGGACACATCGCCCGGGTTTGCCGCCAAAAGAAGACTCGCAGTCCACCCAGATGGGACCAACACGATCGTAAAAGAGAAAGCCCACCGCCCAGGACCAGAGATCGCCAATCGGACAGCCGGTGGGACCGAATCCAGCGACCATCGAGAGGCGGCGACAACCGGCGCAAGGAAGAAACCCACCAGACGGTAACCATCGGCCACGCCATCTCCGACGGCGCCAGAAAGGTACACGTAGAGGTCCATATTGAAGGACGACCATGCAAAATGGAGGTAGACTCCGGGTCCTACCTCTCCATGATTGCATGGCACGAGATAAAACGGTTAGTGCCCACCCTCCATAGGAGAAACATAAACGCCCAAAGACTTATTATAAAAGACTACCAGGGAAACCGCGTCCCGGTAGTGGGCACCAAGAACTTCAATGTGACATACAAGGGCCGCACCGAACAACTCCCACTCACAATCGTCGATCGCGACCGCCCAAGCCTGCTGGGCTTACAATGGTTCGCCCCGCTCGACATCGCCCTCACGGGAGTCAACCACGTCACCGACGACGGCTGGGAACAGCGGCTAGCCCAGGAGTTCCGGGAGGTCTTCGACGGAAGCCTGGGCAAGTACCAGGGGCCCCTTATCTCTTTTGATCTAGACCCTAGCGTCCCCCCCAAGCGACTAAAACCTAGGCGGGTACCATTCGCCCTAAAACCTAGGATTGACGAGCAGATTGACAAGCTCGTCAAACAGGGGGTATTACAACCTATAGACCATGCCAGATGGGAGACCCCAATAGTGACCCCGGTCAAGCCAGACGGGTCAGTGAGAATTTGTGGGGACTATAAGGCCACCCTAAATGGCGCGCTGCAACAAAGCGCTTACCCCGTCCCAATCGTGCAACACCTACTGCACTCACTGGGAGGGGGCAAGGTCTTTGCCAAGCTCGATCTCGCCCAGGCATACCAACAGTTGCCGGTCGACGAAAAAACAGCGGAAGCCCAGACCATCGTTACACATCGGGGGGCTTTCAAGTGCAACCGACTCCAATTCGGAGTCAGCGTGGCACCGGGCATCTTTCAGAGCCTGATGGAACGTTTGCTGCAGGGCATCAAGGGGGTGGTGCCCTATTTCGATGACGTATTAGTAGCGGCGCCAAACGAAGCCGAATTAGAAAACCGACTCAGAGAGGTCTTAACCAAATTTAAAGAAACGGGACTTAAAGTAAAAAGGGAGAAATGCCAACTGTGCACGGAGCGAGTGGAATTCTTGGGCTACCTTCTAGACCGGCACGGCATTCACCCCACAAGTAAGAAAGTAAAAGCTATCAAAGAGGCCCCCACCCCTAGGTCTAAGACTGAACTACAGGCTTTCTTGGGGTTGCTGAACTTTTATAATGTTTTCCTACCCCAAAAGGCAACGGCGGCGGAGCCTTTGCATAGGCTCCTGGATAAGGCGGCAACCTGGACTTGGGGGAAACGGGAGCAAGCCGCCTTCCAAAAAACCAAAGACCTCCTCACCTCCGACGCCGTCCTGATCCAATTCAGCGAAACCTTGCCCCTGGCCGTCACTTGCGACGCATCACCTTTCGGCGTCGGCGCTGTCCTCAGCCATACCCTTCCTGACGGAAAAGAAGCACCCATCGCATTCTTTTCCAGGACTCTAACCAAGCCAGAGCGGAACTATAGCCAGCTGGACAAAGAAGCCTTGGCTATAGTTGCCGCCGTTAAGCGTTTCCACGAATACCTTTACGGCCGCCCTTTTACCATTGTGACAGACCATAAACCGTTGCTGGGCATCCTTGCAGGAAATCGAGCCACCCCGAACATTCTGTCTCCCCGGATGACAAGGTGGTCCGAGTTCCTGGCAGCCTACAGCTACGAACTGATACACAAGCCGGGTAAGAAGATTTCGCACGCGGACGCTTTAAGCCGCTCGCCGTTACCAGACTCCGACCCTGACCCAGCACCAACGACAAACACCCTGAACATCGAAAACCTGCCCAACCTGCCCATAACCGCGTCAGACATTGCCCGGGAGACTATTAAAGACAGGCGTCTGGTGCGGGTTTTGCATTGGGTGGAAAAAGGTTGGCCAGAAAGGGACAATGACGAATCCGTTAAGACATTTAAAAACCGCCAAACCGAACTCTCGCTGCTTAAGGGGTGTATCTTATGGGGTGACAGGGTGGTCATCCCGGACAGGCTGCAAGGGAAGGTTTTAGAAATGTTGCATGAGGGGCATCCTGGCATCGTCAGAACTAAAGCCCTGGCCAGAAGTTACGCTTGGTGGCCAGGGATGGACAAACAGATAGAGGCCTGGGTAGCTAGGTGCCAGCGATGCCAGGAGACTAGACCCAGCCCACCCGCAGCACCCATCCTAGAGTGGGAAACACCGAGGGGGCCCTGGTCCAGAATCCATTTGGACTTTGCCGGTCCCACAAATGGGCATACCTTTCTAATAACAGTTGACGCTTACTCCAACTGGTTGGAGGTAAGCGACATGAAATCTACCACCACGGAGGCCGTAATCAAAGAACTTTGCAAACTCTTTGCAACACACAGCCTCCCAGACGTCGTCGTCTCCGACAACGGGCCCCAGTTTACTTCCCTCGACTTCGAGAGATTCCTGGCGGAGAGGGGCATCCGCCACGCATTAACAGCACCGGCGCATCCGGCGGCGAACGGTAGGGCGGAACGGATGGTACAATTTACCAAAAAAACCATCCGGAAAATGGACCACGGGGAGATCCAAGACAAAATTAACAGACTCCTCTTTATACAACATATCACCCCGAACACCACTACCAACAAAAGCCCAGCCGAGTTACTAATGGGTAGGAAGCTGAGGTCCCCACTCGACAGGTTACACCCAACATATAACCCGGAGCGGCCCCCAGACTCAAGTTCAAAATACCGAACATTCGCACCCGGAGACCTCGTGTATGCGAAAAACCTGACGGGGGACCCTCTATGGATCCCAGCCGTCATCACCCAAATCACAGGCCCGCGCTCATACCGGCTCCAAACCACAGATGGGCGAGCCTGGAAACGACACATTGACCAACTCAGGTCACGGTCGGCAACAGAATCCACCCCCCAAGAAACAAACCAAGGGGGGAGGGAATACCCGAATAAACAAACGCAAGAAAAAATAAACCAGCAGTACTTACCGGAACGCAGCCATCGCGATCCCCCACCGGAGAAGAAACACCAAGCCAGCTCAACCGACTCGGAAAGACCAAGCGGGAGCGGCGAGACCCGTAGCTCAACCAACCCGGAAGGCCCAGGTGGGAGCCACGGAGAAAGAACCGGCCCGATCATCCAACCGGTTCGCACAGAAGAGGGAGTGGCCAAAAACTCGACCGCTCCGGTCGAAATCCAGCTTGCAACTGAGTTGCGCAGGTCAAGTAGGACTAGACGGAGCCCCGCCTACCTACGTGACTACGCAACGTAAAGACTGTACCAAGAGGGGAGGGGTGTTCTGTCCCTAATTTACATACTCGAAATCCCCGCGCTTTGATTGGCTAAAGCGCGGGGATTTCTAATTGGCCAGGCGAGCCACGCCGATTGGCCCGTTGAAAGTCTCCCGTGATTGGCTCACTCCAAGAGCGGGAGACTTGAAACGGTGTCATTGGCCGCGGCCGCCGCGGCGAAAAGGATAAAAGCCGCGGGCTTTTTCCTTTTCGCCGGTTCGGTTCTCAACTTCAAAATAAAGAGCTTTAAACTAAGTCACCGACTCCTGGCGTCTTTTGCGGACACGACAGTGCCTAAGGCAGGACTACAACCCAGGATCCCAGTTTCTAGACTGACGCCTTATCCACCACACCAAACTTTCAATATTCTTCAAATAGAGGTACATAAATGAATTGTAACTACTTGCTGAAATAGGTTATGAACTAGGTGAAAATGTCTCAAGGCATTTACTAGCATCCAACTGTTCTTTACAAGTACATTTAAAGAGTAACGTAAAAGACCTTGTTTTAAAAGTCTTTGGAGGCAAGTTAGCATTTCACAGAAAGTATAGTTCCCAGGAAGTACAAATAATATGCAGGTAACAGAATTTTACACTATCTCTCTAGAGAGTTGGGGTTTCCCCAGGTTTTTTTTTAAATGAACATTGTGTCAAAGAAGGAAGCTAAACAACCTCTTCAGGTAAGTAAAATATCCATATAGCAAAAAAAAAATACCATGTAATGGTTAATCGCAAAATATGAACAGTGGAATGTAGATATAAATGCTGTCAGGCCTTTAGAGGATTTTTTCCCTCCATAAGTGATGTCTTCTCACAAACTATGCTGGAAACTTAGATTCAGATTATAGTTAATCATTTAGCATTGGAAGCTGCTGTTCAAAACAAATGGTAAAAGTGCCATTAGGTAATACAGTGCCTAAAGGAAATGTATAGATTGTGACCAATATTTCTAGATATGATTTAAAAATGTAAATAGGTGGTTTCAGGTACAGGCTTTTCTTCATACACCTCAAAATATACTGTTTTGCTGTGTATTGATAAAACTGCTAGCAATCAGATATCTAAAGCCTCCATACAAATCTATTTTATAATAGATTTCATCAGCAATGAACAGGCTATGTCACAGGTTACACCTGCATATAAGGTGTGGATTGAAGCCAGTAAGGCAAAACTATAACTGTAATTTTAGAAACCAAATTGCCTCAGGGCAATGTGGCAACTGGAAAAAGTTAAGTCAACATAATTTTTACATCAAAAACTGTTAATTGAAGAATAATTGCAAAAATACTATTGTTTATTTGGCTTCTGGTATTTTGCTAACGAAACAGGAGAGCAGCAGCACCCACTGTTGTTAGCAGCAAGTAGCAGAATACTACTGGACTACTTTTACTTTATTATGCTAATGAATTTTAAATAGTTCACAGTAGATTTAAATAATACTAAAATCAAGAAAGTGAAATTCAAATCACTATAAATTCAGATTGATTTGAAAAAAATCAAATGTCTCAGTTTCAACAAATGTGATCAGTTTCAACAAATGTGCTTTATTATATAGTCCTTCAACAAGTCAAGCAAAATCCATCTCAAAGGCCTGGTACAATAATAAATATTAGATAATACTACACTGTATTTCATAGTGGACAGAATCCATTTGGCACATTTCATTGGTAACTTTAGCTTTATTAATGCCAGAAATTATAATTTGTCATTATTGCCACAAACGTAAAAAAAGCTTGCTAGTATCTGTCATTCTAGTTCTTTTCTTTGTATGTCATGAGTTGACTCATGTATCACTTATGTTCAAAAATTGAAGAAATGATTGAACATAAAATATAGTACATCAACCATCTGTTTATCATTCCATTGATTTAACAGACAGATTGAGTAGATTTTGTTATGTATGTAAATAGTTAAAATAAAAGCGAGCTTGGGGTAAAGTGCAGGGTTCTGGCCCTGCACTTCTGATTGGTTGTTAAGCGGCTCGATCGGATTGGTTGGGTTCAGAGAATCCGATTGGCCCTTAACAAAGGACTCTTATTGGTTTTGGAGCTAGCGTCTTACAGCTCCCTATTGGTTATTTCACATTAAGGTTGCCTATATAAGGCAGAGTTGTTATTAAAAGTTTTAAGTCACTATGTAATAAAGAGCTGAAAGTTCACCAACTAAGACTGTCTCCATTCATTTCACCCATGGCTGAAATTATTTTACTGGTGACGAGGATGGGATTTGGAGACATCTGATCTTAAGGAACTTGGAAGAAAAAACAGAGCACGTGTTAAGACGATGCCACCAATGGAAACCATGTCCAGCGGCATCGTACCACCCGCTCCGTTCGATCCAAACCAAGAGGATTGGAAATCCTACATGGATCATTTCCAAATGTTTCTCGAAACAAATAATTTGAAGGACGCCACACCAGCAAAGAAGCGGGCGCTGTTCCTGACGTACTGCGGCCCGGCTGTCTTTAAAATGGCGAAAGCACTTGCGAAACCTCGAGAAGTGAAAGCAATGAGCTGGGACGACCTCGAACCTCTCCTGAGAGACCATTACGCGCCAACCGTACCTACACTCGTGAGATGCCACGAGTTCTATCAAAGAAGCCAGCGAAAAGGAGAGAGTGTGGCTGACTTTGTGGCAGACCTCCGACACTTAGGAGGTCTCTGCGGGTTCGCAGACTTAGATGAAGCACTGAGAGACCGATTAATTGTGGTATTAGATGCGCTAGGCGTGCAAAGCAAGCTGATGGCGAAAGGCGACATCGACCTTGCAGACGCCATCGCCAAAGCCACTGCTGCTGAGGCGACCAAAAAGTCCGCAGCGCAATTACGGCGAAGCCGAAACCCAACAACCCCACCGACAGGCGACATCTTATCCAAGTCTGAAGGGCAGCAACTAACGACGCACCACGAGGACATCTCTTCATCGTCAGACAGCGATGAAGAAGGGGTCCATCGACTGTGGTCCAACCGGGACCCTCGCCCTAAGCCCTTACGCCCCTGCGCAGGTTGTGGAGCGAACCATGCCAGGCCGAATGCAAATTCCGCGACGCACTCTACCATGAGTGCGGAAAACGAGGCCACATCAGTCGAGTCTGTCGCAGTTTACCGGGACCAAGTCAGGCCTCAAAGGGAACCAACTTTCGCCAATCGGCAGGAAACCGTCCTGTAAGGCGAGATCCAGCAAACCACTCCTACAGATATCGAGCGTTGCAGAAAGAAGAGGCTCACCATACTATCACTATAGGTCACGCCTCAGCCATGGACGCTAAGAAGATTCGAGTTACAGTAGCCATAGAGAACCAACCTTGCCACATGGAGGTCGATTTGGGATCGTCCCTCTCGATGGTGTCGTGGAAGACATTAAAGCAACTCATTCCTACCATCCAACACCAAGACCTTCGAATGCAACGTCTCATCCTTAAAGACTACCAAGGGAATCGGATCCCTGTGGTCGGGTCTTGTTGAGTCCGCGTCTCGTTTAAAAAACATACGGCATACTTACCTCTAACATTCATCGATAGGGACAGGCCTAGTTTGTTGGGTCTCCAATGGTTTGCGCCACTCGGCATCGAAGTAGCCGGCGTGAACCGAGTCGGTGATTGCGAGTGGGAAGAGGACCTTATTTCTGAATTCAGCGATGTCTTCACAGATCGTCTGGGCGAGTATAAGGGGACCCCAATTTCGTTTAGCCTCGACCCTAAGGTAGCCCCGATCTGTTTAAAGCCCCGTCGAGTTCCGTTCGCCCTTAAGGCCAAGATAGATGAACAACTTGACAAACTAATTAAACAAGGGGTACTGCAACCCATTGATCATTCTCCATGGGAAATCCTATTGTAACCCCCATTAAGCCAGATGGGTCAATCCGAATCTGTGGGGACTACTGGGCCACTCTAAACCACGCCCTCCAGCAGAACGCGTATCCAGTGCCGGTGGTGCAGCACCTCCTTCATTCCCTGGGAGGTGGAAAGGTTTTTGCTAAGTTAGATTTAGCTCAAGCCTATCAACAATTGCCCATGGACGATAAAACAGCCCAAGCTCAAACGACAGTAACGCACAGAGGTGCTTTTAAATGTACCCGATTGCAATTCGGGGTAAGTGTAGCCCCGGGAATATTCCAAAGTTTAATGGAACGATTATTGCAGGGAATCAAGGGCGTGGTTCCGTATTTTGATGACATGTTAATTGCAGCTCCTAGTAAAAAAATTCTGCAGAATCGTTTAAAATGTGTTCTTAAAAAATTCCAAGAAGCGGGACTGAAAGTAAAAAGGGATAAATGTCATCTGTATACCGACAGTGTTGAATTTCTAGGTTATCGCATTGATAGGCAGAGTATTCACCCAACTGAGAGTAATTAAGGGCGATTAGAAATGCTCCCAGACCTCGTAACAAAACTGATCTTCAAGCATTTTTAGGCCTTATCAATTTCTACAATGTGTTTTTACCGCATAAGGCGACTGTGGCTGAACCATTACACCGGTTATTAGATAAGAAAGCATTGTGGGTTTGGGGTTACTGGGAGGAAAAAGCGTTTCGAAATGTAAAAGATTTACTTACATCTGATTCTGTACTTATGCAATATAATGAAACATTACCATTGGTTATAACTTGTGATGCCTCACCGTTTGGGGTGGGCACTATTTTGAGCCATGTGCTGCCTAATGGAAACGAGGCCCCCGTTGCATACTTTTCGAAGACTCTTTCCCATGCAGAACATAACTATGGACAAATAGATAAGGAAGCTCTTGCAATTGTGTCAGCCGTAAAAAAATTCCATGAGTATGTATGTGGAAGGACATTTACCATTGTAACTGACCACAAACCTTTACTGGGGATAATCGCTGGGGACAAACCAACCCCCTATATATTGTCCCCAAGAATGACTCGATGGTCAGAGTTCCTAGCTGCTTATAATTATCGATTGTTATATCGCCCGGGGAAAGCCATTCCCCACGCCGACGCACTCAGCAGAGCACCGCTACCAGAGACTCTCGACAATCCGGCACCAACAGTTTCGGCGTTACAAATCGAGATGCTCAACTCGCCCCCTATGACCGCTCGAGATATCGCGAGAGAGACCAGACGAGACCACACCCTAGCATGAGTCCTAGGCTGGGTAGAACGTGGATGGCCATTGGACCAGGTCCCAGATGACTTCGTGCCATTTAAAACAAGGCAGACTGAACTTTTTTCACAAAAAGGCTTTGTCATCTGGGGCGATAGAGTCGTCGTTCCAGAACGACTCCAAAAGACGCTGTTACAAATTTTGCACGAAGGACATCCCAGGATCGTGCGGATGAAAGCACTCGCACGGAGCTATGCTTGGTGGCCAGGCATGGACCGACACATCGAGCAATGGGTCAAGGCCTGTACTAAGTGCCAACAAACCAGCAACGCACTGCCAAAAGCTGCACCGACCGAATGGGAGACGCCACGCGGACCCTGGTCCAGAATCCACCTGAATTTCGCAGGGCCGATTAAAGGACATACATTGCTGTTGACTGTCGATGCATACTCTAATTGGTTAGAAATTCATCGAATGACCAATACAACCTCCGAAGCAGTCATTAAAGACTCTTTGCAACTCATGGATTGCCGGACATCCTGGTGTCCGACAATGGACCACAGTTTACAGCGCTAATGTTTGAACAGTACCTTGCTGATAATGGCATCCGCCGTGCGCTCACCTCGCCTGCGCATCCTGCTACCAACGGCCGAGCGGAACGCATGGTCCAATTTGTAAAAAAGACTTTGCAAAAAGTGGACTATGATAATATTGACGAAAAAATAAACCGCATTCTACTTCTACAACACATCACTCTGCACAGCGTAACTGGCAGAACTCCCGCAGAACTTCTCATGGGGCGAAAACTCCATTCCCGCCTCGACCGACTGCACCCTGCTTACGAGCCAGAAAAGCCTGCAGGATCCTGCGGACACAGCCTTTTTGCGAAAAAAGTTCAGTCTGCCTTGTTCTAAATGGCGCGAAGTCATCTGGGACCTGGTCCAATGGCCATCCACGTTCTACCCAGCTTAGGACTCAAGCTAGGGTGTGGTCTCGTCTGGTCTCTCTCGCGATATCTCGAGCGGTCATAGGGGGCAAGTTGAGCGTCTCGATTTGTAATGCCGAAACTGTTGGTGCCGGATCGTCGAGAGCCTCTGGTAGCGGTGCTCTGCTGAGTGCGTCGGCGTGGGGAATGGCTTTCCCTGGGCGATATAACAATCGATAATTATAAGCAGCTAGGAACTCTGACCATACCTTCAAGGTAGGCGACCCCGTTTATGTAAGAAATTTATCGGGCGACCCAGTTTGGATTGAAGCAACGATAATACGCGAGACTGGGCCCAAATCCTATATTGTAAAATGTGTTGATGAAAGACTGTGGAAACGACATATTGACCAATTACGGTCACGACTCATATCGGCCAGCCAACAACTCCCCTACGACCAAACTGAGGGGGGGGAAGGAATGGAAGAAGACGACATTCCAGGGAACCTGTTCCAAGAGAGCGATGAATCAAGTGAAACTCAGGAAATGGAGCAGGAGGAAGAATCGTACGCTCCAAGGGAAATCACACCAGAACGAGAAGCTGAGCCACTGCCAAACAATATTCCACCTCAACAGGACTGCACGCAGCCAGTCCAAAGAAAATCTGATAGACCCAAAAGACAACCGTCCTATTTGAAGGACTATGTGGTCACACCATAATTGAGGAGCCAGGGGGAAGGGGTGTTATGTATGTAAATAGTTAAAATAAAAGCGAGCTTGGGGTAAAGTGCAGGGTTCTGGCCCTGCACTTCTGATTGGTTGTTAAGCAGCTTGATCGGATTGGTTGGGTTCAGAGAATCCGATTGGCCCTTAACGAAGGACTCTTATTGGTTTTGGAGCTAGCATCTTACAGCTCCCTATTGGTTATTTCGCATTAAGGTTGCCTATATAAGGCAGAGTTGTTGTTATTAAAAGTTTTAAGTCACTATGTAATAAAGAGCTGAAAGTTCATCAACTAAGACTGTCTCCATTCATTTCACCCATGGCTGAAACTATTTCAGATTTTACTTCAAATATTGGTTGTGATGCATCCAGCAGGAAACATTTAACTGTGCCATTGACTGTAGTGCAATAAGCTTAATTAAATACTTGACCATCTCTCTGAAATTAGGGTGGACTCAGAACTTCTGAAGTGTCATCAGTGGCTGTGATTTGTATTTTAATTTGTGTTCTTCCCTCAATTGCAAAGGAAATAGTATAAAAGTTCCATAAGTAAGTGTTTCTTTTTTGCTTAATTAGTACAACTTAAACAATACAATTACAGTTTAGAAAATAGCAAATAAGATTATGGAAATGTACTTGTAGTGTTCTACTTTTATATTTAAATTCAAGCAATAAATATAGGGCAAATGATATGAGCTTATGAGGTTTCATTATACCCAGTCATTTAACAAATTAGTTCATCTTATTAATTTATTGATTATTTTTTGACCTGTGGAGAATATTCTATTCAGACTTTAATTTGATAATCTAGAGAAAACATAATCTAATGAACTTTCCCTTTATAATGGAGAAGACATACAGGTAGTCTTTGCTTAATGCCTGCTTCATGCAGCAATTCAAAGTTAGAAACAAGTAAGAAAAAATTTCTTTGCTTTGATTCTTTGCTTAGCAACCATGCTGCTTCAATTAACAACTGAAGGAGAAGTAAGGTCATAAGACCATCAGTCATGTGATTTTCCACTTAGTAACTCTAGCACTTAGCAGCCAGACTGCCAGTCCCAATTCTGGTCACTAAACTAGAGCTGCCTTTAGTATCATAATGATGCTGATTTCAAAATATGGATTCTAATGTTTATTAATTCAAACCAGATGGATCCACTAATGTTTGAGTATAATGTTGCTTGGCAGATATAGGATGGAAGTTTATTACCAATTATCAGTGAAGTCAGTACAAATCACATATATTACTCTGTTAGTGTGGATATCATGAGCAACAAAACTTCAAAGCTTATTGAGGCAAATGGAGCAGAGGTCAGGGTTTTTTTGTTCTTTGTGTTTTCCTCACCAGATACAGGCTCTGCAGGTGTGAAAGTTTGGTAGAACAACATAAGCCTTTCCATAAAGCAAAGCATTCTTGAATAAAATTGCACTGACAAATTCAAAACTGAATAATTCATTAGGACCTTAAATGCTTAAGTAGCCTAAAAGATTATATATCACAACCATCTTAGGAAAGATAATTGGAAAGAAATATCTTCAAGCCTGCTCAGATCAGAAGACATTAATTGGTAAATATACACTGTTTCTTGAAAATATTGACTGTTATCTAGACTAATAAGTTTTACAGGTAATTTCTTTTAAATAAGTCATCCATTCAATACCCATTCCGACCGGAGAAAAACAACCAAGTCACTTTGCTAAGTCAATATTTGTAGAGTGTTAATATTGATCTTTTCCCATTTGTTTTCCCTTTCCTGATTCAACCTTTACTAGTTTTCTTTCAACAGAAATAATAGCTAGAGAAATAAAAAACATTAGTTGGAAACTGTTAAAATGCATTAAAAATGTGCACCTTGAGACCACTGTATAAGAGAGAGAAATGGTTATGGTCACCTAATGTAACTGCTGCTAGAAGACTGAACTGATTGTTCTCTGGAGTTACATTTTTGTTTCAAATAACAACTCTCTATTTGTTATTGAACTCTGAAGTCCTTTATATCTTGAACATTGCTAGGCAGTGACATTTGTTCTATATTAAAATTTTAAAGCATCCTCTCTGAGGATATTTTTTCTCTGTGTTTAGATATTTGAACCCCTACACAATTTAGCCTGTAATTCCAGTATGTTCAAAGATGATATATTGTGTGTGAAAATATAGAGTTTTGAACCACTAATAACAGGTTCTATTTCAACAGCCTAATAAAGAAATAATGAAAACTAGCTTTCCAATCTCTTGCTTGTAAACTATCAGGCTGGTAGCTATTACAAATTTGTTTGGTTTGTTCAACTTAGGCTGTATTTCTATGTAATCAGTAGACTCTCAGATGATATGTAAGGAGATATTATTCATTTATTTATATAGCTTGAATGCTGCCCATTTCTATAGGCAAGACAACCAGTATAAACATACAAAGTTCTCCAAGGAACTCTTTACATATCATAAAAATTAAAAAACAAGCACCAACAAATACAAATACCACATACCAGCAAAATAACCTCTCAGTCTAAGAATATCTTACTTCTCTGCAAGACAGAACAGTTAGGAGTTTGTTAATAAATCATATGTAAACTATGTATATTCTCAACCCAACCCAAAAACTATGTACAGTAGAACCTCTGACCACGACCAAATCAGGTTCCGACCAAAAAATTAATAAAAAAATTTTGTGACCATTTTCCCCTTCTGCACCATTTTTTTTGGTAAGCACCACATTTTCAAAATTAGGTTTGAGTCATGACCAAATCAGGTTGTGACCAAAGTTATGGAATGAATTATATTTGTGACCAGACCTTCTACTGTACTGTCCTTTACATAAGAATGTGTAAAATAAATTTCTCAATTTAAGAAAACTTCAAGGCTGAAGACTGAAATTTCCATGGGGTGAAGGATTCTAAATCAGTAATTACCTAAATGCCTTTATCTACTCAACTTTGATGTTTTTATTTTTGCCTTAATTTTGGAAAATAACACACAAGAAACAGAGGGCTATACTTACCAGGTACCCCAACAAACACCCTCATACCTAGGAAATGAATAACATCCACATTTGTGTTTTATTTTGCTTGTGCCTAAAGTCAAATGCTTTAGACTTCTGTTAGGAAGTCTCTTACATTGCTCTATCTTCTCAGTCACCTGTGATATTGCAGCTTCAGTAAATCTCATATCAATTATGAAAAATATTCCAGGTGGTCATTTTATTACATATTTATTATGTAGTTATTTTTTCTCTCTCTGTTTTGCAGAGGTTATAAATTTGTTTCCTTTAAGGAAATCTTTCCTTTCCAATTTCTTAGCATTGTGGATGTATTATTTTGTTGATGGAAAAAACATGTTATCCCCCAACTAGCATACCTTGTGTATTTCGAAGAAGTACTTTTTGGAATACGGGTTTATGTTGAAAGCACTAGATATAACTTAGGCTCCAGAGATTATCAACGATGACTGATATATTTCCAATTCTTCTTTCAGCATCATTTTGAAAGGCTTTTCCCATGTCATGTCTACAGTAATGTCTCAATGGCACACCATATCCTTTCAAACTGAAAAGGGAAAAAGTCTGCCAAGTAGCAGGAAACCTATTCCACTGCAATTTCTTGCTGCCTGTGTCCATTATTATGCTGCTAAAAAAATGCATGGATGTAGCCACCAACAGTTTAAATCAACTTGGAAGCAGCTTTATCTTTTATTTTTTTAAAAAATAAATATTTCCAAATTATTCATTTTTGGAAGGACTCCTTTGAATGGAAGGATTGTCAGCTCTTTAAAAAAATAGGATTCTGTTAAGAACTTTGTTTTAAAAAATTGCATACTTTTATATGTTGTAATATATGTCATTAAAAATATTCAAATGACCACATGCAAGACTGTAGATGCCTTGATCCAACAACAAAATGTCAATCTATTGTCTTTTGGAATTACCCGAGTTTGTACAATAAAATATATATATACTTAAGTGGAAGCTAACAGAGCTCCATATGCTGTCAGAATGGCTTTATTATAGTTCAATTATAAAGCTGTAAAATTATGTTTGTTTTCTGATTCTTTAATGAAACCATATATAAGTAATCTGCAGATATAATTAATTTTTATTTCACCTTTAATATAAGATAAGGAATTAGGAAAAGCATACAGAGAACAGATTTTCTGACACATGGATGTCATATAGATGAATTCATTAATGTTGATAAGAAACTGTACAATGCAGAAAAGAAAATGAAATTAATGAACTATTTTAGTAAAATTATAACAAATGAAATAGACTACAAAAGAGCAACAGCACATCAAGATTCTAAAGAATAAAGTTCAATCTGTTTATAATGCCGATTATTTATTTCCAACACTACATAATATTCAACATTATCTTGAAATGCAGAAACAATTTTTAAAAATATGTCATGTGAACATTTACATTTTGTGTTTATATACTGATCTCAAAGTATTTTGGTAGTTGATTTTCTAACCAGAGCCTTAAGTGAATATTGGAAGTGTAGTACTTTTTACAAATTCTCTGACTTTTGTTACAGATAAGATATATCATAAAAGGTTACTCTTTTCTCAGTGCTGAGAATGAATTTTTATATTCTCCAAAATGTCAGATAATATTGGGGACATGGTTGTAACAGCCCTATTTTGATTATAGCATCATAAACCCATCCTTTATTGCACCCTGTGGAAGACTCTAGTTAGATTTTATATTCTGTAGTCTTTTACTCAGCTGTATCTTGGCTTCCATTAACTAAAAATCTAAAGGATGCTTTTTTTTTAAAAAAAAAAAGGAAAAATAGTCATACAGAAGATGTAGAACAATTGCTTCACCTGCCCTTAATGAATTAGCATTAACTGTATTAGTTTTGAAGTGTTGATTTACAGCATAGATGTCAAACTCGCGGTGTCACATTGCAGTCATGTGATGTTTTCTGAGTTTTTTTATCTTCACAGAGCTGGGGTGGGCTTCTAAAATCTTCTAAAATGAAGGGATTATGCTAAATCTTCTAAAATGAAGGGATTATACTATTCTTTGTTCTTTCATAACTGTCTTCTCCTTTGTATTTTAAGTGAAGTAATGATTATGATGGTTTTTGCAGTTTTTCCATTTTTCTTCTGTTCTCACTTTCCATTGATCCCAATATATTGCAATATTCTGTTTCCACCCAAATGTTTATTATAATTACTTGAAAAGGCCCAGTTGAATTCAACAGAATCTCACAGAATAGAATTGCAGTCTTTGAGTAAGTTTGTGATAAACTAAGGTTTATGAAAAAAATGAACATTACCTCAAATTGTTTGAAATGAATAAGTTGTCAGTTTCAGTAATGAAAATATTTTCATTATCAACCATACATATAGTCTCTCCAGAATTCTGGCATCACCATTGAATACATATTTTTGTAACTTCCATTATTAAATTTTAAAAGCTTAGAAAAATGTTAAGACTGGTTACATAAATTATATGTAGCACGTTCATTGGTTCCAGATTAAAAAGATTGGAAAATAGTGGTTATGTCCAGTGAATGGAATTTTTTTTTAAATCAATGTTTGTTTACATTAATACTGAAATATACTATTATTTCATTTATTGCATTTATTATCTGAAGAATGATAATCTTATCTATTGCCTTCCTTCTATAAACAAGCTTAAAATTTAAGTAAGATATCAGATTTATATAACCTTCAAGAGCAAGAAGTATTGAAATGCTATATTTATCTCAGAGTCCATCTCATACACTAACTTCAGAAGTAACAGAACACTAGACAAGTAAATGTCAGTTCTGCAATTAAAACCATGCAAGTAATTTCATAATCTGCCCTTCAAGTCAAGTTGAAGGCATTCATACTGATGCTTAGTTTAGCTGTATTTTAATTTATGGAAGAAATGAAATTATAATTAGAAAACAATTTTTGAGCACAAAACTAAGTCTGCTTTCGACTGAAGCCACTGTTGGAATTCATCCATCATGGTATGTCCCACTGGAAAAAAAAAAACATGCAGTATTTTATTCCATAGGATGTTACAAGGAATAAGAAGTTGGTTATGAGTTCCCTCTTGCAACCTCATCAAAGTTAAGATTGTGACTGACAGTGAAAAAAGAACAAATGTGTACTCACTGCTATAAACTTACTGAGAAAGAGACCTATCTGAATCTGGGCTCAAAGAAACAATTGGGATTGCTGTTGTTGCTTTATCACCCTCCCTTCTGTCCAGTGGTTACCCTGTCTGAACTGCTGGATTCCCTGGCAATAAAGTCCTATGACTGCTAGTTCTTGGGAGATTTCAATTTGCCATCAGTAATGTGGGGCAGCTCAGAAGTTGGTGGCTTCCATGACCTGTTCCAAATCATCAACAGCCCAATGAATACCAGAGGCTTCAGGTTAAATATGGATTTTATCTCAGGGTGGTTGAGATGTAATCTGATTGTGGAGGATATTAACATTGATCCATTGATATGGAAAAATTACTCTTGGCTGCCTTTTGACTCAATTTTCTCTCTCTGGGACGGCTTGTTCGATCGGCCTGCGCCAGGTGCATGATGGATCCTGGGAATTTCCAGCAAAAGTTTGGGGTCTTCCCTGAGGATATGGTGGGCGGTTTGGTTAAGAATATAGCTATTTTTGGACATCCTTGAACCATGTTAGCATAAGACATGGAATTATAATCCAGTGGCAGTGCAGATAAAAACCACCTAAGTACAGCTTGTTCTCAACTTAACAATAGTTCATTTAGTGGCTGTTCGAAGTTACAATGGCACTGAAAAAAGTGGCATTATTTTTCACACTTATGACCATCAAAGCATACCCATGGTCACGTGATTTACATTCAGGTGCTAGGCAACTGACTCACGGTTATGACAGTTGCAGTGTCCCGGGATCATCTTTTAAAATCCTCTGACAAGCAAAGTCAAATGGGGAAACCAGATTCACTTAATAAGTGTTAATTTAACTGTAGTGATTCAGTTAACAAATGTCATGAAATGGGGCAAAACTCACTTAACAAATTTCTCACTAAACATACATTTGGGCTCAAATGTGGTCAATAAGTTGAAGACTACCTGTATCAGTCATGGGCTGAGAATGAGAAACCAAGGCATGTTCTCGGACCATGCTACAAGATTTCTAGGGCATGTCTGTACGCTACTAGTTTAGGTACAGATTGAGTCAAGTTTTAAATTGTCCTTAGCTAATTTTCCGCTTATTTCTATACCATTCAGGAGTCTCAAGGTGTGTAGAAATTTGTAACCGATTGGGGATGGAGGAAGGCAATCACTGGGCAGGCTGCACGAAAGAGGAGAAGGATCTGCTTCGGCAGAGCCCGGATACTTTTCTGCAAAGCCAGACTGGGGCTTTATAAGCGTTTTAACCCGGTCGTGGGGAAAGGATCCTCTGCGACTTTAAATTTAAGTGGGAGGAGATGTGGCTGCTTGGGGTAAAGCCAGCCCAGCAGCTGCTACGAAAGGTAGAGCCAGCCGTGCAGCCAAGCCAGCTCCTCTCCAAGCCGCCCGCCAACCCCCGGCCACCATGGTGAAGATCGTGACCGTCAAAACCACCGCCTATCTCGACCAGAAGCCGGGCACCAGCGGCCTCCGCAAGCGGGTCAAGGTTTTCCAAGGCAATGCCCACTACGCCGAAAACTTCATCCAGAGCATTATCTCCACCATCGAACCGGCGGAGAGGCAGGCGGCCACGCTGGTGGTGGGGGGCGACGGGCGGTTTTACATGAAAGAGGCCATCCAGCTGATCCTCCGCATTGCCGCCGCCAACGGGGTAAGTCGGGCAGCCGCCTCGGTCTCTCCGTCGCCCTCCCTCGCCGGGGTGCCCGCGAATTTACACGCCGGTTGTGGGAACGTGGCGTTGTTTGCGTGCCTGCCTGCCTGCATCCCTTCGGACAGGCGACGGGAGTGTGACTCTTTCCGGTTGCCTCCCTCACCTCCGCCCAATTCCGTACCGGTGAGCTTGGTACGGGGTTGGGAGGGAAATGCCTTCCGGAGAAGTAGCCGGCGCCGCCTGAGGCGATCTTATAGAAGGCCCCGTTTTTGGCAGCCGCCAGTCGGCCTCCGAGTCCGCCTCATGCCTTTGAATGGCGTCTGCGAGCTTTGAGACTGATCGGGGATGGGCGGGGGGGGGTGTTTGATGGCAGTGCAGGCGAAGTGCGCCCGTTTGGGGACGAGTTTTAGAGCCGAGAACCTGCTTGGGTTCCTCCCCACAGGCCTTCTCTTAAACCACGCACCAAGGCTCGGCCCCGTTTTTGTGTTATCCGTCCGTCAGCGAATAAAGGGAAGTGCGCTTCCTCTGCAATAGGCCTTCCTAAGTTGGTGCTGGGTTTTTTGTATTCGGAGCTGCAAATACCCTTCGTCAGGGGAAATGACCTCCAGCAGAGAATGGAGGCAAGGCTGAAACGTCAGGGCGATTTGGGATTGTGGCACTGGCGGGATAATTATTTTTACACAAGGGTTCCTTGCCGGTTTTGAGTGGGGGGGGGAGGATGGGGGACTGTGATGGCACTCAGGACTGACTAAGCTGTAAAAGGCTCTGCAATCTTTGACATTTAAGTTAACCTTTCAGGCATTGCAGATACGGTTTCGGCCCGGCAACTCTTTTAACAGAGTCTGTCCAAAGGTTATCCTTGTTTTAAAATAAATAGGGTTTTCCTAACGTGGGGAAATGGGCTTCATTCGATTGCAGGAACGCTTTGGGACAGATTTCGTCTGCTGGTCTTTGCATGCAGGTGCAAAATTCATTGTAATAGTTTTGCAAGCACTGGGGGGGTTCAAAAGCCTGTCCTTTCGGTTGGTCTTGTGGTTAAAAGAGCAAACCTGGTGTTTTAAACAATGGATTAAATTATTCTGAGTAAACATTTGTGTGAAGAGTTGGCCTATTTAAAAAAAACATTTGATTTATAACCTGCCTTTATTTGTATAAATACACTGCTCAAAAAAATAAAGGGAACACTTAACACAATGTAATTCCAAGTCAATCACACTTCTGTGAAATCAAACTGTCCACTTAGGTAGCAACACTGATTGACAATCAATTTCACATGCTGTTGTGCGAATGGAATAGACAACAGGTGGAAAGCAGAGGCAGTTAGCAAGACATCCCCAATAAAGGAGTGGTTCTGCAGGTGGTGACCACAGACCACTTCTCAGTTCCTATGTTTCTGGCTGATGGTTTGGTCACTTTTGAATGCTGGTGGTGCTTTCACTCTAGTGGTAGCATGAGACGGAGTCTGCAACCCACACAAGTGGCTCAGGTAGTACAGCACATCCAGGATGGCACATCAATGCGAGCTGTGGCAAGAAGGTTTGCTGTATCTGTCAGCATAGTGTCCAGAGCATGGAGGTGCTACCAGGAGACAGGCCAGTACATCAGGAGACGTGGAGGAGGCCTTAGGAGGGCAACAACCCAGCATCAGGAGCACTACCTCCACCTTAGTGCAAGGAGGGACAGGAGGAGCAGTGCCAGAGCCCTGCAAAATGACCTCCAGCAGGCCACAAATGTGCATGTGGCTGCTCAAATGGTTGGAAACAGATTCCATGAGGGTGGTATGAGGGCCCGACATCCACAGGTGGGGGTTATGCTTACAGCCCAACACTGCAGGATGTTTGGCATTTGCCAGAGAATACCAAGATTGGCAAATTCGCCACTGGCGCCCTGTGTTCTTCACAGATGAAAGCAGGTTCACACTGAGCACGTGACAGATGTGACAGGGTCTGGAGACGCCATGGAGAACGTTCTGCTGCCTGCAACATCCTTCAGCATGACCGGTTGGCAGTGGGTCAGTAATCATGTAGGTTGGCATTTCTGTAGGGGGCCACACAGCCTTCCATGTATTCGCCAGAGGTAGCCTCTGCCATTAGGTACCGAGATAAGATCCTCCAACCCCTTGTGAGACCATATGCTGGTGCGGTTGGCCCTGGGTTCCTCCTAATGCACGACAATGGTAGACCTCATGTGGCTGGAGTATGTCAGCAGTTCCTGCAAGATGAAGGCATTGATGCTATGGACTAGCCTTCCCGTTCCCCAGACCTGAATCCAATTGAGCACATCTGGGACATCATGTCTCGCTCCATCCACCAACGCCACATTGCACCACAGACTGTCCAGGAATTGGGGGATGCTTTAGTCCAGGTGTGTGAGGAGATCCCTCAGGAGACCATCCGCCACCTCATCAGGAGCCTGCCCAATGTTGTAGGGAGGTCATACAGGCACGTGGAGGCCACACCCACTACTGAGTCTCATTTTGACTTGTTTTAAGGACATTACATCAAAGTTGGATTAGCCTGTAGTGTTTTTTTCCACATTAATTGTGAGCGTAACTCCAAATCCAGACCTCCATGGGTTGCTAAATTTGATTTCCATTGATAATTTTTGTGTGATTTTGTTGTCAGCACATTCAACTATGTAATGAACAAAGTATTTAATAAGAATATTTCAGGTCTAGGATGTCTTATTTTTGTGCTCTATTTTTTTGAGCAGTGTAATTCTTTCCAATCAGGAAATGCATTAAACAGTATTGGTTCAAAAACCCCCAAAACCTATCCTTTTGGTATGATTTTTTTTCAGATGGGCTTTTCAAAAGCATTGCTATTCCCTGAAACTGAAGAGACTTGCTCTTCCCAACCTTTATATTATGTTTATTTTTTTCTGTTTTAACTTGGTTGTAAGCTGCCTAGGTTGTAAGTTTTCTCTTGGTGAGATGGGCAGCACACAAATTAAAAATTTAATCTGGTGCTTACCAGACCTTTGTTTTCAAATCCTGTCTCAGTAACACACCCTTTTTGGGGGGAGTTTATTATAGTGAATTATGTGTGAAAGGTACCAGGTTGAAAACAACAGAAAATGGACATATTTTTACTGTGGCAGGGGATTAAATTGTTGGAGTTCTGGTGTATATCAATCTTCTTGCAGTCCTTTTCCCAGTCACCTGTTAAGAGTTTCTTAGCTCTTTTTTTCAGATCCAGAAAGGAAATGCTTAGGATCCTAATATAATGGTAGGCAACTTTTTTACATCTTTTACATTACAAACAAGAGGAGGAAGGTATGTTGGATATGTTTACTATCTTGAGTTATTTGTAAAAATGAGAAAAAATGGGATATAAATGAATAAAATTTATATCCAATATACTTTCCTCCCAAACAGACCTTCTTCCTCCTGTTTTCTTCACAACAACCGCTATGAAGTAAGTTAAGCTGAGAGAATGTTACTTTGCATGTGCATATTTCTTAAGCAGGGGTGCTGAAAAAAACTTGTGGGTGGATTCACCTAAAACACCCAAAACTTGGAATCAGCTCATAGCTTACTACAATGACTAGGCACTGTCTCTGGCTAGGCATGAACAGACTGACTGGAAACTTGGAGATAGTCTTGGAGACTGATACTAGAAAAAGCATTGAGCATTTTGACATCAGTAATAGTTAATTCTGTGTTATCCATTAGCAGAATTTGCTTATGATACATAGAATAAAATGATCCATAAAACAATGCAAACATCAAAATAAAATCAGTTGCTTTCCTAACTAAAATGTTCCTGTAAAATATTTTAGGGAAGAGGATTGACTTAATTACTTTCCAGAAAGGCAAAAGGATAGAGGACAGCCTTGCCTCAATCATTCTCTGTGTTCCAATTGCCCAGCATGGATGAGCTCAATAAATTTAGATTAGGGTAAGGTAATAGAGCAGAGGTCCCCATACTTGGCAACTTTAAGACTTGTGGACTTCCACTCCCAGAATTCTGAGCATAGCTGGCTGAGGAATTCTGGGAGTCGAAGTCCAAAGTCTTAAAAGTTGCCAAGTCTGGGGACCTCTGAAATAGAGGGTAAGAAGAGCCTAAGTTGTGGATTATCTCCAGCTACTTGAATTGATCTTAGAAGCCAACTGGCAATCAGTGCAATCCCTGCAAACATTTTTTTTACTCTACTAAGTCAATTGGTACCATTCAGCAAGTGGACAACCAAACAGCCACACTGGATGTGAGCTGCAGCCTTTAATTTTTTTTTGAGGGCAGGCTCACAAAGGAAACTATAGTAGTCAGAGAGATGCCAAGATGATGTGTTTGAGATAATGAGATGAGGGGTGTATAATTTTAATAAATAAATTACTATCTTTAGTGATTCATTGTCCAGGAAGGGGCGCAATAACTAACCTGCCAAAACTGGACAAAGTTTCTCCTGGCTACAACTTCCATCTTTAGTTCTAGCAGGAGTCATGAGTCTAGGAAAACGCCCATTTTGCATACCAGATCTTTCATGGAAAGTGCATCTCTATCTAGAACAACAAATGGGATTATACAACAATGCTCACCTTGGTTTTAACAGTTTGGTTTTACTGGGATTATTTTACCCATTCAGTCCCTCAAAACCTCCAAATACCAATCAGGGCTTAATTATCATATTTATATAACATCCAATAAATCATAAAAGACAATTATAAAAATTTTATAAAATTAAAACATAAATAATATTTTTACAAACCTAAAGATAGAAGGGAGAGCATAGATGTAGCATACAATGTAGCCACCTCATTAAATCCTCATTTCCATGAAACCTCAAGCCTGTAGACATAACCAAGTTTATCAGACTTCCAAAGTGACAGGGAACCAGTCTTATTGATTGCAGGTGGTGATAAGGTTTCTCAGGTTGGTCTCCATGGCAGAAAAGGCCCATGTTTTGGGTTTTGCCAAACATAGTTCCTTTAGTAGATGGAACCTAGAGTATGCTTCTGGTGGACCTGAAGTAATTGGGAAAAGGTAATGTCTCAACCTGCCTCTATCATTTCTTGTTTGGCTTGAGATAAGTTTGATTGACTTGAATTGGATTGATTGATTGATTTATAAAAGTTATAGCCTGCCCATCTTATGTCAAGGTAGTTTTGGCTGCTTACAATCATAAAATATCAGCATATTGAAGATGTCTAATCCCAATCTAATGGATGTCTCCTCCCTTGATATCAGGTATATAGGGGAGTGGGCCAAATCCTGGGCACCCCACACTGGGTGACCCAAGGACTCAGCTTCTCTTTTCCATTGGAAGCACTCAACAAGAAGAAACTGCAGAATAGTGCCTCCCATCCCCAATTATGTCTGTCTGTCAGCAGGTCAGTCTGTTGAAAGCAAGATCCCATCTTCTCAGCATGTATCCTGTTTGTTCATATATTGCTGGTACACAATATGATGATGCTTTCATTGACAAGCATCAGAAGATCTTGCAGATTCCTATGATGGCTAGTGAAAGTTCATTTTAAACTAATTTCCCTAATATAAAAATGAAATGCATCTTTACTGTTGTTACAGAAGAAAATGTTCCCTTTCTTTTAAGATAAACTGTAAGCATTCGCGCCCTCCCCCCAAAAGATATCTTACAGAATAAGAGCTGTTGAATAAGAGTATTTCCCTGAAAGTTATTCTTTAGAAGAGATGAATAACTACAACATTATCTTAGTTTTCAGAACGCAGATAAGTACAGACCTGTCTTGCCTGCTGAGAGCATACAAAGAGGCAATCCTTGCAATTAGTTAAATAGAAAGGCTGGTTTGTCCTGAGTCTGCAAACATACTCAGAGGATCATAATAAAAGATGGACATTTCCAGCAGAGTGAGTAGCGGTCCAAGAGTAGCAGTCTGAATGCCAAGAAGGAATTACGAATCTAGGTCATGTTCAAGTCTCCAGCTGCTACTTCTTTTGTAGCTTTTTTTTTTTTTTTTGGTGGTGTGTCAGCTAGGAACATAGAAAACTCCTTAGTATCTATAGGTAGGATTTTCTGTACTTTTCTGAAAATGCCCCAAAAACGTTTCCTCTTTTCTATATTCCAAATTTTTTTTTTTTATGGGACAGGGAGACCTGCTTCATATACCATAATTGTTGAAAGGTAAGATCAGATTTCTCTGTCACATTTAAAATAGCAGATTTATTTGCTCATGATTTCATCTGCAATTGGCTCACCAAATTCTTATAGGAGATCAGCCTTCCATGATCTCTAGATGAAGCCAACATATCTGACTATTAATTTAACTTTTGAAAATAGTTAATTGAGGCACAGCATGCTTTAATTCTGCTAAGATCATAATATATTTCTGCAGCAAAAAGTCTGGATACAAGTAGTCCTCAACTTATGGCCACAATTGTGAGCAGAATGTCTGTCACTAAGCAAAGTGGTTGATAAGTAATTGTACCTGATTTACGATGTTTTGCAATGGTCATTAAGTAAATCACTATGCTTAAGTGGTCATTAAGCTGATCTGGCTTCCCTCAGATTTGACTGTTGAAAGCTGGCTGTGGAGGTCACAAATAGTGATCACATGACTCCAGGATATTGCAACCATTGTAAATACATTTCAGTTGCCCAAGTTTTGATCACATGACCACACAGATGCTGTCACTATCAAAAGAGCTGTGGTGATGCAGTGGATAGAAATGCAGTACTGCAGGCTACTTCTGCTGGCTGATTGCATTTTGGCAGTTCAAATCTCAACCAGGCTCAAAGTTGATTCAGCCTTCCATCTTTCCAAGATCGGTAAAATGAGGACCCAGATTGTTGGAGACAATATGCTGACTCTGTAAACTGCTTAGAGATGGCTGTAAAGCACTGTGAAGTGGTATATAAGTCTAAGCGCTTTTGCTATAAGTGCAAGGACCAGTCGTAAATCACATTTTTCAGCACAGTTGTAACTTTGAAAGGTTGCTAAAGAAATAGTTGTAATCCAAGGTCTACTGGGATTCTTCTACATAAAAAAATAAATTTGGCTTCTATCTTTTCATAGCAAAAGTCTGCTAATGCTGTGGAATTCTCTGAGAAATTAGTTTTCATTTACCATCCACAAGAGCTTCAACCCAACGTGTGTGGCATTTTTGGTATGGAAAAAAAAAGAGAAAAGGCCAAGAGTCTTAGCAATCATGTATTTGTATAAATAAATAATACCAAATAACCTCTAAACCGACAAGCAACAAATTTGGGGAAATCTTCTGAAACAAAAATCCATCTTGAAAAACTAAGTAATAAAGTAGGTTGGATTTACTCTGATCTGCACATTCCAGCCTGAGAATAAGTCCAATGGAAATAGGCTCAATTAGTGCCTTCTTTCTCTATCTCCACAAACAAGTTTATGTACATACATAACTTTTGTTGAAAATGCCAGCAAAGCTAAATAGCCACAGAAAGATAATGTGAGTGCTTTTAAAGGAAGGATACTTAAATTATGTTGATGCACTGTAATGGGAAAAGGGAACAGCAAGAAAAGGCACTACCAAGACAATAGTCATGGAAAAGAAGCCTGGGTCTGGGATGGAAATGTAACCTGAGAAAACTTCTCAGGTAAGACCCTTCCTTGTTTGTACAGAGATAAAGGCAGAGAAAAGGAAAGCACATTCAGACTTCCAAAATTCATATCAGTCCTTCAAGGAAGATCAGTCTGGGAAATCAGAGTCATGCAGGCTAATATTACTTTTATTATAAAAATGCAGTAACAGAATTTTCTCTAAGATATTTTCTTAAGTGTAGTTCTGCCCAGACTTAGGTTTCTTTTATCAGACTATTTGTCTTAGTAGTAGCTCTTGTTCTTGTCCCTCAGGTCCATTCCCTCTTCTCACAGCATGCATTAAATAAATTGTTCCTTCATAATGTTTTCACTGTCCTAGTAGGCAGCTAATTTTTCATAAGGAATGCTGGACGGGAAAGATGGCTTACAGGCTAAATAACTGGATTGGCAGAATTTCTAAACTGTGGGAAACTGTAAAATCCAGTCAACTACCTTTTAACATGCTAGTATTGAACTGGGACTCTGAGATGGCAGGTCCTAATGCTTTTGTAAGTACTTCAGGGCTTTCTAATCTCTTTTTTGACCTATCCAGGCTACATCTGAAACATTCTTCTATCATTAGTTGCTTTGATCTTTACAATCCATCAAATGTATTTGCTTGGCATCTTTCTTTGAGATCTTCTTGTAATTCATGTTTAAATACTGATAATATCATTGCTGGAGTACAAAGATTAAAACCAGCTATAGTAAAAGAGATCATTGCACAACCTCCAGGAGAACATACAGCCTGTTTAAAACTAATGACAACATATAATTTGTGAGTAGAAAGTAGTTTTAACCTGTAAGTTGAGTTGCTTGCATTTTGATAGGAGGAACTATTATATTGTCTGCAACATAAGCTAATTGAAAAATAATTACTAATTAATTATTTCTATTTTGATCATTCTGATAACACATTACTTTACACATTGTGCTAAGTCTTGTTTATTTAGTCATACTTTGTGGAGTAAGTCCCCTTTATTAGGCATCACTTTTATATTAAGCCATAAACCATGGTTTTCAAAATGCAGTAGCTAGATAACTTACTAAACTGAATTGGGTACAAATCCTATCATGAGCAGGAAACCTAGCTAATGGCTTACTATCAGAGATAGATGGTTATTATATGATGCCTGCAATTTAGGATGCAAGCTTGAATAGTCTTTATTTTAGGATGGTACTAGTAGAAATATATATTATTCATGAGAGTTATATATATTTTGCTAAACCAACTTTGTTATTTATGGCAGTAAATCAGGAGAATAGAAAGGACTAAATGATTTGTACGTAAGTATTTGAAGAAAATATTATGTAACTCTGTAAGTCCAGCCATTCATTTCTGTAATCTACTTCATGAGTTAGTGAAGATAAACAAGGATCCAACTGATGTTTCTGCTTCAGATATTTTTTCTTACTGAATTTTAAACATATCAGAGTTCCTTGGAAACCAGCTTTTTAATTGCCAAGCTTTTGTTAGTTGAGAAGTATCAAGGAAGTATACCAATTACAGATTTATATAAGATATCTTACAGAAGATAAATATGAAATATATGAATCCATAACAATTTCCAATTTTCCTTTACAATGAGTTACTTAAGGTCATGGCTCAATGAACTGAACAAGAAAAATGTTTCTTGTTACTGGACTTCTCATTTCATTTTATTTTATTTACCCTGCCTTTATTATTTTTATAAATAACTTAAGGTAGCAAACATAGTTCACCTTCTTCCTCCTATTGCCTTTTAAGATGAAATAAGCTACCAATGGACCTTATCTCTTTTTATTGTTCTGTACTATTCTGCTCAATCTCACATATTGCAGGTCATTTTTAAGATGACCCGACTATTCTTATAAGGAACTCAGATTAGCATTTCTTTCATTTTGTTCTTTCGTTTCAACTTCATAAGAATCTGATGAAATTGGACAAGGGGATGCTTTCCCAAGGTCATGCAGTAACTAACAGGGTAGAATATGAATGCAAATTCTCCAATGATCCATGTTGCCTTCAAATTGCTACTGAAAAAAACTCATCACTGTAGTGAAAAAAATAAAGAGTTTAAATCCCACTCAAAGATCTTAAATGTGTAAATGTCAGCAGTGCAGTCTGTTATCTGGGTAATATAATGTAAATTAATAATTACTACATATTGTAACTATAGGATTTTAGTTATCTTATAGTAATTAAGTTGCTGTAAATTATTCACCAATTTACAGTCCTTACTGGTCAAAACACTTTGAATTTTGTGATTGTACTATGTACCACCAGAGGGCAACTTCTACCTGTGAATTTACTGGACATGTCTCCCAGAATTTTCAGTAAAGAATATTGTTTCACTTTTCTGTCCTCAATTATTTCCATGCTATATAATGTATACACCAGCCAGCTTTGAGAGAAAGGTTAACAAAGTGCATAATATTCAGAATGATGTAATTTGAATATTCTTAATAGTCAGATATCAAGAAGAGAAAAGGTGATACAATCCACATATATAAAAAGTATAAACCTGTACCAGTAGCAAAAAACAAGAGCCAGATTTTACTTTGCAACATAAGGATTTATTCACAACATAAAAGTTATTTGTCAGGTAAATTAATTTAGGAGATTTTAAACGTTTGTTCTCTTTCTCTGCAAAGGATCAAATAATCTTTAACAATCCAGTCTGTTACACACTAGTTGCATGCTTGAACAGCCATGATGGCAGGAAATAACTTCATGGAAGGTTTTGCAAATGATCACATTTGCAATAGGATAGGGTGTAAAAATTTAATTGATTTAGATCAGTTAAAATTAAATGTTATTTTTATTATGATGACAATCTATGTAGTTAGTAATTTTCTCCTATTGCATTAAAATTTTTAATTGAGCATCATTAATTAAAGCAGATTTGGGAACCAAATTTTGAGTCTCTGGAGAGACACAAGCTGTGTAGGAAAGTAAATACCAAGAACTTAGATTTATCTTAATTCCTCAAGAAAAATGCTCAGATAATTTTTAAGTATTTTCAAAGAATAAAAGAAATGTGCACAATCAAGTTAAGAAATGTTATAAATGTTTTATAAACATTTATAAAATGAACTTGACTTCATGTTATAAAATAACACGAACTTGAAACAAACTGGTTGAAATCTAAGAATCAAGCTGTGCTTTATGTGTGAGAATGAAGAAATTAAGAAAAATGTTGACGTTCCTATATAATTCTTTTGATTGCCTCATTAATATTATGGGTGATATTATATATCCTTTTGGCCCTATAGAACCCTCTGGCTATTAGAATAACAGGTGGATAAAGAAACTGTAAGTAATTGAGAAGTCCTGACTTCCATTTTAAGAGTGACCTTTAAAGTCTCCACAAAATAACTTTAGCACTTGACTTGCACTCTCCACTCAAGACCTACCTTTATGATATTCATATCTGGATGAAGACTATGGGAAAAATGGGAAACCAGGCAGTCATTTATAAACCCTGCCTACCAAAATCAATTTAGCTTTACCTTAGTTGGACTTCACAGCTGGAGACAATTCATCAATACTTCTGACTGAAGAGCAGAGCTCTAAGACTCTTGCATATCCCTTTCTGATAAAAAGAAGAACACCAGGCAGAATTTACAGCTGTCAAATCCTGTTTGTGATGCTGTAGGAGACCCAAAATTGTGATACCACAGCAAACAAGAAGTTTTTCAATGTTTTTTCAGGACATCAATTTTCCTGAACGATCTCTGGATGAAATTGTATGTAATTTGTCTGACAGTGATCTTTCAGAGCAAGTGCAAGAAAGCTCTTCAGTTACAGAAACCACATTTGGCTGAAGATTCAAGGAGCTATTTTAGGGTATAGAACTACTTCACTGAACCTCTATTTCATATTATTGGTATCCAAGCTGATCTTAAATCTTCATCGTTAATATAATTCCTGATTTTTAATGCATTTATATCAAAAAGGATCATGGAAAACAACCCACTACCAATATTGACTTTGCCAACAGCACCTTATAATGATCAGAAACCAGGAACTAGTGGCTTACGGAAGAAGACATTCATTTTTCAGACCAAGCTAAACTACCTGCACAATTTTATACAGAGTATATATTTTTCCATAGACCTAAGAGATCGACAAGGATCTACAGTGGTGGTTGGAGGAGATGGGAGATATTTTAATAAGATTGCAATAAAACTGATAGTTCAGATGGCTGCTGCCAATGGGGTTGGTATATCATCAATATTATATCACTAATACTTAATATATGATTAGCTCATTTAGGGGCATGTCTATTATTTTTTGTAAATGTGCCAATATATTTTTTTACCAGGATGATTATGAGCTGAAGAATAGAAATGCTTAAGTTAGTACTGAAAACAATAATTCTTATTCCATGGTTTGCTTTGAAAAATAGATGGAAATTATTGCAGATAAAAATATTTTGGTTATTTGTTTCTTTATTATCTATTGAGAATGACTGATTGCTATGTGAAATTAACAATAGGTTCAATGTTTGTGCTTAAATTAGGAAATATATGACTGAGTGTGCATTTTTTCCTGCTATAGTTAAAATAGCCAAAATTCTCACTGTGCATCTGAACCACACAGTAGATGACATGACAAATCATGTGTTAAGTTTCTCAATGAACATAAATAGTTTTGTCAGAAAAATATTGGTGTGCTTGAAACATAATATTGAGTACATTATCTGGTAAGCTTCAGGTGTGACAAAACTGCATTAGAGTTTGCCTAAATGTAAGGTAGGAACTTTTATCTGTGATGTCCCTGAGAAGTTTTAAAAAATGTTAGAAATTGCATTTGAACCTTGTGAATGCCAATTTTCTGCCAAGTAAATATTATTAATTTGGAAGGGAAATCAGTCATACTTTGAAAACAAAATTATTTTATGTAAAGGCTTGCTTGGTTCTGCTTAAATTAGTTCAACAGCAAATTTGGGTGGAAGCGATCTATAGTTTGAATGGCTCTTAGAAGACAATGACCAAGTCCAAACATATAAAACATTTTTAATGTAATTAAGTCATTGAAAGCTTTTAATGTTCTTATAGTATCAAGTTGAACCAGAAGTTTTCTGTAAGTCATTTTCAACATGCCAAACTACTGTAATGTGATATCTAAAAGCTTTCTTTCAAATGGGAAAATTTAAAAAACCAAAAAGAATGCACCATCCTTAATAATCAGGTGGCCTTCATGTAGGTTGGTCATATTCTCTATCATGTGGAATGATGATTTGTGCTTCACCAAAGCTTAATTCTGATATATTTGGGCATTTTTAAAAAATGCATCTTTTTATCTTGACTTACCCTATGTAATATTAGTTTTTTTTAATACAGATACTTTTTTATTCCATAGTATGATTAGTGTAAACTTTTAGGATTGTCTTTGGCATGAAGTGGCACTTCAAATAACAAGAACAAATTGATTTCCACGGAGGTCTTCCTAAACCCCAGAGAATTTTTTTTACTTTGTGTCAACTTAATGTGACAGAATTCCCTTAGTTTGCATGCCTACACAGGGAAATCTATAATTAGAGTTACAATTATAGCAAGATCCAGGGGCTGCTGAAGCCATATTTAGAATGTTGATCTACAGTTCCGGTTCCTTCCTGTCTAATAGATCTTCTTCTGAAGAAGAAAGCATTTAAGGCAGCTAACTCAATTGGGAATCTGATCTCTACTGTTTAAGGTTCCAATAAACAGTGTTTCTGCTGAAAGGGAAAATGGGACATGTACTGTGATAAGTAATTTGCTAAAAAATCTACCACATAATTCTAGATAGGGGGGATCCATCCTCATTTAATCGGTATATCTATTTTGAACCAAATCTCAAATACTCTTTCCTTTCGTACAAGTTATAACAAATAAGCATTTCAGCTTTGCCTGAACATTATTGCCTACCCTGCATAAATTTATCAGGTGATCATAGAATGCTTTCACCTGGGCAGTATGGATTTTTAAGTTGCACAGAGCATTGTAAATATTGTACATTTGTAAATATATTACATTTACAATCATACACATGTTTTCAGTGGATGGCTGGAGAAAATGAAGATTGAAATGTGCATGTCTGAAGTGTAAATTGTAAGTGACACCAATTTCCACCTTCATCATCCAACTTGATCCTAAATGAGAAAGTCATAGCTTATATAGAGTCATGGCAGGTTATCAGTATACCCTATCTCTCACAGCTAGTTGAGTTAAAGTTCCTCACACTCCACAGGCTAGGAGAGAGTCATGATGTTCTTTTTACTCTAATAGGAAAACACCAGAAACACTAAAATAACTGTGTGCATGCATGGGTGGGTGGAAGAAGAAACCTGCAAATATAAAAATATCTACATGTTAAATCTCACCAGTGATTTAAAAAAATTGCTTCAAAGGGCGATTTTTAAATTTTTTTATTACAATTTCATTGCAGTGATTAAAATGTATCTATTCCATTTGGGAAGAATCTCTGATCACTTGGAATATTATAGATTGAGTCTCTGATCCATGCACCATTTTTAGCAAGTGAACAGAAATTGAGAATGGTGTTAAAAGCATGTCAGCAGCATACGTTCCAAATTGGGAGCCATCCCACATGCCTGTTTCTACTGGTTACCTTGAAACATAGCTTCCATAATTATCAGGTCCCATACCCACATTCATGTGTTTACAGACATGTGAAAGTAAATTAGCATCTTAGTTTATTTTATAAGTAATAAGATAAACCAGAGAGGAAACATGATGAGATAAGCTAATTCTACTTTATTGTAAAGATACATTAAAGAATTATAGAATCTTAAAAGTCTGAAAGTACAAATCTCCCGATGAATGTTTTAATAGCCTGATAAATTAGGACAGATCTTCCCTAAATTTCTTTTTTTGAATATTAAATGAGTGGGGGCTCATTTCTGATCATTTCCTTGGCAGCAACTCTTTGTCTCATCCATCCCTCAAGGTCATTTTCACATATCAGTATACAACAAAAATAAAGAGTAACATGTTTAGCTTTGAGGAAGAGATTGGAGAATAATTTCAGTCAGTTTACTATTCTATATTGGAAGTTTGATTATCAGATGCAGTATAGTTTAGGAGTATGCATATTTGGCATGAAGTTACAGCAAAGACAAAAAGAAATACGATTTAATAGCTTAAAGCACCTATAAATGAAACTTTTATTGAAAACCTTGACTTTATCACAGGATATTTTGATCATCAAAATTTACTTTTATAACATTCTCTTTGTTTAGATTAGTTTACTAGAGCATGAAGGTGCTATTAAATATCCAGAGATTTTTTGAGCATATAGTTTTATAAATTGATTCAAAAATAAGCTAAAGAATAATGCAAACTTAATAACTGATGAGGGACTATGCCGATACTGTGAGTCCCTGGGTTAAGAATCCCTTCTTTTAAGGACAACCCATAGTTAAAAATGGAGCCTATTGTAGCAAAAATTGAGTTAAATATACAATGGTTCAAGTTCATTACACAATCCAAGTTTATAACATTATACAACAATACTGTTCCACTTAAGGACAGATTTTGGGAACAGAATTTCCCCAAACTGGGAACTACCTTTATAGTAACCAATAGAGTTGCTTAAAATGAAGCAAATTTGTTGCACATAATTTGGTAAATGGAACAAATACTTGAGATAAAGAAACATGTAAATGCTTTTGTCTGCCCAATTTTTTTAATAGGGTGTCAAATGTGAAAGAAACACTGGCTGTTGTAAAAGCTGAAGAAAACATTGGTAAATATTGCAATCTAAAAAAAAAAAAAGCAACTTTTTGTATCTCCTAACACCCTTTTGTGACTTTTGCTTTTCTTCTGTTCTTGTTTTAGATTGGCCGGTTAGTAATTGGACAGAATGGAATTCTTTCTACCCCTGCAGTGTCCTGTATTATTAGGAAAATAAAAGCCATTGGTGGTATAATTTTGACAGCAAGTCATAACCCTGGTGGACCGAATGGAGATTTTGGCATTAAATTTAATACTTCAAATGGAGGTAAGTAATTCTAATCTTCTCATCTCCATTCTTCCCAAGTTAACTTCTCTCCTACTCTTATATTGAGCATATAGACATTACCCATCTATATTGCACTGCTGACTATGGTATGTTTATGATTTGGATCTGTTCAAGGAATCCAGTTGGGTTTCTAGAGGAAAAATATTTAACTGAAGGAAAGACCTAAAGATACAAGTGCCTAGGCTACTCTTTCTGAAATGTATACTTTCTATTACTTTCTGCTAGAAATTATCTGCAATCACTCTTACTATAAATTACTATATATTAATAAAAGGTGTTAGAAGCAGTGTTTGCATCTACAGTTATACTCTTCCTTCCACAACCAGTGATCTCCTGTTTAGGCCTGCACAGAAATAGGAAGTTCTTGTGGAAAATTTAAAAAAATTGTCAGAGAAAAAGGTTGCATTTTCTCTCTTTTGTTTCTCATTTTTCTCAATTTTTATGAACTACTTTTTCTGTCCTCCTCCATGTTTGCTCGGTTTTTCTAATCCTTTATAACTCTTAGTCCACATACAGATATTCCTTGGGTTACAGCCACTCATTCAGCAACCATTCAAAGCTTACATTGCCCTGAACAAGGGGGAACCTATGACAGGTCCTCAAAGTTATGGACGTGATTGTAATCTGGGCACTTGATAAACGCAGCTCACATTTACAATGGTTGCAGTTTCATCCTGTGGTCGTGCAATTACCATTTGCAACCTTGTCTGTCAGCTTCTAATCAAGCACAATTGGTGGGGAAACCAGCAGGCAGTTGCAAGTCATTCCCGTAAATTGCTCTTAGGTCCAGTTGCTTTTTCTTCTGAGGAGCCCTCAGGTAGCAGGGAAATTTTTTACTCCATAGTGCCTGCTAGCTTGCCTGCACTTGCACTTTCATAATTTCAACCCACCTGCTTGCGCACCTGCCTGTACACTCTCCTGCCAATAGCACCTGCATTTGCACCTGCACATAGCATCCACCCACATGCCTACATTCGCATTCGCTCACCCACACTCCATAGCGTTCACCCACCTGCCTGTACTTAGCTACCAACCTGCTTGCAAACTGCCTAAAAGGAAAATCTTGTAGTGACCCCAACTTGTGACTTCTGACCACTTACCACATTCACTTTGCTTATTCAAAACTGGCCGGGAGTCACAAATCATAATCATATAAGGTCTTTGCTTAATGACTGATGGTCCTTGTTTAATGGCTATATTAATGAGGATTTCTGGGTTTGCTATCCAATTATATCACATTTTACAACCATATCACTTTGCAACAGAAATTTCAGAGCCAATTACTGTTGTGACCTATTCATAAACTTCAACAATTCTGTAATAGCGTCTGTTTCTTAGATCATAATCACTTCTTGCTTACCAATGCACTTGTTATTGTCTTAGAAAGAAACCAAATAGATTATATCTTTTTAAATAGAGATACAAAACATGATAGCGTGGTAATAATGATATAGAAGAGAAAAATTCAGCAGATTAATATGGACAAGTGACGCCACTCTATAACCTACCATAGAGATTGTTGCTTGCACGAAATTTCTCCTGACAGGAATTAAAACTTCAATGAACTATTATTACTATGAAATCCTCTCCTTGTTTAGCAAGCTAATTTCCTTCCAATGACCAGATTTTTTAATCAAACTGGTCATTAAGTGAACATGCCAGAGAAAGAGGCAAAGGCTATGAAGATCACTGATGCTGCCAAGTCATTCAGATAAATTTCTCTTGTGCTGCTATGCTGGTATTATTCTTACACTGTCATGCATCATTGTCAGGCACACAAATTTAGCTATAAATGCCTGCATTGGTTGTTACAATTTATTACTATTTATTACCGTCGTATTTGCAAATGGTTTCTAATCAATGTAGTCACTAATTAAGGAGTGGGTGTATCATACTTTGAATCATGATGTTAAAACTTTTATTACAGTTGTTTTTGGAATGTGATACATTATCTCTCTTAACTTTGCATACAACACTAATAAAATGTCGTCCAATAACATGTTTTCTAGAAGCCCATTTGTCTCTTAAAATCTATTTCTTATTAGGTCCTGCTCCTGAAGGAATTACCGATAAAATTTTCCAAATTAGCAAGACTATTGAAGAGTATGCTATATGTCCAGATCTAAATGTAGACCTCAGTACAATCGGAAAGCAGCAGTTTGACTTGGAAAACAAGTTTAAACCATTTACAGGCAAGTAAAAAGGGTTTCTTCTCTCATTAAAAGGGTTCTCACTAGCATCAATAACTTTTTTTATAATATTTATCAAGGTTTTTTTTTACAGCAGTGGATGCTTTAATCTGATTATTTTCTTCAATTTAATTTTTTGCTTTTGTTTTTCAGTTGAAATTGTGGACTCTGTAGAAGCTTATGCAAATATGTTGAGGAATATTTTTGATTTTAGTGCACTGAAAGAACTATTGTCAGGTCCAAACCATCTAAAGATTCGGATAGATGCTATGCATGGAGGTATGTAAGATAATGTAAGTGCAGTAACTGTAAAAATTGGCTGCCAGTCAAACCAATAGATCATCATGTAATTCCTTCCCTTTTCACATGGCTGGGGAAACAACTTATCTACATTCTCCTGTAGATAGAAATCAATTTCAATCTTACATAAGTACATACCAAACACACAAACCACTTCACCATTATGGATAAAGTTTAGTTCTCTTAGAGCTAGGACAAGGAAAAGTTAGTTCATTCAGAGCCACGGTGGTGCAGTGGTTAGAAGGCAGTACTGCAGGCTACTTCTGCTGACTGCCAGCCACCAACAAATTGGCAGTTCGAATCTCACCAGGCTCAAAGTTGATTCAGTCTTCCATCCTTCCGAGGTCAGTAAAATGAGGACCCAGATTGTTGTGGGAAATATGTTGACTCTGTAAACCGCTTACAGAGGGCTGTAAAGCACTGTGAAGCGATATATTTAAGTGCTATTGCTAATACAATTTCCTTGGTGGCGGCATATATCTTCTTGATGTATTAAGGATTATCATGTCTTTTTTATTTTGTAAGTCTTATTGATAGTATAGACAGAAAGAAATAGCAGAGCTATGCTATATATACTATACTATGTCTGTACTGTAAGCAGTAACCCATTGAATATTTGTAACATTCATGTTTTCATATTTTTTATTGATATGGGAAATCTATTTGAATATGTTAGAGATAAAATCTTAATGGATATTAACTTTTAAAGCCCAAGAACAGGGATGATTAAACCTTGGCAGCTTTAACATGTGGACTTCAATATGGCTGGCTGGGTAATTCCAGGAGTTGAAGTCCACAAGTCTTAAAGGTTGGACAACCCTTCTGTAAAGAAACTTACCAGATTTATGCTTATAAGCCTTCAGATGTGAGGGAGAGATGGGGAAAATAAATTTTCATTAATATTCCCCAAACTTTGTCCCTACTTCAAAAGTGATAATTTCATGTGTATTTTTATTCTTTGGTGAACCAGTTGTTGGGCCATATGTAAAACAGATTCTCTGTGAAGAGCTTGGGGCAGCCGCTAATTCTGCTGTGAATTGCGTACCTCTTGAAGACTTTGGTGGCCACCATCCTGATCCAAATTTAACGTATGCTGCTGATCTGGTACAGACCATGAAGACAGGAGAGTATGATTTTGGCGCGGCCTTTGATGGAGATGGGGTACGTATGTGCTTTTTGGATTTGTTTTTTCTTTCCTTTTGCAAACATGGACCATGCCAGGAAGCAGAATTGGATATAGTTTGTGCATACCTAAGTAGTGGGACTGCCTTGATGGGAATAAATTGAATTCCAGTTGATAGCTTTACATGATTGTGTGGTTTGGAGAAACATGTTTTGTGTTGAATGGTAGAAAAGTATTCAAATTTAACAGGTGACAAACTATGAGCAAAAATCATAATTATCAGCAAGTTATAAGTTATATTATGGTTGTCTGCATTAGTTAAGGTTGCTAATCATGAGAGGCAGGGTTTGGTGTTCTTTGAAGAAGTGGAGGTCACAAATTTTCTGAAGAGTATCAGAAGGCTGGATAGTGACTCTTTGGCTTCTCGAAAGGAACAGGGCTGAAATATTTGGTTCTTTGGAGAGTTTTAAGGGTAGGATGAGAATAAGAATCTTTCAGAGGTGAACTATTCCCTTTAACATCCTAAAATCATTTAAACTTGAACCAAAAGCATGCTCCCATAATTTGCCTATGTTGCAACTTAATTTCAGCAACAGTAATTTGGGAAACTAGAAGACCACATTGTCACAATTGTTCATTTGAACAAATTATTCATTCAAACAAATCATAGGGCTTCCCATCTTGCTGCAATAATTCTGAGCAGCTACAATTACCAGTATACCAGATTACTTCATACCTAATTTACAGCAACCTTCTCTAACTCGCTATTCTTAGAATTGATATGGCTGCAAATGGTTTTAAGTTTAGGAAAGGTGAATTAAAATCATGGAGTTAAAAAGTTTGGAATCTGGATATTCCAACTGCTATCATATCACAACTCCTTAAGGAATAAACACTACATTTATCAATCCTAATAGTTTATGCCATTTTCCATGTTTTTCATTTGCTAAGGAAAATGCCATTCCAGTTACACATGCTATTAAGTGAATCCCTGCTTCTTCTTCTTTTTTTAAACTCATGTTACCAGTGGCAAACCAAAATCTGCAGTGCAAATGTCTCAATATTGCAGGAAAATTGCTATTCATTATTCCCCTTTTGTCTTCCAGCAATATACAGTATGTAAAATTAATAATGATAAAACATTGCCTTAATTATACACTCATAAATTATCTAAATATATGCATTTCTATTTAAACATAGGGCTACTGCTCTCTAATAGTTGGATAACACAGTTAAAAGATTGCAAATAAAATCTGCTGAAATTTTCCTTTACTGAAGATTGTTAAAGATAGAGGAGTCCCAATTTCTTGTTTACATATTAACTTAAGGCAGTTAGCATTTTTTGTTCAGAGAGTATGAAAATACATTATAAACTAGGGTATAAAATAGTAGACGAAGTTATTTACCAATATAAGGGAATATATATACCTCAGGGTTAAACTCAGGGTACTCGTTGCTCTTGAACTTGGTAGTTTTCTTGCAGATGTTCATTAGCAAATGGTAACATTATTAGATTACAGCTATCACTGATGATGTAATCTATCACTCTATCTGATGATGATGTTACAGCTATCACTACTGAGGTAATAAAACATTTGTAAGGAAATAACCAAGCTCAGAGAGAAACAAGGACTTAAAGTTACTTACTTTCTGGAATTACCATAAAAGAACTGATTTTAAATGCCTAAAGAACCATACTGTAGATTGGGCAGGTTTTTTTATACGAAGGGATTGTAGCAGTTTTTTTATACGAAGGGATTGTAGCAGTTTTGTAGCTTCTGAATACTTAAATTGGGTGCTTCTTTTCAAATTGCAGACATAGCAGCCTAGGAGACCAGTTAGAATATGAAACTTTTCAACAAGGTAATTTCTGCCACCATTTTTTTTAATGCCTTCAATAGGATCGCAACATGATACTTGGAAAACATGGGTTCTTCGTAAATCCTTCAGACTCGGTTGCGGTTATCGCTGCGAATATTTTTAGTATTCCGTATTTTCAACAAACAGGGGTTCGAGGATTTGCCCGAAGTATGCCTACAAGTGGAGCAATTGACAGGTAATTTTTAAAAAACAAGTGGAATACCCTTTCTTAGTGAGCTTGATTACAAGCTGGGACTGAGCAACGGGATCATTGATGGTCCCATCTTTTCCTATGTATCTTTTAGTCACTTTAGTCTTGCGTTTAAGACAACAGGCTAAAAAGAAAACTAGGAGTTCTAGTCCCATCTTAGACATGAATGCCAGCTGGGTGACTTTTTGCCATTCACTCTATCTCTGCCTAACCCACTTCACAGAGTTGTTGTTGTGAAGAAATATAGGAGGAAGGAGTATTAGGTATCTTTAATAAAATTACTTATTTAAAAAAGGCATTTTTAGAAAATTAAAATTGAGACAGGGGCACCTTCAGTGAATCAGAATCACAAATGTGTGCAGAAGGTTCCTTGTGGTCTGACCAGAAAAAATACATGCAATTTTCATTTAAGAGCTACACTATCGAGATTAGCTTTCCCCAGCTTGGTGCTCTTTCAGATGTGTTGGATTATAGTTCCCATTTCTAAAGAATAGCCAACCACTGTCCTGCTTTGGGACAATGGGACCTGTAGTCCAACCTATTCAGAAGAAATCAAGTTGGAATAAGCTAATTCCATGCTCAGATTTAAGATTGTGAAACTTTCTCTTTAAGGTGACTTCTATTTTAAAGTAGTTTAAGAATGAGGTCCCGGAACTCCCAGTTTGAAGGGCTTTGGCAACAGACAGAAATCTGCAATTGTGCGGATGGTCTGGGCTCACCACTGGAGCTCCCTGAGCCAGCTGGTTTCAGGGCTAAGCCACCCCGTATAGGTGGTGAAGAGGGGGGAGACCGCCAGCAGGGTTGAGGAGAGCCGCATCTCTCCTCTTCAGCTGGCCATTACTCCCTTTCCCGAAGGCGGTTGCAGCGGTGATCAGAAATAGCCACCACAAAGGAGAACTCGACCGGAAAAGAATGTGCAGGAGGAAGATAAGAAGTGAAAGTTTTGGCTGACTGGGTTAAATTGTAAAAGCAACAACTAAGGTACCCTGGAATTTAAACTTACAAAAAATAACATCGCTCCCAAAGAAGAGTCGGAAGCAGCGAAGGAAAGTGAAAAGGGAAAGGTTTGGCTTTTTTTTTCTTCTCTCTCCTTCCCTATACTGACAACTAAGAGACTTAAATAAGAAATCGGAAAAATCCGCTTTGACATCAATAGGCAATTAAGCTGAAAATAAAACAAAATGTCAAAGGGATAATAAAGATTTCTGGACATTAAAAACTTTCTTTTTCATAAGCAGGAAGGGAGAGAAAAAGAATAAGGGCAGGATCTGGAAGAGGGAGGAGACTGCCTGGAATTAAAAAGAATCTACAGTAAAACTTCAACAAGACTTCTAAAAGATACATTATAACTGAAACTTTGCAACTAAATAGTAACCCCAGGAAGAGAAAGTGAAAAAAAAGAGCAAAAAAGAAACAGCTTGCGTGTATTTGGATTATTTGGTGATCTTTGGATTCTTGGTTATTATATTTGAATGACTAAAATCAATCGGGTGGTTGTTTAAAAATTTATACAATGGCATGAATTGAAAATGGAACTTAAAAAGTACAAAGAAGATGCACAAGAAGGGAAGGGTTCTTTTGGCTTCATTTTTCAATTCTTAGAAATGGAGATTTGGAACTATGAGAAACAACAAGAAACGACTGCAAAACAAGAAGACTGGGACAAAGAAGAAGCCATCTTTAATGAACAAGCAATTTTATGTGGGGAAGAAAAAGGAAAGGGGGGAAAGAGAATGGAGAATTTAAGACTTAAAAAAACAACCAAAGAAAAGAAAAATAATTCAAAAAATAAGTATAATACTGGAAAGCAACAGAAAAGGGGAATACAGAAGAGAGAAATAGAGGTAGAGAGACCAGGGGGCAAAAAGGGAAGAGAGAAGAAGAGAGGGAAGAAGGAAAGGAAAAGAAGTTACAAAGGACCGGAGCAAGATATAGAGAAACAGGACCTATTTAGAGATAATGGGTGAAAATCTAACTGAAAAAGGGATTCTGTAAAGGTACATAAGATTGTATTGTTATATTAGTAATAGAAATAACTTTAGAAAATTGGAAACAACATATGATTAAAATGAGGGATAAAATAGTTAGTGTAATTTACTGAAATGTTTGTGAATAAAATAAGTGAAATAAAATAAATGAGAAAATTGAATTAGGAAGGAACAGTAACATTTTAATTAGTTAATGTTTTATAAAATATAAGTGAAGGGGGGAATTAACTATGGAAAGCTTATAATTGTTCCCATAGAAGTATGATATTTAATGGAAAAGTAATGTTAAAGATGTTAAGACTTTAATGAATATTAATATTAATAATAGAATTGAATTGGAATGGAATGTTGTTTTAATTATATACATTTATAATTTTTTCTTTTTTTAAGAATACAGTATGTATTTTAAAAATGTACCAAGCCGAATGGAAGTTATGTATTATATTGAATGTTACAACTTTAGGGAAAATATATAAAAGCGTCATATTCCAATCAATAACTGCAGGAGAAATTTTGTTTAATGAGAAAAGATAATAGATAATTGAAACAGGACAGACAAATATAAATACAGTGATTTGAATTGAGACGAGATAATTAAAATAAAATTGAGAAAATTAAAAGAGGGGAGAAGCTATGCAGAAAATGTAAAATAGTAATAAGATATGGAATAGAATATAAAAATGAGCATGAACCTGAATTTGTGTCTGTACGAAGAAATGTCACCCGGGATTACGCTACTTTCAGAAAAGATGTTTTATTTGTATTTTTTTTCTCTTTGTGAAAACTCAAATAAAATTTACAAAAAAAAGAAAAAAAAAGAATGAGGTCCCTTAGCTGTGACTATTGGGTGCTTTTAATATTATAGTGCCACTGAATCATTGTATGGTTTAACTTACCTGAACTGAATTCATTAAAATTTATTAATTTAAATCCTTAGTGGGGAGGAGTCCATCAAGAAGGAAAAATGTTAGAAATAAAATTAGGTACATTTGGAAGAAAATGAATAATAGTATTAATACTAAATATCATATATTGGAATGGATCTTGGATTCAAGAACCCGGATGGGCAGCCAGTGAAGTTATGACCTTTTCTTTTCTTTTTAACAAACAGAATTGGACAAATAAACTACTTTAGAAACTCTTCTCCAATTTCTTATGTAGCTTCTGTTCCTGAAATGTAGACAAATGGTTAGCATTCTTTGAAATGTGGTTTTCCTCAGCAGTGTGCTTAAAAAGTTGAAATGTGCATTACCTTCAGCTTAATGCTAGCTACCTAATGATTGAGTATAATAAATATGAAAGGGATGACTTCTAAAATGGGATTTGTGATCTTGTTTATTAAATAAGATGCCCAACAGAAGTTCCTGTGTTTCTACAGTAAGTCATTCATCAATAATGGTGCTATTATTCCTGTCTTTTGAAGGGTGGCCAATGCTACAAAGATTGCTTTATACGAAACTCCAACAGGTTGGAAGTTCTTTGGAAATCTGATGGATGCAAACAAACTCTCTCTGTGTGGAGAGGAGAGTTTTGGTACTGGTACGTAAACATTTCTACTATTAATTATTTTTGTTACAACATTAGTACCTCATATTTCTTCCCAAACAAGACATCTAGACTTTTAAGACCAACAGAGAGCACATTCATGTAATAGTGGCTAGGTTTACACATTGCAAGAAGTTCAGCTTTAGTTTCTTTGGCTTATCAACCAGGGGACAGGTAAATCCAGTCAGTGCTTTTTAAGAAGCCTATTATGTGCTTTTTCATTCTATCTGAAACTAGACATGACTTGGACAACAAACTATTATTACTGCAAGCCAGGTTTTATGTGAAGTTTGAAAAGCATGGCTTGGAGGTAAAATGCAACTCCCATTTGTAATCCCTAGATTGGTGGACTCCAAAATGTTAAAAGACATTATAAATGTGCTAAGCACTGCCAAGCACTGCTTTTACTCCTTGATGTTCCCCTACCCCTTCCCAGCTGGGTCCTTACTCTTACTGCCTTAGAGAGTGTAGTCCTTGACATGTCACTCAAAGCCTGGTGTGGCCCTCAAGCCAACATAAGTTGTTCAGCCTTAGCTTAGCATGACAGATGAATTTAGCCACTATCTGTGAAGTAAGACAATGTGGTGGGCTGAGAATAATGTATTCAAATCTGTTTTACCTGATCAACAGAATTTAGATTAAAGATGTTTCTGTAGAGTAATAATTATAAGTGAACTAATTTGTTCCCATAATAGCTGAATTCTTTGTAATAGCAAATAAGATATGAAATCTGCAAAATATTAGTTCCCACATTGTCATCATACATCTGATATTTGTTAGTGAAACATTACAGAGCTAGATTTTCTATTTGTCTGATTTTTTTTCTGCAGTAACATCGACTTTTATCGATGTGTCTGGATTGCGGGAGGGGGACATTCTGTTTCAAATGTGGAGAAAGACAGGCCTAATACATGTTTGTTTATAAGATGTACAGTATATTACCACCCCTCTTATGCAACATAACTCTGGATGGCTCACAAACTCCTATAAAAACATAAAAGTCAGTATGGAAAATTCCTGGCATCAAAATACAATCTTTCTGGGCTCCAGCCTCATGTCACCCTAAGTCTTGTGGGAAACAACAGGTCTTGATGGCTTCTCAAAAGTCCACAAGGGGAGAGTCCTGCCAATTCTTAGGCGAAGGAACAGCTATAGAAAAGGAACACCACCTAGGTCCAATTATATGGCAACATTTGACAGAAGGGACCTGGATCTCATCCACTCTGTCAGATCTAATGGAATAGACACTTAGGAAAGGGGTATCCCACAGATAAGTTGGCTCTGTGTCATTCAGAACTTTAAAGGTGGTCCATATCTAGTGAGCCACATACCTGGTGGGCCACCGGTTATCCAATCCTGCTCTGTTTCATCATTCTTCACATAGATGAAGGATTGATCCCATTTGTATGCTGTTTATCTGTCATTTTTACAGGATCGGATCATATTCGTGAAAAAGATGGCCTCTGGGCTGTGTTGGCATGGTTGTCGATTATAGCTACCAGAAAACAGAGCGTGGAATCAATCCTGAAAGATCACTGGCAACAATATGGGCGGAATTTCTTCACAAGGTAGTAATTCCATAGATTTGAGATTTGTTTTAATTAGAATGGATAAAAATCTCGTTAAGTTCAGCTTCCATGAAATAATATAATTAAAGGACACACATTCTTGGGAAATCAAGAATTCTGTTTTTAAACTCCGTTATGTAAACAATGCAGAATTTGCTAGTAAATTCTAGTAGAGTTCGCTGTTTGAAAGTAAGATTCCAAATTAGAGATATGAAAGCTTTGTGAATGCTTCAGGTTCTCACAATATACAGGACCTGTTTTTCTTCTATCTACTATGGATTTCTAATTTATATCTAGAACTGTTGGGATGTTTAATAAAAAAAAAGTGCCAAAATTTTGTAATATCAACACTATTTTCTTAATTGTCCCATTATTGGGATGGCTCAGGAATTCTGGAGTTGAAGTCCACAGGTCATAACGGGGCCATAATTGCCCACCCCGCTTTACATTAATTTCCACCTACTACAACCCTGTGACGATGTTACAAAATTATGCACTGTCTTTTTAGAAGGTTGGATAACCCCTAAGATATATGGAGAAAATACATGATTTGTGGAAGAGAGAATTACCATGCAGTCTGCTTGTTCAGTGTATCTAGTTTAGGAAGCATGATGGGTCTTTTTTTGGCCTATGTGTTCTTTCCCCTCCCATAAATATCACCTTTGTAGCTGCTGTACTTTCTAGGCTGCTTCAGGGACATATCTGCAGAGAGAGATATTTTTAAAAATACTGATTAGTTCCAAGGGTCTCCTCCCACTTTGAAGTAATGGAGGTGAAGAGGTCTCCAAATGTGGACTTTATTTCTCCCCATGGATTCACTTTCTTAAACTTCCTTAGCTTCTTAATGTTGGTCATACCATGACTACATTTGTGACTATGAATATAGTGCATGTCTCAGCAGTTACAGTGCCTGGCTGATCTCATCTTACCTAGGGAATTAAACGGGGTGAGTCGTACATGGTATATGAAGAAAAGACCACTAAGGAATCCCAGGCTAGAGGCCAAAATGAGAAGCTGAAACCTTCTGGATGAAGGCAACAGCAAAGCGGGTCTTATTGTTCCTTCTTACTGAAAGTTACATAGAAGTACCCATACTTCTCATTTGGAGTCAGCTTGGAAAAGATTTCACCAAAAATTACATGCCGAAAGTTGCCATTATATATAGAGATTCTTTATTACAGTCATCATTCTAGGATGTAAAGCATATGGCAAGCATAAAACTAATACTTATGAATTAATTTAAGTAAGCATATCAGTCAAATTGTTGAAAATTGTATATATTGGCATGACAAAATGTGATTATGCTTAAAGAAATTGAGAGTCTTTTGATCTGAAAGCAAGAGTTATAAATAAAACTTCTAGGAATGGCCAGGGAATTTAGTTCAATAGGAATGTCGGGTAGTAGGCACCAGGAGACGTGCATACGCTGCTGTAACTCCTGCCCTTTGGAACATCCTTCCTTCAGAGACTATATGGCCCCGACTCCAGGTCTTAAAAACTTGGCTAGTGCCCAGGCCTAGAGTCCCGGAATGTGTCAAGGACACTGTTTCTTAGCTGTACTAAGGATTATACTCATAATTGTCTCAGCTGTTGTGTATATTCATTTTTGTACTGCTTTAAACTGTTACAATTGTTTTAGAATTGTTCACTGCCCAGAATCACTACACTGAGATAGGAGGCTATACTAATTAGTTAATTAATTAATTAAAATATATGCACATATATATGGATACACATGTGTATTATGTGTATGTATATGAGTGTCTGCATATGCTAGACATTTTCATCTATCTTTTCTCAGAAAACAGTCACACGTGACTCTAAATTTAATAAATAAATATCTATGAAACAATCTTTTTCAAACTTAGAACACAACAGCAGCAAAACACCTGTTTGCTGAGAGAGAAATAAGGCCAGTGGGTAGGGGGAAAAAGAAATACAATCTATCATTTATTTTAAATAATGCTAATTAATGCTTGATTTATGACATTGGTCTGAAGCTCTTCCTTTTTCTGCTTGAAAAGAGGAATAAATGATTGCATACCAAGTCCAAAAACAAAAGAGGGGATTGGATGGCTGGTTGCGGTCTGTGTTTCTTTGATCAAAATTTCTTGACTATTCATAGATATGATTATGAAGAGGTGGATTCTGATGGGGCTAACCGGATGATGAAAGATCTAGAAACTCTGTTCTTTGACCGGTCCTTTGTGGGCAAGAAGTTATCAGCTGGTGACAAATCATACGTTGTGGAAAAAGCTGATAATTTTGAATACAGCGATCCTGTAGATGGAAGCATTTCAAGGAATCAGGTTGGCAAAATATTTAAACTGGAAACTTTCATATCTGGGGAAAATGCTCTTCTTTTACCAGTATATTTAATGATGTTACTTTTAGCCCTGTGCATAGCTAAGTAAAAATTAAACAAAATTCAAATTAAGTTATTTTTATTCGCAGTTGCTGTAAAAGTGAAAAGAACTTTTACCTGAATTTCTTAGCTGCTTAAAGATGGATTTTGGTTTTGATGATAATGGTGATGTTTATTTACAACATAGTAGAAGCACTGATAATTATGTTTTGGTGTTTAGAAATTAATTAATGTTTACTAATAAATAGTTTTTATACAGGTCACTTGATAGCAGTAATTTAGCAAAACAAATCATAACATACAATCTTTTAATATTCATTATTTATTAGTATCTAGTTGGCCTTGGCTGATATTGAAAGAAAACTAACAAAGTTGGACTATCAATATGAGAACAGAAATCCACCTGGAGATTTCAGTCTCTACACTAGACTGGGGGTCGGAAAAAATGTAAATGCAGACAGATCCATTGTTGCCATCAGCACATTGATATTGACAGCAGGAGTTGAACTCAATGTAAGATAGATGTTACTGAAATCCTAGCAATAACAGGAACATTTTCTTTGCTTGATTCTGGTTCTATTGCTTATTTTAATTAAAGCTTGGCTAGCCTTAGTGGCTTATTCTGAAAGGATATCACCAAAATAAATTATATTTCTCATTGCCAGGATCCTTTGTTTGCTGAACTAGTTTGATCAAAACGTGTAAAGATACTTAAGAAATGTAACTTATTTGGGAAAGAATGGTATATAAAATACATAAATTAATGTTTAATTTCTACATAGTTTGAAGCACTTGCAGATCTTCACAGCAAAATAAAAATTAAGAGCTCATCTTTTCTTTTCAGGCATATTATTAAAATTGACATATAATAGCCAGAAGTCAATGAAAGTCAAGTAGTCTTTTTATAAAATAGATTTCAGAAGGCCTGAAATAAATTCTTTCTTTCTTTCTTTCTTTCTTTCTTTCTTTCTTTCTTTCTTTCTTTCTTTCTTTCTTTCTTTCTTTTTCTTTCTTTCTCTTTCTTTCTCTTTCTTTCTTTCTTTCTTTCTTTCTTTCTTTCTTTCTTTCTTTCTTTCTTTCTTTCTTTCTTTCTTTCTTTCTTTCTTTCCAGGGTTTGCGGCTCATTTTTGCTGATGGTTCTCGCATCATTTTCAGACTTAGTGGCACAGGAAGCGCTGGAGCAACTGTGCGACTGTATATTGACAGCTATGAAAAAGACGCACCAAAAATATATGAGGATCCCCAGGTGGGTTGAGTTGCCAAGCGGTGTCACTCTTTTCAGTTTTTTTCCCTAATCTTTTTCATGCACGTAAAACCGTTGAAAATGTCATTAGTATTAGAGTCAGGAATCTGTGTTACTTAAATTGTTGGGTCATAGATTTATTGGCTATGCTGGTGCTGTAATTCTAATTTGTAAACATTCCTGTGTAAACATTTCAATGGATCAACACTGCAAAAAAAGCAGACCCTGCACTTGTGGGAAAGCTGGGAGAAACAAGGAAGAAAAATAAAGGAATTAAGACTCATTTTGCTTTGTGAGATAATGGAAATATTACAGGCTTCATTTCTATCTCTGATTCCAAGACTTACTCTATGCCAAACGCTCTCAGGATTCCTGTTTCATAGTGTGAGAATTTAAAACTTGTTTACTGAATCAAAGTTATACAGGAGTGTTGGGAGAGTGTCTTCAGGACCTGGTCAAAAATGTCAAGGTAACAACCATGATGTTGTCTGATGCTCATTTTAAAAAAAGGAAGCTTTGATTACAGTCATTGCTGCCATCTTTGACCACACCCAGCAGGCATCCTAGTGAGACTGTATCCAGGCAGGTTTCTAGAATCCTAGTATGATCTGAAGAATTCTGAAGAATAGCAAGCAGATGGTTGTAAGAGAAAACCAGGCTGAACCTGAGGGTGGAGTTAAATACGTCATCAGTTTGGACTCTATGTCCACATCAGAGACCCAAGTTCACCCGCCCCTTGAAGTCCATTGACTCTTATCTGGCACCAATTTACTTTGATCATTAGTAATTCAGAGTCATATAGTTAGCATGAAATAAACTGGTAGTGGTTTTGAACTCCACCCTGGCTCCTGGCTTCTTGAATCTGACATTGGTTTCCAAAATCTTGACTGGTGTTCCTCTTCATTTTTCTTTCTTTCTCTTGCTTTTTGGCAGGTCATGTTGGCTCCTCTCATCTCTATTGCACTGAGCCTTTCCCAGCTTCATGAGAGAACTGGCCGCACAGGCCCTACCGTCATTACATAATGTAACACTTGAAGCCACCTGAATAGAAACGGTTTGGATAGTTGGCTGCTCTCCATCGGAATCTGCTAATCTTACCTCAAGTGATCAGTTATCTCCATTATCTCCTTCTCCCCACCTTAACACTGTATCCAAAAGCATTACAATCTGCTAAAAGGGTAGACATGATACTACAAGTTTACACTAAGTGTATGCTGATATACATTGTCCTTTTAACATTATCTATCACCGGTCTATATTGCCTTTTGTTTTAAATAATCATGGAAAAGATTACTGTATAAAAACAGCAGGACAAAATAACAATATAACTTTATCAGGTGTGATCCAAACTGCCTCAGCACACAATTTGGGTGTGTATATGTATGTGGGTATGTATCCATATATTTGTGAGCAACATACAGACTTTTTAAGTTTTGTCCCTCTAAAATGGCAATCTCTGTGAATTGGTCCCTCTGAAATGAATACCTATGATTTCCTGTACCAATATTCCATTGTGTCTTCTGGACAAAATTAAATCATTAATATATAAAAATTTAATCATATTAAATGAAATAAAGCAGTATAACTTGAGTGAGTTCAATTTTCAGAAATGGAATTATGGATTGCACTTATACAATGCATTAACTAGGATCTCTATGAAAATGACACCCCTGGCTGCAAGTAGAGCAAAAATCTAGAGGTGTTTATTTTTTCAGTCTGCATATTCATCTTATGCATTGCAATTGCTTGTCACGTTATTATTTATAACATACCTAAGATGGCTTGGTTTCCACACAAAAAAAAATGTAGGGAAAGACACATGTATCATCACATGCAAGTCCCAGCCTGCAATCTCATAAACTTGGCCTTTGCTTTACTGGATGAGATTATACATAGAAATATAGTTATTCTTCAACTCCCATTATTTTGTACTTTCTCATATACTTTTACTTTTCTGATAGTTCCCATCAGATAGTGATGCAATTTCTCGTTTCCTCCACTCTTCTCACCCTTTCTCTTTTCAGAAGGGAATTTTGCAGAGTGTCAGGTTTCCAAGTGATAAAAATCCATTTTAAAAAAAAGTATAAAGTCCATCTTTCAAAAAAAATCTTGTATTTAAGAAAGCGTCAAATTGGCAAAGTCCATGGTAATTCTGGATCTGACACAACCCAGAATTACCCCACAATATTGCAAGTTAGAAACAACCCCCATTAGTCATATTATGTAACAGAAGTAATTCAACGTTGCTTGATGTCATAAATCTCCACCTCAAGGGGCCCCAGCAAGGACAGCTCGTTTCCCATGGGAAGAAAGATCACCTAGCCAAAACATCTCTCTTTATCTCCACTCCTCCCCAATTAGGAATGTGTCAAGCCTGAAACCCTTCCCCCCATTACTACCACAGAGAAAGTAAAAAGAATATATACTGAGCCTAACTAAAATGGCTACACTTATGTCAATTTCAGGCTTGATACAGAGTAATCGTGCGGATGAAGTTACCTAAAGGAGAGGAGACCTTTGTGAAAGTGTCCTTAGTAGGCAAAGAATGAAAGCATCGGTAAACTTGGAACTGTATTACTTTATGGGATAACTAGCGCTCTTGTGTTTATGGAAATTCTTAGTCATACAGGTCATGTGTTAGATCTGGGGTGGATCGGCTCGAAGGAGACGCGAGACCATCTTAGTAAGTTCAGCTCTTTATTTAGAATTAGAATAGTCTGAAGAATACAAGCCGCGGCAGCCCCTCATATAGGACTGGCTCGCGGCTTGGCGGCCAATGGCAGCGCTTTGAATCTCCCGCGATCGGCGCAGCCAATCGCAGTAGATTCCTAGCGCTCCAATCACAGCCGGGGTCTCGACCAATCAGGTCACTGTCCATCCAGATCAATCAGTTGCAAGGGTTTGGAGTATGCTAATATAGCACACCCCTTCCCTCTTGGTTTCGTTTGTCAATGCGTCGTGACGTTGCGCAGGTAGGCGGGGCTTCCTACCTGCCTAGTTGACCTGCGCGGTTCAGTTCCAGCATGGTCGTCGACCCGTTCAGAGGGATTCTCTGTCATTCCGGTTCCCTGGGATGGAACCACCTGGAAGGTCTTTCTTGGTAGCTCCCTCCCGGTCTACCCAGGCTGGTTGAGCTGCCACTCCTGTTGTTCCCACCGGATCTTTCCGGGCTGGTTGAACTGGCTTGGCTGCTCCTTCCATGTGAAGATTCTGGGGATTCGTGTCCTGTTGGGTCCTGCGTTTACTGGTGAGTAGGACCGGTTTATTTGTGGTTTATTTGTTCTGGGTGGGGGGTGTTCTGCTTGCGCTAGGAGGTTCCCTTCGACTCTTTCTTTAATGCTTGCCGTTTCCCCCCCCTTCTAGTTTCTTGCCCGGGTGTATGGTTGTTGGTGACGGCTATTCTTGACTTTAGTTGATCGATGTGCCGTTTCCAGTTTTTCCCGTCACTTGTCTCTAATCGGTATGATAAGGGGCTGATTATTTGGGTGATCATTGCTGGTACCCAGAGTGGTTCCCCTGAAAGATTTTTTGCATATACTGTGTCCCGTATGTTAAATTTTCTATGTTTGCTGGAGGAACCCGGGGTTTTTTCAGAGTTGTATATTGGGTGCATTCTATCTAGCGTCGACCGTAGTTTCCTGCCCATCATTAGTTCTGCCAGGCTTCTATTTGTGGTCGCGCTAGGTGTGATGTGTTGAATGAGGAGCATTTTATTGATTTATCCTGCATGTTGGCTGCTTCTATTTTCTGGATGGCTTTTTTCATGTATTGGACCATGCGTTCCGTCCTGTTCGCCTCTGGTTGGTCGGGTGCGGTTAACACATGGCGTATGCCGTGGCCTGCCAGAAATTGTTTGAATGCTAGTGCGGTGAACTGGGGTCCGTTGTCTGACACTAGCACATCTGGCAGGCCATGCGTAGCAAAGAGTTTACTCAGTTTTTTTTATTACCGCCTCCGTTGTGGTAGACTTCATGGTGCTTACCTCCAGCCAGTTGGAGTAAGCGTCTACTGTAATAAGGTACATGTGCCCCTTGGTTGGCCCCACGAAGTCTATGTGAATCCTAGACCATGGGCCTCTTGGCATTTCCCACTCTTGGGTTGGGGCGGCGGGAGGATTTGGTCTGGATTCTTGGCATTGTTTGCATTTGGTTGCCCAGGTTTCGATCTGTTTATCCATTCCCAGCCACCATGCGTAATTTCTGGCCACGCTTTTCATTTTGACCATCCCTGGGTGTCCCTCGTGCAGCATCCCTAACACCCTTTCCTGTAATGTTTCCGGGATTACCACTCTGTCCCCCCAAAGTATACAGCCCTTCTTGGTAAAAAGTTCAGTCTGTCTGTTTCGTAAGAGTCTGAATAGTTCGTCCCTGTCCCCTTCCGGCCACCCTTTTCCAACCCAGCTCAAGACTCACGCTAGCCGCTTGTCTTTATTTGTTTCTCTGGCAATGTCTGGCGCAATTACGAGTGGTTTGGATATTGTTTCTATTTGAAGTACCTTTGTCGTGGGTGCCGGGTCGTCTTCCAGGTCGGGTAGGGGTGAGCGGCTCAGGGCGTCTGCGTGGGCGATGTCCTTGCCGGGTCGGTGTACCAGCTGGTAGTTGTATGCTGCTAGGAATTCGGACCACCTTGTCATTCTTGGTGACAGAATGTTCGGTGTGGCCTTATTTCCTGCCAGGATCCCTAGCAGCAGCTTATGATCTGTGATGATTGTAAAAGTCCTACCGTAAAGGTATTCGTGAAATTTCTTGACGATGGCTAGGGCCTCTTTGTTGAGCTGGCTGTAATTTCTCTCTGGTTTTGAAAGTGTCCTTGATGAGAAAGTGATGGGTGCTTCCTTCCCGTCCGGTAGCTGGTGGCTGAGGATGGCGCCGATCCCAAAAGGCGATGCGTCGCATGTTACCGTTAATGGCCACTTTGCCACGTGCTAGGTGGTCTCCTTGTCTCACGATCCCACCCTCGTCGCCAGTGTTAGATCTTGGGTGGATTGGCTCGAAGAAGACGCGAAACCATCTTAGTAAGTTCAGCTCTTTATTTAGAATTAGAATAGTCTGAAGAATACAAGCCACGGCAGCCCCTCACATAGGGCTGGCTCGCGGCTCGGCGGCCAATGGCAGCGGTTTGAATCTCCCGCGATTGGCGCAGATTCCTAGCGCTCCAATCACGGCCGGGGTCTCGACCAATCAGGTCGCTGTCCATCCAGACCAATCAGTTGCAAGGGTTTGGAGTATGCTAATATAGCACATCATGGTTGTCCCAAAGGTGCTTTTTCAAAAGGCAATTGGACTTCCAGTTGTCTTGTCCTGTGGTCTTGGTACAATTATACCTGAATTCAGATAAATCAGTACAATTTGTTGCCTATAATACACGCATAGATGAACCTTGTCCAACATCCAAATGACACAACTAACAGCTAACATGGTGAGTAATTAAGAAGTTGGACTAGGAGCGGGGAGACCCAAGATCTTGTTATACTCACTCAAAGAAGGCCATAGGGTAACTTTGGGCCAGTCACTATCTCAACTTTCCTCATTCAGTTTTGCTATAATAAAATGTAGGGAGATCTTCATACAGGTAGTCCTCATGTAATGACCACAATTGGGCTGGCAACTGTTGTTAAGCAACCCAGTAATTAATAGCAATAGCACGTAGACTCATCTACTGATATATATAAAGTTGCAACTGTGTTGAAAAACGTGACTTACAACTGGTCCTTGCACTTATAGCAATAGCATTTAGATTTATATACCACTTCACAGTGCTTAACAGCCCTCTCTAAACAGTTTACAGAATCAGCACATTGTCCCCGACAATCTGAGTCTTCATTTTATTGACTTTGGAAGAATGAAAGGCTGAGTCAACCTTCAGCCTTGTGAGATTCGAACTGCCAAATTGCAGGCAGCCGGCAGGCAGCAGAAGTAGACCACCACGGCTCTTAAACCAGACATCACATGAGAACGACTTCAATCTCACTTCCACCATGACTTATGCAAATCATCCACCATTATTAAATGAGATGTCACATGATTGTGACTTGAGATTTTACTGCCAGCTTCTCCACTGACTTGTCAGAAGCCAGCTGTGAAGCATTCAAACGTTGATTGTGTGACTGCAGGATGCTGTGACAGTTGTAAAAGCCAGTTAGCCATGAAGCACTTCAATCTCCATCATGTGACTACAGGGATACTATGATGATCGTGAGAGGATTGATCCTAAAGTTACTTTTTCAGCACTGTCATGACTTTGAACTCTCACTGAATGGGGCAATCGTTAAGCGAGGACTACCTGTAGAAGCCAGTATATAGAGAAAGTGTGGAATATAAATATAGCAAATACAAAAGTATAATAATAAAATATAAGTTATGTGAGAGAAACACTTCTCAGGTTGCACAGAAATCATTTTTCATAACGCTCAAATGCTTGGTCTTAATCAGCAGTTGCTATTGAATGCAAATATATAGTAGTAATTACAGTAGTAACATATAATAAGCACATGGCTGTTTGTTAAATCTCTTTTCATTGACTCTGAAAAGGAAATGAAGGCATGTCTTTTGGAATCTAACGTCTAAGCCAGGGGTGGGCAAACTTTTTGGCTTGGGGGCCTCATTGACTTTTAAAATTTGACAGACTGGCCCGGTCAGCACAAGATACGATACATATAAAAAACTGCAAAATCTCCACAAAATCAAGTCACTGCACCTAATGTGCCACCTGGTGTCGAAATGCCTGTCATTACAAGTCAAAATCAAATGAATGCAATCATTCAATCATTCACATCAAACCTTAATTCTGTACCAATCTTCGGCGGGCTGGATTAAAAAGACCAACGGGCCAGATGTGGCCCGGGGGCCGTAGTTTGCCCACCCCTGGTCTAAGCTATGGAATTGTTTTATAAAGGATTTGTTATAGATATGTACACACTAGATAAGTTTTCTATTTTTACAATGCAACCTGTCATTTTTTATGTGCAAAGGATTATTTTTTTCATATCAATTGATGTTTGGACAAAATATGTTACATTTGCTGGCCCTGAGGGATTATTTAAGTAAATTTATTTTATGCAAGTTGGTTTGTGTGTGTGTGTGTGCGTGTGTGTGTATGTGTGTGTTTATAGGACCTCCCATCCCCACATGAAAATAGACACATATTAATTCTATATGTTGTCATTTTTCTTAATTTTTCTTATGTTTATATTCCTAACTATGAAATATATTTCCCTGCCATACAGATGCCATACAGTAATATCATTTCATTATAATATTTCAGGTCTCTGGTATTTTATCTTCTTACTAAGCTACATAGAAATCAAATCAAACCTTTATTATGGTCAAAGACCAGTATAGCTAAGCTACAGTACATTTAATGGATTTCACACATCCCTTCCTATCCCAGCATTTTGTTTGAAGTACAAACTAAGTTAAATATGGACAAAAATTTATCTGGACATTTTGAATCGATATACAATTAAGTTCCTTATGTGCTTTAATATTAACAGGTTATGTTGGTCTCTAGGGCCATAATAGCTTGATTTGATTTGATAATATTGTCGGAGTCTAATAAACACTGTTCAACAATTATTAGCATTATTAATATTAACTATTCTTGTGGTTTGGAAGTTACTTTCTTCATGAAGTTACTGGAGCAGTTGTCTTTTTTTTTAGCCATTGGTGACTCATTGAAATGATGCACATCAACCAGATGGAGTACACAATGAGGCCTTCAAATTCCTTTTAGGAATCCTTCACCAATGGTACAATGTGCAATCTAAAATAATTATCCGTGGCTTTCTAAGTCCTGCAAAGGAACAGAATCATTGCTTTCATTTTTATTTAGTAACATGTTCAAACCTAATAATAAATGGTAATATATATCTCACTTCATTCTGACTACTACTAATGCAAGTTGCAATTCCTTAACAAGGAAGCATTTACATAGGTAGTTGCATCATATGATGCAATTGGGAAATATTCTTTTAAAATATATTTCAAACTTATGATCAAAATGTTCCATTTGTGTGGGTCACCTATTGACCAAATCTAAGCATCTTAATGCTGTGACATCATTCTAATTTAGTTTAGGATTACATGCCTGTTTGAAAGGCATTCACATAATGTTCCAAGTATTTACAGGGATAATTTTGCAACACTACTGATCCTTAAATTTGGATGACTTTTACTTTTATAAATGATTTCCTGATCGGATGATGGCCAGCACGTTATTTTATACTGATACATTCTTTTTTTTTTTTTTTGGTACGCTGAATTACTTAAAATCATTCTAGCATTCAGTATTCATATGAGTGAAATAAATTGGAAGCAGAACATACCATCATGATTCCAGCTTTCCTTTAAGAAAAGATGAAGAGTTTAGTCTCCTACATACTGTCCTTTCCAGGAAAAACCTGCAGATTCATTTATAGCCTGCAGAGGCCACTGTGACCCCTGTAGAACTTCTGTGTTTAGTATCCTGCTTTTAGAGTTTTGGTGATGAGCAGGACAATAAGCTTAAATCACTTTGCTTCTGCATTGCTCCTTCCAAAAAGTAGAGAATTTTTAGGTGAGCAATGACTGGTCAGTGGGCAGAAGCAGATCAAAGAATGTGAAGTCCCTTTTTTCTCCTTTCCGGATTATTTCTGAATTTTGTTTTCTTCTATAGGACAGTCCCTTTTCTCTTATTCTCATTTTGTCATACAGGTAGCCCTTGACTTACGACCATAATGGACCCCAACATTTCTGTTGCTAAGTGAGATATTTGTTCAGTGAGTTTTGCCCCATTTTACAACCTTTCTTGCCATGGTTGTTAAGTGAATCACTGCAGTTGTTCAGTTACTTTCATGATTGTTAAGTGAATCTGGCTTCCCCATTTATTTTGCTTGTCAGAAGATTGCAAAAGCGCAGATCACATGACTCTGGGATACTGCAACCATCCTAAATATGAGTCAGTAGCCAAGCATCTGTTTGATCCAGGGTTGGGATGCTACCGGTTCTGCCTGGTTTATAGAACCTGTAGCTCTGAAGAGCAGCAGACACTGAGCCGGTTCTGTGTTTGCTGCTGTTTGACCCACCTGGGCTCTTACCTGTCCTTTATTTCCTGCTTTTTCAACCTCAGCTGCTTTGTGTGGCACAGCTGAGGTTGAAAAAGCAGGAAAAAAGAGGCTTTTCAAACGCTGTGCACCCACGCGCAGTGCTTTTCAGCTGCCTGGGTGGTACAGTTGATGGTTTTTTTACACGCGCAAAACATAATCACCGAACTGGTAGTAACACTGGTTGAATCCCACCCGTTTTGATCACATGATGCTGCAACGGTTGTAAGTGTGAAAAACAAGTCACTTTTTCAAGCTGTTGTAACTTTGAACAGTCACTAAGTGAACTGTTATAAGTCAAAAACTACCTGTAATTCTTTTCAAATTCTTTTAAAAGTATTTCTTCCTTTATTGTTCTTCCAATGAAGTTCAAAAACAGCTAGACAAAGGAAAATCACCTTCATCAGGATCTGCTTGTAGAGAATTTTAGACCAAGAACTGCACTGTCACTCAAACAGATTTCAGGATCTCTGTTGCAGACTTGTTCAGGATTAACCGCTATCAATATTGAAAAAGGAAGCACAAAACCTAACCTGTGTGCCGTTGTATTAGTAGTAGAGAGAATCCCCATTCTGGACCATTTCCACTTCTCTCCTCGGTGACGGGCTGGCTGTTGAGCAGGTGGGGCTGCCCCAAGGATGCGGAACCTGGAACCAAAGGCAAAGGAAAAAAGGTGGAGCAGCACAGAGAAAAATGGCAGCACACAGATGCCGTAGTAGTAGAGACGACGGGAGTGTGGACCAGTTCCGCTTCTCTCCTCAATGACTGGACCACCAAATGGGGATGCCCCGAGAATGCGGAACCTGGAGCCAAAGGCGAAAGAAAAGGCGGAGCAGCGCAGAGAAAAATGGCAGGCTTCATCTAGCAAGGTGTGTATCCTGGATAAGGCTTAGAATTTTTGACACCGCAGGTATTCTGATATCTAGTGTTGTACAATCATGACTGACATTGTCTAAGCCCATGATGGCAAACCTTTTGGACTCATTTTATCAAAAATTCAGAAACTGCCTAACTTGATTCTGCTGCATGTCACTCTTCCAAAAAAAGAGAAATGATTCTTTACATTTTTTAAAAAAAGTTCAATCACATATGACCCCCGCAGGATCTGCCATGCACCTCTTACCTTTGGGCAGTGTCCTCTTTCTGGTCCCCCATGGCGTAGCCAAGATAGTTCAGGTTTGTACAAAGCTCTTTGCTCTTGAAGGGATGTCAGATAATGTTCTTCTGTAGCCTCTGCAGCTTCAGAAAACCATATGAAAACATATCCTGTTCTTGCCCAATTTTTGGAAACTGCATTATGGTACAACCTATTCTCAGAAAATTGTACAAAAATAGGGAGTGCTTTCACAAATAGTTGTCAGATGTTGGTGAAAGCTGGCATGTCACCTTTGACACACGTGTCATATAGGTTTGCCATCATTGGTCCAAGCAAATGAAGACCAGAAGACACTGCAATCCACCTTGAAATTGTTGCTTTGCTTTAAGAGTTTAACACTAGACTAAAACAGCTCATACTGACATGGATTCAATTATGTACTCATTTCAAACTTTGATATTAAAAAAAAGAAAATCACAATTCATTGATATTTTTAAAAAACCCACAATTCATTCCTTGAAAGGAATTATTTATTTTTTAGTTTTAACAACTTTAAAATTTACATTTAGGTTAAACCACAGATACTTTCTTAAAACACTACCTATTAAAAATCCAAACATGCCATTGTGAGTTCAAATTAGAGACTTAACAAATTTGAAATTCTCTTTCACTGTGTAAAGAGAATGGGAAGAAATGGGGCGAGAGTGGGATTGCATACATACAATGTTATTTGTCAGTTGCTGCCTGGGGTCCAAAACACTGCTTTCCAGTAGTTATTATTTTCAACAATTAAGTCAAATGAGTACCTGAATAGTCTGTGCAGTTCATTTTTCAGTTGGTATAGTGGTACTTGGATAGAGATAATTTTTTACCATTTTGAAAATAGAAGTATTTTAGCTATTGACCAGCCCAAAGATGCTTCTGGTCAATAGTTTAATAACAGTCACATCTGTCTATGGAGAAGGGGGAACAATGACCTAATGCAAAAGCCATGACCTGTGTATGTGTAGTAAACATTGGAATGCTGTTTCATAAGAGTAGCATTTCGGTGATGGCATGGATGTTTAATCATTTTGGCATCATTGCAGATGGTTACAGATGTGGCTGATTAATGGATCCTTATAGCTAAATGCAAATGTGCTCTGAAAATAGGGTCAATACAGCCTTCAATCTTAGTGCAAAGGGATGCAATGCAACAGCACCCTTACAACCAACTAAGTAGCCCTCTCCGATTCTGTTCATTGTCACATTTATATGTGCAATTGCTCAGGTTTTTTTCTCAGAAGTCCAGACTGCCATGTACTCATCCCCTTTCTCTTGATTTTCTAAGATTGGCATCTCTCCCAATTAATTTGCGAAGATGGAAAAATGGAATAAATTGAGTAATGGCCACTTTCACTGCAGGATTGATAGTGTCAGGGTTCCGATCGATTCCCTCATTAAACTGATGCCCTAAAGAGTAGATAGCATCTATTTGGAAGCAATTTGTTCTCTTTTTAAGTATTGTGAGAAGCTCAGATACGATTTTAGTGGTCTGTATGAAACTGTCTTAAACTATTTTCCCAGTAGGAGTGTGCCTTTGGGTGGGGATCAAAAATATAAAGCCAGTGGTTGCAATGGCATGATCAAAATTCTTCCCTTTTTATGCATGTATCAAGATGCTTTTCAGACTTCCTGTGCTTCTTTTTAATCTATATATACTTGTATGATGAGTGCTGCTGTTGTTTACTTTCCCTGTTAAGGATCCTCTTTTCCTTGACTCTGCTTTCTTTCTGTTCTTCTTGTAGCAAAATTAAGAAGAAAATCAACCTTGTCTATCCTGTCTTCTTTTCACAAGATAAAGTGTGGGGGAAGAGAGCATTGTAAGGAGACAAGAATTTGTCTTTTGTGCTTCAGCTGAAAATGGCAATTGAGATCAGTTGGTCTATATGCCTGACCAGAAGGAGAAAGATAGTTGCAGGCAGTTACATTGGTCAAAAATAGCTGTATGTTCTGTACATCACATGCTTATTTTGAAATAGTGTGACACATCTTCACTTAGTAATCCCGCTGTGAACAGATAACTTTACTGAATATGTATTACCAGCAAATAGCTCACATTTTGGGGGCTTTAGTGTAGCCATCGGGTTAGTATTGCTGTCAACTTATGGGAATCCAGTCAAGCTCACTTGAGTTGTATTAAGTCTTCCAGTCAAGGGTTGGATGGGTTGAAGAGCTGACACAGGGACGAAGAGGTTGATTAATTGTACATGGCACCTGAAGACAGAGCGGGATGCAATGGGTGGGAGCTTATCCGAGAGAGATCCAACCTGAAAATAAGGGATTTTTTCTGAGAGCAAGAACAATTAATAAATGGAACATCTTGCTTACCTGAGTTATGGGTGCTCCACTGCTGGAATTGTAGAAAAGATTGAACAATCATTTGTCTGGGATGGCATAAGGCAGGGATCCCCCAAACCTTGGGTCGGAGTCCACTACTGGGCCTTAAGCTGTTTGGAACTGGGCTGCAGAAGGAATGGTCAAGCATGCACATACGCATTCCCACTTGTGCAAACAGTGGGCGTGCACATACATACGTGCTCCACACGTGCCCGCTGCTTGCACAAAACCATGTCCTCTTCCCTCCTCCCCCCGCTGGGCAAAGATGGAAAGATTGGGGAAGTCTGGCATAAAGATTCCTGCCTGGGGCAGGCAGTTGGATGAGAAGACTTCTAGGGTTCCTTCCAGCCCTACGAATCTATCCAAGGGCCCATGAAGTCAAATCGATCAGACACAAACTGCTAGCCTAGCACTGGCTCACTGTTTTTATCTCACCACCACTCTGTGCTAGAACTCTATATTGGACTCCCACCCCATCATCTGAGACTACATTGTATCATCTATTGAGGGATGCTAGTCCAGCACCTCTGAAAAGATGGATGTTAAATCTATCCTGCCTTGGAGATGCACAGTAACTACATGTGCATAAAAAGACAGAGAAGTTCTAAATATGCAGTATGGGATGCTCGGATAGCTCTATTTCTTGCCATAGTTTCATCAGAACATTACAGTGATACTGGAATTTGTCTTTTCAAGGTTAGGGAAGGGAAAAAAGCATGTTTCAGAATCCTTTCTATCTGTAATTATCATAAATGGCCGGCCTGGTTTAGGATTTGCAATTTTGCGGCATAAATGGAAGGAAAGGAAAACATAAGAAAAGCTGGTAAGACAAAGGGTAGTTCTAAATTATAGCTACCACCACAACTTATAGAAGCATTGGTTTAAATCCATCATAATCATTGCATGTATTGGGTTAAATTAGCATATTTGTGGATTGATGAAAAGTATGGCCCTTAAGCCTTATGATACACTAAATCTCACAATGGACACGGATAACAGTAAATATTTTCACAGAGGCCTAATATCCAAGGGCAAAAGAGCAGTTGCATGAGCTATTCCTCCCACACTTTCTCTTCCTCATGGCTGTTGCTCATCCTAACAGCATCAGATTGGATCCAGATGTGAAATTTGTAGTTGTATTCCTTTCCCTCTTTGTGTAGCTTCCTCTAATGCTTGTGACTTATGGACCTAAACAGCTGAAAGATTGCAACCCCTTACAAAGTCATTTGCCTTTCTATACCTCTTCCTTTCCAAGCTGATTAATTAAAACATGGACCTACGTAATAATGAAAATATGAGTTATAGATTCCATGAAGATGAACTGCTTGACCAGCTTCTTGCTTAATATGCTTTTTAAAAGATAGTTAAATATAATATTCAAGTCATGGAATAATATCCTTTGGTGTTCCTTTAGTGGCTGTTCTGAATGTGTACATCTCATGACTTTAATTGTTATTCCATAAATTTAAAGTATGGGTGTATGTTGTTTTGCTTTATTGTATGTATGTATGTATGTATGTATGTATGTATGTATATATGTGTATATATATATATTTGTTTTCTTAAGTTTTCGCGGGTACTTACATGTCTGGCATTCAGCTTTGTTCGGGTATTTTCCCACGTCATAATAGTGGTGCTTTTAAAGTTGTAGCAATGTTTCAGCAGAATCTTGATCCACAAAAACACACTGAGACATAATAGAGACCCAGAAGATGAACAGACCTATGGAACAGCTGTCCTGCCCTACATAAGAGGCACTACAGACAAAATTAGTAAGATTCTATACAGACACCACATCAAGACTGCCTTCAAAACAGACAGAAAAATAGCAGCCATCCTCAGGAACCCCAAAGACAAAATTGACCTGGAAAACCAAGGCATATATGAAGTCCCCTGTGCATCATGCCCGGCCACATACATTGGACAGACCAATAGAAGAATAAGCACCCGCCTGGATGAACACAAAAATGCAGTCAAAAAGCTGGAACACACTTCCTCACTCGTCCAACACATGGAAGCCACAGGTCATAACATCAACTTCAATGGCACCAAAACCCTAACCACCATAGAAAATCCCAGCCACAGAATCATCAGAGAAGCCATAGAGATTGAAAAAAGACCAGAAAGCATGAACAGAAGAGATGATTCCACCAGGCTGTCAATCATTTGGAAGCCTGAACTCACAAACAAAAAAATCTCCACACCACAAGCCAGGCAAACACCTGGGCACAAACAGATCCCCCCTGATACCTCCAGCTCAAACACACCCCAACCAGGCACCCAGATGAAACCCAGCTTCCTAACGAATGATAGCCGTCCATTTACCCGAAGCCAAGCTGCACTAAAGGCCTCCAATAAAGTAACACAATGTTGCCAGCCAATCAAGATACAAAAAGAGTCCCCCCCCAAAAAAAACAGACAGAAGATATTAGTAGCAGAACACAGCAAACTCCAAGACCAATAAACACAGACCAAGACTCTCAACCAATCAGGAGGAAGAAAAAACCATTCTGACACAGCAATAGGCTGCCCCAAATTTAAATCTGAAACCACTGTAAAAGTCTGACTCACAGACAAACACCATACAGAAGCCTGATGATGGCAGATGAGATTCTGCTGAAACGTTGCTACAACTTTAAAAGCACCACTATTATGACGTGGGAAAATACCCGAACAAAGCTGAATGCCAGACATATATATAAAAATCAAACTTAGCAATAATGCAAAACAAGGCAAAACCTTTCCCACTTTACACTTTTTTAATTATCTATTTTATAATTCATTTAATTGAGAGCATAAACTGGCAACTTGTGACTCTCCAGTTGTTGTTGAGCCAAATCTCCAGAAATCCCATACGGATACCCAATGGAAAGAGGTGTTCCAACTAGTGATCCATGGCATCCATCTGGATAAATTGATTTTATTCCTGGGATTAAGGCTGACTTTGAACCTGAGTTGATGATAATAAAGTTCTGTAGAACGTTTTAAATCATTCAGAAAATTACGGAAAAGGTAGCTTATTTTTCAGGAAGGAAGAATATGATTTCATCTGAGCATAATAAAAATATAGGTCACACAAATTCTACCAAACGGGCATTGTGGAGACTCCTCGATTAGGATACCAAATTGTCAATTTGAGAAACAAATGGTTGAAGATGTTTTTTTCTCCCAATATGCTTGAATAGCTGCAAATGGCAGGGAATATGCTTTTTAAATAGAATTTTTAACCAAGAAGCAAGACATGATGGATAGGGAAGAGTTTTGTTTGAATTTGCTCAATCTACCTTATGGCCTTCCATAAATTCTAGTTCAGTTCTAGTTGATAATCCTTGAAGCTGATGTCCAACTCAACAGAGACACAGATTTAGATTTAACATTGCTGCAATCCTAGAAGCAGTTCCATTGAGTCAAATGGTCTAAGTATAGAACTGCACTGTCATAGGCTTACTGTTCAAAATGAGACAATTGGCTATGACGTTCTGGTTGGCTGAATGGGGAAGTTAAATTATTTGGTCATATTTATCTATTTCAGGTGTGTTCAACTTGCAGCTTGTGAGCTCCATGTGGCTCTGGACAGTTGGTAATGCAGCCCTATGACTTTGTGATAAAAATATAAAAATTACAAAGTTTGTTATTTATATACATTAACTATATTATATATTTTATATGTAACCCAAGATAATTCCCCTGTACTCAGTGCAGCCCAGGCAAGCCAAAAGATTGGACACACCTAACCTATCACGGAGCACAAGTCCATTATAATAGTATATTATTCCCTTCTCTTTCTTTACCACCGACATAGTAATGAAAGGAACACATAAGTTAATCCTACATAATTGCAAATTTTTCCTATGTACCTCTTCTCTGACATAAAACAGCAGAATCAGAAAAATAGGAACGCCAATTTACACTGCCTTCCCCCACACCACCATCCATGCAATAAAGATAAAAGCATTATGCTGCTCTGTAATTATAGGGCCTCAAAGAAGAAAGTTTTATAATGGCCATTTTCAGAATCTCCACTTTTAAAACCCATGGCACCAAATGAAAGAACATGTTTCTAAACAACGCTGAGCTTTTAATTCTCCTTCCTTGTAGGAGGAAAGAACTTATTTCAGCATTGTGCTGAAGTGGTTGATAGATACAAACATTTGGAACAACTGTAAACATTGTTGCTGCTCCCACTGAGAGACAGATATAAGATATCTATGCTGTACATTTATATTTCAGACTTATTTCAGAAGTATTTCCAAACAGCAGAACAGCTGTGATTTGTCTAATGTGGCTGGCTTATGAACCTCAAAAGCTACTTTCCAGTTAGGCAAGGAATGTGCCTCTGAACACATTTCAGTTATCCCAAAGGGCTTTTCTTACTCTGTTCTGGTTTGAATACAGGTAAGTCCTCATTTAATGACCAAGGCTCAGTGACCGTCTGAAGTTACAATGGCATTGAATAAATGATGCTTATGAGTAGTCCTCAAAATTATGGCCATGTTCATATGATTGCAATCTGGATGCTTGGCAACTGACTTGTACTTATGGCAGTTGCAACATCCCAAAATGACGTGGTTACCATTTGCAACCTTCCCTGTCGGCTTTCTACAAGCAAAGTAATTGGGGAAGGTCTTAAGACTCTCCAGTAAGACTCTCACAATCTCCCCCATCTCGCAGCGGGCATCTTGGCCCTGCGATACTCACACCACCCCTCACTGGCCAACTACACACTCTCATCTACCTGGCAGCAGTATACCCCTTGTCCCTGCTACACTCACACTGCATCTTGCGGGGCCTCTGCACGCCCTCCTTCATCCAGAAGCAACCCCTCACCTGCCTGGCAGCCTGCTTGTGAATCACCTGGGACTCACTTAATGATGACAATGGGGACTGCCAGAATTCCTGTCACTAAGGAAGGTGGGCATGTGACATCACACTTACAACTGCATCGTATGTCAAATTCCAGTCCCAATTATTGTCATTAACTGAAGTCTATCTGCATTCATAATTACCAAGGTAATCAATATCCTGTCAGTTTTTAAGGTTTGTTTCCTATATGGTTTCCTAAGATAGGTAGTAGTTCAATATAACTGTTAAGGTGAAACAACAATTGTGAACATTTTTGAAGTTAATATAAAACCAGTAGTGTTTTATTTTAAGATAATTATGGGGACATAATTAGAGAGGATTAAAAAGTCTGTTTATATACTAATATTAATCTCTTCTATATAATTATCTTTCAAAGCATTTGTTTATTGTAATGTTGGTAGGATATTTTTTTAAAATCAAGGGTGCAAGTGTATCATTTGATATTGAAACTAAGGAAAACCACAATTTCTTTCAGCCTCCCTACATTATTTAAACTAACTTGGAGAATTTCGTCTTCATTCTGCAATATTATCAGGAGTTTCAAAACTCTGATAATCGTGAGATTTTTCCATTTAGGACGCTGGTGTGGAAAAAAAAAAAATCAACCAGAAAAACAAGGTAGATTTGATTTTCTGGAAAGGAATATGTCTGGTGCTGGGATGTTCCCAGAGCGTGGTCAAAAAAGTGACAACCCTGAACTTCCGGTTTGCGTGGCTTCGGGGCAGCAGGAATTCGCGACAGCTCGCGATTCCTGCTGTGCTAGCCGTCGAGGTACCCCCGATCCAGATGGGTCAGGGGGATATGGCTGCCCTGTAGGGACAGCTGAAGATAGAGGGGAGTCGGAAAGGGAGGTGGGGGCATTGCAGACCCCCCCTTTCTCCGGGAAAACCCCTTTTTCCCAAGGCGGTGGAGCGGCGGTCAGCAATGGCCGCCACGAAGAAGCCAGCAACCGGGTAAGAACTGTGCTGGAGGAAGTGTGAAGAGTGAAAGTTCTGTCTGAGCCGGGTCAAGTAACACCTTTTAAATTGCCTGGAATTGAGCTGTTTGTTGCTGGAGGATACATTGTATCCCTAAGAAGAGCGAAAAGCGGCGGAGAAGCTGTTAAAGGGAATTTTTTTTTTTTTTTTACTCTCCCATCCCACGGAAAAAGCAGAAATATTTGGATATATTAGACATTGAAAGTGGATTGTTTTGAAAGCTAAGATAAGAGACAAAGGGATTTTTGGACATTGAAAAATGTGAGAAATTGGAAAATCTCTGCTGGAGGTATGGATTTTTGATTATTAAAATTCTCATTGCAAGTGGGAAGGGAGAAAAAAAAAATTGGAGCAGAAGCTGAAAAAGGAGGAGATTGATTAGAAGTCTTTGTGGATCCCAAAAGAAGATATATGGTAATTGGACCTCTTTGATTAAAAATTAATTCAGAAAGAGAAAGAGAAGAAGGAAGAAAAGTATTAACTTTTGGAATTTTTTTTCTTTTTTTAATTGCTTTTGATTGTCTTTGATTAAAAATTCTTGTGGTTGTTTTGGAAAAAGTTTCTCTTTTCATAATGGCATCGTCTGTGGATGAACTAGAGATTGAATATCAAAAATATAAAAAAGAAGATACTTTGGGCGCTTTGTTTCAATTCTTAGAAATGGCGTTATGTTCCTTTGAAAAGTTGATTACGCAGCAGAAGGACTGGGACAAGGAAGAAGAGGAAGAAGAAGCCATCTTTGATGAACAATGGGTCCCTTCTGGAGAGGAGGACAAAAAGGATAAGAAAAAGGGGATTTTAAGAATTATAAAAACAACCAAAAGAGAGAAATGAGCGAAAAGATGGAGGCAAGGTTAGAAAGCAAAGGAAAAGGAGCAAGAAAAGCGAAGAGAAAAAACAAAGGGGTAGAAAGGGCAAGGAGAAGAATAAGCAAGAGAGAAAGGGGGGGAGGAGAAGCCTTAATGTGGGGAAGCAAGACCTAAGGAAAAAAAGTTTATTTAGAGATAATGGGTGAATTTAATTTAGATTAAAAGAGGGATTCTGGAGGGTATATAAGAGTGTGTTTTTATATGTATATTTAGAATATAAAATTTATTATGTAATTTTGGAATTTTTTTTAAACAGAATCCCAAGAAAGATTGCTATATCTAGTATTTCTAAGTTAGGGTAATGAGTTATAGATGTTACTCCAATTGGTGTACAGGAGAAGTATAGTAAAAGAAAAAAAAGATGAATGGATAATTGGAAATAGAACAGACAAAGAATATTATTGAAAATGGTAATAAGATATGGAAGGATATATATGCTTTTTTTTTTGGATTTTGTGTATTGATAAAAGGCAATAAAATTTTAATTAATAAATAATTTGGATGGAAAAGAGAAGTAGGGACAAGATATGAAGTTAATATTATATGAAATATTGATATTATAATCTGGAAATGTTATGCTTTATTGGTCTATTATTATTATTTTTTCTTAGAAAAGAATTTATAAGCTGCTATGCCTTGATTTTTTGTGCATTGTTTTTATAAAATTGATAAAAATGGTTTTTATATATATATATAAAAAAGAAAATGATAATAAGATTTGGAAGGAGATATGGGTTGAATATGATGTTTGAATTTGTGTCTGTGTAAAGAGTTTTAACCCGGGAACAGACAACCTTCAGAAAAGATCTTTTAGTTTTGTTTATGTTTTGTGTTTGTATGTTTGTGTATTGTGCTTATGATAAAACTAACAAAATTTGTTTTTTATAAAAAAAAAAAAAAAAGGAAAGAATCAATAAAACCTTGGAGGAATGCTAGACGAGAATAATTTATACAAGCCAGAAAGAAAAGAATATGATGACTATAAAATGGATAAATATGGAAGAGAAATGAAATTGAATAGGAGTAAAGAGAAAAAATGAGAAACTTGCTGAAAGATGTTTGTGTGTCCATATGGAGATGGGATAAATTGGAATTATGCTGTATAAAAATAATGTTTTGTTTGACTTGTAAGGATTTACAATGTTAAGAGGTTTTATGTGTTTATGTATTTAATGGTTAATGATGTGTTGTTTTATCTTTAAAATTAATAAAAATTTGTTTCAAAAAAAAAAAAAAAGTGACAACCCTGATGGTGCAATATATCAGACAACATATTACTGTAGCCATTATCTTGACTTTTCTGACATTTGATTTATTTGCCTGCACGCCATCAGAAGGCAACTTTTCTCGATCTTTAAGAAAGATGGAGCCCACTAAAAGTATAATTTGATATTTGAAATGATAAGTAAATCAGTAACTTTCATCCAAGGCAGCAAAACTAATCAGTGAACAGTTGCTATAATATTTCAGGTTTTCCCACAGGGTCCTGATTAGAACTACTGACTTTAACAAAGAAGGGGGGAGGAAATATCAATATTGGATGCAGTGAGATGGCGGTGATGGCAGTGAAGATGAATATTCTGCCTTTTGGACATTTCATTGTGGCTTAAAAGGCCCTCTTGTCATAGTTGGATCACTTTTTTTTAGACTATGTGTGACTTTACCCTGCTGCAAATGCAAAATAGTCTGTAAGGGTGGTTAATGGATTCTAATGGTTTTCTGAGGACTCTGGATGATTTCTAACTGATGTGTCTGGCATATCTTTTGAAGCTTTAATGGTCTCTTCTATAAGAAAGATCAGTTGAATGACTTGAGGTGGCTACTCTAAGTTTCTCCTTTGCTGGAGTAGGATACCTGAGCTCCTAAAATGTAAACAATGAAGAAGCAGGAAGACTACTGTAATACAAGTACAGGAAAGCCCCTAAAAACAGCCCCCCCGAGAATTCATTGGAGGACTTACCTTGCTAAAGATGGAAAAATTCATTGCATATTCTCCATCACTGCAACTTTCAGTCCAACAGAACTTTTCCTGTCTGGGGAATCTTACTTTGTATCTGACCATTGTGGAAGCTTGAAGATACTTTAAGGAGCATGCTGTGGCAGACCTGCAGAAGAGCTGTTCATTTTCATCATGGGTTGGGCAGGCAAATGCAAGTGTTTGGATCCCTCTCTAGTCTGCTTATTTTAGATATCTTTCATTTGTTGATGACTGGGGACGTTAGACCTTTGTTAGACCATTATGGCTATGATTGATCAAGATTATTAACTTGATAAGTTGTCGAATTTGAGTAAGAAGCATTGTTCCAAGCCTGCTCTCTAGAATAGGCAACAACGGTAATTCATCATGTTAGTAGAACCACAAAGGGCCCAAGCTAAGCAGCAATTATGGTCTCACAATCTGGGGATGAAGGATATGAATGTGAAACAGATTGGGAGGCCCCAGTTTGGTCAACTGAGCTTTCTGCACAGCTAGAATGGTGGCTAAAGTTCCTGCATATTATTTTTGTGCTGCAATGGACACATTACAGTATGGACTTTCTCAGTGGTGGGATACAATTTTTTTTTACTATCAGTTCTGAGGGTCTGGCTGGGGAAGAATACTGTAAAATCTCCCATCAGAGGTAATGCTTGCTGGTTCTCCGAACTCCTCAAAATTTCCGCAACCGGTTCTCCAGAATTGGTCAGAACCTGCTGAATACCACCTCTGGACCTTCTCAGAGTTTTCTCAGAGCCTCCTTTCTTCCAGAAAGTTCTGAGTTATAGAGTCTTCCAGCAGATACCCCCTGTTGTATCCAGTTCATGAAGGATCTGGTTAGAATGCTCCAGAAGCTGTCAGGATCAAACAAGGGTAAATCTCAGTGATGAGACTTAATTACTGTTGCCCTGAAATAGAAGCATTGCTCCACACTGACTCCTGACCATCCTACTTGGTCTACCTCTATGCAAGGTGGCTCCTGATTCAGCTACTGTAGTTTTATATGGGCCCAGGAACTACTAAACTCATTGCTGAGATTGCACTGGTGAGACAAGCTCAGCATTTCTGCAGTACACCCTAACATGCTGGATAAAAGACTGGGGAGCTGCCCTTGGTGAAAGGAACTCTATGTGCCATTGTTTCTCAGACCAGGAAGACAAAATGTCTACCTAAGTGAGATCATCTGTTGTCTGAGCTCCAGGTATTGTATCTTAAATAATCCTCTTAGTCTCTGCCTTAATGATAGCCGCTAAGGAACTGAGGGGCTTCTTTTCCAGGTGAGTTGGTGTTTGCCCTTCTCAGAAGCTTTACAGACCAATTTAGCAACAGCTTTGCATGAAATGGATCAAACCGGTTAGATGACACCTTGAGTGGCTAGGTTCTGCTTCTTCATAGCGCATAACTTCTGGACGGTCTTGGTTTGGAGTCTTGTATGACTCCATTCTTTTTCTCATGTTGTGTCCAAAAATTCCACATTCATCACAGGTTTGGCTTATATAGTACTTCTAAACTTGTAGTAGAATATTAATGCAAGACCAATTCAAAGATTAAGTGAAAATGGAACCTAGAAACCATGAAATTTCTCCTCAGTGGATAGGATCTGGGCAAGTCATCTGGGTGTAGTTATCCTAAACGTAGTCCTATATATCAATTAGTATATGCATATTGTATGCAAATATACATTTAGATTTTGATGTGTCTTGACTATCTTTGAAGAATAGATGATTCAGATAAGCTGTGTGCATATTTAGAGAGTTTGAAAATTCTTAAGATTTATGGATATTTTTTTGCCCCGTTTAAATGTTGTATTAGTTATAAAGTGACAAAAATGCAAGCTTTTTAAAAATAATAATGAAAGGTTAAAAATAATAATGAAAGGAGTGATAGTCCAGCATCCGTGTATTTATAAAATATTTTTGTTTCCTTCCAAAGCATGAAGTTTTCAGAACATTTCAACTGCAGCTTGTATGTAGAGGGGAGCTGTAGACCTTCATGCCAAAAATTAACCATCTTTTCAAAATGCTTTAGAGCACATAATCTTTGCTTCTAGTCAAACAATCAACATATATGTACCTGAAGACAGAAAGAGAGCTCACCTCCTTTTATATTCCGAAGAGAAATGACAGGAAGGGGATTAATAGAAGAGAATAAAGGATTAAAAACAATTAGCCTTCCTTTCTCCATCTCTTACTTCTGGTCCTCATTTACAAACCAACAGTTCTGTTCACCAGATGACTGCCTGCATTTCACCACAGCAAAACCCACTTTATGTTTTGATGGTATTTCAGATGATCACATCAATGACTAAAATTCCAGGCCGTTAAGATTACATACTTCTTCCATTGTTTCCACATGATTTCTTTGATAGAAGAGGCTTTATTCTATTCCCATAAACTTCAGGGAGAGGTTGATAGGTCTCTCATTTCATACCGTATGATCTAGTGAGTTGATTTTTTCTCTTTCATTTAGAGAACAGAACAAAAATTTGGACTACAGTATAGTGACTGGATATGTCCTTACCTGCATTTTTCTTGAAAAATATATAATTACTCTAGGGTGGGGGCTGTGACTTCAACTCCCAGAATTCATGAGCCAGCCAGGAATTCTGGGTGTTGAAGTCCACAGGCCATAAATAGGCCCAATTCCCACCCTTGTTCTAGGGCACAGTTGTCAAATTTGCCACATCACATTGTTGTCATGTGACATTTCATGATGTTTTTCCCTTTCGTGGAGCTGGGGTGGGCATGGCCTGCAATGACACCTCCGGCTTGCCAGCCGCCAGTTTGAATCTAGGATTTCAAATCCTCTAACTAAAACATCCAAGAAATTAAATAGAAATAGTATAGATTATACTAAAATAACTTCATTTCTTTTGTACTCTTCATTTTAGATATTTCTTGCCTATAGGTGAAATAGAGAACCCAATGGTTTATTATTTATTTTATTTATTAAATTTATTTGCCACCCACCTCCTTATAGGCAACTCTTGGAGGTTTACAACATTAAACATGATTACACTTCTAATAAACACAAGATTTTCCCATACAAAGTCACTGCTAACTGCATAAATAATTCTCTCTGAAAGCCTCTTTAGAAAGAATAGTATTTCCTGAGGAGTATTTTATTCATGTATGGGATAAATATTGTGGATTGTAATCAAGGATTAAAATATATGCTTGTACATTTTACACCAAAGTAAGGCTTTTGGTAACCGTGGACCAACCACCCTCCTGTAGGATGATCAACTGTTATAGCGTTACTCAACAGTACTAAATGTCATAAACAGGCTTCATATATTAAGGACAAATGCACAATAGACTTTATCAAAGAAAAAAGGAAAATGTGGGTGAACAGTTGATTTTAGACGCATCAACAATCTAAATAACAGGAATCATGGGTATTCATTACAAGCCAGTATAATACTTCATGGACCATGATAAACGACATGAGTCTGTAGTATGCAAATTGCTTTATTAGTATTATTTACATGATCCCAATCCCATTGTGTACAGACATACTACAAAGGTAGTAAATGTTACAGTACTAAAGAGAAATACAAGGAGAGGTTCAACCTCCCTTCATATCTATCACCTTCACGCGTGGGCATCATGAAGCACTGAATGATAAATATGTAGGTAGTTGGAATAAATTGACATTAAAAAAAATATAGATGAAATTCACCATGAAGGAATAGACAGAACCAAGGGACCACTTTTTAAATTTTTTTATTTATTTATTTATTATTTATTTGATTTGTCAATCGCTTACAAAATAATAGGTATAAGTATAAACATGAGTAAGTATACAGAAAATAGGGACAATAGGACAGGGACGGGAGGCATGATGGTGCACTTATGCATGCCCCTTACAGACCTCTTAGGAATGGGGTGAGGTCAATGGAAATGCTCCCTAATTTTGTTGCTTCACAATGTAACCATGGGTTTTCTTTTTTCTTCTATTTTATCCCAAAGAGTACTGGACTGAGAATGTCAACCAGGGTTTTCATATGTTCAAAATGTGTCAGTAAAATATAGTATTTATTGGTATAACTGGAAAATATGAAGTGGGCTGCATATTTTGGAAGGAAAATATAAGTAGTCATGTAATGTGGTTGTGTACTAGAAACCATGCAACCCCAAAAACATGCCCTGGATCTGAACCTAATTCCAACATTTTGCTTGCTATCTTTATATCTGCTGTAACAAATTATTGCTGCGAGTTTGCTTCATGGTTATCTTTACATTAACTGAGTTTTCTATAATGTGTAATCTTCCTGATATTGGCATCAAGACATTATTACTATTGCTTTTATTTCACATGTTGAAATGCTCAACTAGACATAGTTTCAGAGAGTTTCATCACATCAGTATAAGAGAAGGAGAATCCAGTCAAAATCTAACTACCCTCCTGGGGTATGTCTTTGCCTTAATCTTGGTTATTAATCATGATTACTGAGATAAATTAATCTTCTTTAAAAATACATGTTTTACTTTTTTAAACTAAGGCATTTGTTTTGCTTCGTTTTCCTAATTTTTGAGTGTCTTTTATTTTCAGCTCTTCCATTTTAGCACACCAGTCTTTGCAACTGTTGCAAGTTAAAGGGAAAATAGTAAAAATATTTGTGTTGACTTCAGAATGCTGCAGATTAAAAGCAGATGCATTCTCTAAGCATGTGTTTTAACTTTCATTGATGTGCACTGCAGAGCAGTCTCTAGGCCAGGAAGAAATTGTGTTTGCTAATTGTGGGCAGTTGGACAGTTGGGGAGCTAAAAATAATATTTTTATGTTTTATTACTATAAATTATTTTATTTCTTCTTTCAAACAGGTCTGGTGAATTTCATGTACTGGTTTTATACACACGCTTTCGAACAAAGTTGTCATCAAGAGTGGAGTTCCTAATTGAATTTAACTAATTGATAGTATCTATTTTCATAGTGCTTTTTTAAAATGGTAACTGAAAAAAAAATGATTGTAAAAATAGCACTGAATTATGTATTTATCATTCTTAATCAAGTTCATGGCAGTAGATGCATTCATAATTTCACCAAGGTTTCACAGTCTTGTTTTACTTAATTATATAATTCATAAATTTACCTGCTTCTGTCCTCAGGAAGGTATCTGTGCAAATTAGACCTTAAAAGTGAATATAACCTCTTGCCCCTAACTCAAGTTTTAGTTAACTCATCCAGTGGTGAAAATGTCTTTAGACATCAACCTTATGCATGTGCTTCCAAACTGATAAAAGGTGAATAAATTGAAAAAGCTGTATTTATTACAGTTAAAAAGCTGTATTATTACTAGGAGGTGCGCATAAGCGCACCAACATGCCTACCGTCCCTGTCCTATTGTTTTTTATTTTTATTTTTATATGTATCCATGTATTTATAACTATGTTTTTACTTATATCTATTATCCTGTAAGCAATTGACAAAAAATGAATAAATAAAATAAATAAATAAATATTAAACTTAAACTGAATATAACATCTAAGCGAGTGACATGGGTATTTTCAGGAATTTTTTCCCATTTCCATTTTTATTATGATTTTGAAATTAAATACAAATAATCACATAGGAAAAAAGGAAAAGTGGCTATTGATATACAAAAGAATAAATAAATAAATACACTACAATATTAGGAAAGAACTTAATTATAAATAACAGGTAGTCCTCGCTTATCGGCTGCTTCGTTTAGCAACTGTTTGAAGTTATTATGGTGCTGAAAAAGTATGTTTATAAGCAGTCCTTGAATCTGTGTCCATTGCAGCATTCCTTGGTTATGTGATTGTAATTTAGGTGCTTCACAGATGGAACTCATTTGCAATAGTCACTGTGTCCCACAATCCCATGATCACTGCCTGCAACCTTCAGAGCCTGTTTCCTGCAAGCAGTCAATGGTGAAGCCAGAGGAAGTTGCAAGTTGCAGCCATTTGCATCTCACTTAATGACTCATATTGATTCACTTAATGATCATAGCAGCAGTCCAGTGCAGTCATGAAACATTTCACTTTACGTCCAGTGGTCCCAATAAGTCAATAAGTGAGGACTACCTATGTACTCTTCTCTCATTTTGTACCCTCAACTGATCATTCAAATATTTCTGATTTATTTCTGATTTCTACTTGAATCCTTTCATTTAGTTTGTGTTTCTCCCTTTAGAAACCATACTCTAAACATCTGAGTTGAGGTGTTCACAGGATTGGAGGTTTTCATTGAAACAGTGGAGGGACCATTATGCTGCCTTGATACAAGTCAGCCCATCTGTACATGCTTGCAATGCTACAACACACAAGCATAAAGGTCAAAGCTCAGGCATAGCCTTTAATAATTCACAAATCCATCTGCAAAATAGGAGGATTTTGCAAATGGAGTAGAATTTGAAAGGAGGCCAAAGTTAGCCTCAAATTAAGTCAATGTTTACATTAATCCTTGTGATGTAGATTTTCTACCCTGTGTGTTTATCAATAAAATATAGTATTAAATTACGGTGACCAAAGTTTCTAGGGAAAAATAAAGAACAACTTGAAAAAGGAACAAATCTGAAAGAGATTCATCAGGATAAAAAAAATAACTGTTTATATTTATAACTTTGCTTTACAATGGAAGTTTTAAGAGGAAAACTAAGAAAAGCTTTCCAAAAATGCATATTCTAATAAAAATATCTAAAATAGTATTTGTGTGTAATTAAAAAAAAGTCAATTTCCATATTTTTAACACGAATGTGAAAAACTATGCATTAAGTACCAAATTAAAAGACAAAAGTAAAACTTTCAAAAATAAATCTAAAGGACAGGTCTCTATAATAAAAGATGTATTTTCACTGTAATTATATTTGAATTCTAGTTATAAGGTCTTGGCAATATGGAATACATTAGCTACATTTGATGTCATACATTAGATATATGTAAAATCCAACAAACCATGATAGTTCATAGAATCATGTAAACCAAACTACTTTAGAATAACATAGTTTGTGGTTATAATTAGTCACCTTCCAAGGGCTTTGTCTGCAAAGGCAAATCTTTAAATATTTTTTTCCTCCTACATTTTAATGGAAATGAAACCAAACAATAATCTATCCTTCACCAACTCTTCCTGGTTTTAAATATAAAGTGTGACATTATTTTAGCTTTTCTGTAATGTGGAACATTTATTTCAAGATTTATGCTTCAATATTTTCCAATAGGCTAATCTTTTAATTCTTTTGAGATGCATTTTCCACATTCTTAATTGTGTGCTAAACATAATATTTAAAATCAAGCCATCACTGAACTCTCTCCCCCCCCCCCCCATCCTCCACAAATGGGCTCAGGAGTGGTGGTGGGGAAATACTGGCAGAAATCCACCATTCACCAAGCCTGTAAACAGCTTTTGCTCAAGCTGGCAACAGGGTCGTGGTTTTCATTGTGGGTTTTCCCCTCAGCATCCCTCTCCCACTGAAACTAATCCTTGTGCCGTCCGCCATATTTTTATTTTTCTTCTATTTTTTTTCTTTAAAAAAAAAAAAAAGTTAAATGCATTGGCACGCAGCAACTACAGTGCCACCGTTGATATTTCTTTTTTTTTTTTTAAAAAAAAAAAAACCGTCTCTGAGCCACGGAAATAAGAGGAGGAGGAAGAGAAGGCTATCCCGTTGGCTTTTTTTTTTTTTTTTTTTTGCCGCCCGGTGAGTAGCGTGAAATAAAACTCAAGGCGCGTTTAATTAAGCGGAGAGTTCTCCATGGAGAAGCGCGTCCCGGCTGGTCCAGCAGGGGGCGCGGGTGGGTCGATTAGGGCGGACTGGCCGGCCCACTTCCAGGCGGCGGGGCTGCCTTGGCTCTGGATGGGGCGGTCTGGAGCGGAGCTTCGACAAAGTGACAAGCCAGGAGGAGACTGAGGAGCGAGGGAGGCCAGCGAAGGCAACCTACCGCCTGCCCGGAGGTCAGTTTCACAGCCCGGCGAGGAGAAGGAGGGGAGAGAGAGGACGGGCGAACTAAAGCCCGTTTCAGCCACCGGGCTCGGGATTCCTGGATGTTGGAGTAAGCGAGGAGGACGAGGAGCCGGCTCAGGAATGTTGCGGCGACTCCATCCGGGCAGCTGGAAAAGGAGCCCTTTCCTGCTCCAGCTGCTCCTGTGGCTGCACACCCGGAGCCTGGCCGAAACCGCCGCGCCAGGTAAGCCAAGCCCAGCCCAGCCCAGCCCGCCCAGCCTCCCGTTCCCGCGGTGGAAGATGCCCCGGCGGAAAAGGCTCCGCTTCTGCTGGACTGAGAGCGGCCCGAGCTTCCCTGCCCTTCTTTCCAGATCGGAGTTCGGGCGCCTCGTCCGAGAATGCAACCGACGGGATTCGTTTCTGGGTGGGGTGGGGGTTAAAAAGGAGACTTTTCTGGGTGGGGTGGGGTGTGTGTGTGTATGTGTGTGTGTGGCACTCGACGGGCATGGAGCGACTGAACGCCAGATAAGCGTGTTGCACGCAGAGGTGTGTGTGTGAGCATGAGAGTTTGAGTTGCGTGTCTACTAAGATTGACCGGTTCTGGAGCTCAAGCCTACTTGGAGACTGAATTCAGTCTTCCCTGGGATGCTAAGAGGGGTCGAGCGTGTCAAGCGCACGTGAGAAAGGTAGAACATCTCTGAACACATGCAGGGCTTATTTATTTATTTAGCAGCCGGAGGAGGTTTGCAAACGACGCGTTCCAAACAAGGGATTAACTGGCATAGCATTTAGGGCCTGCATTTGATCGTGGTTTGTGCCTTCCTCCCTTCTTCGTAACGAAGGCTACCAACTTCGCATGAATACCCCTCGGGATGTCGCATAAGGCACCAATCAGTTCCGGTCCCCTGATTTTCTCCCCTCCGGTACTTGTTGGCCGAACGCGGCAGCCGTTCGGGCTTGTAACGAGCGAGGTTTCCATATCCCCAAACCGCCCTGCCCTCCGCGCCTTTTTTTTCTTTGGCTTTGAAAGCCTCCTTTCCCCAGCCCTCGAGCCGCTTAGAATCAAACGTGCTCCGCTGTAAGGCGAAAATACTCTGCACGTGCCCAGAGCAAGCCTGCCCGGCAGCGACGTTGCAGCCCCTTGGGTGATAGCTGAACACTTATTTATTGAATTGAATTTAATTATTTGTCAAAAAACTTACAATACAATAGAAATGAGAATAAACCTAAGTTTAAATATAAGAAATAGGAATTAATAATTGGGGACAGTAGGACAGGGACGGTAGGCACGATTGTGCGCTTATGCACGCCCCTTACAGCTTACTTAGCTAAGCGCCGGCGGGAAAATTCAAGGATTGGGAAGGGCGTCGGGAGTTGGGTCTATTTTGCCGCCTCGGCTCTTCTTTAGGATCCCCTCAGCTTTTCCCTGCCTTTTTTATGCTGCAGGAGTCCCCCCTTCCTCTTCAACCTCGTCCTTTTTTTACCGAGGTCTTGCATTGAACCAAATTGGAAGTGGAAGCTTCAATCGGAGCAAACCAAGATTTCAAACTTGTTTTTTTGCTAGCTGTCCTCCCAAAATGCGGGAGAGTTTGCAAAGATCTGAGGGATGGGGGAAGCTTTTAGGGTAATTCTGGGTACCCAGAGGTGGGGGTTGTGGATTCCTAAATATCACCTGGATTTACGCCTGTAAAAATCAAAATGATACCTGGCAACATTTAACTAATTAGTCTAGTCTAGTGCTTATTACTTATCCCTGGGAGTCTCTGTCTTTTTGCTGTTTTTCCCCTTCAGCCTGAAGCAGAATGAAAAAGGCAGATGAGATGGCCTGTTGGATTCAGTTCAATTAAAAGGGTGGGAAAACTTGGTTAGAAGGGATGCAGTTGGGGCAATGTTTTGAAGTTGACAAAGCTAGAGGAAACTTAAACTGGTTCCCCTGGTAGATTGTGGTGGAGTAAATTGCTTTTGGGTGGTGCAGGTCTTGAGAGGTGACACAAAGAAACCTGGAAGCACAAGTGTGTTGGCACCACAATAAAGGAAAGGGAAAGTATATACTTCAGAATGATACTAGACAGGAATTTTTGACATCAGATTTTGTTGGAGATTACTCTACACAGAAGAGCCAAAATCAGACTCATTACATTCAGAAAGATTTACTGCCAGAGAACGTTCACAGGACTGCATCGAGGCCTATGCCTCAATTCAAGGTAACCTAAGAATAATGTTGATGGGGCTGAACTGTATTGGGTCTGGGTGAGAGGTTATTTGGAGCTACACGTAAACTGCTCCCACTCCATTTCATAATTTGGAAAAAAAAAAACAACCCAAAAGTTTACACATTTGTATTAGTGAAAAACAACTTGGATCCAAAAAGAACTGAAGGTGTTTCTTTTTGCTTAGTTCATGCCCAATAGAGAATGGGCCTTACTTTTTGTTTTTATAAAAATGTAAAAGTTTTGGACTGACTTACATGGGGGAACTGTTTAGATCTTAAATCATTTGGGATTTAGAAGATAAGCTTTTAAAATTGTTATCAGTGAATAAGCAGCAGTGCAAGAAACAGCAGATTTTAAAATAATCTATGCTGCTTAGTATTCTAGAAATCGTATTTTAGAGATAGTTGAGGCTTCCAAATTGTTTTAAAAAGAAAACACATGGAGTTTAAGATAAAAACAGAAGAAATAAAACCAACACCTAAAAAAGGAAAACACTGATTCCAAATATTAAAATTAATGCAAACATGACATACTGAAATACTAGGAGTTGGGTAACCCCCCCCCAAAAAAACCAAAACCTTCTAAATATACAGTACTTATTTCTTCAATGGATATGCAAAATTTAAAAGATGAGGACTCTCTTATTTGTTTCCCTCATAGTTTAGTTCATTTTCTGAGATTGTAAGTGTTGGCAAGTTGCTTTGGGTGAAGGTTTTTCAAGTAACCGTTGTCATCCCAATTAAAATGGGGAAGATAATTTGAACTGTGGACTCTAGAAGTCACAAGCTGAAGCTTGGAATTCTCTTCAAAGACATCCATCCTGTTGAGCACCTTATAGTAGACAATCTTAGATATCAGTTCCACGTAAATAACAAGCAGTTTGGTGTCTAATAACGAAGCTGGATTAACAAGCATCTTTATACTTACTGCATGCTTGCTTTTTGAGTGAGAAAGGGAGTTAAATCACATCCTGAACAAATTAAAACTGAGTCTTCATGTATTTGGTCAAGTTTAACTTTGTCTTGCCTACAGCAGACCATGTTCATGATGTCATAGCTTAAATATTAATATTATTAATATACTTCAACCATTCTGCTTCAGCTACAATTACTGGTGAAACTTTGTGTCTTGGAGAGTATCTGGCCAATGTGTACATACATTGCTAGATTAATATATACTTACTCTTTGACTGAAGTGTGTGAGTTGATTTAAATCCAAGGTAGTTAATGTGTCTGAGATAATATGCATTTTTTCCCTTAATACTCTGCTGTTTACAGATACAAAATATTCATTGGGTAAAGTGATGCTAGGGAACTAGCATCTATAATTATAAAGTATTAGATTAGGGCTGGATTTTATTCTGGGATAAATTTCATAAAATCAGAGTATCAGTTGTTAATCCGGAGGATTGCTATAAGGGAGATAAAGCAAATATGATAAATATGTTGCACCTGAAAATCATTCTCTTTTATATTCTGTAAAACAGTGTGAAATAGGTAAGGTTGAAAAAGGTACATTGTCTAAGGTTACATAGCTGTATTAATGTAAAATAAAATTCAAGGCCATCCCAGTTGTAACAGTGCCAGTTATTTGTAAAGTGGATATATTCAAGAGAAAGACTTCGACAGTTTTGCCTTCAAGATTCTGTCTGAGTGTAAATATGATTTGGGTTTCCTGTACTGTACAGAAATTATATATTTTCATTGTTCAGCAATACTGAATAAAACCTATATCCTTGGGAAAAGATATATCTACTATGGAGGAGCTATTGTAAAAAGGATTTGAATATGATTATCATGTTATGATTTCTGATGTGAAAGAATGGTAGAATAGAATAGAATTCTGTATTGGCCAAGTATGATTGGACACACAAGGAATTTGTCTTGGTGCATATGCTTTCAGTGTACATAAAAGAAAAGATACATTCATCAAGAAACATAAAGTATAACACTAAATAATAGTCATAGTGTACAATAAGCAATCATATCATACAAGGAAACCAATAAAAATCATGAGGATACAAGCAACAAAGTTACAGTCATACAGTCTGCAACAAAGCAACAAAGTTACAGTCATAAGTGGGAGGAAATAGGTGAAAAGAAGTATGGGAAGATTAATAGTAATTGTAATACAGACTTAATAAATAGTTTGACAGTGTTGACGGAAAATATTACTTTAGTGTGACACAATCTTGGTGCAGCAAAAAATAAATGCTAAAATGGCTTTAACTTTCTTCGGTGAAACCCTTAACATATAATTTTATAGGTTGGTGGTTTAAACATTTAATATTTAAATAATGTCCTGCTGAATTTTTGCAGTTCAAATCATCGCTTTTTTGCAAAGTACTATAAGTGGCTGTCTGATAAAAGAAATGTAAGAAAATTGTCCAGTGTTTCTAAATATTTCTGCATATTTTTTTAGTATTTAAAGTGAGTCACATCTAATTTACCTGTTTAAAAAAATTCAGAATTTCCATTCCTAAAGTTACTCGCATATCACTAAGGTTATATGTAAAACCTCCATCCATCCATTGTTATTAGGGATTATTATTATTCTATATAAATTAGTGATTGCAGTCACAGTTCATTTTAAACCATGTTTTATTTACTTATTTGATTAAGCCACTGTTACCTGGGTTCTCACAATGCACAGAGTTATAAGTTGTGGTTGACGAATCACAGTTCTGTATTCATGCTGCAAAGCCACAAACAAACAAACCATTGCATAATTCAGCCTGTTACTTTGAGTTCCTGAGTTTTTCTAAGTTTAATGCTGGAAGACAGCATTAAATTGTAGGCCATCTATTGAGGATAACTCCCAGTCTCACTTTTTGGTCTCTTAGCTTCACAACTTCAATGATTCACTTAACAACTGTGGCAAGAAAGGTTGTAACATGAGGCAAAACTCACTTAATGAATGTTTCACTTAACATAGAGAAACAAGCATTTCCATATTGCTCTGGTGATTTCTCAAATTTTTTTTTTATCGCTGCAGAGAGGCAGCTAGTGAAGAAAAGACCTGATAAAGATCAGTGGTGGGATTCAATTTTTTTTACTACCAATTCTGTGAGCATGGCTTGGTGGGCGTGGCAGGGAACAGATACTGTAAAATCTCCGGTCAGAGGTGGTATTTGCCGATTCTCCAAACTACTCAAAATTTCCGCTACCAGTTCTCCAGAACTGGTCAGAACTTGCTGAATACCACTTCTGATAAAGATGGTTCACAGTAAAAGATGGGATGGGATGGTGGAGTTGTAGTTCTGCATTTCATCACTTTCTTGCTACAGTGATGTAGAATATTTTAAAAACTATAGTCATATTAAATGTAACTTTTTTGGATTATAGTGAACTACAAGTTTACATGTTGCTGTATACTTAGCATCATATGAAGTAACCCTTGAAATTAATAATAATTTATTAAATCTGTATTTCACCTGACTCGTAACAAAAACTCTTGGGCAGCTAGAAACATAGAAAACTGATGGCAGAAAAAGACCCTTTTGAGTTTGCTTGCTTTTTTTTTTTTTATTTTAATTCATCATTTTATTTTAATTATTTTATTTTTTATTTTTAAATGCTGCACATATACTTATCCAAACAATGCATTTCAGTAAAATTAATAGAACTAGAAAATATTTTTATTTTCATTTATAAAGTATATCCCCTTTTTTGTGTAAAATCTTGTCTGATCCCTATTAAGTAAATATCTGTTTCAAAGCCTGGCAGGTATATTTGCATAATTTCTGTTACTGAGAAGTCTCCCAGTAACACTTTTTATCTTAAGTCTTCTCCTTTGACCCCTGTTGAAATATAAAGCCAATGCAATTAGTATTTCAATAGTTACAGCAATATAGATTGCATCTTTAAGTGTCTATTAATGGTGAAAATATAAAGCCCATTTCAACATGAGAAAATTGGAACTCAAATTGAAGAGTGTAAGACTGCAATGGTAGACTAGATAAGCTTTTGATATGCTTTGTCACAAATCTTTATTATTAGGAATTATTTAAGGTTTATTTATTTATTCCATTTTTACCTATCTTTCTGCCCCAAAATACTTAGTAAATCTTATCTTTGCATGCCATTTTAATGAATGTTGTTTGGGAAGTTTGGACTGATTGATGCACTTGGGGAAAAACGTGGGTAGCCTAAGTTAAATTTTCCCAAGAAAGAGCTAGACATTTGAAGGTTACTTGTGAGTATATAAGCCTGAACAAAAAGTGCTTTCCCTGAGGTGTGATATTGGATACTGTTCTGCAGAGACAACTAGAGAAATGCAATAACCATTTGAGACTGAAAATCTCACAGTTGAAAATTCTTCAAAACCCTTAACTAAAAGCAGGTGCTTGTTACACAGATGTTATCTTACATACCAGGAATATCTATAAAGCTGCTTCATGCAGAATAAAATAAATAGCTGTGTGTAAAATTGTTTAAATAAAAGCCCATCTCTTGTCACTCATCCTAGTGGTATCTTGTTTAAAAGAACTTAAGGTATAATATATGTGTTCATCTTTGTGGACCCATAAGAAAAAACTGTGTTGTTTCTAAAGGTATTATCCAAGCTACTTTCCTGAAAAATGTTTCTTAAAAAAACTTGGAAAACTTGTATTTAACGTTAGTATTTTAAACATTATTTTGGAGTAGGACAATTTGCTTGTGAAAGAAATGTTGTATACCCTAAGGTCATTTTTTAAAATATTCGGTCTTGGAAACAATTGAAATAGAATATGTTTATAGTACTAAGGCTTGTTTGTTAGTGAAGAGTCAACTATTAAGTTTCTTAGGAATTTGTCTGATAAGCTGGATCTTCTATCCCAAGAGTAGCTTGTAATTTATTAAAGTATATATCTGATGACTTATATTGTAATATAACTCCACATTATGCTTTTATTAATGGATCAGAATGCTCCAGTGCATCAATGATCTGTAGAAATACAGCATTCACTGGTTGTTGGGGAATAACAAGTGATAACTCTGCTTTTGAGATAGATTTGGTAATCTGTGGAGTGAATTGTAGTGAGTAACCCAAACTGTAATTGAAGAATTAAGAGTGTGCTACTGGTATTTTACATTAACGTGGCAAAAGTCCCTCATCTCCTTTTTTTAAAACCATATCAAAAACAGTGGTGGGGCATTTAGCAGGCCAAAAAAGAAAGAAAGAAAGAAAAAATGACAGGAAAGGAAGAAGTGTTCTTTTTTCTTTTTTTTTTGCCAGTCATTTTTTTTGGCACAAATGTCCTGGATGCTTTCCATTTAGCAATATTTATTAGGATGAATATATGCGCAAAGTTCCATATGGAGGAAAAATTCCAAACAAAATGAAAAAATGACTAATGCTAAAGAATCTTTTTGTTCTCCAGTTATTTTGCCCCAAATCCTCCTTAATATGTATAGTTATGTTTTTCTTCTTTATGGCTCTTTTATGCCTTTGAATGAATTTAATACGGATTGTCCAAATATTTCCAGAAAATTATTGTATTTGTGTCAAGAGGGGAACATAAACATAGAAATAGGTAGGAATTGTACCGTACTGAATGTCACTTTCACTTTTAGATTATTTTTTATATCTGTCTTAGTAGTGTCCTGAATTTGTGTAGCATGCAAAGGCCAGGCATAAGTCTTAATCGGAAGAAATTTTTCAACTCAACCCCTAGCATATTTGAAAGCTCAAGTTCAACTTGCATTGGTGTAATTTTCCTGTCTTGAAACCACATTGCCTTCCATAATATCCCAAAGTGAATTGCAGCTCATCCAGTTTTATACAGGCTGGTTGGTAGTATTATCTTACCTGTTTTCAAGTCATTTGAAATTGCATGATAGCTTACCTTATTTATATTCAAGTAGCTATGAAAATGAATGCTCTAGTCCAGTTCCATATTTCTGGGAGTGAACATCTGTGAAGAGATCCTTTTTAATCCAAGAAGAACAAGAATATGCAAATGCTAACCTCTCCATGGAAAGGAGCAGAGATCATACAGGATACTTACCTTGTTTCACTCTTTAAATATCACTCAGTTTTATAAAAACTAAAATTGGTTGTTAATCTAGTCACTTCATTGGTGCTTCAGTCTACCAAGAGATCAATTGGAGTGTGCCAACCAGAATATTAATAGAATATTTAAGGCAATACAATTTATCTTCCGGACTATGCGAATCCAATATATCTGGGATTTCCAATTTAGCTTTTCAAAAGTGGATTGATACAGTCCAAAAAATAAAAGGAAATATTCTCATGTTCTTCTGAATAACTGAATTAAAAAATGTTTGCCTGTGATAGACATGAAACTGAGTTGTACACTTTAAAAAAAAAAATCCCTATGTGTAGTTTAGCTATTTTAAGGATTACACAGCTTCGGGTATAAACTAAAGCTCTGACAATCACAGGGCAGTGAGTCTTTATCTGAACTACATATTAATGTGTTACTTTGGGAAAATATTAAACATATAAAAGTCACCAGAGAAGGAAGAGATATGTTCTTTAGATAAGTTTTCACACATACATTTTTGGATTTATTTATTTATTTATTTATTTGTCTAGTGAAATAAGCTGGGAAAGGCAGCTCTGTTTTATGGCCTTAGTGTTTGCATCAGAAAGCAATTCTTTTGGTGTCAAGCAGATTGTTTTTGTTTCCTGTTACTTTCATTCTCAAAGCTTGTGTTGTGAAATCTTATACATTGGATAATAATTGGCTTAATCGAAGCCAGTCTGCATGTTGCATTTTTATGCAAACACCAGTATATTATAGAATGGCTGATCATTAGAATGTCAGATGTTGCAAACATGGATAAATACTGGATGAATTAAAGTCTCACTGAGCAATCCCCATGGGGTTGCATTCCTATCTTTTCTTCTCCTTTATGGTAGGTACTTGGAGATTTTCTGTGTGCTTGCTGATAAATTAGTTTGTCAGTATTCCTATATAGAATTGCTTTAAAATACTGTATCTTTCTGAAAGAAGGAAAGACACAGAGACAATATTAATGAACTTTGGGTGGATTCTAAATGTAAAAAAATGGTAATACATTTAATCTGTAATCCAGGGGTGTCCAACCTTGGCAACTTTAAGACTTGTGGACTTCACTCCCAGAATTCCTCAGCAAAGCTGGCTGAGGAATTCTGGGAGTTGAAGTCCACAAGTCTTAAAGTTGCCAAGGTTGGACACCCCTGCTGTAATCCATTAAGATTGGCTGAATTAATTTTAGGATCCATATTTGCAAGACATTATGTATCAAATATGTAATGATTGTGTGGCAGACAGTTTGACATACTGGTTAAAGCACCAGGTTAGAAACTGAGGTACTACAAATTTGAGACACAAATCAATCCTATGAAGCAGTCAATGGCAAACCACTGAAAAACCTTGCCAAAAAAAACTGCAGTTGCCAGGAGTTAACACTGACTTTTGAAGGTGCACATGCACATGCACACTCACACAAACAAAAGCTATACTTGTCTATTTTTGTGGTGGGAGAGAGTGGTGGATATTTTCTTCATTATCTCCTTTAATGATAAAATAGCCATCCCCTTGAAATAGCTTATTTTTAAATAATACTGTTTACCATTTAGAAAATCTATATTTACATCACTGATTCTTATACTAGCAATGGATGATTTATAAATACAATTAAGACAGTCTTCCTATGCCCTTTTTTCTTCATTGGGAAATGGCTCATATTTTATGTTCAGTTGTGGTTTTTTGGGATATCATTTTGAATTGCTATCATTTTTTTAGATGATTATATATATAAAAGTGAAATACCACTCACGCGTCGTCACTAAATCTCCAGAACCATAAAACCTACAAATTTGGCATGTTCCCCTTGGCTTCTAGGTGCTCAGTAAGAAAGGATTTTTCGAAATGACCATGTGAGCATTATATTATTAACATGCTCTGATGCTAATGAGTTCTACTCCCTCTCCCCACATGAAAAGAAATCTGTTCCAAATGCAAGACACAAGCCAAGGAGAGGAGTTTCAGTTTTAGTTTTGCAGCACCAAGCAGCAGTTGAGCTAACCATGCCCAGGCTCTTTGCTGTGTCCTTGCTCACTCAGCGAATACTGCTTCAGTTTCCAAACAGCCCTCAACTCTCTCATACACTGACAGGATGCTAGCCAGATGAATACCGATGGATGCTGGTAAGCAATTTTTTCCCCTTATTTTCCTCCCCCAAAACTAAGCCCGATTACAGTTTCATAGCGAAGCACGGGTATAGAACTAGTAGGTCATATAAGTAGTATTCTGGATGCTTTTGCATTATTTCTTGTTTTAATTATTGTTTATTAGATTGATAGAACATCTAATCATATAGGCTTGCTGCAGTTAAACACAAAATTAGAAAATACAAGAGAAAATAATTCTACAATTAAGGAGGACCATTTCTTTTTTATATCAATGTGTCTTGCCCTGTCTTAGGGCACTAAGGTGCATCACAAGTGATTTTATATATATATATATATATATATATATATATATATATATATATATATATATATGTTAAGTTTTCGCGGGTACTTACATGTCTGGCATTCAGCTTTGTTCGGGTATTTTCCCACGTGGTGCTTTTAAAGTTGTAGCAACGTTTCAGCAGAATCTCATCTGCCATCATCAGGCTTCTGTATGGTGTTTCTCTGTGAGTCAGACTTTTACAGTGGTTTCAGATTTAAATTTGGGGCAGCCTATTGCTGTGTCAGAATGGTTTTTTCTTCCTCCTGATTGGTTGAGAGTCTTGGTCTGTGTTTATTGGTCTTGGAGTTTGCTGTGTTCTGCTACTAGTATCTTTTGTCTGTTTTTTTTTTGGGGGGGGGGGGGCTCTTTTTGTATCTTGATTGGCTGGCAACATTGTGTTACTTTATTGGAGGCCTTTAGTGCAGCTTGGCTTCGGGTAAATGGACGGCTATCATTCGTTAGGAAGCTGGGTTTCATCTGGGTGCCTGGTTGGGGTGTGTTTGAGCTGGAGGTATCAGGGGGGATCTGTTTGTGCCCAGGTGTTTGCCTGGCTTGTGGTGTGGAGATTTTTTTGTTTGTGAGTGCAGGTTTCCAAATGATTGACAGTCTGGTGGAATCATCTCTTCTGTTCATGCTTTCTATATATATATATATATATTTCTGTTGTATTTTTTGAAGAGGGGTTTGAAAACATCCAAGACTGAATATTTAAACTGTTCTTTTTTTTTGAATGTTACACTTACTTTTGATCAACTGCATTTGTTCAGCTGTTTTTAGGTAGCTATTATTCAAATCCAGTTATAGGATACATTTTGTGACAAGTGTTCACATAATGTTAGAAGATAGTTTTAGTGTTTTTGGAGCCAAATGAAATAAGATACTTTAAAATAAGCACTGCATTGTTCCAAAGAAGAAAGATTGTAACGGTGTGGGATCCCATTTTTAGTTATTGCCAAGAAGATGTTATTTGCTGTCGGTGCTGCTGTTTTTGAAATTACTTCAGATAATCCTATAGGATGATAAAAAGTCCTAAGGGTAACAGCCCTCGCTTTCTAAATAAGGGGATTAAATATGTTTCTATTAAATGTAATTAGTTAAAAGGATCTACTTACATATGTTATTTGTCAAAGAGTTGTAAGAAACATTCATATCATTAAAAGTATGTGGATAAATGTTACATTGATGAAAGATTATTTTTACTTTATCTTTACATAAAATTTACCGCCTTTTGATGGAGAGGTAATGAAAAAGATACACCCATTCTTTTATTTCTTTATTTTTAAATAAATGTCTTTGTCTTTCATAGCAAAGATCTCCAAACTGGCTGGAAAAAAAGCTAAAATCAAAAGAAACAAATAGGATTTTTAAAAAATGCATTTATTGTTTAGTAAACAGTACTGTTTACTAAATAAACTAAAAGCATATCAACTTGCATCTAGATAATAGTGACAACAAGGTGCTATTTAAATACTGCCCATATTTAATTAATAATCATTTTGGCTTTGTCTTCTTTCATCAAAGAACAATAATAAAATCAAATATCCATAATCCTTATACAACATTATGCAACAAAGCCAAGTTTATTTTAGACAATAAAAAGTTGGGTTCAAAAGTTTCCAAAGTACTGTTCCAAAGTTTTTAAAGCACTCATTAGGGAAAATGTTTCCCATAGTATATACTCAAATAATACAGTAACATACCATATTTAACTTAAATATTGCAAATTTATATTTCAATATTAGAGAATATATTTAGCTCAGGTTTGAACGAAGTTACTTTTAATAGTGCATAAGCTTTATCACATTCATCAGAAAAGAAATGGTGCTCTGTACTTTCTTCTACTTTATTCTTTAGTGGAAAACAAAAAGGGAAATTATTCTGAAGGGGTCTTTTGGGGGGGAAAGTTCAAGGAATTTACTCTTGTGAATAGGAAATGGTTGCTTTCTTTGGTTGTCTGTGTGGCCTTTCTATTTATATTGGCTTACTCATAATTTGTTCAGTAAAAAGATCCATTTTAGTCCAGAAAAATGTGTTTGTTGACTGTAGCCCTTAAAATATTTCTGCATCCTATTTAGCTTTCACAGTTTTGTTCAAAGAAAATGTCCTGTTATCTTTCAATATGATTAATATCATATCAGATGATATGTAGATAGTCCCTGTCTGAGACTATTTTACCCAGTGCTTCTAGATGACTTGGATTCAGTATTGAACATTATTGAATTGATTATTAATGTGTTTTTCCTTCAATTTAATTTGTCAGCTTAAAAAAAGATATTTGGTTAATATGTGTGATTCTGTGAGAGAAGATAGGATCTCGAAATTGAAATTTTCTGATAAATTCTTCTAGTCAGTGCCTCTCTTTTGGCTTGCTTTTCTCCCCTTAGCATTCAGTTTATAATTCCTGAATGCTAAAATAATTGTGAGAAATAGACATAGCCATCACTAGATAATGAAAAATATTGCTAATAATTTTCTAGTGATTTCTTTCTGTGTCAGTAGTATGAGCCAACTGTCCTTAAATATCACATATTAAATATTAAATATATTAAATATATTAAATATGAACTGTCCTTAAATATCACATTTCGGTTCTTACTATGTTACAGAGCCCTTGATTATGACATTGAACATGTAAACAAGCTAAATACACTACTAACACGGGCAGCATCCTGCCCACATGCTTTTATCTTTTTTGGTGACTTCAATCCATCTCATATTAACTGGACCCTTAACAAATGTACAACTGAACCCACACATGCAACCTTATACAATGCAGTAACAAATCTGGGACTAGAACAATTAGTAACCAACAACACTAGACTTAACAACAGCCTTGATCTCATCTTCTGCAATAGTTTGAATTCAATTTACCGAATACAAATTAAAGAACCCTTTTCCAACAGTGACCACAACATGATTGACTTTTGTCTCAACATACATCCACACAAAAATCATCACAATGATGGAATCCCCAATTATAACTCCAAAAAAGGCAACTATGATCTTATAAACAACGATCTCTCATCCCTTGATTGGCAATTTCTATTCTCTGGATGCAATACTGTAGAAGACTATAACAACATATTTTTACTTGAAGTCAAAAGAGTCATCAAACTATATGTACCATTAACAGCTCCCAAAACCACAAAAAACAAATTACCCATAACAATAAGGAAGCTTCAATCCAAAAAGAAATCACTTTGGTGGAAAAACAAATCTGGTCACGTTGCCAACTTCAAAAGCCAATACAAAAATTTATGCCACCAGATAAAAACTGAATACACCAATTATCATATTAAACAAGAAGAAAACCTTCTATGCACCAATTCCACCCACACTTTCTACAATTTTGTAAACCACAAACTAAAAGACTCAAAGTCCATCCCACCCCTGAAAGGACCTAATTGTAAAGACTGTAACGACAACACTATTAAATCCAACCTCTTTAACACATTCTTTGGCTCAGTATTTGTAAACAGCAATGGATCATGCCCAGTATTTCCTGGTCGAACCACAGACAACTACAATGATCTAATATATATCGATTTTATAGAAGACAATGTTGAAAAAGCACTACACAATCTAAAACCATCTCTATCTATTGGACCGGACAGAATATGTGCCTTTTCTTAAAAAAGCTACCCACTGCCATAGCTGAACCTCTAAGCATAATCTTTGAAAAATCTTTCAGGACCAGCTCCTTGCCAAAACTATGGTCACTAGCCATGGTCATCCCATCTTCAAAAAGGGAGACCCCAGCCTAGTTGAAAATTAAAGACCAATCTCCTTATGCTGCGTCACCTGTAAAGTCATAGAATCAATTAACCAATCCATCATCTTCACTTAGAAACAAACAACCTACTCTCTAATAAACAATTTGGTTTCAGGAAAAAAACTATCCTGTAATCTGCAACTCTTACACTGCAAAAACATATGGACTACACAACTCGATCAGGGCAAAGCAATAGACACAATCTACATAGACTTCTGTAAAGCCTTTGATTCAGTAGTACATGACAAACTACTCCTAAAACTAAAATCTTATGGATCTCTGGACACCTACATAACTGGATAGAAGCATTCCTGTCTAACAGACAACTTATGGTCAAAACTGGGAGCATCCTATCAAGTTCTGTACCTGTCAACAGTGATGTCCCCCAAGGCAGTGTTCTAGGACCAACTCTCTTCATACTCTTCACAAATGACCTCTGTGACCATATCAAGTTACTCTTGATGATGATGTAAATGATGATGTCGCTGATGATATAAAGCTATTCAACACCACAGACAATACTGCTACCCTTCAAAAAGACCTTGACTATGTATCAGAATGGTCAAACAAATGGCAACTTCAACTCTCAACAAATAAATGCTCTGTCTTACATATTGGCAAAAAAAATCTGAAAATAAAATATAGGCTGAATAGTCAAGACCTTGTTGATGATCCAAACTCTGTCAAGGATCTTGGAGTACTCATCTCTAATGATCTAAGTGCTAGAGCCCACTGTAACTACATAGCCAAAAAGGCGTTAAGAGTTGTTAATCTAATCTTACGTAGCTTTTTCTCTGGTATTATTACACTAATAACTAGAGCATACAAAACATTTGCTAAACCAATACTGGAATACAGCTCATCAATCTGGAACCCACATTACGTATCTGATATTAACACAGTTGAGAAAGTCCAGAAATATTTCACAAGAAGAGTTCTCAACTCCTCTACTCATTGCAGAATACCTTATGCCACCAGACTCGAAATTCTACACCTAGAAAACCTAGAACTATGCTGCCTTCGGTCCGATCTAAGAATAGTATATAAAATCATACATTTTCCTACCTGTCAATGAATACTTCAGCTTCAACCATAACAACACAAGAGCAAACAATAGACACAAACTCAAGGTTAATCACACCAAACTTGATTGCAAGAAATACAACTTCTGCAACAGAGTGGTCAATGTCTGGAATACTCTACCTGACTCTGTGGTTTCTTCCCCAAACCCCAAAAACTTTAACCTTAGACTGTCTACTATTGACCCTTTCCAAGAGGCCTGTAGGAGGCGTGCATAAGCGCACCAACATGCCTACTGTCCCTGTCCTATTGTTTCTTTTATTTTGTATTTTTCTTATATGTATCCATGTATTCATAATTATGTTTTTACTTATACCTATTATCTTGTAAGCAATTGATAAAAATAAATAAATAAAATAACTAAATAAAATAAACTTCATTTAATATCTTGAAATTCTAAAGGCTTATTAGCTTAACTAGATGATTAGCTAGATGATTTGGCTGAGCCAGAGAGCCAGGTCAAGCGTATTATTAGTTTGGAGTCACTATGCCTTGGTAAGAGATCCAGCCCCCAATGAAATCCATTAACTCTTATCTGCTGCCAATTTTCTTTGTGCGTTAGTCGATCAGATTCTTGTATACAGATTGCATGAAATAAATGCATAGTGCTTTTGAACTCTATTCTGGCTCCTGATTTCCTGAGATTGGCATAAATTTATAATACATATTTTATTTTAAAGTGTATGTTAAAATATAAGCACAATTTGGCCATATTTTTCCACCATATCCCTCCACTAAGAGGCCACCCATTGCTGCAGATGTTGATATACTCTGCATGCTTCTCTGGCAGTAAGTTTCAGTGAAGCACTAAGAAGTTGCTGAGTTAATCAAACCATAGCAAACAGCAGTGCATTATTTAAAAAAAAAATCATTATAAATTGTAAATTAACATTTCTCCCAGTGTTTCCTCTCATCTTTCATATCTTATTTTTGTACAATGTATGCTTTGGATTGTTTTGCTAGCTAAGTAAGTGTGACTTTTATTGTTGTGATATATATAAACGAGAGCTTTCATGCTAATAAAGTATATTTTGGGCTATGATGGGTGAATAATGGCAGTAATTTTCTTCGCTTTCATCTTTTTCTGTAATATATCTGTCAATTGATGAATGTTGGTCTTCGGCCAGGATTTTATTTTATTTTTTGCTTTTGAAGTTTTGTTTCCTCTATGAGGAGTGAATAATTACTTGGTGTTATTACAGTAACATCTCTTTATATGTATCATACCTACAGAAAAAAAAATGGTGCAATCTCTTGGAACAGGATTCAAAACTATTTTGTTAGTTGCGCCAGTCACTAATGAGTATATTTTCTCTTGCATTTCCAAAATAATTGGATATCGTTATTGATATCGTTACTGTGTCATGAACCTTTGGACATTCTCAGTAACTCTAAAATACATTTCCCTGGTTTCTTTTTCCCATCCCTGAAAGTATTTGAAATCTAATAATATCAGAAAGCTAGCTAGGAGAGGAAGAAAAGGCAGGTTAAAGTGAGATGACTACTTCTGCTTCATTGAACTACCTTCTCTACTCCATAGTGCTAGAATAAGTGTTACTGTCCTGAAAAAGTGAGGAGATGTGCAAAGTCAATGTTGCTCCTTGCAAAAATTTAACTTGCTTCTTGTAATCCTTTGCCCCTATCATTGGAAGAAATACTTTCTTGAATCTACATACATAGACGAATACCATGCTGTTCCCTTGAAGAAGATTAGCACCTGCATGGAAAGTGTGGGGAAAAACAGTAAAAAGTAAGAGTAAATACAGTAAAAAGAAATTAAAGGCAGAAAAGTAAAAAGAAAAAAAAATCCAACCAACAAAGTCTCACACTAGGACTGTGCATAATACAGCTTCATATTTGTTCCATTATTATAACCAGGGGTGGTTGGTGTTGCCTCTCAACTAGAGGACCAAGTTAGGAAAGACTGAACAGTTCAGTCAAAAAATTTCTGCTTGTTTTACAACTTTTCCATCCTGCAGGTCGTGCATTGAAATGGTAATGTCTGGGTTATGCATACAGAATTAGACGACTAAGTGTTTCCTGCTTACAATTAAGATAAATGTTTGACAGATAGCTAGATTTGGTGAGCCCAAAGGTGCTTTTTCAAAAGGCAATTGGCTTTTTTTCGTTTTTGCTTGAAAACGTTTCACTTCTCACCCAAGAAGCTTCTTCAGTTCTTCATAACCTAGGATTATGTATTCACCTTTTGTGATCTTCTGACAAGTAAAGTCAATGGGGAAGCCAGATTCGCTTAACAACCATGTTCCTAAATTAACAATTGCAGTGATTCTGTCAACTGTGTCAAGAAAGGTCATAAAATTGTATAAAACTCTCTTAACAACTATCTCACTTAGCAACAGAAATTTTGGGCTCAGTTGTGGTCATAAGTTGAGAACTACCTATATTTACTACAAAAACACTGCAAGCTGTAAAAAAAAAAAGCTACAACATTGTTTGTGAGCTCTTTCCCTCCACCTTGCTTATTTAGCAATGGCTGATGCTGGTCATCAGTCATTTTTAAATAAATAAGAATTTGAATTCAAATTCAAAATCTTCAGTTGATGATCATATCTGGATTCATTGGAATCCAAAGCCATCTCCATTGATCCATGACCTGCAAACACTAGCAAAACAGTGATATGTTCTTTCAGTTCAGTTGATGGCTGATTTGGTAACCAGTAAGGAAAATGGGTGAGACCCAATAGCTAGTTTCATATACAGGTAGTCTTCAACTTATAACAGTTCATTTAGTGGCTGTTCAAAGTTATAACATCACTGAAAAAAGTGACTTATGACCATTTTTCACACTTGACTGTGCATATTAAAGGGTGATTATAGAATATAAATGTTCTAAGCACAACAGAGATAAACGGTGTGGGATGGTCGGTCTTATTAGAATAGTTTATACTGTGATTTTAAACAGTTGGAACTATTTCTGGACTATGTTTGTATTCAGTCAGCAGATGCAGAGTATAAAAAATTATAGTAATTTTCTCAGAGACCTAAAAATACTTTATGACTATTTCTATGCAGATTTGATGCTTTGGGAATAAGTATATAAACTGTTTTTTCCCCCTGGGTTGAAATAATTACCTAAAATATAATGTTCTCCATGCTTTTCAGAAACTGTCTTACAAAAGTTTATGTCCATCATAAAAAAGCAAATAGCAAGCAATGCTATATGCTTGTATGAGACTTAGCTGTCTATTTTATTTGTATAAATATATTTAAAAATAAATTTCTCAACCAAGAAGCAAATTTATGCTGGTTAATGCTACATGCATTTTGTAAAAAAAGGGACTCCCTCAACATTAACCACAATCTCTCCTGTGTTTTTCATATAGTATTTGAATTGCATCCCCAGATAAAATGTATGAATACAGTACACATATGCATATGGATTAACAGTTCTTTGGATGATTATGTATTAATAGTGAGATATTGCAATTGCAAATGGGAATATTTAAAAAGTTTGTATACACATATTCTCAGTGGAGCTTATTAGAAAATGTAGAGTTATTAGTAATTCTATTCGGTTCAGAATAGGAGCCAAATTCAACTCTTGAGCAACACTGGAGAAATCCCTCATCTGCATGCTAGCTTTATGATCCTTTGATAGTGGATATGTTTTCAGAGATCTTTTCTTGCAGGTCATAACAGAGGTGATACTTCTTCACATAGGTTAATGCCAATACTTTAAATTGTGCCCAGGAAGAAGTTCCCAACCAATGCAGTGCTTTCGGTAGAGATGTCTGATTCCTGATTTTTGCATTAAGATTTTAACAGCTGGGGTGTTGCACTGATACCAATTGCAACTTCCAGTGATTTTTCAAGGATGATACTGGTGTAAAACACATCATACTACCTAAGCTGAAATATAGCCATGGATAACATTTACTGGACTTGACTAGGTCAGAACAGTTGCAATTAAAACCCTGCAGTTGAGCCAATGTGTTCCTCTTTTCATTACGGCTATATGCGGCTTTATGTTTTATTTAAAACAGTGTTCTAAATGTGGGAAAGAATTGTATGACATAATTGTATCATAATGGCTTAGTCCTTAGGATGATGCAAAGCGTGCCGAGTGATTTACAGTGACTGTTAATTCGGTATCGTTCAGATTTTCCTATGGCTTCATGTTGCTTAAATATTGTCAGTGTTTTGGAAAGCTCACATTTGACCACTGTAAATTGGTTTTTATTTCAAGCAAGGCAGTTATTTAATTTCCTGTGGGAAGTCCTCATTTGATGGGGCTGTTTACCATTTGGCAGGATCCCAGAAAAATCTATCGAATCATTAATAGGTTAGAGTCTGTTGGAGACCTTGCCTAAACATAGGTTCTACCAGTAGTGAGCGCTGACTCTTAGCTAACCCCATAGGGGAAAAAACCCTACAGGGGGAAAAATCCATATGAGGACAAGATTCTTTTCTATTAATCTTTGTCCATACTGATGTCATTCCTAATCCTCACATACATTTCCTTTCAGTGCAGTATAGAGCAGCAAAGTTGCAGGTTTTATTTTTACTAAAGTAACCTTCCGAATTCATTATGTCTCACTTTCAGTTTCCTGCAGGTGATTCTTTTTGGGTTCAGGGGAAGGGTTGCCTCTCAGTTTGCCCTTCATTACTTCAGACAAAACACAACATGGCAACCCATCACTACCTCCATTGTATCACCACTGATTAGAATAGCAGCTGAATCTGATCTTAAAGCAGGTTATAGGGCAGTATCATTTCCTGTTGGGGAAGGCACGGGGTAATTTGAAGGGCTCATAGCAGCTTGCAGACTAGATACAGCTGTCTCCATTCTGAGATATCATTACCTACTACTCTTATCAATGTGATGGAATCAACTTTCTTCCAAGAAGCTGAACTACTTATTTATAAAGGAAAATTAAGTGCTCCATCAAGTTTAGCCTGATAAACAGCCTTTATCTTGTTACTGTCTAGTTGCTAGTCTGAACATTGTTCTTGGAAGAAAAAATATGGGGAAATTAGTTGGTTGGCTGCCAAGTAATTATACACAAACGGCAATCTATTCTTTTCCAAATCCAGTGAAAATGATCCAGGAACACACGATGCCTTCTTTCCTTCTTAAATAGGATACCAGTTATTATGGAGCAGGTTTGCTTCACAGCAGGTAGATAAGATCTTGTAAAGGACCAGATTGGATTTATCTTGATGTTTTTATGCTGGATAGAAATTTTGGAGGAGGATGCTTTAAGCAAAGCTTAGATGCCAATAATAAATGGAAAACATACAGCAAAAAGATGAAAGAGCTGAGTCAATCAGGAACATATTTAGAAATAGGTGCCTTTAACAATAGCCAGTAGCTGTGTTTAATGAGTAAAAGCAAACGCTCTCTCAATAGCCAATATTATTGTCACATGTTTCATGAATCCTAGTTCACTTCATCAAACATGTAAAGTTGCAAGAGAGGGACTTTTTTTTTGTAACTATAGTTATATGTGGGAGGACAAGAAATTAGGAACCCCAAATGAGGAGCCAATGCAAACAAGCAGAGGGGCAAAACTACTGAGTGGCCATCGTTGCGGTATCTGCTATCCCGCATCTGATGGGCGGCTCATGATAGGGAGCGAAGGGGAGAGAAACGACAGGAAGCGAGGTTTCCTCTGGATGAGCGCGCCCCGAATGTCTTAGCAAGCGCTCTTTTATTGTGCTTTTTTACAAGAAAATGATTTAATCAAAGCTCAAGTCAAACATGGTAATCTCATCAGGATGTGCATGTTTACAAAGCTGCATACCGGACAGATCACTTACAGTGTGGATAAGCTTATTAACAACCGTCTAGCTCCTTGTCCCTTGTACGTGCCTTGCAAAGGTCACTGAAGAGACAGAAGTTAATGATTACACGTGAATGATACAATGTTGCAAACACATGAATGATACATAGTTGCAATGATACATAGTTGCAAACACATGAATGATACATAGTTGCAATGATACATAGTTGCAAACACATGAATGATACATAGTTACAACATCTCCTCTGTTTTTATTATTTACGACGAGTCTTCTTCCTCGTCCGAGAAGACAGGAACCATTTTTATGAAATGTTCGCCGTCCCCGTCATCTAGGCAAGAGTGCAACCCGTCAGCGTCAGGGTTGTCCAAGGAGCGGTAACTCAGCAATGACATTTTTTTGTCCGGTGTTGAGGATATAACATGAGCTTGCAATAGCACATTAACATCAGCAGAGGATAATTGATTTTTAAAAAATTGCAATATTCTATTAAAACAACAAGGTCCTATAATACATATCAATATAATGATTATTAATGATCCTGCCAATGCAGTTAAAAAGGTTGTAAACCATGGCGAAATAGAAATCAACCCCCCCTGCTATCGGCATAAAGACAACATTCTTCTTTAAGCATAGCACACAATCCCCCTTGTTTTAAAAAATAACAGATCTAAATCTTTACGATTTTGCAAAAAGGGGGTATTCCATGGGTACCTGTAGGGATATAAAATCATCAGAGTTATACACACAAGCCATACTTGAATGCAAAATGATTTGGATTTAACAATTTCATCCCCGTGGACACATGCCATGAGACCGGTGGAACAAGTCCAAACAAAATTATTGCCAGGGATAAAATACATTCCTTTCAGGCGTGATGTTAAAGTTCCTCCTGAAGTGGTGTAGATTGCAGAATATCCCCCAGTTGTGTGGGTGCGTCTGCCAAATCGAATTGAAGTGGTGGGTAGAAGTCTTCTATGCGAGAAAAATTGGTTGTAGAACTTAAACGAACGCCTTGAAAGTCAGTTATAGTCCAAGCAATATTATCTCTTCTATGAGACTTCTGCGGATCGTCATGGACAGTTCTTTTGAAGCGTCGTTTGTTGACAGGATCAGAGTTCGGGTATATAAAAACATCACAAGCAGGAGAGAGGGCTATGGACAAGTTAGTTGTAGAACATTTGCGAAATGAGGAGGGAATGCAATTAGTAGAAAAAGGATAATAATTACAATAATGACAATAAAGATTAATTTGATAATTCATCAAGGATGTTAGTTGGGGTGGGGAAACCCATAATACAATAGAAGAACATTTAGGTCCCCCTATGTTTTAGATTGAATAGAGGAAAAGATTTTTAGGTTCCTTTCCATAGGAAGAGTAAAGAAGGAACAAAAGAGCGAGTGGTAGAGTGTTCTTTAAAATAAAACAGAAGTGACAGAGTGAAAACTACGGGTAGCATTTTCATGACGTACCCACATGGAGCAAGTATAATAGCCTTCTGTTAATGAAATGGTTTTAACACTAATAGTCTTTTGACAGGAAGCATAGGTTTTGTTGAAGTAAGGTAGAAATTGCAAAGAAGATATAGGTAAGAATATCAGGAAGAGTTTTAAGATACAGATGTAGCAGAGGAATTCCCATGATAGGGTCTAACCACCCTACCAGGGATCCAGCAAGTGGTTTTGTCTGGTAGTAAAATCGCAGCGTAGCCTCGTCCCCAAGTGAGAAGCTCAGCGGGACCCTGCCAGGCGGGATCTGGCAATCTGCAATAATATACCAGAGGTTTGTTAGGCAGGGGTGAGGGGGAGGAAAAATGACGTGAAGCAGCAGAAGTGGGAGGAATGCCAGTCAGATTAAGAAAGTTTAAAGTGTAAAGACAAATGTTAAGAGAATTTTGCAATGCTGGGAGGTTCGGGGGGTTTTCCCGCAACGAATATCGATCAAGAGCACGTTTCAGAGATAAGTTCGCTCGTTCCACAATAGCCTGCCCCTGGCTGTTATAGGGAATCCCAAACTTGTGGGTTACATCCCATCTGTTACAGAAGTCCTGGAACGCAGAACTTGTTTAGGCAGGTCCATTGTCAGTTTTGATTTCTTTTGGACGTCCCAGCGAGGCAAAGGTACGAATTGAATGATTGATGACATGTTTTACAGTTTCTCCCCTTTGAGGGGTGGCCAGAATAAACCCTGAATATGTATCAATGGAAACGTGCAAATATTTCCAAGGGGCAAAAGGTGGATACTGAGTTACATCCATTTGCCAAATTTCACAAGCTTTTAATCCTCTAGGATTTACTCCTATGGGAATAGAATGTCCTTGCTTACTACATGTGGGTCATTGTTGAATAATGGCAGCAGCTTCTGCCTGAGTTAGAGCAAATTGAAAAGTTATCATAACTTGGCGGGGGAGATTCAAACACACTCCCTGCTTCTATTTTATAATGGACTTTTAAAGCCTCCATAATTTTCCTCCAAGTGACCAAAATGCCAATAGGTGCACGAGGAGGACTATGGAGATGTTCACCAATTTTTTGCCAATTGGAAATTTTTAAGGACCCTTCCTCCGAATAATTGGGACAATGTTGCCACACATAAGCCAATAATGTAGCAATAGGTTTCATTTTTACAGGAGAGCCCTTTAAATTAGCAGAATATTTAGAAGAAGAAGCGACTAACTCCCTCAATTCCTTCAGATGCTGCGTCTGTTGTTGAGAAAAGTTTCCACCCATACTTACGAAAGTCGAGACCGTGTTTCAGATCCGATGACACGCAATTCGCTTCAGGCCTGGTGATGCACAGCTCCCATCGAGCTGATAAGATATGGGCGCGTCGCTACGTATCCCCCTTAGGGAATCACGTCGGGGTCACCAGAATGCGGTATCTGCTATCCCGCATCTGATGGGCGGCTCATGATAGGGAGCGAAAGGGAGAGAAACGACAGGAAGTGAGGTTTCCTCTGGATGAGCGCGCCCCGAATGTCTTGGCACACGCTCTTTTATTGTGCTTTTTTACAAGAAAATGATTTAATCAAAGCTCAAGTCAAACATGGTAATCTCATCAGGATGTGCATGTTTACAAAGCTGCATACCGGACAGATCATTTACAGTGTGGATAAGCTTATTAACAACCGTCTAGCTCCTTGTCCCTTGTACGTGCCTTGCAAAGGTCACTGAAGAGACAGAAGTTAATGATTACACGTGAATGATTCAATGTTGCAAACACATGAATGACACATAGTTGCAATGATACATAGTTGCAAACACATGAATGATACATAGTTACAACACATCGTAAAAGTAAAGTTCATCAAAATGTCTTGTTTCCAGAAGATCGATCCTTTTTCATATCTTTTCAGCAAAAGTGATAGAAATGATAAAATCATTTATCAACTGAAAAGCTAGTAAATACATTATCGCTTGAGTATAAAGTACAGTGAAAAGGCTAGTTTTTTTAAAAAATGGAAGAGGATAAAGGAGGAAACCTGTAGAAGTGACTATACATGGGAAAAATATAGGATATAGCATAAATATAGGATATAGCTGAGTGGCTAAATAATAGTTTAATGAGATAAGCTGGGTTTTATTTTGATTATACTTGTTGGTAAGTGAATCATTGCAGTTATTAAATTAATAAACACCATGGTTGTTAAGTGAATCTGGCTTCCCCATTGACTTTGCTTGTCAGAAGGTCAGAAAAGGTGATCATATGACCCCAAGACACTGCAAGCGTCATAAATATGAGTCAGTTGCCAAGCAACTGGATTTTGACCACCTTTTATACTACAGTGGTGACAACTGTGAAAGAATGGTTGGAAGTCTCTTTTTTTTCAGTGACATTGTAACTGGATTTTGATCACCTTTTATACTACAGTGGTGACAACTGTGAAAGAATGGTTGGAAAGTCTCTTTTTTTTCAGTGCCATTGTAACTTTGAAGTCACTAAAGGAATGGTCGTAAATTGAGGACACCTGTTTGGTAGTTTTTGTCTTCTTAGATGATGACAACTGAAACAAATTTGCTTCCTTATGTTGGGCCAAAGTCTGGTTTGATATTCTGATTTTTTTTAGTTTACAATTTGGAACATATTGCTCCCCCTGAGGTCCAGCAAAATGCTTTTTTATCAAAACATGATGAAAAGGATTCTGGAAAACATTTCAAAGAATCTGGATAATGACTTGAAAAGAATACAGTTCTTTTTTCTGATTTTTAATCCCCACCCCCATATTGACAGACACATTCCCATACTTTATTTTTCAGAATTGCCTTTAAGTATTTTGTTACATGCTTAGGGCCTCTATATCTCTGGCTATAGAAAATCTAGATTTATTTTAGATATATTTTAGATATATTTTGCACCTGCTGAATTATATTTACTTTTATAGCTTTTGTTTGAAATATTTGCTTTACTTATCTTTTATTCTCGTAATAAAACAAATGTGGTCATTTTTTTATAAGGAGGATTGGCTTATGACCAAAGAATTATTGTCAATTCTATGTAGAAATAATATGCAGAGATAAAATGTAAATAAACCAAACTAAATTAAATGCAACTGATCTCAATTCACCTGAGATTAAATTTCATCCAAAAAGTTTATTAATTGAATTGTGCTCTTATGAGATCATGCAGCCTGACTCTATTGCTGACTGATGTATTTTGGCAAAGGCTTTTTAAAACAATGGAAAGGAAAAAATATGGAATTACATGTTGAATTATTAATCTTTCTAAATATGTATTTGTAAGGGGAAAAATGAAGAATGGGAGGAGCTAAATTCTGTAATACACAGGTTCCATACTTTTGGGAGTCACCTCTTTTTCCTTTTTTAGAAGTCCTCATTCCTTCCCTCCAGTAGGCCATTGTCCCTCTAAAAAAATTAACTCATAATGAAAATTAAAGTTAAGTTTGATACATGTTTTGTTCCATATTTGTGTTTATTCTAAAATACAGGTTTCTGATTTGTGAAGCCATGTTTGTATGACTTGATCTTAAAGGCTCCAGTGTTCCTTAGAATGATTGTAATAAGTTATTATAAAAAGAAATTTTATAAGTTGTAATGTTTTGTAATTGTAATTTTTGAATCATTGCCTTAATGTAAGATTAGTCTGGAGTTTTTTTTAGTTTGTATTTATGACACATGAAGAAATCTGAATGATACACAGTTACACTTTTTTTTTCTTGAAAATAAAGGAAATAGTTTGTCTTAATCCCCTAAGAAAAAATGTTTTATTTATTCTGCTATTGAAGGATATATGTTTTATTTTAGGAAGGTTGTCTCTCTGACAAAATATAAGTATTATATTAACATTGGTAGTCATCTCAGCTACTTCAGTGACATTTAGCACAGACTATCATGTTCCTGCAATGCCATTGTAAATTCTGGGTGTCCTTCATAATGTTTATATAGAAAAATATTTTATCATATTCATGATAATCATGATTTCAAATTTGCTATAGCTGCCCAATTCTGATAGATTTTGTTAGACTCTGGACAGTATATAGAACAAACAAACAAACAAAAATGTATGAAAACAAAATATAAAACCATCAGGCAGCCTGGACTGAAAAAGATCTTAAAAGCAAAAAAAATAACAATCCCAAAGTAGCTCCTCCCAATGTATAACATATAAGATGAGCAAATAAGAAGGATTTATGCAAAACCTCTTCCTGCGTGCTAATTTTTTGTCTGCAAATGTTCTTGGATGGAAATTCACATTGTGCCAATAAACTTGGATTTAGAAATATATATTACAAAGTTTATATTTTCTTTTACCTGGAGGCAATATTGTATTGTTTTAGAGCTTTGAATAAAAATCAGTGGTGTTTGGCTTGCAAACCAAATCTGTGATTCACATATTCCATGATTGAAAGATATCCATAATAGACCACCTATATCAGAAGCTTATTTGTCCTCTTGCCAGAATATAATCTTAAATGACATCAAATCAGAATCTCAGCTTCTAAAAGTTGATGGAAGATTTGTTAGATTTTTGATTGCTTCTTTGGAATGCATACATAAATATGCAGATAGAACTACATATGATTAGTTACATGTGATAACAATTGCAGTAACCTATTTTAGGATGGTACATCACAGAGTAACCAAAATATGTAATAGATCAATCAGAACAGAACTGGAAGGCTGTCTTTAAAATCTCCAGTGATGAACTACATACAACTTCTGAAGGCAAGCTGTTCCACTAGTTAATTAACCTCAGTGTTAGGAAAGTTATTTCTCTCCATTATTAGTTTCCAGTCATTGTTTCTTGTCTTACCCTCTGGTGCTTTGGAAAATAAATCGATCCCGCTCTTATTTGTGGCAGGCCCTCAAAAACTGGAATACTGCCATCATGCTATTCCTTAATCCTTCTCTTCTCTGGACTGGCTAGTCCCAAAACCTCGAACTACTCCTCATATGTTTTTGTCCCCAAGCCCTTAATCGTCTTAGTTGCTCTTCTTTGTAGTTTTTCCAAAACCTCAACAACTTTTTTGCAATGTGGTGACCAAACTTGGATTCAGTATTCCAGGTGTGCTCTTACTAAGGATTTATAAAGTGGTACTAATCCTTAATCTGATTTTGATTCTATGTCTCTATTTATACAAACAAGGATTGTATTAGCATTTTTGGCTGCTGCTGCACACTGCTGGGTCATGTTTGAAATGATTGTTCACTGAACTCCAAGTCCTCTCACAGTTACTGTTTTTGAACCTGGTTTCGCCTAATCTGTACAAAAACAAAACAGCTTAGTAGTGATGCTGTAACCAATTTGGATTCTTTAACTTTCGCAGTAGAATAAGGGACACTCAACACAGCATTGAGAGTCTCCTTTAATGGGAAAGACTGAGAAATGGAGCCTACTCCATGAAACCAAGAATTTCTTCTGAGATAAATTAGTCTAAAACCACTGAAGAACATACTTGGCAATGTTAAACCTTAACTTGCATATAAAAGCAGAGTTCTGTTTCTTTAATATTTCTTTAATTCTTAACATGCATATTTCCTTGGAGGAGGGAGAATTGAAAACCAAAAAACAGAATGACACCATTACATAGTAACCAGTTTCAAGCAACAAACATATTTTATTCAGTTGGATAGCATCCAACTCATATCTTAAATCTGATTGTTTAGGTTTTGCTTATTTTGAAAGCAAAACTAACCCATTTTAAATTGAATTGTTTTAATGTAAATATGCTTATGATTACTTTAAAAAATATACAAATGATGTAAGGCGGTTTTAAAGGGATACTGATATATTTTATCTCTCACATTTTTATTTGAAATTGTGTATAAGGTTAATTGAGCATATATGGAAGGAACAGTCATGTCTTCTTTTGTAAATAGAGATGCAGACATCCAGAGAGTCTGAAGAACCATATGATCATTGTTCTTGCAGATCATAACTCTCTAAAAGCTGCATAGGTTGGTGAATTTTGGTATATTCTTGAAAAATTGAAAACTATTTGAAAAGGTACGTTTTGGTGATTAGCATCAAGCTAATTTAAATAAAGCACTAAAATGTTGGTAAAGAAGCTTTTACAATAATCAATCCAGAGGTGGTATTCTGCAGGTTCTGACCAATTCTGGTGAACCGGTAGGGGAACTTTTAAGTAGTTTGGAGAACTGGCAAATACTACCTCTGATTGGCCTCGTTCCCATCTATTCTCTGCTTCCTGAGTCCCAGCTGATCATCTTGGTCTTCTTTTGTTGCCCTGCCCAGGAGAACAGAGCTGGAAAGCAGGTTAGTGGAGTGGGGAGAGAATGGGATTTTGCAGTAAACTTCCCCCAGGAGTGGGAGGGAATGGAGATTTTATAGTATCCTTCCCCTGGAGTAGGGTGGGGAAGGAGATTTTACAGTATCCTTCCCATGCAACACCCACCAAGCCATGCCCACCAAGCCGCGCCCACAGAACCGGTAGTAAATTTTTTTGAATCCCACCACTAAATCAATATATATTATGTTTTTATACTAGTAGTCATTTTGTCCTTTCAAATTACAACAAATTTAGAGATACACAGTCTTAAATCACATGAAGTTCCTTTGGATACTTGAAGGATAATGCCATATCTCCTTCAGTAGTTCTCTTTTCTAAATAGATTAAATCTAGCTATTCCACTATCAAGACTCTACTATCCATAGAGGTTAATATTCTAGGCACATATTCAGGGGTGGGCTTCAAAAATTTTAGCAAAGAGTTCTCTGCCTTGTGGCAGGGTAGATGTGTGGCCATGGTAGGCGTGGCCTAGTCAGCCTCCTGCACCTCAGTCCTGCGTTTTTGTTCTCCCCAGACTCCCGGAGGCTTTCTTTGAGCTCTGGGAGGGCAAAAATGGCCACTCCAGGCTCTGGAGACTCTCTAGAAGCCAGAAACAGCCCATTTCCAGCCTTCCTAAATTTCCGTTTTTCTCCCTCACCGAGCCTCTGCGCACACCCTGTACCTACCTGCATCTAAAACAAGCTGTGAGGGGACTTCTGGAAGGGGTGGGGGGATGGGCAGGGCCAGCTAGGAGCAGGATTTGTGGGTTCTCTGAACTGCACAGAATCTTAGCTAGGGCTCCCATGCGAACCCCCAGCAGTCCACCTTTGCACATATTGTTATAGTTTAGTGTCTAATTGAGCTGCATCCACAAAGTTAACTGATACAGCTTTCTGACTACCCATTTTTCTACTTACTAAGTAGTAAAATTGAATTATAACTTTCTCTTTCCTTCACATAGGTGTTTTTGCCATTTATTTATCTTCATGTGCATAAATATGAATAGAGATTATAGAATGAATAATTCCTAAGAGAGCCACTGATAATGGACAATGTGGTAATTGGCTTATCAATTGCCCAAAGATATATTTATGCTTTACATTTGTTTTTGCTTTCCAGAAGTGTTTTATACCGGGGGTGTCCAACTCAAGGTCCGCAGGGTGCTTAGATCTGCCCCATGGGCACCCTGGAAACAGTGAAGGACCAGCCCATGGTACCGCTGCCAGCAGAAATGGAGTTCGGGAGGGCTCCATTTTTGCTGGCAGAGGTTGCAGGATGCTGTCGCAGCTGAAATCAGAGCTCATTTTGCTGGCGGAGTGCTTGGGCCACCACAGGCGCCCTCAACACGAGTGACATCGAGCTGGCCATGCCCATTTTGGCCACAGACACCCTGGCCCCCCGAGGTCAAACACCACCCAGAATGAATGAAATGAAATCGAGTTTGACACTTCTGTTTTATACTGATCCAGGTTAGATACATTTTTATGGTAGTTGAGGAATGGATTGCTCTCTTTTCTCTCTTTTTTAACATTTTGTAAGTGTGTTGTTTTTCAGTCGGAACTGTTTCTGAAGAGCAAAATATTAAACAATCAAAATTAGACCAAGTAATTGAATGGTGTATTTTAAATATGGAGAAATTGTTGCGTTTTGTTGAGCAAAGTGGAATTGGGTTATTTGAGGTTGTTATTTGATAATATAGGGTAATCAAATATTAGGGTAGAACTAAACATTGTAAAAACTAAGCTTCCCCACTTTTTTTTAATCTTTTCATTAATATTTAGAAAGAACAAAGTCTAACAGAATTTTATAATCTTGTTTGACTTTATTGACTGCTGGCTGTAGTAATGGAAAATCTGGGAGTTCTGCTCTTTCCAAAAATCAAATTTCCAGTAAACATTCTGCAAGTATGAGGCATAATCGTAGTCTGGGGAAAAAGAGAAATTTGTATAATTGGACATAACCCAATAGCAGCAGCTGAGACCTCCTGGACAAGCTGGTAGAACACCTACAGTATGAGAACTGCTTTCTGAGCTTCCTTTGTTGTTAATATGCTTCTGGCTTCAATCCAAGGTGTTGGTAATTAATTTAAAACCCTTCCTAGCTTGGAACCTGTTCCTTGTAGGACTGTTTCTCCCTGGCCTTGGTTGTATCTGCTCATTATGTCAAATCCTGCAGGAGATAGCTGTTCCATTTCAGGTCCTGCTTGATAGGGAGTATCATGGAAACTGCCCTCTGGAACATCATTAAGGTGAAGATTTGCCCTGATCCTGCAGGCTTTTTTTAAGGTCTTGAAAATCTGCCATTTGACACATTGCACACCCAAATTTGTGTCACCCAGTCAACTTCCATGATTGGGAAGTTTTGAACCAGACTTCTTCTGCTCCTCAGGCATTTTCTCTTAAGCTGTCTCCAAGCTCAAAAATATTCTTACCATGAAAAGGTATATTATATAGGGCAGGAGGCTCAGCTGTCTGCCCTTAACATTTAAAGATCCAGTATTTATATCCTCTGTATATGTGACCAACACATCTAGTTGCCCATTATTTCTTGGATGTTGGTCAATATGTGTGGTAATGTTTACCATAAATGTAAATAATACATTTATATTATATTTTGCATTGCATATAATGTTTATAGTAATGTTTATATGAGCCATGGTGGCACAGTGGTTAAATGCAGTACTGCAGGCTACTTTGGGTGACTGCTGGCTGCCAGCAATCTGGCAGTTCAAATGTCACCGGCTCAAGGTTGACTGAGCCTTCCATCCTTCCGAGGTTGGTAAAATGAGGGCCCAGATTTGGGGGGGCAATAAGCTGAAACTGTAATCAGCTTAGAGAGGGCTGTAAAGCACTGTGAAGTGGTATCTAAGTCTAAATGCTATTGCTATTGCAATTATAGTATACTGATGAATCCATATATCTAAAAAGTTATTTTATCAGAAAAAAGCCTCATTAGTTGATTTAACTAACAACTAAAACTACCTTCTGATGTAAAATCTTCAGTAAAATATACTTCGAGACCCAGGATTGTGTTAATTTTGTCAATCTGATCTTGTTTTTTGTTCAGTTCATACTAACTTATCAGTGATGGTATTCTCCTGGTTCGGCCCAGTTCTGGTGTAGCGCCAAAGATCAGCGGAGACCGAGCTGGTTCTCTCTGAGGAGCTGCTGGAGTGCTTTTGGGCCCACCCGCCCACCTGGTCACTCATACTGACCTTTATTCCCTGCTTTTGAAGTGCAGCTGCTTTGCACGGTACAGATGATTGCTGTGCATCAGCTGCTGAAGCAACAGGGAGAGTGCGGGATTGCAGGAGGTAAGTTGAAAAGCCTCTGTGCCTATGCAGTGTGTGTGTTTGTGTGGTGCATGTGTGCACGCAAAGTGTGTGCACACACGCAAAACGTGCCCACCAAGCCATGCCCATCGAACTGGTGGTAAACTATTTTGAAACCCACCACTCTTAACTTACATTCTAAACAAAGGGTGCTTTTTGCCTTTTGGTTGACACATTAGGAATTGCATTCCAAAAAGAAAAAAAAAAAACAGTCAAAGAGCTGGACAAGTTCTAGATAAAAACTTAATTTAATTTCAACAATGCAATTCAATAATAATTTTTGGAAGTGCTTTAGGGAGCCATACACAAGAGCTGTGGTGGCACAGTGGTTAGAATGCAGTCCTGCAGGCTGCTTCTGCTGCCGGCTACCTGCAATTTGGCACTTCAAATCTCACCAGGCTCAAGGTTGACTCAAGCCTTCCATCTTTCCAAAGTCGATAAAATGTGGGGTATGAATGGATTTCCAAAAAATTGCAGACTACAGGAATCATCTGTACCTCAGCCTGAGATGCAGGCAACACAGACCCATCCTCAAGAGCCTGCGTCTGTCTTCAGCAGTGAAGGGACCTGAATGACTGAGAATCTCCATAAACATCTAGAATCTAGATGAACAAAGTTAATAGTTGGCCTTAATGTGTCTCTTTATTCCAGGTGTTTTCAGCATTAGGATATATTTCCCTTCATTTTCTTAATCAGATACGTTTATTATACAATTTAAAATAAATCTTCCATGAGAAGAAATCTTCAAGTGGTTTTTTTTTTTTTACTTTGATAGACAGCGATCAATAAAATATATTCTATTTATATTAGTTCTTTGGGGATTAAAAAAAACTTCCAGAGATTTCCTTCCCTAACTTTGTATTTTCAGGTTTCTTTTTATTTTATTCATTCTGTTTGTTGGTTATCTGTTTGGTAGACTTTCAATTACTATTTTTACTGAACATATTTTAAAGTAATTTGATTCTTGGTGGTCTTGGAAGAGACCCAGAAATTGGTTTGGCTGATACTACATAACATGAATACAATTTGTATGTGAGGCTAGTAGAAAAACGATACATTAGCATATGTGTCAGAGCAAAGAAAATTGTAAAATTGTCAATGTGCAAATTATGAAGAAATTTGTAAAAGGAAAATTTGCAAGGAAAATTGTAAAATTGTTAGTGTGCAAATTATGAAGAAATATCTGTTTCATTCTCCTTAGAGCTGCTCGGATTGTCCAGAGGATGGGTGGAGCTTCAGTCTCTGCTTGTTGTAGGCTGAGCTTAATTTCTGAGGAACGCTCCCCCTTCCATCACGTGGCTTGCCATCTCGTTCCCCAGTTTATGCTCAGCCCTCGAGCAGAGTAGGCTGTGTGTGTGTGTGCTCTTGGCCGTTTCAGGATTCCTTTCATTCGTTTTTTAGTATCTCTATTCAGGTCGTATACAACCCTTTATTTCTTCCTCTCTCCTTAGCCCTGTGCAGCTGGTCCCTTGGTTTGGCATAGTTTCCTGGGAGGGCTCCCCCCCAGGGGGTGCCAGGGGGCAGGCCAGCAAAATTTAAGCTGCCTCCCCCACCCTTTCCAATTGCCTTTCTGCCGCTTTAGATCTGTTAAAAAAGGGCTCCGTTTTTGTTCCGTTTCCCCCCCCCGAACTCCATTTTTTATAGCGTTTAAAGCGTTTTGCCTATTTCTTTCGTAGTTTTTCCCCTGGGACCCTTGGATTGTCCCTGGGGATCCTCCTGGCCACTGCACAAGGGTCCCACAAGCTCTGGTAGTGGCGACCGCCATTTTGAAAGTCGCCTCGCGGGCGCCATTTTGGTTTTCCTATCTTGCCATTCTCCTTGGAACTGCTCGGATTGTCCAGAGGATGGGTGGAGCTTCAGTCTCTGCTTATTGTAGGCTGAGTTTGATTTCTGAGGAACGCTCCTCCCTCCATCACGTGGCTTGCCATCTCGTTATCCCAGTTTATGCTCAGCCTTCGAGCAGAGTAGGCTGTGTGTTTGTGTGCTCTTGGCCGTTGCTGGATTCCCCTCATTCACCCCCTTTTTTCTACCTGTTCAGGTTGTATACACCCTTATTCTTTTCTATCTCCTTAGCCCTGCGCAGCTGGTTCCTTCGTTGGCTTGGTTTCCTGGGAGGGTTTCCCCCCCCAGGGGTTGCCAAGGGGTAGGCTCAAAAGCGTTTCGCTGCCTCCCCCACCCCTTTTTTCTCAGTTTTCTCTGCCTTGTAAAAATTATTTTAAAAGGCTCCGTTTCGTTCCGCCCCCCCCCCGAGCTCCGTTTGAATTTTTCCTAGCGTTTTAGGCTTGTTTGCCTTTATTCTCTGTGGGCTTCCCTTGGGACCCTCTGTTTTGATACTGGGATCCTTCTGGCCTTGCCAGGTTAATTTCCACAGGATCGGTTAGTGGCGTCCGCCATATTGAAGCTCACCTCGTGGCCGGGCGCCATTTTGAAGTGCATTTCTTTGTCTTACTGAGTGCCTATTCAATACAGCAGGTCCGTAGGCCTGATTTAAAAAAAAATAAAAAATTGTTTTTTTGCTGTTGAAGGTTTTTTTCTCCTCCTCCCCCTGTTGGCTCTCACCGCAACCAGCTGTAGCGGCTGTGGTTCTTTCCACCACTCCCACCCGGTTGTTGCCTGGGTCGGCAGTTGGTTAGGCCTGGTTGCCCTCAAGACCCTTAATCTGAGACCTTGCAAGGTCGTTTTTCTTCAGTTCTTTCTAGGCAAATCATAGGCCTTGACTTCAAAAAAAAAAAAAAAAGTAGAAAGAACAGGGGGGGGGGGAATAATCATACGGAGCAAAGAATCCTATTAATTCAAGTTTATAATATTCGGGGGAAAGTGTGCCAAGGTATAAAGGAACTCCCAGGGCTCCCGGCCTTCGTTGTAGGTCGACCCCTAGGCGCGCCAACCGCCTCAGATTGGACTCCTATTTATCCAAAATGGCAGAGAGCAATCCCTCAAAGGGGCCTTCCTTGAAGGCCAAGGCAAAGACCCACCACCTGCGCAGTCAGGCTAAGGAGCCCATCAAAGCCTCTCATCTTAAGACGCCTTAAGACGTCACAAGGCTTTAGAAAGAGAAATAGACGTGCTAGACAGTCAGGCTCAGTGCCTCCAGCACCTGCCACTCCTTCCACCTCCACCCTCCCTCCCCCTCCTGCAGCTTTTTCCTCCCTATTTAGGCACAGCTCGCCCTCTCAAGGGCATCAAGCCCCGGGCACACCAACCAGACGAACTCCTGAGGCCACCTTCACGCCACGGCCACTGGCCTACGCCAAGAGGAACCTCTCATTCAGGCGGTTCCGGAGCAGATCAGAGTCTGGATGGAGATGGCAATTCGACAGGGAATTGCAGAAGGGATGCAGCAGATGAACAGACCGGGGTTGCCTCCACAGGCCACCGAATCTGTAAGATCATTCTCTCTTATGCCTCCTCAAGGGGAGGTTTGCCCTTCAGTCAGGGAAGACGAGGAGGAAGTGAAGGGGACCTAGATTTAGACAGGGAGGAGGAGGAACAACATGACCTGGGGTCCTTACCATACGATGAGCCTCTTCCGGACTCAGACCCATCAGAGGCGGAAATGTCCGAGGACGAGGGTCTATCTCCGGACCAGCCCGCCTTTGTAGGGCTCTTTAAGCCCCAGCTTTTTAAATCCCTCCTCTACAAGGCTAGGAACATCTCGGGCCTAACAGCCCAGACCTCCTCTGATCCCATCCCCGTAGTTTCGGAGGGACAAGAGGACTCCATGTTCAGTCAACCGGTAGTGGAGGCCGAGGTCATCCCTACCCCTCCCATATTCCTGGACCTGGTGTCCAAGCAACTGTCCTCTTCAGTTGCCCCCTCGGCCAATGATAAAAGGTTCTTCAACCTCGACCCGGAGCTCTCGACCTTGCTGAGTACCCCGGAGGTTGATGAGCCCGTCGTAGGGCTGACCTCTTCCTCCGCCCTCAGTGATCCTTTAGAGGCACTCAAACCAGAGGACAAGCGGTCAGAGCTCGTCGGATGCATGGGCAATCAGGTCGGCTACGTGCGGTATCTGCTATCCCGCATCTGATGGGCGGCTCATGATAGGGAGCGAAGGGGAGAGAAACGACAGGAAGCGAGGTTTCCTCTGGATGAGCGCGCCCCGAATGTCTTGGCAAACGCTCTTTTATTGTGCTTTTTTACAAGAAAATGATTTAATCAAAGCTCAAGTCAAACATGGTAATCTCCTCAGGATGTGCATGTTTACAAAGCTGCATACCGGACAGATCATTTACAGTGTGGATAAGCTTATTAACAACCGTCTAGCTCCTTGTCCCTTGTACGTGCCTTGCAAAGGTCACTGAAGAGACAGAAGTTAATGATTACACGTGAATGATACAATGTTGCAAACACATGAATGATACATAGTTGCAATGATACATAGTTGCAAACACATAAATGGTGCATAGTTGCAATGATACATAGTTACAACAGCTACGGCCGCTTCTTTTTTTATCAGATCTTCCATGTTGCCAGCTTAAGCAACATGTCCCGACCTCCAATATCCGCGCCCATCAACATATCGCCAAGGTCCGACCCCTTCAACAGGCACAGAAGAGGCGGGAACTTCCGACTTGACCCGTCCTTTGTACCTAAAATTAATTCGGTTTTCCACAGGGCTCAGGAGCTTATCCTCCCCAATTTTTGCCCCAGGCCAACCCATGAAAAGGAGCAGCTATGGCACACCTTAGACGTTAGGCGGGCTTTGCGGATATATATTAAACATACTCAGACTTTCCGCAAATCCGAGGCCCTGTTCATTTCCTTTCAACCAAAGTCACAGGGGCTCAGGGTACCCTCAACTATAATAGGCCGCTAGATAAGGGCGGCCATTTCTAGGGCATACCAGGCCCAGGCACTCACAGTGCCCAGGGGTATCATGACTCACTCTACCAGGAGTGCGGCGACATCAGCTGCCTGGGCTAGACAGGCCCCTATATTCGACATTTGCCGGGCAGCAACGTGGACCTCTCCATTGCCTTTTATTAGGCATTACAGAATTGATAGGTATGCCGCTGTGGAGGCGTCTTTCGGTAGAAGGGTCCTCCAGAGGGTGCTCGGGGATCCCGAGGACTCGACAGACCAGACGGTGTCCCTCCCGTAGGACAAGCCCCAGCTTTGGTATGTCCCATCCTCTGGACAATCCGAGCAGCTTAAGGAGAATGGGCGTTGGTTCTTACCTGACACGCCATTTCTCTTGAGCTGGGAGGATTGTCCAGCCCCTCCCTTTTCTTTTCACCGTCTGGAGGGGTCTTGTTTCGGCCAATGCACCTTAAGTCTAGCAAAAGGACAGCACGAATACCTGTTTTTTTCCTCTCTTCTTTGCATAAACTGGGGAACGAGATGGCAAGCCACGTGATGGAAGGGGGAGCGTTCCTCAGAAATTAAGCTCAGCCTACAACAAGCAGAGACTGAAGCTCCACCCATCCTCTGGACAATCCTCCCAGCTCAAGAGAAATGGCATGTCAGGTAAGAACCAATGCCCATTTCCAGATAAAAATGGCTTAATAATCTAAATGTTTGCCTTATGTATTTTAAAAGATTGTATATGTGCCAATAGTGTTTATATCTTACATGAAATATCCCATTGCAGTGATGGTGAACCTTTTTGTCGTGTGCTGAAAGCACGCACGTGCTGGCACCCACAATGCAATGCACCCTGTGCATGTGTGCACAACACTTTTGCTCCCCCTTACCTGCACTGTGCATGTATGCACCTGTCAGCTGATTTTCAGCCTCTTTTGCCATCCCAGGGGCTTGAGGGAAGCCTCTGCAGCCTCGGGAAGCTGAAAACGGGCCCGTATGGGCACTTCTGGTATTTCCGGAAGGCCCGTTTTTCAGGCTCCTGAGGCTGCAGAGGCTTCCCTCGAGCCACCAGGAAGGCGAAAATGGCCTCAAACAGGCCAAAAATCATCTGGGAGGTGTGCACATGCCCAGTGCAAGTAAGCTTGGCTGGGGCTTGTGTGCCCGCACAAATGGCTCTGAAGTTCACCCTCACGGTCCTGTAGCCAACATAAAATTAAAAACAACTTTGTAATCTGCCTTCCTCCATTTGACATTTTGGGATTTTTATATGGAAATAAGTTTTTGGAAGCAAAGAAATGTTTGTTTATAAGGTTCAGAGTTCTCCAGTAGTAAATCTTTTATCCAGATTCATTATCTAAATAAAAAACATTCCTAAATCTGAGGCATTAGTAAAAAAAATAAAAATATTGCACATTATTGGGCTGAGTATGAATACAAAAGACATTAACATGTGAACAAAACAAAAATCTAACGAAGTTTTTACAAATTGGAGATTGAAGTTCATAATAGAAGTTGGAGAAGAAATAGGTTTAAATTTAATGTATAGGATATTTTATAGTACAGTACAGACATGTATACAAATAAATACAGTTCAGAGATATGTGTAGAACTGTTGTTATCTGGACTGTGTTCATTTTTATGTATAAAGTAGTTCTGTTTGGCCTATATAAACTTTGTTATGCACATGTTAGTGGAAGATAAATTTATGAGGTTATAAAGTATTTGGGCAGGCCTTTTCAAACCTGGTGCCATTATTTATATTGGACTACTACTGCTACTGTTATCCAGCCAGTACCCATTTTAGAAAATCGGATTTAGTGAAAAGAATGCTAATGTTCTGGTTCACTAACGTTATGTCAAGTATGAAGAATCAGGGCCATAGCTTAAATTCCAGTAAGAAGATTTATTGCTCAAGCCTAAATACAGAAATCTAAGTCAATTAATGGTCAGCTCTAAGAAGTCAATATCAGCACTAAATAATCAATGAAATTCAAGGAAGGTTAGATTTTGGGTGTTTCTGGACATGTAATGATTCTAGGCTGAGTCCTCTCTTGACTCCACTTCCAGGTTCTGCCTCTTTGTCTCCTACATGTTATTGGCTAGAACTATGACTGTTTTTTTATTTATAAGTGCAAATATGTGATTATTTGGTGGTTAACCCTAAAGTGCTTTGTTTTTAGCTGATATCTCATTATTTTTAAAATCAATTTATACAATTTTCTTAATTTTGACATTTTGGATTTGAAATTAAAAGAAGTCACAAATTGGACCTCCTAGAGTTAAAGGAGTGCAATTTATATATCCTGCAGGTCTACAGGAAGAAAATAAATTATTGAGTCTGTGAAGAGGTTGCTTGTGCTAATTAGAAGAGAAAAGTTCAGTTGCTTGCTACCTATAAAAAAAATCAAGCCTCCGCTATTGTTAATGTGTTGACACTAACTGAAAGTGCAGTCTTTCTCACAGCTGTTTTCAAAATAAGACCATTTTAAAAACATACACAAATACTTGGAGCAGATATTTTGAATAGTTCCTTGCCAGACTGCTGAAATATTTATAGCTATAACAGAAATATTGAAATATTTGTTTACAAATCTTTGCTCATAATGATACAAATACTTGGAAGTCCTACAGCAGTGCTTTTACATTTACATATATTGTTTTTCCTTATGCATGCACAGTTATTAATACGTTTCTTGAACATACATATATTGTGTGCATATTTTGTTTCATGAAAAAGTGTACCTACTGTGTTAAATGTATGCATTAATTGAATAAATGAATGCTGAATGTTGCAGTCTGTGATTGATTCAGATCGTAGGCTAAGTCTATTAAATGAATTCATTCACTCATGGCTTAATACAATTGAGAAGACAGCTATTGTAGCTTAGTTAACAAACTGATTAAAATAAACCCTTTTAGCCCTTGATATGAACTCTGCCATTCAATAGGAACTAGATAAGTCTAGCTGTACATGCCAAGGTTAATTTTAAATCGCCATCCTTTTTGCTTTCCATATGAATGGAAAGGATAACATAATTCTCATGGGCTATATATATATAGGTAATCCTCGACTTAAGAACACAATTGAGCCCAACATTTATGTTGTGAAGTGAGATATTTGTTACCACTTTTCTTGCCCACATTTGTTAAGTGAATCGCTGCAGTTGTTAAGTTAGTAACATAGTTGTTATGTGAATCTGACTTTGCTTGTAAGAAGATTGCAAAAGGGAATCACCTGGTATTGAAACACTGCAACCAGAAACATGAGTCTGTTGTCAAACATCACATATAAATCATGTCAATCACGTGACCATGGGGATGCTGTAATGCAGGGGTCACCAACCTTTTGGACCTCAGGGACCACCAAACTCATAATTTTAAACCTCACGGACCACTAATATGAATTTTGACTGACGGTGGCTTGCTGACATTGATGGGAAAGTCAGTCCCATATTCCGAGTAGTCACAGGACTGGCCCTTTGGTCATTCCGGAGCAGCTGCTCCTCCACCTGGTTGCACCGGCCTGCCATGAACTGGAGGAGCTGCTCCGGGATGACCAAAGGGCCAGTCCTGTGACTATTGCAGCTCTGGAATATGGGACCAACTTTCCCACCAATGCCAGCAAGCCACCCTGGGGCGATTTCCTTCCCCCACCGTTGGTCTTACCTTCCAGTTTCAGCTCATGAGGGTCCACTCAAGGTAAGGTTTGCACTCGGCCAAAGGGTGGGGGTCACTGGCTGGATGGACCATGTGGGCGACACAGCCTTATGTTCCTGTGCAACCTGGATTAATTGCTTTGGGGGGGACATTTCTCTGCAGACCACCAAAATTTTCTCGTGGACCATCAGTGGTCCCTAGCCCACTGGTTTGCGACCACTGCTATAATGGACACAAGTGTGAACCATGGCCATAAGTCACTTTCAGTGCTGTTGTAACTTTAAGCAGTTACTAAATGAACTGTTGTACATGGAGGACCATGTGTATTGGGAAAGCTGGGGACAAACCTTGTATTTTTGAAAATTGGTCATTATTCAAAGCTAATGCATACAAACTGAGCTTTTGGGGCAACACATTTGGATAGCAGTACTGGATACAGTACAATTAAAGGAGTGTTACTGAACAAGACAATTTATCTGAATATATGTATATTTTGGATTGTAAAATAAAGAAAAATGTCACAATCTAATGTCCATTCCAGCAATTTTCACCAATCCACTGAATTTTATTTCCCTTTTTTCACCACTGGAAAAACTTGCAGTGCCCTAGCTTAGCATTTTTAGTTTCTTAGAAACAAGTCACTTTGTTGGTGCAGAAATCATACCTATTCAGCTGGTTGTTTGCCCTGAAATGGTTAACACAACAATTAAATTGCTGCACTTAGTACATTCTTTCAGCTGAATGTTATGCATCACAAAGAAGTTTTAACAATGATAACACATAAAAAGTCTCTCCGCAGGGAGTTGGCCTGGCTTGGCAGAAACAGCAGGGTGCTAATAGAGCTAGCCAAGCATCTTAACTCCCACAGAGTTCTGTTACCTTTTGTACTTTTAAATCCAGCAATAGTGACTTCTCTGAGAAGAGCAGAACTAACCTAAACATGCAACAACTATGCAAGTTGAGCTTGACACTTCCATCATTTACCATCCTTCCATTAGCTCTTGTATTTAGATGCAATAGTGGATTTCTTAACTGATGTGAACTAAACTGCAATGGCACAAATAAGAAGAATTCACAAAAAGTTACATGCACCAGCCTTTTAAAATAATCTTGTTGCAGGCTGAGAAGGGAAGATTCAGGTCAGAGGCGGGCAATGGCAGCAGCACACATGAAACAGGGCAGTTGCTTTGGTTATATCTTACCCAAATATTTGTGTTGGTGGCTTTGCTTCGGAGGGCAGGATTATGTTTGTGTGCTTGCATAGTTCCGGTTGTCCTCTTTCCCAAATGAGATTTAGATAAATGCCAAAAATACCAGACTGAGATAAATGGAGCTGATGGAGTTTGGGTGAAGTGGTTTGAGGATTGTGGACACATAATAGATGTAATTGAGGAAGATTATATGATTTCAAAAAGAAAGCAGTGTTCTTTAGCAGGGGACATGTATTAGGAACTGTTTAAGGGCATGTTTGAGGAAGCTAAAACTGATATATGAACCCAAGCAAGCATATTTTGTAACAAGCTGAACTAAAAGAGCACAAATGCATGATCAGAAGACAGGCATTTATGCAGAAACCTGCCAAGGGCAGTCAGATTTCCAAAACAGAAGAATTTGCATGAAACTTAGAATATTAATTTTAATTTTAATGAAGATTTAGAAGGAACTACTATATTAAATGGAAACATATCATACGTATCACTATGGTGGAAAAGGCTGTGACCTCAGTACAATTTATTGTTTTTTAGTATGGTCACTTCATTTGTTCTCTTATTTTAGGTTTTGTTATTTTAAGACTCCAAGTATTGCCTTCTGTGATCTAGGAAGCATAATTCCTTTATTCATAACATTGAAAGGTGTATTATAAGTAGATCATCTTGAGTAATTCTTGACCTATTGTAGATGCTCTTTTAATCAACAGAACATCTCAGGTGGTGGAAATAAAATTGTTAAGGAGCAGCTCTCTTGGGATCCTTAATTTTTAATTTTCTGGAAAATCCCTATGGATGGATCTTCTGTGTTGATAGCTAAGAATAATCTTAAAGAGCTCTTGTTACTCTGTAAACTTCTTTGAAAGGGCCAGCTGAACCAGAAAGCCCCAGAGGGTTAAGTGGAGGTAGGTATTCCATGGACATGATAAGTTACCTGTCATTCAAAAAAGTTTTCTGTTTCTGCTTTAGAAAGATTTTGTTGTTCCATTTCTGTGTCCGCATTCTTTTAAAAGGCTGATTGGATTTCCTTGAGACCTTTTGTAATTCTTGGAGTACAAGTAGCAGAAAATAAAATTTGTCCCTGCCCCTTTACCTGTAAGTAATTACTAATGTAATTAAATGTAAGTAAGATGAAGGAAAACAAGAGAAAGATACAAGCTGAAACAACAGTCAGCAGAATTGTATAAAGGGTAAACTCTGATTTATTGTTCAGGAAAAAGGATTGCAAAATTTCCAGTAAAAAGTGGGATATGCTAATTATCCAGTTTGTGATACAAGGTGGCAATATGCACAGTGAACAATTTTTGTAAAATATAGATCTTCACAAGGAGCTTTTAAAAGCCATGAGAGTTCAGTCTGGCAAATGTCAGAGATTGTAGAGAGGCTGAGAAATCAGAGTAAGGGAGAATAAACACAGCAACTTCATCCAGATGGAGAAAAAACCTGGAAAGAAGCAGTTCGTATTATTTTAAAGATATTCTGTTTGAATCAACTCACTGTGAGTGAAGCAGGAAATTCTTCTCACAGTTTCCAGATTTCTGTATTTATCTCTGACCAGCAGTAAAGATATTAGATGGTTTACTGTAGTAGTTAGTAAACACATCTGGCTAAAAACTGAGGTGTGAGTTCTGGTCCCGCCTGAGATACAAAGCCAGCTGGGTGATCTTGGGCCAGTTATACTTTCCCTCAGCCCAAGGAAACAATCCATTTCTGAAAATCTTTGCTAAGAAAACTGTAGGAAATAGTCTAGGGAGTCACCAGGAGTCAAGCAATGAGGATACTTAAATTTGCCAAATTTGGTGATTTTAGTCAGCTGTGTAGGGCTTGATGGATGAAACAGTAGATTTCAAAGAGTACTGAATTTCAGTGCAATTCTTCAAACCCCGCAGTATTTAAAAGGCCAAGGGAATTTGCACCAGTGGACTATCAGGCAGCACAAAGATACCCACAAGTCCCCACAGCTTATTGATTTTAGAAGGTGCAGGCCAGAGGAAAGACTTGAATGCTGATTAATTGACCAGATTGTTATGAAAACATTTTCAAAGGCTTTAAGGAGGATAAGGAGCGTTCTCCTCCTTTCTGACTATAATTTTGCAGCAGGCCAGAAATGGAACTGTATTATGTATTCTTTGCTTTGTATAAAATATAGTATTCACATTTTAAAAATGTATTTATTTCAAATAAAATAGAATAGCATGTATAGTGGTTGGCCAAGGTACTGTAAAGGTATATAGTACAATACTTATTCTTTTTCCTTGTATGTTTGGATGATTTCTCAGATGGTTTCCAGTGTTCTAGAACCTAATACTCACCTCCCGAATATCTCAGTGGGCTCAATATTTGGTTATACTCAGTTTTGTTTTCTGCAGTGTTTGGAGTTCAATTCAGGCAAACAAACATTCACCTAAATATAGAAGGATTGCTACAAATTTTAGAATGGAAAAAATATCCTGTATCAGGGATTCTACCGGTAGCTGAACCATTAGCTCCAATGATCATCCAGGAGTGAACTGGTTCTCTCCGATGATCAGCTACTGAGCCCACCCACCGACCCCCGCTCCATACTGATCTTTATTTCCTGCTTTTGATGCTCAGCTGCATCGCCTGGCACAGCAGATTGCTGCGCATCCGCTGTTGTAGAGACAGGGAGAGTGCAGGAGTGCAAGAGAAAGTCAGTAGGAACGCCTCTGTGTGCACATAAAGCATGCACACACACGCAAAGCATGCCCACCAAGCCACACCCATCTATAACAAAACCCAAAACATAACTAAAAGTCCTTTAATGCCTTCAAATTGGCTTCACCGTTTAATTGTTCAAGTGGAGGAGTAAACTATTTTCAAAATAACATTTCAAAGGAAAGAAACACAGTTCAAATTCAAAGAGCCGATAATGAAGCAAAAACCAAAAATAAACTGCACTGAATAAAGTTCCATGACAGACCAGGATAGATAATTGCCAACTTCAGGAAGATAGCCAGGTACAGTCCGTTGGAAGAACGCCAACCAACATAAACCTTTTTTAGGAATAAAACACTAATTTGTCTCCAGCATCTGTTAGCAGGCAGGTCCAAACTCTTATGCAAATCTCACATCTGCAACCCATGAAGAGGATCAAGGCCATCTCCTCCCGAGTAGACCACATTTTACCCTGATCCTCTCCTCCCTGCGTGCCCTAGGATGGATAGGGGATGGGCCTGGGTCCTCCTCTGACTGCTCAGCTGGCCTCTGCCCTTCCCCAGCCTCCACTACCACCTCTGGAGCAACACTTCCACTCCCTGTTGGCTGTTCCTCCTCTTCCTCAGAGTCAGTCTCCACCAGGGGAGACAGACAGACAGCTGCAAAACTGTAGTTAAACAGAGAAAAGAGCAATGCAGGTCAAAAGCATAGGCAATGCAGGTTGAAGGAGGTTATATACTAATCCTTCAACAGACTAAATGGAATGAAAAATAACAAACATGATTTTGAAGGAAAATGAACAGTGAAAACGCTGGAAAGTGTATTATGCTGATTTGTACAGAAATTAGGTGATTTGTTGAGAATGGAATTGAAATGACAAAAGCTACTCCCACAGAAATACGAAAAATTGTGGAAAAAACCCTTCAAAGCATTAATTTTTAAAAGTTTAATTAATTTGTTTTTAGTGTTGCATTTCTTATTTTGTTTTGGACTTTTAAGCCAGCCAGGTTTCAGGACGGGAGGCTATCACAAAATGTTTTAAAATAAATACTGTAAGTAAATAAATAATCAACAATATATACAATGTAGCTATTTTATAAAGATGGTATTGAACCTTGACACTGGGTAATGTTGGCCAGGCTTTCCATTACATTGATAGCTGTTCACAAGCAGAATACCAACATTTACGATCAAGATAGCAAGTCTGGGCGGTAAAGTTTTTCCATTAGAGCTGGAATAATCATTTTTCCTTAGAGCAAAACAATCGTTTTAGCTAGCCCTCGTGATCTATAAATCTGAAACAAGGAAACCAGAACTATATGTTATGTGAGCATTGAAAAAGGAATGGCAAAGCTGCACATATAAATGGTATACCTGGGGAACTGTTAAATTAGGGATGTAAAATGCTGTTCAGGTTCTTTAATGCGTGTGAACACTGAATCTGTGAATTGAGAAGAATGTTGTTAATGTTCATGTTCAAAGAGGAAGATAATAAGACTAATGAAAAACACATACAATATCACACTTGCTTGTGTGTACCTTGAAAGATGCATGTCTGATTTTTGTTGAAAGAATAGAGGAGGTAACAGCAATATTTGGAAAGTATAGTTAGTATGGTTTCATGCCAGGGTGGGGGATCTACAGACCAGATGTTAACTCTTTAGCCGACTGCTTTTTTTTTTAAGAAGCAACTGGACTTTCTGGTTTTCTCTTTGAAGACTTTTAGCTTCTCATCTCATCCAAGAAGCTTCTTCAGCTCCGAAAAAACTTCTTGGATGAGAAGCGAAACATCTTTAAAAAAAAAAAAAGCTGAAGAAGCTTCTTGGATCAGAAGTGAAATGTCTTTAAAGAAAAACCAGAAAGTACAGTTGCCTCTTGTAAATAAAAATAAAAATAAAGCATCTTTGGGACAACCATGACCTGGATGGCTGAGAATCTCCACAGACTCTTTAGCTGATTATTGATGGGATTGTGCTGTATTCATATCTAAAACAGGAAAGAGTGTGGTATGGCATGCTCATAAGACTAGATTCTTAAAGAATCCATGTTTTTTTTTTTTAAATAACACTATATGGTCCCAGGAAAATGTGAGAAGCATTGAGCAGGCAACAGAAGGGCATGGATAACATTGAGGCTTTTGTAGGAGTCAAGAAAAAAAAAGTGTCTTAAGTGGGCATTAAGGCGTACTCCTTCTGAAGTACCTTTTCTGCATCAGAAATATACATATCCTTAGTCAGGAGGCGCATACAAGTGGGTGGTATGCTCTGGGAATATGGCAGAAGTGTAGTAAAACAAGAGATAAGATCAAAAATAAATGGAGGTTGAATGAAGATGGATTGCACATGAAAGTGAGGGACTATTATGAAAGCAACATGAAGTGTGTTGGCTATATAACACATGCGGATTGAATCGCAAAACATTTATAAAGGAAAAGTTAATGGGATAAGAAAAAAGGATAGGACCAAGAAGGCCATTGTGTTGGAAGGAACTGATGAAAAGAAGTGAGAACTTAGATACTTAGATATGATAGAGCAGGGGTGACAAACTCAAGGCCCGTGGGGTAGACATGGCCCGTGGGGTGCTTAGATCTGGCTCACGGGCCCACCCTGGAACAGAAAAGGACTGGTCCGTGGTGCTTCTGCCAGTGAAAATGGAGCTCGAGAGGGCCGTATGCAGCCCTCCCGGGCTCCATTTTTGGCTGTGACAGCCTCCTGCAACCTTCTACCCTAGAAAATGGAGTTTAGGGAGGCCATGTGTGCCCCCAGAGCTCCATTTTTGCTAACAGGAGGCCATCGCAGATGAAAACAGAGCCTGGGCAGGCTGTCGTGGCAAAAAATGGAGCCTTGATGAATGATGTTGAGCTGGCCATAACCCCCTGGCCATGCCCCTGCCCCCCAGGTGAAAGATACAAAGACATGGAGATGTACAGTGAAAAGATGTAAATAGGTCTGTCTCTGTTTTGAATCCCTTTTCTGTTTTCTGCACAGCACTGGGTACTCTGAAAGAGAATAGCTTTGGTGCAGTACTTTCATACCACTTAAAAAGAAATCTTATCATCCACCACTAAAATAGCAACGTGCTTTTAATTGATGGTCTTAGTTCTCATGACCAGTTGCAGAAAGCACCAAGAGGTTAGATAAAAGGGCAGCAATCAACAATTGTAGCTTCTTGCAAAAAACAGAGAAGAAATTGTATAGGGGTTTTTTGGGGTTGATGTTTCATTGTTCATACAGTTCCTAGGGATCTGTTGCTTCTGGGTCAGCCTTCTACCTGAGATCCCAGGAAAGTAATTCTCCAGATTTCTGCCCCAAATGTTAATTTTCTTACAGTGGAAAAAGAGAATTTGAGACATTTATCTAGACTTGTCATTGTCCCTTTATCATGACCCTTGCTTCCTAAGCAGGTTTTAGCAAGCTCATTCTGCTTTTAATAACCAAGTCAAGACTTAGCCAATTTAGATGTGCATTCGCTGCTTTATCTTCATTGTTTTATTTTTGTTGTTCTTTGTGTGAGTGCCTATAGTTTCATTCTGGAGTTAATGTATACAAGCTGGTTTGAGACTTCGCCTATGATGCACAGCATAAGAAAGTTGTTCTTGTTTTAAAGAAGAATGACGTTGACTTGTTTTATAGGGCGGCAGTGGCATTTAAGTATTTTGTTTTCCTTTTTATTGCCCCAGAAACTTAATGCCAAGTAGCACATATAAATAGATGATATCATGTAAACCGACTGCAGTACTGCCATTAGTGGTAATGTATTTTGAATAGGCAGTAAAAAAAGTTCTCTTGGTTCAAATAGTTAATGTGCTCTTACCAATAGAAATTGAGATAATGTAAACCATTACCTTGAAATAACTTGCTTCTCACATGTTTGGGATGAGCATCATAACGTTATCTTAACAAGTTGCAGTTTTGTCATGGATATTTCAGAATTCGTCTATGACATTTTCACTTATATGTATTGCTACAGCTATTGCATTATTCTTGTTCTCATCAGTAAGTCCCAGCCTTGTCTTTCTATGTCATATTAACCACTTTTTTTCCTCCTCTGTCTTTTTCATCCACCTGCTTTTTATGACCAGTGGATCACACATGAATGTATTTAGCTTTACCAAACTTTGGCATTTGAATATATTGCCAAGTCTAGATGCAGCAAGATAGTTTTGGTTTGAAAGTAGGTCACATATTCATACTTTTCCCTTGAAGAGGATATCGTCTTCTAATGTTTTGCTCTCATTATTTCCATATGCTAGAAAGTTTTAGAGTGGACTTTTTCAACTTCCTTTTGCAGAGTAAAAATGTAGGTTGCAGCATTTAATGTCTTTTTATATAAGAATAAATTATAAATTTATATAAGAATAAGAATAAAGTATAAATAAATTCTTGTAAATGTTATAAGAATAAATTAAGAAAGGCAAAGCAAGAATGGACAGCACCAGTAGTCCTTGACTTAGGATCACAATTGAACACAAAACTGATGTTGCTAAGTGAAACAATTGTTAAGTGAGTTTGCCCCATTTTACAACCTTCCTTGCCACAATTGGTTTTTTTAATTTTTAATTTTTTTTAATTGAAATTCAGAATATTAAAAAGTTCACAAAAATTCTCCGTAGAACTGCTGCGAGCATCCAGAGAGTGGGAGGTGCTTCAGTCTTCACTTCTCACAGGCTGAGCTGAAATTGAGGAACGCCCTCCTCCTCCACGTGACTCCTCCATGTGTTCCCCCCAGTTTTAGCTCAGCCTTCGAGAAGCAGGCAGCTTTTTTCTCGTTCCTTGGCCGTTTCAGGTGATTGTTGAGAGTTGGATCAGGTTTGATTCATTTTTTCCTCTCCCTGCAAGGCTAGTGCGATCCCAAATTTAGTTGGTGGAGCGATTTCGCTCCCAGGAGGGAAGTAAGGGGTTGGAGCCCTTTGTCCCCCCCCCTTCTAATCTATCCTCTGCCGTTCCAAGCATGCTGGGCTCAGCCGCTTGGGCCTGCGTTGTATTTTAAAAGCGCAATTGCGTCTTCCCCCCTAGAACGCCTCAGAGGAGGCAGCGCTTCCTCTCCCAGCTCTTTCCTTCTCTTGTTTGAAGTTGCGGTGGGCTGGTGTGCTTCTGAGCTGTGCGCTCTGAGCCGGGCGGACATTTTGGGCACACCTCGTGGCCGGCGCCATTTTATTTTCTGAACAAGTAAGGCCTTCTTCTTTTTGGTTTGAGAGTGAGCTGCGAGGTTTTTTTGTAGGCCCTTAGCGGGACCGTCAGGCCGCGTGGAGCCTTTGTTTTTACTGAGAGAGCACTGTGGTCCCGTGCCCTGCTGTCTCTCTTAGAGTTAATATTGTTGGCTCTCTTCCTTGGCCCGCAGCTAGTTCAGAAGTGCAGGCACGTACTCTCCATGTTGTTGGGGGGCTGCCTACAGAGGCCTCTCTTTTTTTTTGTCTTGCCTTTCACAATTGCTTGGCCTCAGTGTTCATTTGGTCTATTTGGAATTAAGTTATTATTATTATTATTTTGCTGTACCTTTTTGGGGCTATTTGGTTTTCCTTACTTGAACCTGACCCCTTTTTTTGTATTTAATTGCCAGTGTATATATTCAGGTTTTTAATTTAGCTGCTAGAATTTTTTTCTGTTTTTTTATTGCATAAGGTTCAAAAAAAAAAAAAAAAGAAAAAAAAAAGAGAGAGAGAAAGGAGATTTTTTTGAATAGATAATAGCTAGTTTCCAGAATAAAATTTATTTCAAAAAGGGGGACGTGACCCAATTTTAGGAAAACCAGTTTACGTTTGTAGGCCGAACTCCTAGGCGTGCCAACCGCCATTTTCTTTCAATACCATGGCAGAGGCTAATCCTACTGGCTCTTCTCTGAAGGCCAAGTCTAAGACGCACTACCTTCGCAGAAGGGACAAGGATTCTTCCAGTGCTTCTCAAAGAGATGCCTTACGACGTCATAAGGCCCTAGAAAGGGAATTTAGCAAGCGGGCTAAAGAGTCTCACTCTATAACATCTGCCTTTCCTTCTACCCCCCCCTGCCGAGCCAACCATCTTCCTCTAGGGGCAGTACTTCCACCCGAGGCTGCCAGCCCTCCCGTGTACCAGAGGCGACATTTACGCCAACCACTGCAGGCCTATGCTCTGAGGATCCTGCTCCAATTATTGTACCTGAGAACATCAGGGAATGGATGCAGTCTGCCATCCATCAAGGTATAGCTGAAGGAATGCAGCAGCTTGCTAGACCGGATTCCCGAGGGAGGACTCCTGAGGCTGAGTCTTTATCCGGGAGATCTCCTTCTGCACCAGCGTCACAGCATGGTCAGGTACCTCCTCACATGGATGTTCCATTCCCAGAGGGGGAGAATACCCAAGAAGAAGAGGGAGTGGGCCTTGAACCGTTCGGAGAGTACGAAGGTTCTGACAGAGGTTCCTTACGGTATTCGGAACCCTTTCTGGAAGAGGACCTAATGGAGGGAGAAATGTCGGAAGATGAGGGTCTTTCTCCTGAACAACCTGCTGTTGTGGGTCTTTTTAAACCCCATTTATTTAAGTCCTTGCTATTTAAGGCAAAGAACATTTCAAGTCTGGCCTCTCAGCCTCCTTCTGAATCCCGTCCATCGAGTCCAGAAGGTCCTGATGACCTTATGTTTAGACAGCCGACAGTGGCAGCAGACATTATTCCGCCCCCCCCCCAATCTTCTCAGATCTGGTACCAAAGCAGTTGGCCTCGGTGGGTCCTTCTCCGGCCCCTTCTAGTCAGGACAAGAGGTTGTTTACCCTAGATTCGGATTTCTCAGCTATGTTAGACACCCCGGAAGTAGATGATCCGATTATAAGGCTTGCTTCCTCTTCCAATCCTACCGATGCACTAGAGGCACTGAAGCCGGAGGATAAGCGAGCAGAGATGGTGCTCCGGTGGGCTCACACCGCTGATGCCTGGGCTATCCGGTCGGCCACGGCAGCTTTCTTTTTCACCCGATCCTCCATCAGGTGGCTCAGACAGCTGAAGCAACACATTTCCCCAGCTGATACCAGAGCCCATCAAGATATTGCAAAGATCATGGCAGCGGTGGAATTTGCAGCCGACGCTACCTTTCATTCGGTTAAGTTCTCATCCCGAGCTATTTCTTCCCATGTTTCTGCCAGACGATTGCTTTGGCTTCGACACTGGCAGGCTGATATTAAAAATAAGTCTAAGTTGGCTTCAGCCCCCATAGTAAAAGGGAAATTATTCGGGCCCGCTCTGGAGCCATTACTCCTGGAGACCCGAAATAAGAAAAAGTTTCTGCCTTCACTTTTTCGTAGGCAGGAGGCCAAGAGTTCCCAGTCCTTTCGGAGGGGCTCCTTTCGTCCCTCCTTCCAGTCATCATTCTCTCCTAGATTTCAGGGCTCTCCCTCATTCCGGCCGTCCTACTAGGACCGGGGCGACTTGGGAGACAGAGGCAAGAGAGGGGGCAGCTACAGAAGGCCCTTCAGGGGTTCCGGGAGTAGAGCGGCCCGCCGGCCCAGGTAGCATTGCAGGTTTTCTTACCATAGGCGGTCGTCTCAGGCATTTTGCCAACAAGTGGGAGGAATCCACCTCTGATACTTGGGTTACAGATTCAGTGCACTTTGGCTTGACCCTGCAGTTTCTCTCTCCTCCCCCCGAACATTTCAGGGTTTCACCCATTTCTAGGAATCGTATTAAATGGGCTCTTATGACTTCTGCCATCAAACATCTCTCTGATATTAGAAGGAGACTGGCTTACGTCAATTGACCTTTCCGAGGCTTATCTCCATATTCCTATTCATTCCTCGTATTCTAAATATCTCAGATTTTGTTATAATAATCAGCATTTCCAGTATGTAGCCCTCCCCTTTGGTCTAGCCTCAGCCCCGAGATCTTTCACTAAGGTGTTGGCGGCTATTGCAGCTCACCTTAGACAAATTCCCATCCGGATCCTGTTACCTTGACGATATCCTGGTTGTATCCCCTTCCCGACATCAAGCCGAGAGCGATACTAGCGCTACCCTCTCGGTACTTTAGTCCCACGGGTTCTTAGTGAACTGGGAGAAGAGTCAGCTTACCCCCTCCACTAGTATATCCCATCTAGGGGCTGTGATTGACTCTGTTGAAGGAAGGGTCTTTCTCTCTCAGGAGAGACTTATTAGTATCCGCACCACTATCAGGGATATCCGGCGGACCGGGAAAGCATCGTTGCTCAATTTATCCAAACTGCTAGGGAAGCTAGTTTCCTGTATTTCCATTATTCCATGGGCTCGCTTGCATTCCAAATCTTTGCAATGGTTCCTCCTGCCATATCAGCGTTCAGGAAGGAGCACGTCAAGGTTTATAGTGAAGGTCCCGCCGAAAGTTCTCGCCTCCCTCCTGTGGTGGACGCGACCATCTGTCAACAGAGGTCAGCTATTCCAGGAACCTCAAAGGGTTGTTCTCACGACAGACGCAAGTCTTTCCGGATGGGGGGGCCCATCTACAATCTCTCTCAGCACAGGGAGTTTGGACCCGTTCGGAGCGAAGTCGGAGCATCAACTGGTTGGAGCTTCGTGCAGTGTACCTGGCTCTGCAAACATTCCTTCATCGGGTAAGGGGGTGCCATGTCCTAGTCCTAATGGACAATACTACAACCAAGGCCCACATCAATCGGCAAGGGGGCACCCATTCCCTCCTTCTCATGAGAGAGGCCGAGCGACTGTGTCGATGGGCAGAAGCGCACCTCTTATCCATCAGAGCGGAGCACATCTCCGGGGCCTCCAACATCCAAGCGGACTGGCTCAGCAGGGCAACACTGGATCAGGCAGAGTGGCGCCTGCACCCACATCTGTTCAGAGAAGCAGCAGCCAGGTTCGGTCAGCCCCTAGTAGACCTTTTTGCGTCTCTGCTCAACGCGCAAACACCGAGGTTCTTCTCCCGTTATCCCTCCAGCGGAGCAGAGAATCACGATGCCTTGCGTTGCCCATGGCCTCCCGGGCTACTGTACGCCTTCCCTCCGCTTCCATTAATTCCCAGGGTGATTCGAAAGTTGATAGCCGAGAAAGCAGAGATCCTCATGGTGGCACCTTATTGGCCCAGGAGGCCATGGTTTGCGGACCTCCGCAATCTGTCAGTATCTCCACCATGGAGGATTCCGTTGGATCAGATTTCGCTGTCCCAAGGCCCGCTGCTCCATCCAGAGCCACAGTGGCTACAATTGGCTGTTTGGAGGTTGAGCGGGAAAGGATGATTGAGGAAGGCTTATCAGCCCAGGTCATTAACACCATTTTGGCGGCTAGAAGGCCTTCTACTACTCGCATTTATGAGGCTACCTGGAAAAGTTTCTGTAACTGGTGCCACAAATCATTCATCGACCCACGCTCTCTTTCAGTTGCTCAGATCCTGGCCTTTTTACAAGATGGCCTAGATGGAGGTTTATCACCTAACACCTTAAGGAGGCAGGTAGCAGCGCTCTCAACGGTGGTTGCTGGTGGTCCTTTCAGTCCCCTTTCCCACCATCCTCGAATCAAGGCTTTTCTTAAAGGGGCTTCTAATTTGCGCCCGTCAGTAGTGCATAGGTACCCGACATGGGACCTTAATAAAGTTCTCCTGGGCTTGACTAGATTTCCCTTTGAGCCTCTCAGGGAGGCGTCACTTCAATTTCTTACATTTAAAACAGTTTTTCTGGTGGCTATTACTTCGGCTAGAAGGATATCTGAAATTGCAGCTCTATCGTGAGAAAAGATCTGTGCATTTTTCATTCAGATCGGGTGGTTCTGAGACCAGACCCAGCATCTATGCCGAAGATTAATTCACCGTTCCACAGGGCGCAGGAGTTGGTCCTGCCTAATTTTTTTTTTTTTTAAACAAATTTTTATTGATTTTAAAGATAAAACAACACATCATTAACTATTAAATACATAAACACATAAAACCTCTTAACATTGTAAATCCTTACAAGTCAAACAAAACATTATTTTTATACAGCATAATTCCAATTTATCCCATCTCCATATGGACACACAAACATCTTTCAGCAAATTTCTCATTTTTTCTCTTTACTCCTATTCAATTTCATTTCTCTTCCATATTTATCCATTTTATAGTCATCATATTCTTTTCTTTCTAGCTTGTATAAATTATTCTCATCTAACATTCCTCCAAGGTTTTATTGATTCTTTCCTTTTTTTTTTTTTTATAAAAAACAAATTTTGTTAGTTTTACCATAAGCACAATACACAAACATACAAACACAAAACATAAACAAAACTAAAAGATCTTTTCTGAAGGTTGTCTGTTCCCGGGTTAAAACTCTTTACACAGACACAAATTCAAACATCATATTCAACCCATATCTCCTTCCAAATCTTATTATCATTTTCTTTTTTATATATATATATAAAAACCATTTTTATCAGTTTTATAAAAACAATGCACAAAGAATCAAGGCATAGCAGCTTATAAATTCTTTTCTAAGAAAAAATAATAATAATAGACCAATAAGGCATAACATTTCCAGATTATAATATCAATATTTCATATAATATTAACTTCATATCTTGTCCCTACTTCTCTTTTCCATCCAAATTATTTATTAATTAAAATTTTATTGCCTTTTATCAATATACAAAATCCAAAAAAAAAAAAGCATATATATCCTTCCATATCTTATTACCATTTTCAACAACATTCTTTGTCTGTTCTATTTCCAATTATCCATTCATCTTTTTTTTCTTTTACTATACTTCTCCTGTACACCAATTGGAGTAACATCTATAACTCATTACCCTAACTTAGAAATACTACATATAGCAATCTTTCTTGGGATTCTGTTTAAAAAAAAATTCTAAAATTACATAATAAATTTTATATTCTAAATATACATATAAAAACACACTCTTATATACCCTCCAGAATCCCTCTTTTAATCTAAATTAAATTCACCCATTGTCTCTAAATAAACTTTTTTTCCTTAGGTCTTGCTTCCCCCCATTAAGGCTTCTCCTCCCCCCCTTTCTCTCTTGCTTTTTCTCCTCGCTTTTCTTGCTCCTTTTCCTTTGCTTTCTAACCTTGCCTCCACCTTTTCGCTCATTTTTCTCTCTTTTAGTTGTTTTTATAATTCTTAAAATCCCCTTTTTCTTATCCTTTTTCTCCTCCTCTCCGGAAGGGACCCATTGTTCATCAAAGATGGCTTCTTCTTCCTCTTCTTCCTTGTCCCAGTCCTTCTGCTGCGTAATCAACTTTTCATAAGTACATAACGCCATTTCTAAAAATTGAAACAAAGCGCCCAAAGTATCTTCTTTTTTATATTTTTGATATTCAATCTCTAGTTCATCCACAGACGATGCCATTATGAAAAGGGAAACTTTTTCCAAAACAACCACAAGAATTTTTAATCAAAGACAATCAAAAGCAATTAAAAAAAAGAAAAAAAGTTCCCAAAGTTAATACTTTTCTTCCTTCTTCTCTTTCTCTTTCTGAATTAATTTTTAATCAAAGAGGTCCAATTACCATATATCTTCTTTTGGGATCCACAAAGACGTTCTAATCAATCTCCTCCTTTTTCAGCTTCTGCTCCAATTTTTTTTTCTCCCTTCCCACTTGCAATGAGAATTTTAATAATCAAAAATCCATACCTCCAGCAGAGATTTTCCAATTTCTCACATTTTTCAATGTCCAAAAATCCCTTTGTCTCTTATCTTAGCTTTCAAAACAATCCACTTTCAATGTCTAATATATCCAAATATTTCTGCTTTTTCCGTGGGGTGGGAGAGTAAAAAAAAAAAAAAAAAAAATTCCCTTTAACAGCTTCTCCGCCGCTTTTCGCTCTTCTTAGGGATACAATGTATCCTCCAGCAACAAACAGCTCAATTCCAGGCAATTTAAAAGGTGTTACTTGACCCGGCTCAGACAGAACTTTCACTCTTCACACTTCCTCCAGCACAGTTCTTACCCGGTTGCTGGCTTCTTCGTGGCGGCCATTGCTGACCGCCGCTCCACCGCCTTGGGAAAAAGGGGTTTTCCCGGAGAAAGGGGGGGTCTGCAATGCCCCCACCTCCCTTTCCAATTCCCCTCTGTCTTCAGCTGTCCCTACAGGGCAGCCATATCCCCCTGACCCATCTGGATCGGGGGTACCTCGACGGCTAGCACAGCAGGAATCGCGAGCTGTCGCGAATTCCTGCTGCCCCGAAGCCACGCAAACCGGAAGTCCGTCCTGCCTAATTTTTGTCCGAAGCCTCTGCGCGAGCAAGAGAGGCAGTGGCACACCCTTGATGTTCGAAGGGTTTTGCGTATTTACATTTCTCGTACGCAGTCCATCAGGAAGACAGAGTCTCTATTTTTGTCCTTTCAGCCAAAGACACTAGGCTGTAAGGTTTCTCCGTCCACGGTAGGCAGATGAATTAGGGCTACCATATCCAAAGCCTATTTAGTTCAAGATATTCCAGTTCCCAGTGGGGTTACCGCTCACTCCACCAGAAGTGCAGCTACCTCGGCAGCCTGGGCTACTCAGGCGTCTATTCTTGATATTTGCTGGGTGGCCACCTGGACTTCCCCATCTCCCTTTATAAGACATTATAAGATTGATGTTTACGCCTCAGCTGAAGTATCTTTTGGCAGGCGAGTTTTGCAGCAAGTGGTTAGAGATCCTGGGGAAGTTCCAATCCAGACGGACTCCCACCCGTAGGACACACTGGCTTTGGTATGTCCCACTCTCTGGATGCTCACAGCAGTTCTACGGAGAATGGGCGTTGGTTCTTACCTGATATGCCTCTTCTCGTGGAACTGCGTAGAGCATCCAGCCCCACCCTGTTGGTCTGTCTGTAAAGGGGGAAAACCTGTTTCGGCCAATGATTTCTAATGTTGTAGTTCATGTTGTTTAATACTTAAGAGTAGAGGGGAGTTTTTGTCCTCTCGTCTTCGATAAAACTGGGAGGAACGCATGGAGGAGTCACGTGGAGGAGGAGGGCGTTCCTCAATTTCAGCTCAGCCTGTGAGAAGTGAAGACTGAAGCACCTCCCACTCTCTGGATGCTCTACGCAGTTCCACGAGAAGAGGCGTATCAGTTAAGAACCAACGCCCATTTCAATAATAGAAGATGTGTCAATACCTTTCAACATCATTTTCTTGATGGTACAATAAATATAATACATACAATTAATAGTTGACAGTTATTCATAGTATTAGTAATACTAATTTACAGTGTCTTAATAATATTAATAAAAAGTGATTCATGTATATAGGTCAACGGTTCAAAAAAAGAAGATCATATTAACACTAAGTACATATATGTATATATCTTTTAAAAAAATCAGAGATAAATCTATATAATTATAGTCTATGTATTGTGCTCCATATTCCATAGCCATAAGAGAAGATAAGTTAAACATTTGTGAGGATACAATGTAAATATAATGACATAAACATTATAGATTAAATATGATTATTATCTGGCAGTTTCTCAATTTCAACAGCTTCTCATTGGTCCTACCTATATACGATCTATACTTTTCATATTTTACTGTCTACCCATTGATACCAAATGTTCCACAATTGTTAAGTGAATCATTGCAGTTGTTAAGTTAGTCACATAGTTACTAAAATAATCTGGCTTCCTCACTGACTTTGCCATTCAAAAGGTCACAAAAGATGATCATATGACCCTGGAATACGGCAGCCTTCATAAATATGAACCAATTGCCAAACATCTCAATTTTGATCACATGACCATTGGGGTGCTACAACAGTAATAAATGTGAAAACAGTCATAAATCATTTTTTCAGTGCCATTGTAACTTTGAATGGTCACTAAATGAACCATTTTAAGTTGAGGAATCCCTGTATTAATTTTTAAAACAATGTTGGTTTTCCCTTCCCCAAAGTATTGTATAGTTTAGTTCTTGTCAAAAACCTTTCTCTTGCTGATTTAAACTCAAAACTGTCCATTTATCGTTACTTTTCCTTTCCCAAGTATCGCTGGGGAATCCGTTAACTTGTAAACAAGCATTTTTAATTATTTAATAATATCTGAAGAATATACTTATAACAATGTTCATATTGAGGGATGGAAGAAGGCAGAACTGACTACAATGGGAGAATTCCAAATGAAGTCTAAGCCTGTGAATGTTCGTAGCCCAACAGAAGAGGTCCCATTGTTCTTGCCAACCAATGTACAAATGACAGTAATATGGGCACTCAGATGTGACACATTCCTGCCAATTAGCAGAGGATAAAAAGATCTTCCATACGAATAAATCAGTCATTGTTTGCTGTGCTGATTCATAATTAAACTAATTTAGATACAGATCATGGATTTGATAACTTCAAAAGATGGCCTGGGAGGATTTATTCAAGAGAGCATGTTCACCAAGCATGAATTCCGGTAACTTAAAAAAGGATAACATAAAATGTACTGTTTTCTTTGTCGTGGCTCTATGGGTTTTTTCCAATTTTTAAAACACTGTGTCTTCCTAGATTTCATAGAAAATTATTTGACTAATATTCTGTATTCACTTCAAACGTCCAATATAATGTCCTCTTCAGTTTTAAAAGTACTATGTACAGTGCGGTTATTGTTAACATTAATAAACACATTCTTTTCCAATTTTATTTCAATCTTGTGCAGGTAGTTATAGGCAGGGATATAGGTTTAAATAAAAGGATGTTTTCTGAAACTTGCCATTTGCTATATTTTTCTCAAATTCTGAATGTTAGACAAATATAATTTCATCCTTGGGCAATTCAAATGGCTGATGGCAAGTGTCCCTTTAAGAGGACATGTATAACTTTAAAATAGTTAAATAATTTTGAATTAATGAGCTAATTGGAAGGATGGGTATTTAGTAAAACTGAATTCCTGTTAAATGATGAATTGGATTTGCAGGTAATCCTCGGCTTACAACCTTTCATTTAGTGACAGTTCTAAGTTACAATAGCACCAAAATAAATAACTAATAAGTTTTTTTACACTTACAACTATTATAGCATCCCCATGGTCAAATGATCAAAATCCATGTACATGGCAATTGATTCATATTTATAACGGTTGCTGTATCCTGGGATCATGTGATCTTTGCAACCTTTTGACAAGCAAAGTCAGTGGGTCTGATTCACTTAACCGTATAACTAACTTAACAACTGCAGTGGTTCACTTAACAATTGTGACAGGAAAGATTGTAAAATGGTGCAAAATTAACTTAACAAGGTCTTACTTAGCAACAGAAATGTTGGGCTCAATTGTGGTCATAAGTCGTGGACTCCCATTGCAACTCCCATTACATTCTAGTATACCATAAATGTACCTCGTGTCTTTTTTAGCTTTTTATTATTATATATTCCTTTCTTTCTGAACTCACTATCTTCCCCCAAGTGTAGCACAGTGGTGGGATTCAAATTTTTTACTACCGGTTCTGTGGGCGTGGCTTGGTGGGCGTGGCAGGGGAAGGATACTGTAAAATCTCCAGTCAGAGGCCGTATTTGCCGGTTCTCTGAACTACTCAAAATTTCCACTACTGGTTCTCCAGAACTGGTCAGAACCTGCTGAATGCCACCTCTGAGTGTAGGAGATCTATTGCTATTTCTTACTTTTAGCCCAGTTAATTGTTCTAGTGGGCATAAACTACAGAGGTTGATCATGGTGAAATGAGAGAAAGAAGTATTGTAGGCTTTTCGCAAATATGGATTGCAAAATGACTCCCAACTCTGAGCTAACAGAGGATGTTCCGGATGGGTGGGACAGGTGCCTGAGAGCACATCTCTTGGCCTTCCCATCCAAGCTTTTTATTAAATGTTCTTGGTAAAGAAGTGCTAATACCAGAAAATTAGATTAAATGAGTAAACAGTGGCTTGGTAAACATGTTGTATGAGCCTCACTCTTTAATTGCTTTCTGCTTTGTGACCAGGTATCTTGCAAATACAATTCTGTATACATAATGTCTGAATAATAATAATTGCAGTAGAAGTCCCAATACAATAATGATAATTTAGGGGAAAGGTGAATCCAGCAGATATTGTCCATTAAATCTGAAGTCAATAAAAACCAAGGTCTGTTAAATTTAGAGTTTACTGTACTAGAACATTTTGAATAATGAAAGCAATATATTGATATTAGTAGTCCTGGGTGCATCGTAAGAAGTAAAAAGAAATGTATTTTGTTTTTACTAAATTAAGTCTTGGGGTCCTTGCACACTGTCCAAATTTTTGTAAATCACTTGATCATTGTTTAGTATGGAACACAGAACATCTGCTTATTTCCGTTTGCCCTTTTATACTAGGTGAGTATAAAAATTAACCTGTTCTGAGAAGTTTCATATTATACTTGCATGATATACAATTTAGCATTTTGTCTTAAAATTCTAGCTGAAGTTTAAGAAATAGGGTGGGGATTTCAGAGTGGGGATCTATTTCATGTTAATAACAGGTAGCATTTTTTTCAAAATAGACAGATGTTTATGAGTGTAGTAAATTTGAGCATTTTTATAGTTTAAAATTAAATATAGAGAAAAATAATTTAAAAAATTAATACAACTTTGGAGTGAAAGAGGGAGTTTAAAACTGTGTTTCTAACTTTATGACCATAGCAGAAACAGTAGCTAATTAGTAACTGGCTGAGCTGACCAAATTCATTAGCATCTCATTTGCAGTCCTTTGAACAGAACAGTTAATTGCGTTATGGCTGAATCTACTTCTGTTTTGTATAGTAACTGTGCAGTAACTGTGAGAATTATACACAGCTATGAACTCAAAGTAATGACAGAAATATGTGAATGCTTTTCTCTGCTCTCAGCTGTTATATTTTTCTGATGGGAAACTGTCTCCCGTCATCCATTTTTATAGGAAAGCACCTTTTAATTTTCACAGAAGTATTGAGCTGTATTCAGGATGCTGCCATACATGCTTAGGTTATTTGCTTACAGAAATATTCCACTCTGCGCCTGAATATTGTGAGAGGAAAAATGGAACTAAATTCTAACATCTTTTATGTACAGTCTCTTATAGAATGATAATCACAAGAAGTACTACAGAAATAAGTTTTTATAATTTCTGCTCAAGTAATTTGAAATACTTCTTGTACCTATTTTTCTCCTCCTGATAATCATGTAAATTCGGCCTACTATATTTCACTTTTTGATCATAGTCTGCATGTTGAAGATGTATTTTATGACACTAACCCAATCAAATTTCACTGAAAAGTTTCTCCCATTGGATTCAAATCAGGTTACCAGATGAAAACACTTTTAACTGTTGAGTAGAACCATGTATTTGGCAGGTCTAACTTTCTCAAAGCTATATTTTTCCTTGTACAAGAAAGTATTTTTAAAAGATCTTTTCCTAAAAAATATATGAGTCTCATTATCAGAACTTTCTGTCCAAAGATTTCAGTGGAACTCTGTAAGTGCTTTTGGGTCATTTAGTTGGAATGATTCAGTCCACTCTTGAATGGATTAGAAAATTCTAATATGTTTTAATATAAATTTATTTTAATGTGCTTTTCTCTCTTGTCTAAGAAATGTTTTGAGATGTTTGTAGAAACATAAAATTGATATATGTGTGTGGGTGTATGCGTGTGGGTATGATTATGAAATGAACATTAGGTCAATTCATTTTTAAAAGTAAATTGGTATAATTATTCTCACCCTTGGTCTAGATTTAAAAAGGAATTAATCCTAAAGTTACACTGTAAGTTTTGGTTTTAAAAACAATTTTGAAATATTGTCTATAATATAATACCTGAAAAGTTTTTTGCCTACCTTTTTAAGGTTTTATAGATCATAAGTTGTTACACATGCAGGAGCATCAATGAGAGTGTTTCAACATTGAAAATTCATTAGTCTGGATTAGACCAAATACATATTGTGGGAGTTGTTGCCTTTAAAACCCTTTGAGGCCACCTTTTCTACTGTTTCATAAAGGCAGAATAAAAGTAATATCTAATTGATTCCATGTTTGGCTTTGATCTTTAGAGCTACATAGTGACTTTAGTACTTTTCTTTTTATTTCTTGATAAAAGAAGGCAGGCCTGGTTAGGTCACTGAATATGATAAATTTTGACACAGTCAGACTGGGGGACTATCCAGTCAGACTGGTGTAATCTTTTGCAAGCCATATACAAGCAGCCAAACTGAATTCCCCAGGCTGAAGAAAATAGGGGTATTTAGGCGGTCACTCAACTTTTCAAGGAAATAGTATTTGCTTTAAAATTGACTTCTGCATTCATTTATGTTCAAGCTATTTTCTTTTTCTGCCTATGTAATAAGTCTGCATTGTCTTAATTTTAAATGTTATGAATATTTATAACTTCAGTAGTCACTTGAAATACTAGGACAGAGGCAACAGGCATTGAAAACTGACATCTAGGAAAGAACAGAAAGATATTATTAGCCTTACGTCTTTTTTTTTAAGACAGTGGTCAGTATTTTATTAATCTATATTGAAGAGACTATTCTCCGTAGAACTGCTGCGAGCATCCAGAGAGTGGGAGGTGCTTCAGTCTTCACTTCTCACAGGCTGAGCTGAAATTGAGGAACGCCCTCCTCCTCCACGTGACTCCTCCATGCGTTCCTCCCAGTTTTAGCTCAGCCTTCGAGAAGCAGGCAGCTTTTTCTAGTTCCTTGGCCGTTTCAGGTGATCGTTGAGAGTTGGATCAGGTTTGATTCATTTTTTTCCTCTCCCTGCAAGGCTAGTGCGATCCTAAATTTAGTTGGTGGAGCGATTTTGCTCCCAGGAGGGAAGTAAGGGGTTGGAGCCCTTTGTCCCCCCCCACCCCTTCTAATCTATCCTCTGCCATTCCAAGCGTGCTGGGCTCAGCCGCTTGGCCCTGCGCTGTATTTTAAAAGCGCAAATTGCGTCTTCCCCCCTAGAACGCCTCAGAGGAGGCAGCGCTTCCTCTCCCAGCTCTTTCCTTCTCTCTTTTGAAGTTGCGGTGGGCTGGTGCGCTTCTGAGCTGTGCGTTCTGAGCCGGGCGGCCATTTTGGGCACGCCTCATGGCCGGCGCCATTTTGTTTTCTTAACAAGTAAGGCCTTTTTCTTTTTAGTTTAAGAGTGAGCTGTAAGGCCCCCTTACCCGATGAAGTATCTGGATGTTCGCAGCAGTTCTACGGAGAATGGGCGTTGGTTCTTACCTGATACGCCTCTTCTCGTGGAACTGCGTAGAGCATCCAGCCCCACCCTGTTGGTCTGTCTGTAAAGGGGGAAAACCTGTTTCGGCCAATGATTTCTAATGTTGTAGTTCATGTTGTTTAATACTTAAGAGTAGAGGGGAGTTTTTGTCCTCTCGTCTTCGATAAAACTGGGAGGAACGCATGGAGGAGTCACGTGGAGGAGGAGGGCGTTCCTCAATTTCAGCTCAGCCTGTGAGAAGTGAAGACTGAAGCACCTCCCACTCTCTGGATGCTCTATGCAGTTCCACGAGAAGAGGCGTATCAGGTAAGAACCAACGCCCAATTTCAAGAAGGGAACCAAAAAGGTGGTAGAAAGAGAAATAACTAAACACCTCTTTTGTACATGGTGATCCTTATCCAATTATGGATCATTGTTATGTTCAAAAATAATGAAGAAAGTTGGTTGCATATTGCATATAACAAGTCTTTTAGTCTTAACTTTAATGGAATTACATGAATACTTTTAATTATAATGTCTCCTTCTAAGTGGGAAGAACATGAACCAATGTGATTTTAAAATAACAATGGAATCAAGATTACAACTTTGGAGAAGTTTGAAGAAATTATGTACTACTATTAAAAAGGATCTTTTTAAAAAATTAAAATTAAAATATTCTCTACATAATGTGTCAGGATTTTCTTGAGAAAAGACTACTTTTCTTAAGGAAATCCTGACACCTTATGTAAAGAATGGAAATCCTATATATCTGGAACAGTAACTCAGGATAGTCCCAGTAACATGATAAACCCAAAGAGACTGAGATACTATAATCTGGTATTTTTTGATTTTGGCAACTTTTAAAAATATGGATTTCAATTTACAGAATTGCTGGCTGGGGGAATTCTGGAAGTCCACAGATCTTAAAGTTGCCAAAGTTGAAAAACCCCACTATTAACCTATGTTTTGAGTATAGAACAAGTTGAACTTCTTTATGAAGTTATTTTAATAATAAGGTTATTAAATTAAAAGCTTAAATTGATAACTATTTCACAAGCTATTTTCCAACACAAATTCAGTGCACATTATTTCAGAAATAATATTCCAAAATGTTCTCTATGTCATAATATTTGAAATAGAAATATTGTAGTCAACTGAAGTTTTAAAAACTGACAGTCAAGTTTGTTTAGGTGTTAGCGTATACTTACAAATATTTTGATATTCTTAAAACTTGTTCATATTGGAAAGCATTCTTAAATCCTTTCCATTAAAAATAAAGTATACATTTGCCTAAGAGAAAAAAAAAAGCAAGTGTACAAAAAAAAAGCAAAATGTGCTGATATTTATTTACATGGTTTTACAATAAAGTGACTTCAGCTATTGGAATGATGTTCTTAAGGGTTTTGTAATCTGTACACAACCAATAAGGATATGTAAGGGACATAAAAAAACAGGCAGAGCTTTGATCACACTAACCATGGGCATCTTGCCTTTTTAGACCACACTCTCTGGACACTCTTGATAATAGTGAAAGGAAAGGTAAATTAAATACTCTACTACAGTGTTAGATTCTCAGAATTCAATCTTCTGATTACATGTACATAAAAATGATCCAGATACTGACATTAAAAACCTTGCAGAATTTACTTCAAACTGACATGGATCAAAACATTGTTTTGAACATTTGAGATATCAGTACATAATACAGTGAAAACTAGAAATAGGGTTATCTGCCTGCTTGCCTGCCTGTCATTAAATCTGAGTGAAAAATAATTGTATTTGAGGGGTCCTTGGTACTCTCTGAGCTTGCTTGCTTTCTTGCAAACATTTCTTATGACCTTTTTTTAATCAGACAAAAATGTTAACTCAGAAAAGTTGCATCCCTGTATTTTATATTATTTCATTCAAAGTTATGATTACTCTGCTTTAAGGTCGTAGCTTAATCTAAACCTGGGCATAGATTTCTGAGTCAGACAAGTGAGAATTTAAATTGTTTGAAGACTTGCTATCTTAAAAGCACTAAAAAGTGAAGTGGGGGAAAGATCAATGGAGTGTCTAGCTAGAAAGAATTTTATAGATTTGTAATTATGTGGTATATAGCAGTGGCCCCCAACCTTTTTTGTGCCACGGCCCGGTACCGGCATCACAAAATCATCTGTGACCCAGTACCGGCATCACAAAATCATCCGCGGCCCGGTACCGGCATCAGCACGCATGGCAAGGCGAGCCGAGTGACCGGCCAGCCGGTCATCCCCCGCTTCTCCCTGCCACCTTCAACTCCTCCTTTGTACTTGTGTCGATGGGCTTCGGGACGGTTGCTCGTCTCGCCTTGCCATGCGTGCTGAAAGAATCCTCGCGCCTTAGTTTTGTTCGAAGCCGCCCCCCCCCTCGATGAAACTAAGGCGTGAGGATTCTTTCAGCACCCAAACTCCGCTTTCTACCCGGAAAAGCTCATTGGAAGCATTTTTTCATCAAAACAAGATGGCAGCGCCCAGCAAACCGGCAGCCCGGTAGAAATTGTTTCACGAACCAGTACCGGTCCGGGGACCGGTGGTTGGGGACCCCTGGTATATAGTACAAATATGGGTTTGTGTTTGGCTCAGTATTTGTGGCAAACAAAAATAATGTATTGCTAGATTTTGTCTGAATTGTGTTAAGCCTGATAAAAAAATTTTTGAGAGCATATTTGATTTTTTATGCTTATATTGATATAACATTGCAATTTTCTTAGCTGTAGTTCAGGAGAAATGTGATGTTTTAGGATATGTTTTGTTTAGCTCGCCACCCAAATATTTCTGGTGAAGTCTATTCAAGTTACAACCAGGTCTAGTTCTAACTACTTTCTGAGTCCAACAAGATTGGATGGATGCTGCCCTCAGTGGAGATTTTTATGTGAATACAATATTTATAAGAAATAGCTGGATGTGAGAAATCTACTTATTCCAGAGTTGATAAATCAGTTTAGTAAGAGCACATTTTTGTTATGTTGATTCAATTTTTAGGAGTGGTAGTTTTATTTATACTGCCGTTTATATCTTATGATAGCATTTGTACTGCTGTTTTTGAACTGCATCACTTGGTTAATTTGGGAATTGAAATGTAATATCAATTTCTTAAATATCTGTGTTAACATAAAATAACAGCCCATTTCAGTTTTACTATATATGAAACATTCTTATCCCTCTTTAACTTTGGAACGGATAAAATAATTTCCAATTTGGGGCCATATTTCACATTTTAACCTAAATTCCATCATGATTGACTAGGAAACAGAACTCTTAGAAAGCAGATGAATTAAATAGGAAAAATGCAGGGCACTTTGAAGTCTTGTTGATTGGGATAGACTGAATTCCTCAAGGACTTTAGTCTTCAGCTAGGATAGAATGTCATTTTTAAAGTAAGAACTGGTTTGGTGATTCTCTCCTTAATCAGATTTCCAGATTTCACTTTGCATTCTCGTGGGAGCAACATTTCTTTGTTGCTTTATCCATCAGTAAATCTCAAATATATTCTTTACCTTTTCTTTTCCAACTTTAAAATAATCCTGAGGAACAACTGGAAAGGGCTATGCTCTAAAACAAAACCAATTCAGGTTTAAAAGTAATAGATAAGCTTAAAGGCTGTAATTTATTTCAGAGTTTCATTGCAATCTAACACATAATGTGCTTAGTTTTCTTTTTCCTGCAAAAATTTTGACATGCATATAGTGAAAATCTAAGTCAAACTCCTGAAAAATCTAAGTTAAGCTCCTGAAACTAGAACAAGGTCAGTGCTGTAATTTTATATAAATTCATCTGAGTGTCATTAAACTCTATAAGACATGCTTCTGAGTAGTTATTTGAGAATATTGTTTTAAAAGATGTCAAAGAAAAGGTTCTAATTTTGATTCCACTCTTGCTGAGAATACAGGTCACCCAGCTAAACTGTTGCTGAGTCAGTATTATGGTTAAATGCTATTTTTATCACAACCAATAAAATATTGATAATGTCATTCAGTTCTTGATAGATTCAGAAAGCTGAGATGAAATGGCTGAATTTCCATTACTGAAATTAAATATAAAAATAATAGATGTATATGCAGTTTCCTGATTCTAAAAGTTATCGTATTGCTTTTAAAGCATAGTAGAAAAATGATGATGAAGCAAGGACTGTTAGTAGTAATATTGAAGTCTGAATTATTATCCCCATCACACAAGGCCAGAATAATTGCGATAAGATATTCTGGAAATAGTATTCCAATAATACATTTTGACCTGTTTGGAAAGGTTTTTTTCTTTGAATAAAGTTTTATTTGGGTTTTCACACGTACAAAATACAAGTAAAATATCTTTTTTGAAAATACCATGGTCCTGGGTTCTTTATACAGACACAAAACTCAATTTTATGCTCCTTTTCGTATTCTATTTTCAATTAAATATCATACTTCCTTAAAAACACATATAATTTCCATAATTAATTTTTCCCCTATTTCTCTTCACATATGTTTTATAAATCATTAAATATACCTTTTGTTACATTTATTTATTGACAAGCATTCCACTGAATTATGATAGTTATTTTATCAGACATTTTAATCATACATTGTTTCATATTTTCTAAAATTATTTCTGCTTCTAATATAACCATACTATCTTATGTACCTTTGCAGAATCCCTTTTTCCATTAAGTTTTCACCCATTATCTCTAAATAGGCCCTGTTTCTCTATATTTTGCTTCTGTCCTTTATAACTTCTTTTCCTTTCTTTCTTCCCTCTCATCTTCTCCCTCCCCTTTTCACCCCCTTGTCTCTCTAGTTCTAATTCTCTCTTCTGCAGTTCCCTCTTCTGTTGCTTTCTGATTTTATACTTCTTTTTCACTCTATTTTGGGGGGAGTTGTTTTTCCCAATCTTAACCTTTCCATTCTCTTTCCCCCCTTTCCTTTTTTTCCCTCTTAACCTTGGGGCGGAGTTTTTTTCCCCCTTAACCTTGGGGGGGAGTTTTTCCCCCTTAACCTTGGGGGGGAGTTGTTTTTCCCAATCTTAACCTTTCCATTCTCTTTCCCCCCTTTCCATTTTTTCCCCCATCTAAGATGACTTGTTCATTAAAGATGACTTCTTCTTTGTCGCAATCTTCTTGTTCTGCAGGCATTTCTTGTTGTTTCTCATAATTCCAAATCTCCATTTCTAAAAACTGAAATACGAAGCCAAAAGAACCTCTCCCTTCTTGTGCATCTTCTTTGTACTTTTTAAGTTCCATTTTCAGTTCTTCTAAAAGTGGAGCCATTTTAAAAAGTTTTAAACAACCACCCGATTGATTTTAGTCATTCAAAACAATAACCAAGAATCCAGAAATCATCAAGTAATCCAAATAGTCCTGAGTTATATCTTCTTATTTCTTTTTCGACTTTCTCTTCCTGGGGTTTTTGTTGCGATATTTCAGTTAGAATGTATCTTTTGGAAGTCTTGTTGAGATTTTGCTGTAAGTTCTTTTTTAATTCCAGGAAGTCTCCTCCCTTCCAGATTCTGCCCTTTTATTCTTTTTCTCTCCTTTCCTGTTTTCAAAAGCTTTTAATTATCCAGAAATCTTCATTATCCCTTTGACTTTTTATTTTCAGCATTAAATGCCTATTGATGTTAAAGTGGATTTTTCCCCAATTTCTTGCTTCAGTCTCTTAGCTGTCAGTATAGGAAAGGGAGAAAACCAAATCGTTCCCCTTTTCTCTCTCCTTCGCAGCTTAAACATCTTCTTAGGGAACAATGTTGTTTAATTACATCCAGCTTCAATTTAATATCCTTTTTCTGTGGCATTTTCTGTAATTCTTTTTCAAGAATTTTGTACTCATCTTCCAAGGCCTTAAAAGCTTGCCTTTTCCTAATATTCTTTTTTCTTGTATAATCTATTATCTAACCTCTGGCATATGCCTTCATTGTATCCCACACATTCTGCGTTGAAGTATCTTCTTTTTTATTTTCTCTGAAGAAAAAAGCCAATTCCTTCTCCATCCATTGTATAAAATCTTTCTCCTTTAAAATAGTATTGTTTAATGTCCATCTCGATCTTTTTTTTTGTCCCTTCCATTTAATTGTCATTGGGCTATGATCTGCCCAAGTACTTGTTTCAATATTTGTTTCTTGAATATTGGATATTAATTCTGTTGAGATCCAAATCATATCTAATCTGGACCATGATAAATGTCTATTTGAGTAAAAAGTATATTGTTTAGCTTTAACATTTCTTTCTCTCCAAATATCTTTTAAAGTTAATTCATCTGTCATTTTAAAAAAAGACCTTGGGAGAGCCTTTCTATTTTGTTTTGTTGTTGTTGCTATATAGTCCAATTTATTGTCCACAATTCCATTAAAATCTCCCATCATAATTATATTAACATAGTCCAGTCCAATTATTTTCATATGTAGCTTTTTATAAAACTCTTCTTGTTTATCATTCGGAGCATAAATTGCAATCAAGAGTATTTTTATATTATTGTCCATTATTTCTACTATTAATATTCTTCCATCTTCATCTGTGTAAATCAATTTTGCTGGGATAGCCCCTTTAATGTATAGAACCACTCCTCTTTTCTTACATTGAGTCAAAGAAGTAAATATTTTCCCCAATTTTGGCTGTACTAACAATTGTTCATGTTGTTTTTTAATATGAACTTCTTGTAGACAAATTATATCAAATTTTAATTTCATTAATTTATGAAAAGTTTTCCTTCTTTTAACAGCTGAATTAAGTCCATTTATATTCATTGTAATCAGTTTTCTTTCTTCCATGATTATGCTTTATATTTAGGTCTAACAGCTCTCGTGGATCTCACTTCACGCTGTTCTTTATTGTCCACCTGTCCACTTACAGCTCCTTTCTCTTTTTCAGTCTCCAGTTGTTCCTCTTGAAACTCAATTACTGAGACCTCTTTCTCTGCCTCCTCTCTTCTTCTTCCAAAAAATTCTGCATGGAAAAGTTCTGCTTTTTCAATTGAATCAATTCTATGTCTCTGCTCTTGCCACGTAAACATTAATCCTTCTGGAATCAGCCATCTATAATTCACTTCATTTTCCAGTAGCATTTTGGTCAGAAATCGATATTCTCTTCTCATCTCTCTCACTCTTCTGGGTATTTGTTTTAAAACCACAATCTCTTTACCTTTGTATTTCAATGTTTTCTCTCTTACCACTTGTAATATTTGTGTTTTAATGGATCTTTTGGTAAATCTAATATGGACTTCCTTGGGTAATTTATTCCTCATCGCATATCTTGTATAAACTCGATATACCTCATCTATTCCATCCTCTGTAATTTCCAAAACATCTGCCAAAATTTCTATCATTAGCGCTACCAAGTTTTCTCCTTTTTCCTCTTCTATATTTTGAAATCTGAGGTAAAATTCTGACCTTTCCATCTCCCACCTCAGCATCCCACCTTTTTCTTGTTCAACCGCTGTTAATCTACTATCAATATTTCCAATCTTCTTCTCTCTTTGTTTTCCTTCTTCCTCAATTTTTTGAAATCTCTCCTCATACTTAACCATCATTTGTTTGATGTCTTCCACTTTTTCATCAGTCTTCTCTATTCTTTGTTCAATATTTTCTGTTCTTTGTTCAATGATGTCTGATTTTATCTTGAGATCTTGGATTCCTTGCATAATCGTCTGTAAAGTTACTCTTTCTTGTTCCTTATCTTGCTTCAACATTGTCTGGATTAAGCGTTGTCCTCCAGCTGGTGGGGAAGCAGAGGTAGAAGCAGAAATGCCAGTTGATATTGGTTTCCTGCTCATTTCAATGCTTCCAAGGCTTCAAATTCTTCTTAACTTTTAATCCAACTAGTAAAGCAGCCAATTATAATCCAAAATGGAAAACTCCGATAGTCAAAAACACGAAACCAAGGAAGAAACAGCAAAAAAGGAAGAAGAAAGATCTTCAGGTTCTTCTAGACCCTAATCCAATTACGAAATAGTCCACCATAAAAAAAGAAAAAAAGTAGAAAGAAGAAAAACAAATCCAAAAATAATAATATTGATTAAGAACAAAAAAAAAAGAAAAACAAAAAGTTCCCAGATTCTTCACACCTTAATCCAGTTGAAAAGTCTCAATAATAATAATAATAATAATAATAATAATAATAATAATAATAATAATAATAATAATAAAAAGAAACAACAACAAAGTGGTCCAAGAACATAGATAGGAAAAGCAAAAAAGTCCCAATAAAAAAGAAAAGAAAAATAAAGAAAAAAAAATCCCTGAGGCTTTCCCTTTAAAAAAAATAACAAACAAAAATAAAAATATTACTAGAATTGAAATTTTTTTTAAAAAGGCTAGCGTGTGGGGTATAAGAAAGCACACTGCACTTTATTTATTTATCCAAGGCTCTTGTTATGACTCTCTTCTCCAGCAGCTTCAAAGCCAAACCTCAAGTGTTCTTGATAACAGTCCAGGAAAGCACCTGCAATAATATTTTGCTGTGCTCTCCCTCTATCTTATCACGTTAAAATGTCCTTGAGAAGAGGTCTTTTTGCAATTCTCTCCCATTCAAATAAAATACTTTCAAGCCTCTAGTTGGCAGTGTTACAAAGTTTCTTAATGCTCTTCCTCCCCCCCAGCCGGAAAAAAGGAATAATATATACAAAAAAAAAAAAAAAAGAAAAAATAGCCAAAGGGAGCCTCTATCCTAAAGAAAGTTAAAAAATCAAAGGGAGTATAAAAATATATATAATAGAAAATTCAATCCGGTTACCTACAAAGTCACAGTAAAATCTTTCCCAAAAAATATAAAGAAAAAAAAAACCCAAGCCTCAATTTGACATCACTTTAAAAAACGCCGCTCAAACAATTTCAGTCAAAAAAAAAAAAAATCTCACAGCTTTCTTCTTTATTCCGGATGAACTTTCCAACCTCAGCGAATTTACAACACAAAAAAGTTTTTCTCACCCAGCTGACACACTTTCACTCCAATCACTTTCTTTCCAGAGCTGTCCCGGCTTCAGCAGCTATGGAGGCTGCCTCTCCGCCGCCAGCGAAAGGGCTTCTTCCGGATCAAACCAGAGATTTTGCGATATCTCTGGGATCCTGGAACAGTGCCCTTCACAATCACCGTCTCTACGGGACGGTTTAGGTCCGTTAGGACCGACCAGGGGCGAAAATATCGACTGCGATCTCAGAGCCCCGAGATCGCAGCTGTATCGCTGAAACGAAGCTCCGCCTTCTCCCCTTAGGGAACAATGTTATTGTTTTTTAACAGTTTCAATTCCAGGGTACCTTATTTGTTGCTTTTGCTGTTTGACCTGGTCAACCAAAACTTTCTCTTCTTATCTTCCTCCTGCACATTCTTTTCTGATCAAGTTCTTCTTTGTGGTGGCCATTTCTGACCATTGCTGCAACCACCTTCAGGAAAGGGAGTAATGGCCAGCTGGGGAGGAGAGATGTGGCTCTTAACCCTGTTGACAATCTCCCCCCTCTTCACCACCTCTACGGGGTGGCTTAGCCCCGAAATCAGCTGGCTCGGGGTGCTCCAGCGGCGAGCACGGATCAAAGCATCGCAGAGACGAGATTTCGGTCTGTCGCTGAAGAAGTTCAAACTGGAAGACAGACCTATTTGGAAAAGTTTTTAAGAAGCTAAAAGTCATGAGATACCAAGATTAAAAAAATATCTTTCTAGATAACAACAAAAAAAAAATCTAATCTTTGCTGAATTGCACCTTATTTTCTAAAATGCTTGTAAAGTTGTAAAGCTTCTATACAGATAGATCTCAGCTTATGACCACAATGGAGGCCCCCTATGCACAAAGAAACCACGTTGTTTTAAAACTTATCAACCCCAGTAGTGCAAAGAAAGACTTAAGTGTACGGAAAGTGCTAGGTACTGCTTCAATGGCTGCTATTCTATATCAAAAGAGTATTAGGAAAATCCTGCTGTCACCCACTCCAGTACTATCAAAACCAAATGAAATAACTTTCAAGGCAGATGATTAAGCTGATTGAAAAATGTGCATTTGCCAGATTCAAAGCTGGAAAAAAACCAGAAGTCAGGCAATAACAATGGAAGAGAGATTATTGGGGAAATTAGACTATTAAAATATGTAGGTTAGTGCTATAAAACATTTAAATGGAGTTTTAATTGGACAGGGCAGACATAGAGATAAAGACTAAGTAAATTATTAGCAACTATACAAAACATGCAGGACCATGATGAAGTGCCTGAGCATGTTTTGCTCACCTGAAATAACACTTGCATAGTGCCTTTATCATATATGGAACTTCTAAAAGGCTTTCATTGATTAGCATTTCAGTAACCAATAAGGATTTTTTTTCCAATCGCACCTTATTTCTATTATAAAGCCTGTGATTTAATGTCTTAGCAAAAGCTACCCAATGAGCTTAAGGTTGTGATGGGCCTTCAGTCCTGATTTTCTCATTCGACAGTGTACTTATATTCTGTGGCTAGCAAGAAAAGGACTTCTGTACCTAAGGTGGTTTTGAATTCCTTTTTGGGTGCAGACACATATTCCCATGTGTGATGTTGAATGGGCTTTAGAAGAAGAGGTGAGTTCAGTAGCCACCTGAGGGAATTGTGGAACAAGCTTTCACTATGCTCAGGAATACAGTGACTCTAGGAGAGATTAGTTGCTTTCGATTCTTTTAATTAAAAAGTTGGTTGGGAAATGGAATACTCAAAATAATATTCTGAGAAATGAAAGTAAGTTATACTAGTAGCAAACAGGTGTGTGTGTGTGTGTGTGTGTACACATACCTCACACACACACAACAAATTCATTTTATCTCATTTTACCCTAAAATCTATCTTTCTTTCTTTCTTTCTTTCTTTCTTTCTTTCTTTCTTTCTTTCTTTCTTTCTTTCTTTCTTTCCCCAAGTACAATAGAACATATGTTTTCCCCCCCCTTTTTTTCTTTTGTACTGAACTATATTTCAAAAAGCGGCTCCTAGGTCCTGTAATTTTCCTTCTTCGTGTTCCACATACCCTGGATGAGTTGAGAAGGCTAGATATAGATTGAGATGCTAATGACTAGGTAGTGGACTGAGCTAAAACTGATCTGATAATGGACAAGCCTAGGCATGGTGTACAGAAGGCTATTTTATGAATGCCTAAACAAATTATAGAAGAACATTTTTCAGTTGAAATGTAGTTATACTAAAATGATACATTGATTTTTAGGATTAGGTAGAATTCATAAAGTGATCCTCAAAGCAGTAAAAAGAAAAACATTTGTACTGAGCAACAGTTGCAGGGCTTTTCATATTGCATAGATATTTAGCTTCTAAAGCCTTGTCTTGTTTCAGGCAGTTTCTGTAAGATTGCAAATAGTGATTTACACCATTCAGGAGATGAAACTGTTATCAAAGAATGTTACTTGGCTCCAAAATAAAAGAAGCACTGATGGGATCAGAGTGCAGCTTGTTCTCTGAATTTTTGGACACATGCAGTTTTCACAGAAAAATGTTTTATCAGTGTACTGGCAGGCACACATGTGGAATCTTTCTTTTTCAGAGAAAGGAATGGAATGAAAATATGCATGCTGTATTAACTATGACTTGAGTAGCTGAAACTGCTAACTTGCTTAAACCTTCTTCCGATCATCAAAGAGTGACAAAAGCAAATCAACACTATGATTTTTTCAGAGATTTATAATAAGAAATTATTTTATTTTATTAAACAAATTTATATCGCAACCCAACAAAAGGTATTTCAGGTGGCTTACAACATTTAAAAACACACCAAATTTTTAAAAAGCCATAGAGAAACCACCACACATTCATACTCTTCATGGCAATAACAACACAATCAAATCAACCAATGATCAGCTTCATCTCCATTTGCGGTTCCCAGGCTCGCTGACAAAACTACACTTTTAGGGCCTTTCAGAAAAAGGAACTTTTTGAGTGAACTGCAATCTGTAATATAAATATATTCTTATTTCTCCCTTTTCTTCTTGAATATTTGAACTTTGTGTAGTTGTCATGTAATGCAGGCATGAATTTACTTTGCTTCAGGTGCTTGGGAAGCATTGTCTCAAGTGATGGGTCTTTGAGCAACGGAATTGACTCCAAGATCAGAAAGAGCAACCAAGAACCTGGGTGCCTTTGGACTAGAGTGCTCAAACAACACAACACCTATTACCTAAACAATGCTCAAAGCCTACATACAGCCTATATGCAGGGGTGGGATTCTACCAGTTTGTACCTATTTGCTAGAACTGGTTATTAACTTTCTAAGCAGTTTGGAGAACCTGTTGTTAGAAGAAATTACTGGACTAATCCTCTAAGGAAGGCAGGAAGGAAACATTCTGGTGTTGCTTACAGAAACTGCCTCTCCATTAACCCTTATTACATTCTTGGCAGGACTAGATTTCCTGTCTCAGGAACCTCTCTGGAGTTTTCTTTCCCTTCCTTTGCTGGTACTTTGCTTGTGTGTAGTGACCATTCAAAGTTACAATGGCATGGAAAAAAGTGACTTATGACCATTTTTCACACTTACAACTGTTGCAGCATCCCCACAGTCACGAGAGGCCAGGCGAGGAGATGTGTGCCTCGATTTGAGTGATATTGAGTTAGCCACGCCCAGCCAATAACATGACCACCAAGCCATGTCCACCCAGTCACATGACCACCAAGCCACGCCTACCAACTAATCCATGTCCACAGAACCGGTTGTTAAAAAAATTGAATCTCAGCCCTGCCTATATGGATTTCAGATTCTATAACGATGAGACAGAAAACAACTGGAAATATCACATGCATGTTCTCCACTCCATTTTCAGCATTTGTTCTTGAACCACATGGTCTTGTATTCTGTGAAATCCACCAGCATTGACTCCCTGATTATGACGTGAATGGGCACAGAATCAGAACAAATGACCACTATATATCTCACCAATTGCTAGTCTATAGTGAGGTACTGGAGTCTGGGAAGCGACTTCAAAGTCAACCATGCAAGCATTACAGAGAGCCTTTGGAAGAAGCCCTATGCAACTTGCTGGGCAGCCAAGGGAATTAGAAGCTGCAGTTGCTGGCAGAACCTGCTGGTGAACTCTGTGCTATGAAACCTCTACCAGTTTTGAAGATAGGTACTGTTAAAAACTGATTGAAAACTAATGACTGGCTTCAGAGGATAACACAGTTACCACAATAATGGACTTTCCGTGCCCTGATTATGCTAGAGTCCATGCTTCCACCCTGAGACTACAGAGCCATCTCGTTGTTCACAGAGAAACTACAAAACAGCGCATCTTCGAACCTAAAGGACTACCTTATAATTGTATGAAAGTCTCTAGCAGTTGGTTTCTTTATTTCATTATTTAAAACATTTTAGAAAAAATAAAATAAAGAAAAAAATGATATCTGAGTCACAATCATGGAATTATAAATGCAGGAAATCAGCAAGACTGAAAATATCTGTCCTTGTTCAATATGGATGGGGAGCTTTTGCCTGCAGGATAATGTTGAATGCTAATGACAACAATCTCACTAGCATTCCCAGCTATCAAGAATAATAGGAGTTTTACTCCAGCACTATTTGGAAATCTAAAGTTTTTTCATTTTAGTTCAGCAGTGAATTTGTATCCTATCATTCTGGCTATGCAGTTGATACCAAAATGAGATTGGATGAGAATTACTGAAATATCAAGATTCGTGTCAGTTGTTGAAGCTAAACGCAGCTTTGGTTCTCTTCAAAGCAATCATTGGAATGAATTTTTTAAATTCTGGAAGTTTGACAGATTTGGATGATTGCCGCATTTATGTTAATTAAGCTCTTTTGTTTAGAGGCCCAGATTTTGAAGTATTTGGAAAGATACAACAGCAAACCTCTGTGTTAAAGAAATTTTACTTCCAAATGGAATCCTTTCCCTTCATAACAATTGGAAAGAGGGAAATTGCTTCAACATGAATGAAATTGTTTTTTTAGAACCAATGCAAAACAAATGCTGTTTTCGATTCTGTTAACTGAAACACAATTCAGTCAAATTGCTGAAGATTCACAGGAAAGACACAGAAACAATGATTACTTTAAAGACATGGCAAGGAGCCAGTCACATTTATATTGTCCAGAAGGCTATAAGATTAATGGGAAAATGGCTCTCTAAAAAGCTTTTGAAAGGCATAAGCCATGTAACTATTTCAAGGTGAGTAAGATATGAGAAAGAAAGAGTGAGCTTAAGTTATAGCTGCACTAAGTTTGGTTGAATATTGCAGAAGAATTCCTAAACAAATCCATGTTCAAATGCTTGCTAAAGGAACACGAGAATCTCTACTTATAGAAGTACTAGAAATGTTCAAAAATAAGACAGATGTGAAGATACCAGTGAGAATTTAGGTCTGTTCAATATATATGGTGAAAATATTAGATTAAATGATCATTAAAAAAATTTATTGCTGTGATCATTGCTCGTAAACTTACATTCATAGGTAATATAAAACTGAATACAAAGTTAATTTAACAGAAAATACTTGTTAATTAATATGTTTATAAGATAACAGTTCCAAAATTGTGCATAATGATTCCTTTGCACCCTGCAATTCATATAATTGAGTTATATCTCTAATTATCATTAACACATTATTGAAATTATAGGGATGTACAGTATTTTAAAAAATTATACTTACATTGAAGGAGATATGTTGGTTGTCTGTAGAGACATAATCTTGATACAATCATGTTCTAACTGTATGAAAAATTTGTACAAGTGGTCCTTACAACAGTTCATTTAATGACCGAAGTTACAATAGTGTTACGGACTAGGCAATTGCGCTAATTTAAAAGCTTAAATAGTTTTACTTCCACAGCAGGCTTGAAATCCTGCACTTCTGATTGGCCCGCCAGCAGCGGATCCTGATTGGTCGTCCTAGGTCGATCTGATTGGCTGTTAACGGGCGCTGCCGATTGGACGCCGCCAGCACGGCAAACTCAAAGCATTGGTTGTTATGACAGCAGCAAACTCTATAAAAGGGCTGCTGCTGCCCAAGTATTTTAGCTCTGTTCTGAAGTCACTAATAAAGAGTTGAGTCATTTTCCGATGCCTCGTCTCTGTTATTTGTGCCCACGCTCCGAACAGAACAAATAGCACTGAAAAAAGTGATCATTTTTCACACTTTTCCAGGATACCTGGTTCCCAAACTTCTGGTAGTGAAATTCTCTCCCACAGGACTTTTCCTATTGATGTTAGTAACTGGGCAAATTCATATAGGTAGTCTTTGACTTGCAACCATAATTGAACCCAACATTTCTGTTGCTAAGCAAGACAGTTGTTAAATGAATTTTGTCCCATTTTACAGCCTTTCTTGCCACAGTTGTTAAGTGAATCATTGTAGTTACAAGTTAGTAACACAGTTAAGTGAATCTGGCTTCCCCATTGCCTCTTGTTGGAAAGTCGCAAATGATGATCACATGACCCCAGGAAAATGAAACCGGCACAAATATGATCCAGTTGCCAAGCATCCAAATTTTGATCATGTGACCCTGGGAATGCTGCAGTGACTGTAAGCATCAAAAGCAGTGATAAATAACATTTGTCAGTGTTGCTGTAACTTCAAACAGTCGTTAAACGAATGGTTGTAAGTTGAGGAAAGGCAAGTACCACGGGAATTGTATTCAGTTGCATCAAGTAGACTTTGACCATGTAGGTCCTTCAGTTCAGAAAACATAACAATATCTGTACATTGCACCACCTAGCAGCTTAACTGCTGTATTTTTTTTATAATTGCAATTTCTGTACACTTTCCAAGCACATTGCAACTTAAACATTTGCAACAGTACGCATATCTTTCACGTTGAAGAGGATTCTCATTTCTAAACTTTGCGATAGAGAACACTTTTTTTTTTTTAACAGATTCCTTTCCATATGTATTCAAACTGGGACCTGCAGATCTAATTCTTGAATCCATTGTTTTATGATGATAACTGGTGAGCACATCACACGGCAGTGAAATGGAAATACAATACTATCATATTAGTTCCCATTTCAGATTCATATGTGCTTAAGTACCATAAAACAGGCAGAGATATGTGGAAACACATGAATCACTTCGTTTAATCTTTTAAATTTATCCCAAAGTTTGAACAGTAGGCGGTCTAGCACACTACTTCTTAATAATATTGGCAGATGGGTTGAAATTAGGTTCACAGTGATTTCTGAATTAAAGAGAGGAATGTACAAAAGTACAATTCAGTTACTAGATTGTAGTTATAAATGACAACACGTATGATACGCATCTGCACAGATGATTCATAGTTAAAAGGGAAAGAGAGAAGAAGAAAAAAGAAGTGGAACTGTTTTTATGAACTATGGGTGTGTTCACTGTAACATGCTCCAGGGTGTATTTCAACTTTAATGGAAAGAAATGAGGCGATGCGGAGATAAAGAAAGTAAATATATGTAAGAAAATTGCACTCCTGATCAAAAGAACATAGCAGTTCTAATTGCAGGAAGATCAATGGGTGAACTCTTAGATATTATGCTCTACTGTAGATTTTTTTAAAAATTATACAATAGTTCATCTGCATACATTGTCATCAAAGAGTATATAGGACAATTTTGTAAACTGTTTCATCAAATTAAAGAGTGACAAAGCTAATATGTCTTGTAAATTACTTTGATAAAATGTTTAGCTCCTGTTGAAGACACCGAGAGTTTGTTGTAAAGGTCAGAGTAAGTTGGTATGATGCAAGTTTTAAAGCATTTCTTAATCATCCTGCCTGAATTAATGTGTCAGGGACATACCTTTCAACTTCAAAGGATGTTCTCAGTTTAACATTTCACCATCACTTCAGATCCTTGAAATACATACTTTAGTTGTAATTTTAGAAAATATCATGATTAAATATGAATACTTTTTAAAATCTGTAACTGCTTTTTTAGTTGACAGATTAAATACATTGTTGAATACTGGCTGAATAGTAGAAACAGTAATTTGAACTTGATGCTAAATGAACATCAAGGAGCAGTGAATTAATTCTCTAAATTCCAAAGAAATATTGCCTTCAGTAGTACTGTCTACTACTTGAGTTGGATTTCATCAGCCACTTAACGCTTCAAAACTATTTCATTCTTTTTGGTATATAAATGTTGCATCTTTTTAAATGTAAGAAAGGTACTTTCTTATTTTGATTAGAGTAAACAATCTTTAGGGACTATTTGGATAACACTTTAGGGTACATTCTGTTTTGAGTTTACTTGTTTCATGACAATTTCAAAAAAGTTGCAGTTGAATGAGTTAGAAACGGGTAATGGAAACCGTTTGCTTTACAAATATATTCAAAATATAGCCTTTTATTTTCCTAACTGAAATGCTACTCTCACCATCTTCTAAGTTGTTTTTGTTTGGGAATTCAGTTTTCATTAATTCAGCCAACTTAGGTGATCAATAGTATTTGTATTTTTGACTAGAAAAATTCACCTAGTAAATACTAGAAAATTGGTAAATAAAATTGGTAACCAGTTAGATGTTTATTGCTAGCAAATTTGGCTTGCTGTCATAGATATTTTGATGGTAGTAAATCTACAGATTTATTAGCCTAATAGTCTTAGAATATTGGGTTGAAGATAAGAATTGGATGAATATAGATATAGTGAGCAAATATATAAATTGCTGGTAATTGTTGAGGTTTTATGTTACTTCAGTTACAGTCCAGCTGGATATCAATTTCTGGAAACCTTAAAACTTTTACTATAATTCATTTCTCTAAGGGAACACAAAACTGGCCTGAATAAGCAGCATTCTATCTTCTGAAGAGTTCATTCTGTGTTAATTGATAGATGAACATAGAATTCCATCCAGAGAGAAAGCAAAATAAACCATGACCAGGAATGTTTGAAGCTTCTTCTTTCTCACATCATTGGTCCAGGCAGTAGTAGCACACTGGTGATATATTTATCTTTGTACCAGGCAGATGAACCTGTCAATTTCAGAAAGAAAAAATTGTATTTTCTTACCTCCCTGTGCAACAGGAGTTATTTCTTCCGTGATTCATTCCATGCTCCATAGTTTTAGCAACTTGTTCGTTGCACGAACAACGAATGATAGTATCAGCAAACTAAGATGGTCAAAGATTTGAAAATTTCAGGAAAGAGTAAGAATTCTTGGCCACAGTAAGACATATGAAGTACAAGGAAGAAATGAAGAACCTAGAAGAATATAGGTAGTCCTCAACTTATGACCACAATTGAGCCCAAATTTTCTATTGTTAAGTGAGACATTTGTTAAGTGAGGTTTGGCCCATTTTACAACCTTTCTTGCCACAGTTGTTAAGTGAATCATTGCAGTTGATAAGTTATTAACCCAGTTATTAAGTGAATCTGGCTTCCCTGTTGCCTTTGCATGTCAGAAGGTCACAAAAGAGGATCATGTGACCCCGGGACACTTCAACTGTCATAAGTATGAACCAATTGTCAAGTGTCTGAATTTTGATCACATGTTCATGGGGATGTTGCAAAGGTTGCAATTGTGGAAAAAAGGTCGTAAGTCACATTTTTCAGTGCCATTGTAATATTGAACAGTCACTAAACAAACTGCTTTATGTTGACGACTACCTGTATTTCTATATTCTTCTGGAGAAGTGGTAAAACAATTCAAAGAGGTATCACTAGACAGGCTGAGAAGTTCATGTCCAAGGCAACCAGCTTCTCATCTGTTTTATCAAATGGGATTGTGGCAGTCTACTTACTGTCAAATGAAACAGTTCTGTAATATTGTAATAAAACAACCCCTGTGAAATCAAAATATCTTGTATTATTCAAATAGAAATTCTCTCATCTGCTCACAGGAGTCTACTTTTGTGAATGAATGAAATTTACAAGCAATTTGCAAGAGTAGCTATGATACCACCCAGAGGTGGTATTCAGCAGGTTCTGACCAGTTCTGGAGAACCGGTAGCAGAAATTTTGAGTAGGTCAGAGAACTGGCAAATCCCACCTCTGACTGGAGATTTTACAGTATCCTTCTCCTGCCATGCCCACCAAGCCACGCTCACAGAAGCGGTAGTAAAAACAATTGAATCCCACCACTGATACCACCTGTTCAAAAAAAAAAAAAAATCTACTGGATTATTGGAAATCCTGTAAATGAGGGTAAGAAGGATTTTTAACCTTGACAGATTTCTCTTAGACAATGTAATGGGGAATACTGACAATACTACAAATGGAATTACAGTCTGTTATTCTAAAATAAAGCCTGTGTTCTGTTTCTAAAGAACACATGGATTTCCATTCTTCCACCCACTCTTAAAATACTTGGAAGGAAGATAACAGTGAAAATCTTGACTGTGTTAAATAAATTGTTGCCCTGGCAATTTCCAGTCTCTGAATGGAGAAGTCTCACATGATTACTGCAAAATTTATCTTTTAAATCATATGAACTGCCTACCAATAAAAAAAGTACAGTATATATAAGCCAATATGTGGAATATTCCCATATCTGGTGGAAAATTAAGTGTCTAAGACATTCCTGGCAACTATATGTTGTACATCTACATCACATTTATTATACCACGAATACATTATGACATCTGAGGGTTTTTTTGTTACCCTCAGGGCTTGGTTGTTTTCTTGCAGGTGTTTCATTAACCTAACTATGTAACATCATCAATGTTACTAGGGAACACTAGAACAACCAAGCTCAGAGGGCATCCAAAGACCCCTCATTTTACCCGTGAACCACAAACATTCTTCTTTATTGGTATCATTATAGAGTCTATTCATTATAAAAGCAGTAACTTAGAGGATCAAAAGTAATATATTTTATTTAAACGTTATTTTCCCCTTTGCCATCTTCAGTATTTCTTCATAAAGATTTTTGTAAAAACAAGCAAGTCTTCAAATTTGGGTGATAACTGAAAATGTGAAACTCTGCTGGCTCTTTATCCATTTATAGCTGGATCTATATGTTTACTTAACCTGGTTTCTTGTTTATGTAAGATTTTTTTTAATCTTTGTCATTTAATTTGCTTGTTATTTCTTATGACCATGCTTGTGATTTATTGAAGAAAGAAGTTTTTGAGTAGAAAAAGCTGTGGGAATCAAGCAAATAAAAAAACAATAACCCCAGTTTTTGTTATTACTAGATTCTTTCTTATATATTGAGGACCAAATATGTTTATTGTGCACCTATAGGAAAGCATCAGATGGAGATTTGGAATTGTTCATTGTGTCTATGTAGCCTTGGCAAACTTAGTGCTTAAATATGGAAAATAATAACAATAACTTCTTACACTGTGCAGAATAACCTGTGGCATTGTTTAAGATAAGCAGTGGTTGGTTTATGGATAGGATTTACAGGACAGCAAAAGGAAAGTAAGATTCGAATTCTGTCTGATATTTTAGAAGGCCCGATCGTACCTCTTAGTTTATATAGCTTGTCGTCAAAACCAATAATTTTAAAATAGACAAATGCCTCTTTATGTCTTGGGAGATACAGGTAGTCCTCAGCTTAAGACCACAATTGGGCCCAAAATTTATTTTGTTAAGTGAGAAATGTTTTAAGTAAATTTTGCCTCAATTTATGACTTTTCTTCCCACATTTGTTAAGCAAATCACTGCATTTGTTAAATTAGGAACACGGTTGTTAAGTGAATCTGTTTTCATCATTGACTTTGCTTGTCAGAAGTTCACAAAAGAGGATCACACGACCCCAGAACACCACAATCGTCATACATATGAATCAGTTGTCAAGCATCTGAACATAAAATCACGTGACCATGGGGATGCTTTTTTAGTGCCACTGTAACTTTGAACAGTCCCTAAATGAATTATTGTAAGTCAAGGACTACCTGTATATTATTTCATGTCATTATTCTCTACTCTTCATCTTTAATAGTACAGTAGTGTTTGGGCATCTTAGACAGTGTGCCTAATGTTTTATGAAATCCTCAGTCCCAAGCCAAAGCAAACCGCTCTGCATTGATTCTTTCACCTGAAGACATATTGCAGAATTTATATGCAGCATGGTAAACAAATTTGGTTCAATCCAAGGAAATCTGCTGCGTTTGACTAATGTAAAACACAGGCAATGCATTTCCAATGTGGGAGATGAATTGAAAAATTGAAAAAAAATCTGCCCAGGGAATAGGACAATCCATGAAAGGTGCCAAAAATTGTGCGCATATTTGCACACACATGCTCGCGTGCCAGCACTCAGAAGGCAATGCGTGCCCCACACGTCCCCTACACATGCGTGCGTAACCCTCACCTCCCACTGCCCCCTTATCTGCACTATGCCTCACAGCTGATTTTGGCCGGTTTGAGGCCTTTTCAGCCTTCTAGAGGCTTCAGGAAGTCTTCTGCAGGCTTTTCAGGACGAAAACTAGGCCCATTTCATCACTTCCGCTGTTTCCAGAAAAACAGGAAATAATGAAACAGGCCTGGTTTTCGGCCTGAAAAGCCTGCAGAAGCTTTCCTGAAGCCTCTGGGAGATCTAAAAAGGACTCAAACCGGCTGAAAATCAGCTGTGAGGTGCATGCATGCGCAGTGAAGTAAGTTTGCCTGTAGCTTGTGTGCAAATGGCTCTGCGTGCCACCTGTGGCACACGTGCCATAGGTTCGCCATCACGGTAGTAGGGCTTTATACATTATAATTGCAAAACAGTGGCTTGATATCATTTCCTTAGTTTTTTTTTTTTTCATATGTCTACTTTATGAGTTCCAGCTGTGGCATTTTTCAAGGGGGGCTGTTTCTGTATTGGTCAGTGAAAATAATGAAGTAATTTAGTGATTTCACACATTCTGCCAGCAATAGCTTTTTAAAATTCTGTTTTATTGACTATACAACAGTTATAGGAATTTATGTAAGGCGCTAAGATGCAAACCATGGTTTACACTAATAAACATTCTCACAACATATAAAGTCAAAACTGGACAGTCCATATCATGCCCCTGTATTCAGTTATGTGCATGTGTGAATTATTCCAAGAATTATAGATACGAATTCATGAATTTTAAAATGGATAAGGCTAAAGGATGGACTGAAAAGTTTTTTAAAAAAATCCCAGGAAGAAAACAAAAGGCAAATTATGCCCATATTGTTATCAAGAGCATGGACTTGAACTTGACTTGTTTATTTGCTGTAATGAAAGGAAAATATCAGATGGCAACAGTGAGCATAGCAATCTTTATTTTGGACAGAGACTAGTGTCAAGTTTTGAGCATGGGCGAGAAAGAATGGAGACAAGTTTCTGAACAGTGAACTTCAGCTCTTTATTACATTATACTTGCTCAGTTTAAACAGTAGTAGAACCTGCCTTATATAGGCAACCCTTAAAACGATTACCCAATAACGAGCTAGGAACATTAGCTCTTGAACCAATAATACATTTCTGTTAAGGGCCAATCGGATTCCCCAGAATGGGCCAATCCGGTACGGCCGCTTAACAACCAATTAGAAGTGCAGGGCCAGAACCCTGCACTTGACTTTCAAGCTTATACTTTATTGAATTATATTACATACACAACACCCCTTCCCCCTGGCTTCTTAGTTCAGGGTGCAGTTACGTAGTCCTTTAAATAGGACGATTGTTTTTTAAGTCTTTTTTACTTCCGCTGTATTGGTTGGTTGCCGTCCTGCTGGGGCAGATTGATGTTTGGTAGCGGGGCTGCCTCCGGTTCAGGGTTTGCTTCTGTGATGTCGCCCTCATTTTCTGTACTCTCTTGAGGTGCAAACGTTTCTCCCTCCGGCTCAGCAGCCTGGGCTTCTGTTAGGTCGTCGTTCCCCTTGAACGGGTTTCCTAGGGCTTCATCTTCTTCCGTACCTCCCCTCCCCTCAGTTTGAATATAGGGGAGTTGTGAAGTGGCAGCTGCAAGGCGTGACCGTAACTGGTCGATATGCCGTTTGCAGAGTTTATTGTCACGGCATTGCACAAGGTAGGATCTGGGGCCGGTTACACGTACTACCGTTGCTTCCACCCACAACGGGTCGCCCGATAAGTTTTTTGCATACACCAGGTCTCCTACCTGGAAGGTGCAACATCGGCCGCTGGATCCTAATGGTTTTTCTGGTTCATAAGCAGGGTGCAACCGGTCAAGGTGGGAGCAGAGCTTTCGTCCCATTAACAGTTCAGCGGGCATCTTGTTGGTGACACTATGTGGGGTGATGTGCTGCAAGAAGAGGATTTGATTGACTTTGTTGTCAATGTTATCATATTTTACCTTTTGCAAGGTTTTCTTTACAAATTGGACCATGCGTTCTGCTCGGCCATTAGTCGCAGGATGCGCTGGCGAGGTGAGCGCATGGCGGATGCCGCGGTCGGCAAGGTACTGCTCGAATGCGAGTGCCGTAAATTGTGGGCCGTTATCGGATACCAGGACGTCTGGTAATCCGTGGGTTGCAAAGAGTCTGTTTAAAATCTTGATGACTGCCTCGGAGGTTGTAGTAGTCATGTGATGAATCTCGAGCCAATTCGAGTAGGCATCGACGGTAAGCAGGAAGGTGTGGCCCTTGGTTGGCCTCGCGAAGTCCAAGTGAATTCGGGACCAGGGTCCACATGGTGTCTCCCATTCGGTAGGCATTTTGGAGGGGCATTGCTGACTTCTTGGCATTTGGGACAAGCTTTAACCCAATGTTCGATTTGCTTGTCAATGCCCGGCCACCATGCGTAGCTTCGTGCAAGGGCTTTCATTCGCACGATACCGGGGTGGCCATCGTCCAAGGTTCTTAACAATGTCTTTTGGAGCCCTTCTGGAATAACGACTCTATCGCCCCAGATGACACAGCCTTTTTGGGAGAAGAGCTCGGTCTACCGAGACTTGAATGGTGTGAAGTCCTTAAGCAATTGGTCCAATGGCCATCCGCGCTCTACCCAGCCCAGGACGTGTGGTAAGGTGTGGTCGCGTTTAGTTTCTCTCGTGATGTCTCTAGCAGTCAGTGGTTGCGAGTTGAGCGCCTCGATTTGCAACGAGGTTACCGTTGGTGCCGGATCGTCGAGAGTCTCTGGAAGCGGTGCTCGGCTCAATGCGTCGGCGTGGGGAATGGCTTTCCCCGGGCGGTATTGCAGCCAATAATTATAAGCAGCCAAGAACTCTGACCATCGGGTCATTCTAGGGGATAATATGTAGGGAGTCGGCTTATCTCCGGCTATTATCCCTAGCAGCGGTTTGTGGTCAGTTACAATAGTAAAAGGCCTGCCATACACGTATTCGTGAAATCTTTTCACAGCTGAGACGATTGCAAGGGCCTCTTGATCAATTTGTCCATAGTTTCGCTCAGTCTTGGAAAGAGTCTTAGAGAAATATGCAGCAGGGGCTTCGTTCCCGTTAGGCAGTATGTGGCTCAAAATGGCGCCTACCCCAAAAGGTGATGCATCACAGGTTATAACTAAAGGCAAGGTCTCATTATATTGCATGAGTACAAAGTCAGAAGTCAGCAGTTTTTTAACATTTCTAAACGCTTGCTCCTCACGGTAACCCCATAACCAAATTGCCCTTTTATCTAATAATCGCTGTAACGGCTCAGCGACAGTTGCTTTGTGTGGTAAAAACACATTATAGAAGTTGATGAGGCCTAGGAATGCCTGGAGATCGGCCTTGTTTTGCGGCCTGGGAGCAGTTTTGATCGCTTTTAATTTACCTTCGGTCGGGTGAATGCCCTGGCTATCAATTAGGTACCCTAAGAATTCAACACTGTCCATGCATAATTTACATTTATTTGTCTTAACCTTCAGACCGGCTTCTTGAAATTTTCTTAGGACCAATTTTAATTGGTCCTGTAAGATTGTTTTTGTTGGGGCTGCGATTAACACATCGTCAAAATAAGGGACCACGCCCTTAATTCCCTGTAATAGCCTCTTCTTAAGGCTCTGAAATATCCCTGGGGCGACACTAACCCCGAATTGCAACTGGGTACATTTAAAGGCACCCCAGTGCGTCACAATAGTTTGGGCCTGTGCCGTTTTTTCATCAACTGGCAATTGTTGATATGCCTGAGCTAAATCCAATTTAGCGAAAACTTTCCCGCTCTCCAGGGAATGGAGGAGGTGCTGCACCACCGGAACTGGATACGCATTTTGCTGGAGGGCGTGGTTCAAGGTGGCCCGGTAGTCCCCACAAATTCGAATTGACCCGTCTGGCTTAATGGGTGTTATAATAGGGGTTTCCCAAGAGGAGTGATCGATAGGTTTTAACACCCCCTGAGCTATCAGTTTGTCGAGTTCCTCGTCTATTTTAGCCTTTAAGGCAAATGGGACTCGACGGGGCTTCAAGTGAATGGGAGCCACTTTGGGATCTAAGCTAAATGAGATCGGGGTCCCCTTGTACTCACCTAAACTGTCCGCGAAGACGTCCCTGAACTCAGAGATAAGGTCTTCCTTCCAGTCACAGCCACCGATTCGTTTTACGCCGGCCACTTCAATGCCAAGTGGCGTGAACCATTGGAGGCCCAGCAAACTAGGCCTATCGCTGTCGATGACTGTCAACGGTAAGTACGCCGTGTGCTTCTTGAAGGAGACTCGGACTCGGCAGGACCCGACGACGGGGATTCGATTCCCCTGGTAGTCCTTGAGGATGAGGCGTTGGAACCGGAGGTCTTGGCGTTGAATTGTGGTGATGAGTTGCTTGAGTGTTCTCCACGACACCATCGAGAGAGATGATCCCGAATCGACCTCCATGTGGCAAGGCTGATTTTCGATGGCTACCGTTACCTGGATTTTCTTAGTGTCCAGGGTTGAGGCGTGACCGATAGTGAAAGTATGGTGAGCCTCTTCTCTCTGCAACGGCCGATTTCTGTAGGATTGGGTTGCTGGCGTTCGCCTTATAGGATGGTTTCCTGTCGATTGGCGATAGTTGGTGCCTTTTGAGGCCTGGCTGGGTCCTGGCAAGCTGCGGCAGACCCGTCCGATGTGGCCTCGTTTCCCGCACTCATGGCAGAGTGTGTCGCGGAACTTGCATTCAGACCTGGCATGGTTGGCTCCACAGCCAGCGCAAGGGCGTACAGGCTTCGGGTAGTGGTCTTGATTGGACTGCAGTCGATGGACCCCTTCTTCGTCGCTTTCTGACGATGAAGAGAGGTCCTCGTGGTGTGTCGTCGCGAGCTGTCCCTCTGCGCTAGGTGAGATTTCGCTGGCCGGTGGTGGCACCGGAGCGCGGTTTCGGCGTAGTTGTGCAGCCGACTTCTTGGTTGCCTCTGTCGCGGTAGCATCGGCAATGGCGTCGGCAAGGCTGATGTTGCCCTTTGCCATCAGCTTGCTTTGGACGCCCGGAGCATCGAGTCCAAGGACTATGCGATCTCTCAATGCCTCTTTGAGGTTGGTGGAACTGCAGAGGCCTCCTAAGTTGTGGAGGTCTGCTATGAAGTCGGCCACGCTTTCTCCCTTTCGCTGGTTTCTTTGGTAAAACTCGTGGCGTCTCACGAGTGTAGGCATGGTAGGAGCATAGTGGGCTCGCAGGATAGGTTCGAGGTCATCCCAATCCATGGCCTTCACTTCTCGGGGTTTGGCTAGCGCTTTAGCCATCTTAAATACAGTTGGACCGCAATGCGTCAGGAAGACCGCCCGTTTCTTTCCTGGTGTGGCGTCCTTCAAATTGTTCGTTTCAAGAAACATTTGGAAGCGATCCATATAGGACTCCCAGTCCTCCTGTGTCGGATCGAACGGAGCGGGTGGTACGATGCTGCCGGATATGGTTCCATTGTTGGCGCCGTCTGTCACATGCTCGGTATTGCTTCTGGGTTCCGTTGGTTCAGTTGTCTCCATATCCCACCTTTGTCGCCAGTGTCAAGTTTTGAGCATGTGCGAGAAAGAATGGAGACAAGTTTCTGAACGGTGAACTTCAGCTCTTTATTACATTATACTTGCTCAGTTTAAACAGTAGTAGAACCTGCCTTATATAGGCAACCCTTAAAACGATTACCCAATAACGAGCTAGGAACATTAGCTCTTGAACCAATAATACATTTCTGTTAAGGGCCAATCGGATTCCCCAGAATGGGCCAATCCGGTACGGCCGCTTAACAACCAATTAGAAGTGCAGGGCCAGAACCCTGCACTTTACTTTCAAGCTTATACTTTATTGAATTATATTACATACACAACACCTAGCATAATACTATAGAGGTATAATTCAATACCATTTTAATTCTAATTAACTACATAGTCATCTGTGTAATATATAATCGTTTGTAACATTTGCTGATTTTTTTTTTTAAATTCCTGTCGATTTCTTATGAGCTGCAAGATATACACCAAAGCATTTTTGTACATTATTTTTTTTTTCCCAAATTTTTATTAATTTTAAAGATAAAACAACACATCATTAACCATTAAATACATAAACACATAAAACCTCTTAACATTGTAAATCCTTACAAGTCAAACAAAACATTATTTTTATACAGCGTAATTCCAATTTATCCCATCTCCATATGGACACACAAATATCTTTCAGCAAATTTCTCATTATTTCTCTTTACTCCTATTCAATTTCATTTCTCTTCCATATTTATCCATTTTATAGTCATCATATTCTTTTCTTTCTGGCTTGTTTAAATTATTCTCATCAAACATTCCTCCAAGGTTTTATTGATTCTTTTTTCCTTTTTTTTTATAAAAAAATTTTTTTGTTAGTTTTACCATAAACACAATACACAAACATACAAACACAAAACATAAACAAAACTGAAAGATCTTTTCTGAAGGTTGTCTGTTCCCGGGTTAAAACTCTTCACACAGACACAAATTCAAACATCATATTCAACCCATATCTCCTTCCATATCTTATTATTATTTTCTTTTTTATATATATATATATAAACCATTTTTATCAGTTTTATAAAAACAATGCACAAAGAATCAAGGCATAGCAGCTTATAAATTCTTTTCTAAGAAAAAATAATAATAAAAGACCAATAAGGCATAACATTTCCAGATTATAATATCAATATTTCATATAATATTAACTTCATATCTTGTCCCTACTTCTCCTTTCCATCCAAATTATTTATTAATTAAAATTTTATTGCCTTTTATCAATATACAAAATCCAAAAAAAAAGCATATATATCCTTCCATATCTTATTACCATTTTCAACAACATTCTTTGTTTGTTCTATTTCCAATTATCCATTCATCTTTTTTTCTTTTACTATACTTCTCCTGTACACCAATTGGAGTAACATCTATAACTCATTACCCTAACTTAAAAATACTACATATAGCAATCTTTCTTGGGATTCTGTTTAAAAGATTCTAAAATTACATAATAAATTTTATATTCTAAATATACATATAAAAACACACTCTTATATACCCTCCAGAATCCCTCTTTTAATCTAAATTAAATTCACCCATTGTCTCTAAATAAACTTTTTTTCTTTAAGTCTTGCTTCCCCCCATTAAGGCTTCTCCTCCCCCCCTCTCTCTCTTGCTTATTCTTCTCCTTGCCCTTTCTACCCCTTTGCTTTTTCCCTTCGCTTTTCTTACTCCTTTTCCTTTGCTTTCTAACCTTGCCTCCATCTTTTCGCTCATTTTTCTCTCTTTTGGTTGTTTTTATAATTCTTAAAATCCCCTTTTTCTTATCCTTTTTCTCCTCCTCTCCGGAAGGGACCCATTGTTCATCAAAGATGGCTTCTTCTTCCTCTTCTTCCTTGTCCCAGTCCTTCTGCTGCGTAATCAACTTTTCAACAGAGCATAACGCCATTTCTAAGAATTGAAACAAAGCGCCCAAAGTATCTTCTTTTTTATATTTTTGATATTCAATCTCTAGTTCATCCACAAACGATGCCATTATAAAAAGGGAAACTTTTTCCAAAACAACCACAAGTATTTTTAATCAAAGACAATCAAAAGCAATTAAAAAAAAAAAAAGTTCCAAAAGTTAATACTTTTCTTCCTTCTTCTCTTTCTCTTTCTGGATTAATTTTTAATCAAAGAGGTCCAATTACCATATATCTTCCTTTGGGATCCACAAAGACGTTCTAGACAATCTCCTCCTTTTTCAGCTTCTGCTCCAATTTTTTTTTCTCCCTTCCCACTTGCAATGACAATTTTAAATAATCAAAAATCCATACCTCCAGCAAAGATTTTCCAATTTCTTAAATTTTTCAATGTCCAAAAATCCCTTTGTCTCTTAGCTTCAACTTTCAAAGCAATCCACTTTCAATGTCTAATATATCCAAATATTTCTGCTATTTCCGTGGGGTGGGAGAGTAAAAAAAAAAAAAAGTTCCCTTTAACAGCTTCTCCGCCGCTTTTCGCTCTTCTTAGGGATACAATGTATCCTCCAGCAATTCAAGCAGCTCAATTCCAGGCAATTTAAAAGGTGTTACTTGACCCGGCTCAGACAGAACTTTCACTCTTCACACTTCCTCCAGCACAGTTCTTACCCGGTTGCTGGCTTCTTCGTGGCGGCCATTGCTGACCGCCGCTCCACCGCCTTGGGAAAAAGGGGTTTTCCCGGAGAAGGGGGGGGGTCTGCGACACCCCCACCTCCCTATCCGACTCCCCTCTCTCTTCAGCTGTCCCTACAGGGCAGCCATATCCCCCTGACCCATCTGGATCGGGGGTACCTCGACGGCTAGCACAGCAGGAATCGCGAGCTGTCGCGAATTCCTGCTGCCCCGAAGCCACGCGAAACCGGAAGTCCCCGCATTTTTGTACATTATTGAGCAATTGTAATTTATGAATTTTAACATTTGCAAGCAAGCTTGATTAATATGATCTGATAGAATATAACATGCTTCTGTATGATGGGCATTGAAAAAGAATTGGATTAGAGCTGATTCAGCTTTTTGAGTCCTATGAAGATGTTATTGTTCCAGGGATGAGATGATCTCATGACCCCTTTCTCAGTCAGCATGGGCACAAAGCATTCAAACACTTCTGTATTTTGGGACTTCTTGTCTGGATTTTTTAATAAATCTAGTTGACAAAGAGAAACTGCTTTCAAGTGGCACCTACAAAATACAATGGGCTAGTTTAAATGCCAGGCTAAAGTTTTGAGGCACTAGTTTCATCTCATGAAGTACTACATTTATAAGTTCTAGAAAGAAAATACTCTAAACAAGAAGAGACTTTTATTTTCTGGTTAACACGGCAGCATATAACCAGCTGTGGACAGAAATGGTTGTCTAGGCAAGCCCTGTGCAAAAATTGCTTAATCATCTCTTATGCATGCTGCATTTCTATTGTAAAGTCAAAAGGGAACTGCCAGTCATTTTAATGTAGGCTTGACTGTTCTCTAGGATTTCTGTACATTGCTTTTGCCAAACAGTTTCCAAAGAATTAGGTTATTTAAATGCTAGGATGGAGTAGATGATGATTTGCTAATTTTTCAAAAAAGTTCAGTTGAATGGAAGTTTACCTGAAGGCTACAGATGCATGTATAACATGCTTAAATGACTCTCTGTACTAGTGAAATAATTGTTACCTACATTGTATTTCAAAAGACCATATATTACATTCGTATATTATTCAGTACTCCTTGTATTGGATTTGTGAGAATGACATGGTATAACTTTTCTAATTGCAGTAGTTAATTGGAAAGACTCCCTTAAAAGTTATATTCTTAGTTAATTAAAAAAATGTTATTTCGTTTGAATACCCCTTTAGAATGAATTTAGATAAGAGTCTATTCTCCTCTCCCCTTTTTCTCCTAGGGCAGCTGAAAAAAACATTTGTATTCTGCAACCTCTAAATCTCCTTAAATCAGAAGTCAGGGTAGGTAAACATTCTAAGGTGCAGTTGATGTTTTAAAGTGCCCGTTCCAAAAACTTTTTTTTTTTTTTGCCAGCTATCAATATTCTGCCTGCCTTCAGGAATCTGCCCTTGAAGTACAAAGCCATATGTTTTAAGAAAGGTTAAGTATTCAACAAGCTGTATATTTAACCCTTAATAGGCAAGCTAGGAAGATACTTACATAGCTGCAAATGTGAGAGAATGTAGACTGATGAACAGCTAACCATAAAGAGAATTACGTAAGTATGTATAAAATTTTACCAATAGCATACCTAATTTTATTTCCTTCATTAAAATTTTGACTATAAAATTAAGATTCCAGTTGAAAAATGATCTGTGGTTTATACTCAAGTTCCTGGACTTGAACAATCAACTCTCTGGACTTGAACAATCAACTTAAAATCTGTTCATGCAGTATTCACTTATGAAATATACAACATTTTAAACAGAGCTTCAGAGATATTCAAACTTATAGTTAAAACTATAACTATATAATTTTAATAGTTGTAGTTCTATTATATACTGTAATTCTATTCTTGAACTATACATAGTTCTATAATATATACTATAATTATAGTTCTATAATGTTATGGAAAAAGAACTTAATTCTTCAGTCTTCTTTCCTATCTGGTTTACCTTGAAGAGCCAATTTTGCCCTTAGTATTGTCACAACATCCCCATAGTCACACGCTTGCCATTTGTGCAGTTTGCAAGCAGTGCACATTTACAATGGTCACAGCATCCTCGCCATTTGCAAGCCTCACAACTGGCTTCCAAAGGCAAAGTCAATGGAGAAACATGCAGTAATTTGCAAATTGTGGTCATGGGATGTTGCACTTGGATGATTTGCTTAATGACCTTTGTGGAACTAATGTTGTAAGTCCAGCACAATCATGTGATATTTCACTTAGTGATTGTGTTGCTTAATGAAAGAGTCGATTGTCCCCAATTGCAGTCATTGAGCACTACCTATATTTATCTAATTGTTCCTTTCAGTGATTAAAAAAATAGTGTTAAGTTTTTACAGTAACTGTGAAAGCAGTCATCACTGTTCATACATGACACAAAATTTTGCAATGTTCAGCTGTCAGTCCATTAGGATAAGAGCTTGGAAAGAAGTCAGAAAAACAAAGCATATCAGACCTTTTAAAATGACTTAAAGCAAGACTTAAAGTTTGGATGGCCTTTCTTTATTTTCAGGTTTTTGTCTGTTTTGTAAACACCAATATTAGAGAGTGTTGAGAACTTTTGTTGCAAGCTTAAGTCAATGTCTGCTCGACCAAAATGTATTGAGTATTTGACATAAAGGGAGACAGGTGTGAAACTTTGATTCCTGGTCAAATAGCAATTAGTTATATTGGAAGTGTGATTCTTTTCCATAGTATCCCTAATGCTTTGAAACATCAACACCATTTCTCTTGAAAAATCATTTCCTTTCTCCCTGATGGAGCATCTTGTCCTAATTTAATAAGTTCCACTCTTACTCAAGTCCAAAAACAATATATTTCAGTCCAATGTTACTCCCCAGAAAGTTCAATAATCATATTTCTTTACATCTCAAACTTCCGCAACTCAAAAATCATTTTGCTTTACTTAAAATCTTCCTTGTTAAATTATTATGGCACCAGTAGTTGAATCTTGAAACCGTTTAGGTTTTTTGTCAATCGTTTGAACAAAATAAGTAAACTTTGTTAGCATTTACATTTTACATCAGGAATTACTAATTTTTTTTAACCATCATATGTCCCTTTAATATAATTTTAATGTACCGTATATACTCGAGTATAAGTCGACCTGAATATAAGCCGAGGCACCCAATTTTACCACAAAAAACTGGGAAAACTTATTGACTCGAGTATAAGTCGAGGGTGGGAAATGCAGCAGCTACGTTAAATTTCAAAAATAAAAATAGATACCAATAAAATTACATTAATTGAGGCATCAGTGGGTTAAATGTTTTTGAATATTTATTGCAAAGAAAAACAGTAAACTAGCTCTGTAAGTGGAAAAGAGAGCCAACAAAACCAATATGGTATCAACAATAACTTTAAAAGTACAAAAACCTTAGCTCAGTCAGCAACCAAGCTAAAACACAAGAGTTAAAATCCTTCAAAACTGGATTCCTCATCATCATCTGTATGTCCAAACTCTCTCCCTTGCAAGAAAAAAGCATGTGTATGTGCTGCATGTACATCCTGTTTTGGAGAGCCACCATCTCTTTCACAGCTCTCCCTCATGCCTCCATGGCATGTGCACACATGCCATGGCTCAGTAGTAGGTCAACATACAGATGTCACACTAGGTTCCTCCTCAAAAGGAACATCCAACCTTTCTTGAGAAGTACAAACTTCATCTGTTCAGGATTGTGGTGACAAAGGTGAAGGAGGATGGGGCTGAGAGAAGGGAAGGGAAGAAAAGATCATTGACAGGGAGAAAGACAGGGAGAAACACCTGGAAGTGTGAGCCCTTGAGTTTCCTTAGGGAAGACCAGACAACAAGGGGAGAGGAGAGGAGGAGGAGAAGGAGGAGAGTTAAACAAAAAGAGTGGGAAGCCAACTCACGCGTGCCATCTAAGCTAGGGGGAAGCGGGGCTTTCTCCGCCTGCTGCTGCCAGAGGCGTGCGGGGGGGGAATGCGGGGAAAGGGGGTTCGTGCCGAGGCTCTGCAAGCGATTACCAGATTTGCAGCTCTGTTTGTTGGTGAAGCTGGAAGCGCGCCTGTTAATGGGGAAGGAGAGCCCGCAGCTCCGAAAGTCTTTGCAGCATTGGGGACTGAACAGGAGAGCCGCAAACGCCGCGCTCCCCAGGAAAGGGCGGCCCTCTTTCACTCGGCGGCTCCCGCCACGGCGCAGCCAGGCACTTTGTCTCGCTGCCCCCGGAGCAGCTCTTCGCCACTAGGGTAGGGGGCGGAAGAGGCTGCCTGAGCCTGGCGGTTTGTTGGCAAAGCTGGAAGCGCACCCGTTAATGGGAAGGAGAGCCCGCAGCTCCGAAAGTCTTTGCAGCATTGAGGACTGAACAGGAGAGCCGCAAACGCCGCGCTCTCCAGGAAAGGGTGGCCCTCTTCCACTCGGCGGCTCCCGCCACGGCGCAGCCAAGCACTTTGTCTCGCTGCCCCCGGAGCAGCTCTTCGCCGCTAGGGTAGGGGGAGGAAGAGGCTGCCTGAGCCTGGCGGTTTGTTGGCAAAGCTGGAAGTGCACCCGTTAATGGGGAAGGAGAGCCCGCAGCTCCAAAAGTCTTTTCAGCGTTGGGGACTGAACAGGAGAGCTGCAAACGCCGCGCTTCCCAGGAAAGGGCGGCCCTCTTCCACTCGGCTCCCGCCACGGCGCAGCCAGGCACTTTGTCTCACTGCCCCAGGAGCAGCTCTTCGCCGCTAGGGTAGGGGGCGGAGGAGGCTGCCTGAGCCTGGCGGTTTGTTGGCAAAGCTGGAAGTGCACCCGTTAATGGGGAAGGAGAGCCCGCAGCTCCAAAAGTCTTTTCAGCGTTGGGGACTGAACAGGAGAGCTGCAAACGCCGCGCTTCCCAGGAAAGGGCGGCCCTCTTCCACTCGGCGGCTCCCGCCACGGCGCAGCCAGGCACTTTGTCTCACTGCCCCCAGAGCGCATGCGCTCTTCGCTGCTAGGGTAGGGGGCAGAGGAGGCTGCCTGAGCCTGGCGGTTTGTTGGCGAAGCTGGAAGTGCGCCCGTTAATGGGGAAGGAGAGCCCGCAGCTCCGAAAGTCTTTTCAGCATTGGGGACTGAACAGGAGAGCCGCAAACGCCATGCTCCCCAGGAGAGGGTGGCCCTCTTCCACTCGGCGGCTCCCGCCATGGCGCAGCCAGGCACTTTGTCTCGCTGCCCCCGGAGCAGCTCTTCGCCGTTAGGGTAGGGGGCGGAGGAGGCTGCCTGAGCCTGGCGGTTTGTTGGCGAAGCTGGAAGCGCGCAACGCAGGAGCTCGCAGGGGCCCCGGGCGCCTGTTAATGGGGAAGGAGAGCCCGCTTGGGGTCGCCTGTGTGGCCCTCAGTGGGTAGACAGCCGCGGCGGCGATGCTGCCCTGGAGGCGCGATCGGTTGCAGCCATGCCAGCACAGGCCAGGCATGGTGCCGTAGCGGCTGACTCGAGTATAAGCCGAGGGCGGGTTTTTCAGCACAAAAAATGGGCTGAAAAACTCGGCTTATACTCGAGTATATACGGTACTCACCTCTCTTAAAAATACAAACACCAAAATGAATATAACTGAATGAAAGCAATACAATGAAACTTTGGAAAAGGTGGATTTATTGTAAAAATAAAAGCTTCTTCACACTTCCTTTGGATTCTCTGCATTTCCTCAAGGGAGGTATCCCTCACAGTTTGGGAAACCCTAGTTTAGATGATGAAGAATTCTGTATTTTGCCAAACTACATAGTATTTTATTAATAAAGGAGAATAATTGTGGCTCAGGGTTGACATGAGAGCTCCATGAGAGACTAGCACTGATGATGTGGTAAATTGGGTAACGAAACATCTGCAAGAAACCAAGCAAGCTCAGAGAGCACTAAGGAACCTCATGGTATTTTATTTCCAGCAGAAAGATATTAAAATATGAGTGAACTAGTGTTCACCCATATTTGTGTTCTGAAATAGATCAACTCGAAATTGTCTCCAGATATTTTTTTAGTAAGGGGTTAATGAACTCTCTTTGACTCTTACATTAATATTTGAAACTGCCTGGCAGTTCATCTTGTTTACAAGTAAACATATTTCTTTTCTATTCACCCATTTGACCGTTACATCATTACAAAGAATGTTAAGAAACTGCTGAATTTCATTTGGAAATAGGTTTAATTAAGGTTATCATACAAAATTCCAAGCAATCCTTAAATGGCAATAAAGACATAGAAAAAGCTGCAGTTCCTTGCTGTATCCTTTAATGTCTGTGATTATCTTGGGTTTTGAACTATAAATATGATAGCCTAGATTTATTGCAAAACATTTTATAAATATTATTCTATTGCATAATGATTTATAAATACCAACATTTTTATTAACTGGATAGATTAGAATCCACTGTTAATAATCAGCTAAGCATGCCTTTCTTTTAACAGGAAAAATACTTTTCCCCTTGTGACTATTAAAAAGCTTTCAATTTCCAAATTGAGGACTAGATCCTATTTTTTCTTACTCCCTGGATCACTGAATTCCTTGATCCACCAAGTTCAATTGACTTCTGCAATTCTGACTTAAGCAGCTCAAAGTAACTTTGATAGCCTTTGCACGTTTCTCCTTAATGTCTTTTAATTTCATCTAGAAATTAATTGACATTCTTGCCATCAATTATCACTAGTATTCATAAAATCTATGCATATTTTGTCATAAAATTGAAATGGCCAATATTGTTCACATTGAAGGAAATATTCTGATATTAGGTTGCTGGTTCACAGAACAATCGCTTACTGCCATCTTAGTTGAATTGTTGTGCTAACGCTATCATTCTGGTAATTAAACCCAAAGAACTTTGGTGACTGAATTTGCAACCTGAAACCTTCCCTGGATGTCAGATACAATTTATGTTACATCAGTCAACCCAGGTTATTTCAGTCATATGGTGCCAGCCCCCCAGTGACAGGATTAAATATGACAGCAAGATCCAAACTGATCATATTGCTTATTACAAAATGGAATCACTTTTCTGATTCCTTTGTGCTTAGAGGAAAAGAAGAAAACGCACTCACACTTCAAACAACACAGGTCAAAAATTGTGGGCCGAAGTGCATGTGTTGCTTATCCAATATCTGTTCCGCTTGCAGCTAACAATAACATTAGCAGAATATTTCATTCTCAGAAACGGCATACCTAAATATGCACTATGAAATATGAAATTGGAAGCTTTCTACAAAGTACATTTTTGTTATTAGCAGTTGCTGTTTCTTTGTTATAAGCAGTTGCAATTGTTAATAACAATGTGAATTAGGTGTGAGCAGTAGAAAGCTTATGTATCTAATAGGACATTTGCTGAATGTTGATGTACATATATAATTATAAGTAAACAGTATAATTAATTTTACATATTTAGTAGTCAGTTACTCTGGGCTTCTTGAGATCAGTACCAAGATCATGTTGTAGCATCCCCTTGGTCACGTGAACAAAATTTGGATGTTTGACAACTGACATATATGTATGACAGTCACAGTGTCCCAGGATCTTGTGATCACTTTCTGGCAAAAAAAGGCAATGGGGAAACCAGATTCACTTAAGAACTGTGCTACTAACTTAACAACTGCAGTGATTCACTATCTGTGATAAGATAGATCGTAAAATGAGGCAAAATTCACTTAACAGCTGTCTTGCTTAACAATGGAAATTTTGGGCTCTGTTTCATCCACCTCAAACTTATTTCTCGGTTTATTTTCTGAAGATTAGCAACCTAGTTTCCTAGGTAAAGACTCCTAGATAGAAAACTCATGAAACAGCAATGAATGCTGTACAATAGGCATGCCACAACTATGAAAACCTTAAGGACTCTTCCCAATCTACCCTGTCCATATTGTAAGGACTCTCCCCAAGGACGGCAAGTGTAGATCTTGGCCAACATAAACCTTGCTCACCCTTGAAACGGAAAGACAAATAAGCAAGAAAGTCATTCTTATTTTGTTACAATGGAAGAAGTGGATCTTGTCCATTTCGTTTGTTGAAATCTGAAGTTTATAATGCTCCCCAGTGGTGGGATTCAAAAAAATTTATGACCAATTCTATGGGAGTGGCTTGGTGAGCATGGCAAGGGAAGGATACTGCAAAATCTCCAATTCCATTCCTAGGAGAAGATTACTGCAAAATTACATTCCCTCCCCACCCCACTAACCTGCTTTCCAGCTCCATTCTCCTGTGCAAGTCCACAAAAGAAGACCCAGCCAATCATCTGGGACTCGGGAGGCAGATAACAGATGGGGGCCAGTCAGAGGTTCTCTGAACTACTCAAAATTTCCGCTACTGGTTCTCCAGAACTGGTTAGAACCTGCTGAATACCACCTCTGATGCGCCCTCTATAGAGAGTGTTCCTGGAATGAATGAATGTAGAATGAAGCACAGAAACCAAAAAAAACGAAGCAACAAGAAGCCCTGAAATTCTTATCTGCTACTTCTGAAATTTTCACCAGACATTAAAAACTTCTCTCAATACACTGCAACTTAATATAGGAGAAAGTTTCACAGTTCACTTTTTAATAAATTTTGTGGCCTTTTTCTAACCTGCTAAGGAAAATAGGCGATATCCCAATGTTCTATAGAAGGTCAGCAAAAGGACAGGCATACTACTTTAGGCTAGTAATATAGCAGTATGTAACTTTAGTTTGATGTTGTATGGTAAAGCACTAATTGGATTCTGCAGGAGGCTGCTAACTTGAAAGGCCTATAAAATCCGCACAGCCAAGGTAAGCATACTTTTTTCACAGCAACCTGAGGGGGGGGAAATCATTCTTTTAAAAAATACTTTCATTTGTTTTGCATTTTTTTGGCACCGTTTCTTTTCAGAGACATTTAAAACAAAGTCATAAACTGTGTCACTCCCACTCTATGAGTTCCTTCTACACACGAAAACCTTTAGTTCCTCCTCTTCTATCAATACCCTTACCATAGAGGAAATAGATCAGAAATTAATATTCCTTAGTCAGGGCTGACTTTTGGGGTCTTCATAGATATGCCTATTCAGTTTTCTTGTCCTCAAAAAAGTACAGGAAACTTGACTTATGACCACAGGTGCCCAAAATTTCTGTTGTGAAGTGAAACATTTGTTAAGTGAGTTTTGTCCCATTTTACAACTTTTCTTGCCACAGTTGTTAAATGAACCAATGCAGTTGTTAAGATAGTAATACACTTGTTAAGTAAATCTGGTTTCTTCAATGACCTAGCTTATCAGAAAGTAATGACATGATCCAAGGATACTGCAACCAGTCATAAATATGTGTCATGCACCTGGTGGAGACTGACTGAGTCAGAGGAGGAACAGCTGAAAGGGAGTGGAAGAGTGGCTCCAGAGATTGTGGAGGAGGCTGGGGAAGGGCAGAGGCCGGCTGGGCAGTCAGAGGAGGACCCAGGCCCATCCCCTAAAGCACTGCAGGGAGGAAAGAATAAGGACGAGATGTGATCTACTCAGGAGAAGAGGTCCTTGATCCTCTTCATAGCTACAACTGTGACAACTGAATAAGAGGACATACATGTGTATGGGAAAACGCTGGAAACAAAACGTGAAAATATTTCTAGTTTATGGTTCCTCTCTGAGTTTGGCATCCTTTCCAGTGTGTATTATCTGTGAATGTCCTCCAGCCCTTATCTTGCCTGGTTTATGTTGCTTTTTCCCTTCTTGTAATTGTTTGTGTGGGAGTTTTTTGTCTTACGTCAAGAATATTCGGAGCTTGGAAGCAAAGTGAAGGAATGAAAGGGGCTTCACTTGTTTTCTGTGACCATTTATTTTGTTTCCCACCCTGGGTCATCACAAAATGAGTCAGTTGCCAGACACCTGAGTTTTTATCACATGACCATGGGGATGCTGCAGCCGTCATAAGCGTGAAAAACGGTCACAAGTCACTTTTTTCCGTGCCATTGTAACTTCGAACATTCACTAAACGAACTGTTGTAAGTCGAGGACTAGCTGTAGTGTGCCTTTATTCAATATTATTTTCAGCTTCCTAGTCTAACCTATTGCTTGGTATTTCCTTATAGTTTTCCATCCAAGGATTAACCAGGCCTGACACAGATTAATTCTTTATCTAGATGAAGTCAGATAGGTGCTTCCACCTGCAGAAGCTTAAAAGCTTTAGCAGGAAGCTTTATCATCTCTTCACGCAGAGGCTGCATACAGGCTAATACAGAATTATAAATCAGAATTTCTCTGAACAAGCAGGACTTGGATCATTCAACTCTTTTACTTTCTACTTTATATGCGCATATTTAATAAAAATGAGAAAGATTAGCTTGTTATTCAGTCCTAATTTCCTAGTTCTTAGATAATCCAGGCTTGTAAATTAGTGTTCATGTTTGATTTAGGGGTCTTATTTTGCTTGGGAACATCATAATAAGAGTTTCAATCTGGATATCAATCAACACTTTACTATATATAATATTTGCTGTAAAGGAATAGGAACAAATTGGGAGTGTTTTTTAATTGCTTTCAATAGCAAGTTTTCATATATAGTTAACCAGGATAATTCTGCTTCCTTATTTTATTCTTAAATGATGTATAAATATATAAGATATATGTTTCTAAATTCAGAAGTATGCATTGAAATATAAATGTATGTTCCATTTTGCACAATAGGTCTGGGAAGGTTGTATTCATACATATTGCCCATTCCACACTAATTATGTATATGGGTATAGAAAATTATATCACCAATTTTGAGAAATGGTAGAATACATTTAACTTTTTCCCAAAGTATCCCTGTTGCTTTATATATTGGGAATGGTTTGTCCAGGGTGGAAGTTGGTGGCAAACTCATAATTTTATACTGAACTAATTGTATACTGCCATCATATGTGAGATCCTCTGTGTTTACATTTATTCATTTTTCTGCTTTCTGTTGTTCCTAGTGGAGAACTTGGCCATTAAATAATACTAAACAATTAAATAATTAAAATAATTAGATGCATTGGTTGTTAAATATTTATTTAAATATAGTGCATTTTTAGATTTTTGTCTGAGTTTTTCATTTTTATTTTTCTTCATAGAAAGTAGAGGGTCTATCATACTGGATACTTATGTACCCTAGGAAACCATTTCTCCTCACCAGTAGTTCAATGTAATCAGATTCATGCTCATGGTAACCTAATGATTTATATAGGATTAGTTCAATCCTATATAAATAATTAGCATGCCCTGAAAATGAATCTAATTCTTTCTAACCATTTCTTGCCTTTGAGACGATATATATTATACATCTCATTTTGAAAGATTTTTAAGGTGTTTTAAAGAGTATATAAATCTGTTGTAAGGCCTTGAACGACTGCTGTTCTGAACTCAAACAGATGCATGTATTCATAAAAGCAATAAACTGCACAGATAGATTGCTGGACATTGTTTCATGTTGAAAACCCACAAGAAAGAATTACTGTTAAGAAAGATAAACTACTATTAAAATGAAGGAGTGGGGAGATTCTACAAAGCAGTTCAAAAGCCTGTGTGAGTATATTATTGAGTGAACTGTTTGTTTTTTCATTTTCAGAGTTAGGGCAGATGTCTGTTTTACTTAATTATTGTATAGACCCTAGGTATTAATGGATTCAAATAAGAGGTTTCTGTTTGAAAGCCTTAGTAGTAAATAATTCCACATATGTTTATGTGCACACACATATACAAATAAGAACAATTGGCAGTCTGTTCTGTCTACTGAATCAAATCTTTAGTAAACTTGAGGAAAAGTGACGTACTGTTGCCTTTTATGCATCTAATTTTGTCCTTATTTGCACTGTATAACCAATTTGCTAATGAAAAGGATGATTCCAGGTAATTTAATGTGAATTTCATAGGATGAAAGACATAATTCTATAGATGGAATCCAGCTCTTTATCTCCATGTGGCTACTGGTGGCTTTAGATAGGGGGACTCAAGTCAGAAGAATACTATCAGGTGAACGGGGTTAAATATTGCTTTCCCATAATATCAGTTCATTGAATAAATTAGAATCTCAACATGGCTGTTCGAAGATTGTTTGTGCTGCATATTGTACAGCCTCATTTGAGTTGAATTTGACTCCTAACTACTTAATGGATATATCTATCTAGTTATGCAGATAATTATACAGAAGTGGTTTGCCATTGTCTTTTGCAATGTTCAAAGGAAACCCAAAAAAGATTCAAAGTAAATCTGGCTTTAATTCATAAGCTGACATGATTAACTTTAAATATATTCATTAATTTAGAGCAGGGTCTTTAAAAATGGCAAATCTATAACTAAGAAATAATCACATCTGCAAGAAAGTACATAACGGCCTCCAAATTCTCATGTTTTTGAATATGAAAAGGAGACCATCTACAAACCTGCTTTATTTCGTGGTAAATGGTAGGCTCTTACTGTGTTTCATTCATAATACCTATAGATGACCTTGGGAGATTCCCATTGTCATCAGAAATAAACTTTCTAGTGTCATTTGGTGGTAGAAAAATATTGTTCACCAGCCTGCTATTGAGTGCATCCATTTTCTAATACCTAATCATTCATTTAGTGTATACTAGGTTTATAACTGTCCCTTCAACAATGATTTGGATATCTCAGTGCCCTGCACTAATTTCCTAGTATCTCTTGTAAGTTTGTGCTAGATACACATTATCTTGTCAGAAGGTCCTTGAGCGGGTACTCAGAGATAGTTACACAGGTTTCGGAAAGAAGCTATTTTTATATACTGGTAACATTTCTTTCCAATATTTCCCTTTTACTTCTTTACAGAAATTGTCCTTTTTAATAGCAAAAAAGGAGTGTTAAAGCGCATCAACAACTCATAAAATTAAAACAATTGTTGTGAGATTAGTCCTTGTTGCTCAGTTCTCAGCTCAAAAGCCTGTTGTTTTAAGCAATGCTTCCCAAGCTCTGTAATTTTAGTCATTACATCTGTAACCATTCTTGTCTGCAGACATAGAACATACCATTAAAACACCGCAGTCCATCTCAGTAATCCTGCAGCCATTCTCTCAGCGGCTTTAATGAGGCATGTTTGTCACTGTATCCACCTTGTTTATTCTCCAGTGTTTATTTTGTTTTTGTAGACTTGTTTGGTGTGCATTCCCCTTGCCTCAACTATTATTAAAGATTTGCTGCTGGATTTGATTATCTCATATAATCATCCGTGGGGGATGTTTTTGTACAAATTTGTTAATGCATAGAGGAAGTTTATTTGTTTGGCTTTCCAGAAAGCTGGCTGAAGATTCCTTTGAGCAAAGCACAACTTTGATGCTAGTAGCTGATGGCAGGAGATCAGTTTTTTTGATGTTTGTGCAAAATGGAGTTTTCTATACAGAAAGGAGCCTAAGGCATTGAAATGAAAAGGAGAAAAGATGAAAGCTGGCTTTGAAGCAAGGTAGTTAGTCAAAATGGAAGGAGGAAGAGGGTGAAGAAGAAGATCCTGATTGAACAAGTTGCCCTTTCAGGAGGTAGAACAAGGATAGCAGGAAGATAAACAACTCATCATAGCAGATCCATTCTCCAGTCTATTACAAAACAGGTTGGAATTGACTTGAAGTCCACTTCACTTCAGCCAGCCTTGAAATGGATAAGCCAGTCAGTCCTCTGTCCAGCTGTCAATCAGCAAATACAAAGGATATAATTCAGTCAACATCCTGTACCCCAAGCTGCTGCTTTATTTTGTAAAAGCTAGTGAACAACATAGCCAAAATAAAAGACAAACTAAAAGTGGCTATGGTAAAAATGTCTTCTTACATGCACTTTTTATGCAAATTAAAGTTGACTTCCTACTGGAATGGAATGGGAAATACATTACTCCAGAGAGGTACTTTTGGCTGCTCCTGTTCAGATTCTACTCTGTACCTGAGCTATGAATGGAAAATTTCTCAAAAATGCTCCATTTTCTGTTTAAGTAGCACTATTAGCACACTATGGTTCTCATTTGCCTTAGATATGAACAGAGATTACCCATTAATATTGAACCCAGTATCTAAAGGAGTTCTTTGAAGTTTACTAACCAAGCAGTTTTAGGTTACTAATATAGAATTCTAGGTTACTAATATAGAATTTTTAAAATGTGGTTGCTTGAAAGTGAATTTTACTTGTCATAGGGCCATAACAGGCTATTTATAAACTAGCCATATAATTATACATATATAATATATATTTGCATTGGGATGGTTAAGTTTAAGATTTCATTATGTGATATATATTTTTTCAATAAGATTTTAATTTGATTAATTGCTATTAATCAAAGAGATTAATACTATACTGCTATCAGTATTGCATACTTTCTGTAGGTACTTAAATTAACAACCATTACCTTCCTGCCATATTTTTTCTAAGAAAAGTGATAGCTTAGAAGTATAACAATACACAACAAAGACTTTAGTTGATAGGAAATTATTACAATGCTAGAATTCAGTAATAAACATAAACATATGTTAAGAATTACTCAAAAGACATTTATGAAGGAGTGTTTGAAGTAGATAGCTATTGAGTAATTTGACTATTTTATGCTCAAGATTTCTTCAGTTAATATTTATTATATTATATATATAATGATCTTTTGGCAGAATTGTGATAATATTAAGTGACTGAAATGAATTTTTGAATTTTTCTAGCACAGAACACACACACTTTCTCTTTCTCTCTGTTCCTTGGAATTTGTATGTGCCAAAAGTTGAGAATCAGCTTAGAGAAAACCTGAATGATTGATTAAATTGATTGCTTTAAATGAGGGGCCAATGGACTGGCACCGGGCCTTCGCATGCCAGGAACCAGGCCATGCAAACAAGTAAAGCCCCATCCACTGGATGCAAGCAGAGCACAAAATCACATCTCCCCACAGAAAAACCTCTGCATGGAATGGCCCCTAGTGCCTAAAAAGTTGGGGGCTGCTGCTTTAAACTAGTTCATCTATTTGTATTGGAAAACAACATTTTGAATAGAAACCTCTGAAAGATATGAACCTGAAACTTACTCAACTCATAAAGGTCCCGTGACAGCAATTAAAAGAAGAGGCAAGAAAAATTTCTATTTTTCAATTTGACATAAGTAACCAGGGCATGTAAAGAGTGGCACACATATAGCTTGATTAACAAGCTGTGTAGAAATTGGAATGAGTTTAGTATAGTGTACTCTTGGCTTTTGGGAAATATTGTGAAGCCAAAGTAGCTGATCTGAAGAAGATGAAATAAAGTTTTAAATGTTTATTTGAGTCACATTGTATATTATTTCTAATTGAAATAAACCTCAGAATGCTTTATGGAAAAGTTCTCAGTGAATATGACAGTGACATATTCAGTATCCATTCCATTCTTAAAGTGACATTTGCTCTGACAGTATGCACAATAAGGGCAGGAAAGAAGGGCAGAAATCCAACTAAAGAGAGAAAGTCTGCCTTGTACCCAGGGGTGGGATTCTACCAGTTCGCACCTATTCACTAGAATCGGTTGTTAACATTCTAAGCAGTTCGGAGAACCGGTTGTTAGAAGAAATTACTGGCCTAATCCTGTAAGGAAGGCAGGAAGGAAACATTCTGGTGTTGCTTACAGAAACTACCTCTCCGTTAACCCTTATTACATTCTTGGCAGGACTAGACTTCCTGTCTCAGGAACTTCTCTGGAGTTTTTTTCCCCTCCTTTACTGGTACTTTGCTTGTGTGGAGTTGGCACTGAAAAAAGTGACATGACCATTTTTCACACTTATGACTGTTGCAGCATCCCCACAGTCATGAGAGGCCTGGCAAGGAGATGCATGCCTCGATGTGAGTTATATTGAGTTGGTCACGCCCAGACAATAACATGACCACCAAGCCACGCTTACCAATTAAGCCATGCCCACAGAACCAGTTGTTAAAAATTTTGAATCCCACCCCTGACAGGACCTACAAGAATTGTTTCATTCTGAAGATATGCTGCCAGAAGGGAAACTACAAATAATAAGTGGTTTGAGAATTAGAAACACAGACTTTTGGCAGGCATCTGGCCACAAGTTACAAAATCAGCCTTGGTACAGGTTACAATTCGAGGCTTGTGCACTCCTGGAAATAAAATATTATTTGTGGCAGTCTTGGCTAGGAGGGCCTTATCTCAACTTTGAGTTGCATGCTAGTTATGCCCATTTCTCGTTTGGGAGCCCTTTTCTCAAGTCACTCGCACCCTCGTTATCTCCTGTTTGGACTATCACAATGTAGTCTATATGGGGCTACACTTGGAAGAGTATTTGGAAGCTGCAGCTGGTGAAGAATGCAACTGTGCAAGCAGTTTTGGCCACCCCAGCAACTGTACATGTTATACTTCTGCTGCATGAACCACATTAGATGCCAGCTTGCTTCCAGGTCCAATTCAAGTTGTGGCTTATCATTTTTAAAGTTATTCATGGCATGACGAGGATCTTTCTTGTTACACTCCATTTGTTGTTTGCTTTTGATTTGATTTTATCTGTATTTTCTATGACCTTTTATCTGCAAAGTGCACAGAGTCATTAATATTCAGTCATTAAAACTGAAGCCTGGCAAAACCAAGTGGGCTCTGGGTTTGGGGTTCAGTGGCCCATGGAGAATTTCCCCTTTGGTCTTGCATGGGGTGGCACTTCCCCAAACAGACTCTGTGCGTAATCTGGAGGTTCTCCTGGATTCATGACTCCTGCTCGAAGAGCAGGTGGCAGTTGTGGCCAGGAGGGCCTTTGCACAACTGTGGGTTGTGCACCAGTTATGCCCTTTCCTGGACCAACAATCCCTACTCACGGTCACTTATGCCCTAGTCATCTCCCATCTTGTCTGTTGCAATGCCCTGCACCTAACGAGCATCTGAAAGCTTCAGCTGGTGCAAAACATAGCAGCTCACATGATTCTGTGCAGAGCTCGGTGTGCACATGTATCACCACTCCTGCAGGAACTGTATTTGTTACCGATTTGCTTCCAGGTTTAATTCAAGGTGCTGGTTGTCACCTTTAAAGCCCTGGCTTGGGACCAGGTTATCTGAGGAACTGTCTCTTGCTGGTCATATCTATCCGACCCACTAGACCTGGGAGGCAACGAATGTTGAGGGTCCCATCCCCTAGGGAGATACATCTAGTGGGACCCAGAGGAAGGACCTTCTTTGTAGTGGCTCCCTCTCTCTGGAAAATCATTGCCGCAGACATTAGATTGCTGCCATACTAACACCTTTTTTTGGAAGGTGCTGGAGACATGGTTCTGTCAGCAGACCTGGAGCAGGATGGAACCCATTAAATGGTTTGTATGAAAGTGAGTTTTCGGGGGTGGGCATGGGGGATGGTTATTTTACTAATTTATTATTTTTATTTCTTTTATATGATTTTTATATCCGTGTATGCCTTGAATCACCATGTGTGAGTATGCAGCAATATAAATTTTCTTAAATAAATAAATATAGTGAAATGAACAGTGCCTAAACTTAATAATATAAATGAACTTGTTGAATAGAAGTTAAAGACAATTTCTCAGACATAACAGTTCAGCCGAAGACAATTGTGTTGATAGGAGGGATTTGGCTTCCTTAAACATGAGAAAAGCTGAACTTTTGGACAAGCTGAACTTTTATTGAAACAATGGGTTCCATTTAACTCAAAATGTAAGTATATTGCTGATAATTAATACCACAGAAAACTTTACACTACAGAGTTCAAATTACCCAAACATATAGAAATTAAAATTTAAAATAAGTTTAGATAGATTCATGGAAAACGGAGCTCTTAATGAAAATGATTTCCAATAATAAGGATAAATTGTTAGCCATAAGCTGCCCTGAGATCTTTCCTTGACAAAAGAAGACAGATGCTGGCTGGCTGGCTGGCATTGGATGGATGGATGGATGCATAGATGGATGGACAGACAGACCTTATGCAGTGATATATTCGTTAGTCTGCAAAGTCTCTGTATTATAGATAAATGAAAGGTTTGTGTTTGTGGATATCATGTAACTTTTGAGTCCAGAGTTGTCACAAGGTTTGTGGGATCCTTAAGAAAGAATTTCTGCAGATTCTTCCTCATTGCTATTCCACCACTACCCAGGAAGAAGAGAAGGAGATCACTTTACTCCAGGAGTCCCCAGCTATGCTGGCTGGAGAATTCTGGGAGTTAAAGTCCACAAGTCTTGAAGTTGCTGTTAAGTCTGGTGCATGGGTGCGAAAGATGGAGATGAGCCAGTAGAAACAGTGAATTTCAAACTCTTTATTTACATGATGTGACAGCTCATCTCTAAGGCTATTCAAGCCTTACTTATATAGGCAAACTCATTAACTACTTAACCAATAGCGAACCTGGAGCGCTAGCTCCTTTTAACCAATAGGAATGGTCTGTTAGTGGCCAATCGGATGCTTCTAAATGGGCCAATCCAATCGGGCCATCAACAGCCAATCAGAAGTGCAGGGCCAGAACCCTGCACTAGACTTCAAGCTCAATGATAACTTTATTGGTATTATGCATTCACAACACCTCTTTCCCCCGGCTTCTGCCCACGGGACACGGTTACATAGTCCTTAAGGTAGGACGGTTGTTTAATTAGTCTTTTCGATTTTCGCAAGGTGCCAGTTGGTTGGCTGCACTCTTTCTGAGGTAGATCGTTGTTAAGCGGTACGGGTGCCTCTGGTTCAGAGTTCACGTTCTCATTGTCATCAATATCACTGGCCATTTCCTGAGGTGCGTTCACTCCGGTCCCAGGTTCCTGTTCCTGCATTTCCGTTCCCATATCAGTCTCTTCGAAGGGGTTTCCTTCGAATAATAATTCGCTTTCCTCTGTATCTCCCCCCCCTCAGTTTGGGCAAAGGGGAGTTCGGAATTGCAAGGTGGTAGCCGCGATTGTAGCTGATCTATGTGGCGCTTCCAAAGTCTATCGTCAGGGCACTGAACGAGGTATGATCTAGGGCCAGTTACGCGGATTACGGTCGCTTCCACCCACAGCAGATCGCCCGAAAGGTTTTTAGCGAATACGAGATCGCCTACCTGGAAGGTACGGCATCGGCTGCTGGACCCAAGTGGCTTTTCGGGTTCGTAGGCTGGATGTAACCGGTCGAGGTGGGAGCGGAGCTTTCATCCCATTAGAAGTTCAGCAGGAGTTTTGTTGGTGATGCTGTGAGGTGTAATGTGCTGTAGGAAAAGTATCCGGTTGAACTTTTCGTCGATGTTGTCGTAATCAATCTTTTGCAGAGTCTTCTTGACGAATTGGACCATGCGCTCAGCCCTACCGTTTGCAGCAGGGTGCGCAGGCGAAGTGAGCGCGTGTCGAATGCCCCGGTCAGCCAAGTACTGCTCAAAAGGTAGCGTGGTAAATTGGGGCCCGTTGTCGGATACCAGGACGTCTGGTAATCCATGGGTTGCAAAGAGTCTTTGTAGTCTTTTGATGACTGCTTCAGTGGTTGTGCTGTTCATTCGGTGAATCTTGAGCCAGTTCGAGTAGGCATCGACGGTTAGTAGGAATGTGTGGCCTTTGGTCGGCCCAGCAAAATCCAGATGGATGCGGGACCAGGGTCCCCGCAGCTTTTCTCATTCGGTTGGGGTTGCCTTTGGTGAAGCGTTGCTTACTTCTTGGCACCTCTTGTAAGTTTTAACCCATGATTCGATTTGTCTATCGATGCCTGGCCACCACGCGTAGCTTCGTGCGAGGCCCTTCATGCACACAATGCCAGGGTGGCCCTCGTGCAAGGTTCTTAGCAGTGTTTGTTGGAGTCGTTCTGGGATAACGACTCTATCACCCCAGATGACACAGCCTTTCTGTGAGAACAGCTCTGTTTGACAACTTTTGAATGGTGCAAAGTCGTCTGGTACTTGGTCCAATGGCCATCCGCGTTCCACCCACGTGAGGACTTGCGCCAAGATTTGGTCGCGTTTTGTTTCGCGATGTCACGGGCAGTCAATGGCGGTGTGTGGAGTGTCTCGATCTGCAACGCTGTCACCGTTGGTGCAGGATCGTTGATAGTTTCAGGGAGCGATGTACGGCTCAGCGCATCAGCGTGAGGAATAGCTTTCCCCGGACGATATTGTAGCCGATAATTGTAGGCAGCCAAGAATTCTGACCAGCGGGTCATTCGGGGAGATAGTATGTAGGGAATTGGTTTGTCCCCAGCAATGATCTCCAGCAATGGTTTGTGGTCAGTTACAATGGTGAAATTCTGACCGTACACATACTCATGAAATCTCTTAACTGCTGACACAATGGCCAAAGTCAGTAGTTTCTTTACATTACGGAACGCCTGCTCTTCTTTGTGACCCCATACCCAGTTTGCTTTTTTGTCTAAAAGATGATGTAGCGGTTCAGCAACCGTAGCCTTGTGTGGCAAGAACACGTTATAGAAGTTGATGAGGCCTAGGAACACCTGGAGATCGGTCTTGTTCTGGGGTCTGGGAGCGTTCTTTATTGCTCTTAATTTACTATCAGTAGGGTGAATACCCTGACTGTCAATTAGGTACCCTAAGAATTCAACACGGTCGGTACACATTTTGCATTTATTTTTTTTAATTTTCAGGCCTGCTTCCTGAAATTTTTGTAATACTAATCTTAAACGCTCCTGCAAAATTTTTTGAGTGGGGGCAGCAATAAGCACATCGTCGAAATAGGGGACAACGCCCTTGATCCCCTGCAATAGTTTCTCCATTAGGCTCTGAAAGATCCCTGGGGCTACACTGACTCCGAATTGAAGCCTTGTACACTTAAATGCGCCATGGTGTATTACGATAGTCTGTGCCTGTGCCATTGTTTCATCAACCGGCAATTGCTGGTAAGCCTGAGCTAAGTCTAATTTAGCGAAGACTTTTCCGCCCTCCAGGGAATGGAGGAGGTGTTGTACTACCGGCACCGGGTATGGGTTCTGTTGCAGTGCGTGGTTCAGGGTGGCCCGGTAGTCCCCACAAATTCTAATGGAGCCATCAGGCTTAATGGGTGTCACAATAGGCGTTTCCTAAGGAGAGTGATCCGTTGGCTTTAAGACTCCCTGGGCAATTAACTTATCTAGCTGCTCGTCGATTTTCGGTTTTAGAGCGAACGGAACTCAACGAGGCTTAAGACGGATGGGCGCTATCTTTGGATTCAGACTAAAGGATATTGGGGTCCCCTTGTACTCGCCTAACTTTTCATTGAAGACGTCCCTGAATTCGTGGGCAGGGTCCTCCTCCCAGTCATGGCCGCCGATTCGATTAATGCCTGCCACTTCGATGCCGAGTGGTGCGAACCACTGTAGGCCCAACAGGCTAGGCCGGTCCTTATCGATCACCGTCAGGGGTAAGTATGCCATGCGGTTTTTGAATGTGACTCGGACTCAGTTGGATCCTGCAACCGGAATTCGGTTTCCCTGGTAGTCCTTCAGGATGAGCCATTGGAATTGAAGGTCTTGGCGCCAGATTGTGGGGATGAGTTGCTTGAGGGTCTTGCATGAGACCATCGAGAGGGACGATCCTGAGTCTACTTCCATTGGGCAAGGCCGATTTTCAATGTTCACATTGACCCGAATTTTCTGAGCGTCTAGTGAAGAGGCATGGCCAATAGTAAGTGTTTGGTGTGCCTCTTCTCGTCTCGCTGGATGATTCACGGGTCAGTTTCCGTAGGAGTGGTTTACTGGTTCTCGCCTTACAGGGTGATTCCCTGTCGGTTGGCAGAGATGGGTTCCTTTCGAGGTCGGGCTGGGTCCAAGGAGGCTTCTACAGACCCGCCTGATGTGGCCTCGTTTCCCGCACTCATGGCGTCGCGGAATTTGCAGTCAGCGCGAGAGTGGTTGGCCCCGCAGCCAGCGCAGGGGTTGTTGTTGTTGGGACCTTGGGTGTCATTCCCGGTCGGTCCGTAGGCGATGGACCTCTTGTTCGTCGCTTTCTGACGACAAAGAGAGGTCCTCATGATGGGCCGTGGAACGTCGCCGTTTTGCATTGAGTGAAATTTCGCCATCCGGTTGGTGGTTTGGAGTGCGAATTCGGCACAGTTGAGCAGCTGACTTCTTGGTTGCCTCAGCTGCTGTAGCTTCAGCTATGGCTTCTTTAAGGGTGATGTCGCCCTTTGCCATTATTTTGCTTTGTACGTTTAGAGCGTCTAGTCCCAGGACCACTCTGTCTCTCAAAGCCTCTTCCAGGTCGGCGAAATCGCAAAGGCCTCCCAAGTTTCGGAGTTCTGCAACAAAATCGGTGACGCTTTCTCCTTTCCGCTGGTTCCATTGGTAGAACTCGTATCGTCTTACAAGCATTGGAATGGCGGGTGCATAGTGGGCCCTTAGCAGCGGTTCTAGGACGTCCCAGTCCATGGCCTTCACTTCAGCCAGTTTCGCTAATGCCTTGGCCATCTTAAAAACTGTTGGGCCGCAGTTCCTGACGAACACTGCCCGTTTCTTTCCGGCTGTTGCATCCTTCAGATGATTTGTTTCTAAAAACATCTAGAAACGATCCATGTAAGACTCCCAGTCTTCTTGAGCTGGATCGAATGGAGCGGGTGGTATTGCGCTGCCGGACATGGTTCCGCCGTTGTGCGCTTCCGTCACATGCTTAGTTGGCTCTGATGTCATCCAATCCCACCCTTGTCGCCAGTGTTAAGTCTGGTGCATGGGTGCGAAAGATGGAGACGAGCCAGTAGAAACAGTGAACTTCAAACTCTTTATTTACATGATGTGACAGCTCAGCTCTAAAGCTGTTCAAGCCTTACTTATATAGGCAACTCATTAACTACTTAACCAATAGCGAACCTGGAGCGCTAGCTCCTTTTAACCAATAGGAATGGTCTGCTAGTGGCCAATCGGATGCTTCTAAACGGGCCAATCTGATCAGGCCATCAACAGCCAATCAGAAGTGCAGGGCCAGAACCCTGCACTAGACTTCAAGCTCAATGATAACTTTATTGGTATTATGCATTCACAACAGTTGCCAAGTTTGGAGACCTCTGCTTTACTCCATGGAAGTTTGTAGTGATCTCTGCAACATCTTTTATGTCTTCCTTCTCCTTACCCTGACGGTCACATTGTCCTCTGTCTTCTTGTCCTCCATTTTTTGTTTTTTGTTTTGCTCCAGCTAACATGCATTGTAAAAATGGTGTATTAAATAAGCATTAACCGATCAGTTTGCCTTGGTAATGAAGATTAGTGCTGCTGACAAAATTAACACTGATTATGTTACTTAGTTTGGATAATGAAATGTCTGCAAGAAAACAACCAAGCTCAGAGAGCACCAAGGCATTCAAGTTGCAAAGGAAGTAGGTCTGTTACTAGATTTTCAGTGACATGTGTCCCTCAAGGAATATTCTGCATTTTTCAGATTATCATTAGTGCTGCTCTCCAGCGCTAAGATTCAGCTGGTGGGTTTTCCCTTGTTCATGGGAAATTTATTGAGGTGACTTTTTGCCAGTAATTTTCTCTCAATCCAGTTTGCCTTGTGAGGCAAACTGGACTGAGTTCGCTTTTATTTGAGAGGATCAAATAAAGAGAGATTCCCATATAAGCTGTCTTGTCTCTAGAGGAAGGGCAAGATAGAACAAACAAATAAAATAATATTTTCAATGTGAACTTGATTCAAAGAAGTCCAAAAATAAATGATCTTCCTCACATCTATATTGCCATCATCTTACCTCCATAAATTAAAGATATTTCTGGACTTGTAACCTGAGATCATTTCTTTGATATTTTTTCTTCTTTAAAAACTATTTTTTAAGAATGACAGCACATTTATTCGCCATTAGAGTCATTTCTGAGACTCCATTGTTTCAACTGAAGTATGTTGTAGGTCACTATCTTATTTCAGTTCTATCAAACATTTGTCAACCCTTCCTCCTTTTAAATCTCAGCAAGCTTGTGCCCCTTTATAGTGCACATTTATTAGACCTTGCTGAGAAATGGGTGGCTGGATGAATGCTCCTTTTGTATACGTATATATTGAAATAGATGGCATTCGGCAAGTGAAAGGAAGGATCATTTTGCCTGAACAAGTTATAGCTCATTCTATTAATCTGTGGGCTATTTTAATCTATCTAATCAGCATTTCTTTTGTGTTGCTTTCTCATTGACTTTTATGATGACGTCTTTGATATATCCAGGTGAGAGGGTTGTTTTTGTATGCTAGTTTTGATTTATGACCTATAATTATTTTTTATGTCTCTTCATGAATTTGTTTCCATAAGAACATGAGGAATATTCTGTTACTTCTGCAGTGAAGTAAAAGAGAAAGGCAATTAAACTTTTCCTACATTTTAGACACATTTGTGTGTATGTGAATATGCATTGTTCAATATTAATATATAGTAATTAAGTTCAATTGTTTTTGTTTTGAAGAGGTATATCTACAAAGCCAGGAAGAGGAGGAATCATACTTTGGGAGAGATTAAATGTAAAGCTTTTTGAAATTCTGCTAAACCTTATTCCAAAATTCTGGATGTGGTAAATCACCTAAAGTAATTTAAGAGAAAATGTACATATACACACATATACAAGCATTCTTTTCTCCAAATACATTTGTGGAATTTTTGCTTTTTGGACATTTCAAGTTATTATTTTTTGTCCATTTGTTAGAAACCACCATAATTTCAACTGTCATATTGACAGTGCTGAATCATGTTTGCAGATAATGAATGTTAGCATCATTTTTTAAAAAAATGAAAGCTGTATATTGCCCCCCCCCCCCCATTGCCCAGAATTAAGGCTGGATTAGATTTTTACATTCCATTATATTAGTTCAAAAAGTTGGCATTAGAGTGTGGGAAAATCTGATCTAAGTTCAGCTGAGCACACAGTAGGTTATAGTGGGTGGCTTCTCACTACAGTCTTACAATCTGCTCTATCCTTCCTCTTTTTGGTTTTCCAAAAAAGAATATTAGAAACATTCCACTCTGTTTATAGATTGACTACAGTTCCTTAGAACGTGTGACCTTGGTACACAAGGTTTGTTTAAAAAAGCCAGAATTGGAAACTTTGATTCTGGAGTGTTCTATCAAACAGTTTGGACAAGCTACAGTTCTCAAATTCAAACATTATTGGGAACTGTAGTTAGTGCAAAACAAGAAGCAGATGATTCCAATTTTCATTACTGATGTACTAAAGAGACAAATCAAAGCAATTTTCTTGATTTGAATCAAATGATTGCTTTTCACATTTCTAGCTTAGCATTACTCAGCTTCTCTACACTGTTGAAGGATAACTAAAACCGTTACTTTCCACAATTTTAGTTTTGGTTTTGTTTTTAATACAGGGAGAAAGTATTCTTGTTTTGATCTGTGGTTGTTAGCTTTTTTTAAATTAGTAGTGTTCTGTCCTTAATTTGAATACTTGAAATCCCCGCTCTTTGATTGGCTAAAGCGCGGGGATTTCTGATTGGCCAGGCGAGCCGCGCTGATTGGCCCGATTGAGGTCTCCCGCGATTGGCTCGCTCCAAGAGCGGGAGACTTGAATCGCTGCCATTGGCCGTGGCCGCCGCAGCGAAAAGGATAAAAGCCGCGGGCTTTTTCCTTTTCGCTGGTTCGGTTCACAACTGTTTTAAAAAGAGCTTGAAACTTAGTCACCGACTCCTGGCTTCTTTTGCGGACACGACACTGGCGACGAGGATGGGATCCCGACCCTGAACCGAACCCCGTGTCCAACAAGAGCCAGTTTCAGCACAGAGATGGTGAAAATCGCACCGCCCGCCCCCTTCAACCCCGCCACCGAGGACTGGGAATCGTTTTCAGACCGGTTCCGCATGTACCTCGAGTGCACCGGAATGAAGGACGCCCCGGGCCCGCTAAAACGCACCGTCTTCCTCACACATTGCGGAACCGAGGTCTTCCAGATGGCCAAGGCATTGGCCAAGCCGGCAGACGCAACCGCCATGGACTGGGACGTCCTCGAACCTATCCTGCGGCGCCATTATGCCCCCGAGGTCCCCATCCTGATCCGGCGCAACAAATTTTACCGCCGAGATCAGAAACCAGGCGAAAAACTGAGCGATTTCGTCGCCGAGTTGCGGCGCCTAGGAGGGCTCTGCGAGTTTGAAGATCTGAACAGCCTCCTAAGAGACCGATTCGTACTCGGCCTATGGGACCCTACACTCCAGAGCCGGCTTATGGCCAAGGGTGACATCAGCCTAGCAGACGCCCTCACCGCAGCCGCAGCCGCAGAAGCAACCCGCACTTCCGCTGACAGCATGCGAAAATCAGACGCGAAGGGCGGAAACAACAACCCGGCAAGGTCGGCCGACCCTAAAAGCGAATCAACTGCACACTACGGAGATTTCCAGTCTACGTCCAGCACGTCGGAAGACCAGAGATCGCCAATCGGACGGTCGGTGGGACCGAATCCAACAATCTTCAAGAGGCGGCGACAGTCGGCGCAAGGAAGACACCCACCAGACGGTAACCATCGGCCACGCCATCTCCGACGGCGCCAGAAAGGTACACGTAGAAGTCCATATTGAAGGCCACCCATGCAAGATGGAGGTGGACTCCGGGTCCTACCTCTCCATGATTGCATGGCATGAGATAAAACGGCTAGTGCCCACCCTCCATAAGAGGAACATTAATGCCCAAAAAATCATCATAAAAGACTGCCAGGGAAACCGCGTCCCGGTAGTGGGCACCAAGAACTTTAATGTAACCTACAAAGGCCGCACCGAACAACTCCCACTCACAATCGTCGATCGCGACCGCCCAAGCCTGCTGGGCCTACAATGGTTCGCCCCGCTTGACATCGCGCTGACAGGAGTCAACCACCTCATCGACGACGGCTGGGAACAGCGGCTAGCCCAGGAGTTCCGGGAGGTCTTCGATGGAAGCCTGGGCAAGTACCAGGGGCCCCTTATCTCTTTTGACCTAGACCCTAGGGTTCCCCCCAAGCGACTAAAACCTAGGAGGGTACCATTCGCCCTAAAACCAAAAATTGACGAGCAGATCGACAAGCTCGTCAAACAGGGGGTGTTGCAGCCGATAGACCATGCCCGATGGGAGACCCCTATAGTGACCCCAGTCAAGCCAGATGGGTCCGTGAGAATTTGTGGGGACTATAAGGCCACCCTAAATGGCGCATTGCAACAAAGCGCCTACCCCGTCCCAATCGTGCAACACCTACTGCACTCACTGGGAGGGGGCAAGGTCTTTGCCAAGCTCGATCTCGCCCAGGCATATCAGCAGTTGCCGGTCGACGAAAAAACAGCGGAAGCCCAGACCATCGTTACCCATCGGGGGGCATTCAAATGTAACCGGCTCCAATTCGGAGTCAGCGTGGCACCAGGCATCTTTCAGAGCCTGATGGAACGTTTACTGCAGGGCATCAAGGGGGTGGTGCCCTATTTTGATGACGTATTAGTGGCGGCGCCAAACGAAGCCGAATTAGAAAACCGACTCAGGGAGGTCTTAACAAAATTTAAAGTAACGGGACTCAAAGTAAAACGAGAAAAATGCCAACTATGCACAGAGCGAGTGGAATTCTTGGGCTACCTTCTAGACCGGCATGGCATTCACCCTACAATTAAAAAAGTGAAAGCCATCAAAGAAGCCCCCACCCCAAGGTCTAAAACGGAACTACAGGCTTTCTTAGGCTTGCTGAATTTTTATAATGTTTTCCTACCCCAAAAGGCTACGGCGGCGGAGCCTCTGCATAGGCTCCTGGATAAGGCGGCAACTTGGACTTGGGGGAGATGAGAGCAAGCCGCCTTCCAAAAAACCAAAGACCTCCTCACCTCCGATGCCGTCCTGATTCAATTCAGCGAAACCTTGCCCTTGGTTGTCACTTGCGACGCATCACCTTTCGGCGTCGGCGCTGTCCTCAGCCATACTCTCCCCGACAAAAGAGAAGCACCCATCGCTTTCTTTTCCAGGACTCTAACTAAACCGGAGCGGAACTATAGCCAGCTGGACAAAGAAGCTTTGGCTATAGTTGCCGCTGTTAAGCGATTCCACGAATACCTTTATGGCCGCCCGTTTACCATTGTGACAGATCATAAGCCATTGCTGGGCATCCTCGCAGGAAACCGAGCCACCCCGAACATTTTATCACCCCGGATGACAAGGTGGTCCGAGTTCCTGGCAGCCTACAGCTACGAACTGTTACACAAGCCAGGTAAGAAAATTTCGCACGCGGACGCTTTAAGCCGCTCGCCTTTACCAGACTCTGATCCTGACCCAGCACCAACAACAAACACCCTTAACATCGAAAATTTGCCCAACCTACCCATTACAGCGTCAGACATTGCCAGGGAAACTATCAAGGACAGGCGTCTGGCGCGAATTTTACATTGGGTGGAAAAAGGTTGGCCTGAAAGGGACAGTGACGAATCCGTTAAGATATTCAGAAACCGCCAGACTGAACTTTCACTGCTCAAGGGATGTATTTTGTGGGGTGACAGGGTGGTCATCCCGGACAGGTTGCAAGGGAGGGTCTTAGAGATGCTGCACGAAGGGCATCCTGGCATCGTCAGAACTAAAGCCCTGGCCAGGAGTTACGCTTGGTGGCCAGGAATGGACAAGCAGATAGAGGCATGGGTAGCCAAATGCCAACGATGCCAGGAGACCAGACCCAGCCCACCCGCAGCACCCATCCTGGACTGGGAAACACCAAGGGGACCCTGGTCCAGAATCCATTTAGACTTTGCCGGTCCCACGAATGGACATACCTTTCTGATCACAGTTGACGCTTACTCCAACTGGTTGGAGGTAAGCGACATGAAATCCACTACCACGGAGGCCGTTATTAAAGAACTTTGCAAACTCTTTTCCACACACGGCCTCCCAGACGTCGTCGTCTCAGACAACGGGCCCCAGTTTACTTCCCTCGACTTCGAGAGGTTCCTGGCGGAGAGGGGCATCCGCCACGCATTAACAGCACCGGCGGCGAACGGTAGGGCGGAACGGATGGTCCAATTTACCAAAAAAACCATCCGGAAAATGGACCACGGGGAGATCAACGACAAAATCAATAAACTCCTATTTATACAACACATCACCCCGAACACCACTACCAACAAAAGCCCAGCCGAGTTGCTGATGGGTAGGAAGCTAAGGTCCCCGCTCGACAGGTTACACCCAACGTATAACCCGGAGCGACCCCCAGACTCCAGTACAAAATACTGGGCCTTTGCCCCCGGTGACTTAGTGTACGCAAAAAATCTGACGGGGGACCCCCTATGGATCCCAGCCGTCATCACTCAAATCACAGGTCCACGGTCGTACCGGCTCCAAACCACCGATGGGCGAGCCTGGAAACGACACATAGACCAGCTCAGGTCACGAACTGCAACGGACCTCAACCCCCAAAACACGAACCAAGGGGGAGGGAATACCCGAATAAACAAACGCAAGAAAAAATAAACCAGCAGTACTTACCGGAACGCAGCCATCGCGATTCCCCACTGGAGAAGAACCACCCGGCCAGCTCAACCGACTCGGAGAAGCCAAGCGGGAGCGGCGAAACCCGTAGCTCAACCAACCCGGAAGGCCCAGGTGGGAGCCACGGGGAAAGAACCGGCCCGATCATCCAGCCGGTTCGCACAGAAGAGGGAGCAGCCAAAAACATGACCGCTCCGGCCGAAACCCAGCTTGCAACTGAGTTGCGCAGGTCAAGTAGGACTAGACGGAGCCCCGCCTACCTACGTGACTACGCAACGTGATGGACCATACCAAGAGGGGAGGGGTGTTCTGTCCTTAATTTGAATACTTGAAATCCCCGCGCTTTGATTGGCTAAAGCGCGGGGATTTCTGATTGGCCAGGCGAGCCGCGCTGATTGGCCCGATTGAGGTCTCCCGCGATTGGCTCGCTCCAAGAATGGGAGACTTGAATCGCTGCCATTGGCCGCGGCCGCCGCAGCGAAAAGAATAAAAGCCGCGGGCTTTTTCCTTTTCGCTGGTTCGGTTCACAACTGTTTTAAAAAGAGCTTGAAACTTAGTCACCGACTCCTGGCTTCTTTTGCGGACACGACAAGTAGTGCAACATCAGGCAAGCAAAAAACAATTGTGTATAGGTAACCCTTGATTTATGGCCACAAGTGAATCTAAAATTTCTGTTGCTGAGTGAGATAGCTATTAAGGGAATTTTGCCTCATTTTACAACCTTCCTAGCCACAGTTGATAAGAGAATCTCTGCAGTTGCTAAGTTAATAAAAAAAAGTTGTTCAGTCAATTTGATTCCCCCTTGACTTTGCTTATCAGAAAGTTGCAAAGGAAATCATATGACCTCGGGACACTGCAACTGTACATACCAGTTGCCAAACATCTGAACTTTGATCACATGACCATGGGGATGCTACAATGGTGATAAGTATGAAAAATGGTCATAAGTCACTTTTTTCAGTGCTATATAACTTTGAATAGTCACTAAACGGTTGGTTGTAAGCTGAGACTTACCTATAGTTTAGCCCATTAATAATGTGCTTATCATAAAAGATGACCAAAACCATTGATATAAATCTGAATTATAGTATCTCCTGATAATTGCCATGGCTTTGGGTTTCTTCCTTACATATTTGATGGTACATTTGGGGTAATACTATACAAAGGAGATCAAATATGATTTTTTAAAATAATGTTAGATGCCATTAAAGGAATGGTTAACTTAAATCTAGGAGAGCAGCATGAAACTGAAATATCCATGATGGGACATCTGCAGGAACTACGTTGGAGCCTCATTGAGATGCTGCAAGAACAATGGTTTTCTAGAATGTGTTGTTGTGACAAGAATATTCATGTGACATCCATTATATGTTATTTATTTGTTTGGTTATCACATGATTATGCCAGCCATCTCATCAAGTGGACATTTATAACCATGGGAGGAAAAGGAGAGCTTAGAAAGTCCCCTAAGATCAAAAGCATTGCATTTTCAGGCTTTATGTAGCTGCTGTGTATACTCATGCTCTTTTAGCACAGTGCTGTTTGTGGGTATATATATCCTCAAGCATAATTCTTCCTCCTTTCATTTGTAATAGGCTTTTAAAAGAAAGAAAGAAAACCTTTGCTAAGAACTGATTCCCATGGCTGATTGGAAAAAGCAGAGATGTGTCAATAGGTTATCAAGGGTTTAATGTTGCACTTCATATGAATCCTACTATTGTGTTCATTTTTAAATAAGTCTTTAGGATATCCTCATTTTAGTGTTAAATGTACACATATAATGGATATCTAGGCCTATAGGTGTAATAAAAAAATCTGGATTGGTGTAATAATTATTCAATGCTTTCTTTGAAAAGAATTTGTACTTTTATGGAGATAGGCAAATCTAAAAGGGACCTGGAAGATTTTAACTATTTTACTTGACCTTATTGAGAAACAAAGCCCAGCTGTATGTTTTATAAGTTTTCTGTCAATGTAAAGAACAGATAATTGAGCCCTTGCAATTAATCTGAAAAAGAATCTAAAATCAAGGATGGGAACAAGCAATAATCAATATAGATAGGTTACTAATTTAATTTTAAATATTTGTCTCTTTTTATTAATGAAGTAGAATTTAGGATGCCTTGTATTTTAAAATGGAGTAACTCCTTTTTAAAGGAATTTAGAAAGAAAGTAATATGCACATCACATTTACTCATTTTAATTCTTGAGGGCATAATCTGATTGATCTTTTTCAATTCTTATAAAAATGGAAAGCTTTTCCATAAGTCAGAATGTAACTGTAAACAACTGAAGAGTCTAGGAAAAATGCCTTGTGGGTACTAAAGGTGACAGAGATCTCTTGACCTAAGATGAAAGGGTTGATAGGTTGAGGGAAGTCTCCCATCTCGCTCTGGAAAATGTCACCATCTACATGCCAATGCTAAGAGTAAATTACAGTAGCAAACAAAAAAAAATGATATGATATTAATTTGACTAGAGCCGAGGGAACAATAAATGTAAGGAGGCTTGAGACCTAAGTATAGGTTACATTTTCAGTGCAGGAAACTTATTAGAACTATTGCTCTTTTCAGAGTTACCAATATAAAACATTTTCTATTTGGATTAAAAAACTGAACATGAATGATTCAAAACATATTCCCATTATCTGTATTTCTAAATCTTACTCGTTGACAAAACTATTTTTCCAAGATGAATTGTCAGTAATCTACTTTTCATTCCATGATAATGCAATTCTCTTTTTTTGAAGCTGGTAATTCATTGATCATGATTCTGAGACCAAGAAATGATAAAAAGGAAGGGTCAAGTCTTCATCAAATAAAAGGGGAAGGCTAGGTTATAGATAAGATTGTCCGGGAACCAAAACCTATGAAAACATCTGTGTGTCAAGATCAGAAATCAAATTAGGAGACAGAATTGATGAGTACTATAAGATGGGAATCTTTTTTTTTTTTTTTAAGATAGATTGCAATATAAGTTGCAATATCCTCTCTAAGGCTGATGGAATCATTTCTGGAATACAAACATTGGGTTCCAAATCTGCTCAGAAATAAATAGGTATCTCTAGTCTAGTACAAGGACAGAGACTTTGGGACAAACAGGATCATGATCTTAGGAATACATCATTTAATACATCAGCCAATTTAAATTTGTAACCTGTTTTATGACATCTTTTTAATAAATCTGTAAATATTTAATTATTTTCCAAAACACATTGTTTTAAACATTTAATAATAGAAGACATGCTTATCTAAGAGTAATGAATTAATTTAACCCAAAGATTTGGAAGGGGGTAAGCTATGTCATCTCTGCATTTTTAAACTGTTTATAATTTAATTAATGCAATCCTAAAATAGTTTTAAATAAGTCCATTGATTTGGATTTTTGTTACACTAGACTGCAGCAATATTTATTCTTCTTTTGGTGATGAAGTTTGTTTTGACTTGCTATTGTAATGATTTATATAAACAGTAAAGCAAAACTAAGGGTGATGCTATAAATTTGTTGTGTATTCATTTATTCATTCATTCATTGAAACAATACGCGTACTTATGTCATCTGCCACTTTGAAAACTTCTTAAAGAAACATCCTCATATTTGTTTCTTTTATGAGTAATGCCATTCTAGTCTCTCTCTTCCATCTTAATCTTTTTTTTGACAAACCAATATTACTTGCTTTGTAACAACAAAGTAGCCTTGCAAAGAATCATGTAAAACTATTACACATATTTATGTCACTTGAGATTTCTTCAATAGTGCTGATGCTTCCCATCATTTTGTTCTATACTTCTTCAGATATTGGCCAAGAACCCAGTTTTAGTAACCTGAGATAAGTTAAACTCATTACATTCTTGGCCTTGCAATTTATGTAGTGTCCCTGTCTCTTTGCAAATTGAAAGCATATGTCAAGAGATGCTTACCTGAACAATAATCTTAACTTTGTATATGTGTCTGTGTATATTTGTGTCCCCGTAACTTATTTTATAGTGGTTAGTAGGTATACATTCCTGATTTAAGCCACTTATCTAGAGATAGGTTGCTTACTAGAAAAATAATCAGTGACCCTAGTCAGATTGTGTCCAAATAAAGCAAAATATGTATCACTTTACGACTGTAGAAGTTCAATTCAAGGATGGGCAAGAAGAAATAGTTCAAAGTTTCAAGATATCAACTGTGTAGAAATCACACAGTGGATATTTACAGTGCACTGGCAAGAGTTTCAAGGATTAGTAGCAAGCTGTTTTAAATCTGCTGAATTAGGAATCTTTTTCCCAAATGATGATTGATTAACCAGTGAGACCGACTTGACCCTGCCAGCTCTTAGCTTCAGGTTTGTACTGTTTCACTGGCCTTGAAACCAGAGAAATTTAACTCATGGAGAAGGAGACATTGGCACTCACAGGTTATTGTATCCAATGTCTTTAGCTTGTGGAAAGGTTTCCTCTCCTCTCCATTTGTCTCCTGTCAGACAACTATGATTCCCTGATCTCCTGCAGAGGAGTCCTGGTCCTGCAGAAGCATTAGCATCAATCATAAGTGAGGTCTAAGAGCAATGCTGGTACTACATCATTTTTGTATCCAGATATCAATTTTCCTCTTTAGTGAATGAAGAAATGTGCAGCAGCAATATAGAAAAATGCCAGAGATGGATGATCACTTTAGTGACAACAGCAAAGGTTTCATTTCATACTGGGTGGGAGAGGGCAATGGTATATTACACCCGTTCATTACTGAGCATCTGGATAAACAATATAAAATGACTGATGAAATGACTTGATTCCCCCTTGGATCAAGAAGAATGAACATAGGAAAGCTCAACAAAGTGAAAAATAAATGAATTGAGTACCACGTTAATATTATAGGCTTCAATGGATTGATTTGAAATTTACTGGAATTAGAAGCTATCATGAAAAAGATCATACTTTTTATTATTTAGGACACGGAAAACAAAGAAGAAACAGTATTGCTTTCATAGTTAGACAAGATGTAGCAAAAGTAGCACAATGTAATCAATAACTGAATAATGTCAACTAATGGACAATCTTAACATTGTCCAGGTTTATGCTCCAAACACTGATGCAGAGGAAGAAGACTTTAACAATTTTTATGTTCAAGATTTATCTGAAATTTAGAAAACATGCAATAAAATGCTTCTTTGTGTTTTGAACTTGAAATGTCAATGTTGGAAATTCTAAGGAAAATGTAATTGGAATGTATGTCCTAGAAAACTGACATAAAGTAGAAGAACAGATTATTATTTTTATCCTAATCCAGTTATTTCTTCATAGATGACAGTCTTCAAATAATGAACACAGAGCTTGTATACATGGACATCACAAGAGTGAGCATATAGAAATTAAATTATATTATTGGTGTAAACAGATGGAAGAGCTTAGTTAAATAACAAAGAAGTGATCATGGGCTGATCATGGAAAAGATGATGATCTGCTAATAAATATGAAAAGAGTCTGTCAAAGACCAGAAACAGAACAAAGTAAATTGGATATTATAAATGATGGTGGAAATTGCCAAGAAAAGAAGAAAAGCCAAAGTCAAAAAAGACACAAATATTTCAGAACAATGAAGAATTTCAAGGAGCAGTTAGAAAGATAAGAAAGGAGTATTGCAGCAACATTAAAGATGGAAAGAAGCACAAAGAATTATATTCCAAAAGTTTTATTCAAAAGAAGGTTTCAACCTCAAATTGATATGCTAAAGGATATCAAAGGGCAGATTGTAACTGAAAAAGTCAAACGATGAAAAAATTATTCAAGGTATTCCATATTTATAAACACCTCTAGGGGTAAAAAGATGAAATTAAATCAGAAGCCATTATCAAGTTGAAAACCTACAGGAATTGATGGAATAGCTATAGAAGAAGAGCTAGTAAAGTTTCTAACCAAACTATAAGCAAATCTGGAGAATAATCCAGTGGTCAACATACCTGTACCAAAGAAAGGAGAGAGAAGACAAATGTTTGCTCAGTGCCCTCAAGCTGGTAAAATGATGCTTAGATTCATCTAATGTATATTAGCCCTGTATGAAAAGAGAGATGTCAGTTGATCAGACTAATTTTAGAACAGGCTGATGTAGTTAGATAGATATTGATAATTGAATTTGGATAAGCAAGAACAGCCCAATATGTGAAAGTGTGTTTCAATGACTATAGAAAAGCTTTTAATTGTGTTGAACATCTCAAGATGTGGTCCCAGAAGATCTCATTGTCCTCATTGTCATGCAAATCCTATATACAGGAAATCATAGATGTGATGGAACATTGTGAAACGGACTGATTCAGGTCAGCAAAGGAATGAACCAAGACTGTGTACTCTTTTCTTCTTTATTCAACCAACATGCTGAATAAATATTGAGGGTGGCTATATTGAAAGAAGTTGACATGATGTTGAAATACGATGATGAAGAAACATTAACAACCTGCACTATTCTCTGGAAATAACAATCAAATAGCTAATGAAAAAATGTGATGGATTAAATTTAAAGCAGACCAAACTAATTACAGCAGTTACAGCAATCAACCTTAGAAATAGAAATAACAAGATACCAATGTGGTAGACAGCATCTGATTTTTAGAACTGACTATCAACAGAAAGGGAGACAGCAACACACAGATATGCCACAAACTAATACATAATAGCAAGGAAGATCTTGAATAAGATATTCAGATACTACCCTGTGTCTATACTTACAATGTTTTTTCCAGTGATACTTTATGGAAGCAACAGTTGGACGTTAAAAAGAACACAACAAGAGGAAAAGCATTGATACTTTCAAACTTTGTTGGAGTAAACTTCGAAGATAACAGAATATAAAGTGGGCGTTGGTTCTTACCTGATACGCCTCTTCTCGTGGAACTGCGTAGAGCATCCAGAGAGTGGGAGGTGCTCCAATCTTCACTTCTCACAGGCTGAGATGAAATTGAGGAACGCCCTCCTCCTCCACGTGACTCCTCCATGCGTTCCCCCAGTTTTATCGAAGACAAGAGGACAAGAACAACCCTCTAATCTTAAGTATTAAACAACGTGAACTACAACACTAGAAATCATTGGCCGAAACAGGTTTTCCCCTTTACAGACAGACCAATAGGGTGGGGCTGGATGCTCTACGCAGTTCCACGAGAAGAGGCGTATCAGGTAAGAACCAATGCCCATTCTCCGTAGAACTGCTGCGAGCATCCAGAGAGTGGGAGATACCAAAGCAAGTGTGTCCTACAGGTGGGAGTCCGTCTGGATTGGAACTTCCCCAGGATCTCTCACCACTTGCTGCAAAACTCGCCTGCCAAAGGATGCTTCAGCTGAGGCGTAAACATCAATCTTATAATGTCTTATAAAGGGAGATGGGAAAGTCCAGGTGGCCGCCCGGCAAATATCAAGAATAGACGCCTAAGTAGCCCAGGCTGCCGAGGTAGCTGCACTTCTGGTGGAGTGAGCGGTAACCCCACTGGGAACTGGAATAGCTTGAACTAAATAGGCCTTGGATATGGTAGCCCTAATCCATCTGCCTACCGTGGATGGAGAAACCTTACAGCCTAGTGTCTTTGGCTGAAAGGACAAAAATAGAGACTCTGTCTTTCTGATGGACTGCGTACGAGAAATGTAAATACGCAAAGCCCTTCAAATATCAAGGGTGTGCCACTGCCTCTCTTGCTCGCACAGAGGCTTCGGACAGAAATTAGGCAGGACCAACTCCTGTGCCCTGTGGAACGGTGAATTGATCTTTGGCATAAATGCTGGATCTGGTCTCAGAACCACCCGATCTGAATGAAAAATACACAGGTCTTTTCTCACGGATAGAGCTGCAATTTCAGATATCCTTTTAGCCGAAGTAATAGCCACCAGAAATACTATTTTAAATGTAAGAAATTGAAGTGACGCCTCTCTGAGAGGCTCAAAAGGAGATCTAGTCAAGGCCAGGAGAAATTTATTAAGGTCCCATGTCAGGTACCTGTGCACTACTGACGGGCGCAAATTAGAAGCCCCTTTAAGAAAGGCCTTGATTCGAAGATGGTGGGAAAGGGGACCGAAAGGACTGCCAGCAACCACTGTTGAGAGTGCCGCTACCTGCCTCCTTAATGTGTTGGGTGATAAACCTCCATCTAGGCCATCTTGTAAAAAGGCCAGGATCTGTGCAACTGAAGGAGAGCGTGGATCGATGAATGATTTGTGGCACCAGTTACAGAAACTTTTCCAGGTCACATCATAAATGCGAGTGGTAGAAGGCCTTCTAGCCGCCAAAATGGTGTTAATGACCTGGGCTGATAAGCCTTCCTCAATCATCCTTTCCCGCTCAACCTCCAAATGGCCAACTGTAGCCACTGTGGATCTGGATGAAGCAGCGGGCCTTGCGACAGCGAAATCTGATCCAATGGAATCCTCCATGGCGGAGATACCGACAGATTGCGGAGGTCCACAAACCACGGCCTCCTGGGCCAATAAGATGCCACCATGAGGATTTCTGCTTTCTCGGCTATCAATTTTCGAATCACCCTGGGGATTAATGGAAGCGGAGGGAAGGCGCACAGTAGCCCGGGAAGGCCATGGGCAACGCAAGGCTTCGTGATTCTCTGCTCCGCTGGAGGGATAACAGGAGAAGACCTCGGTATTTGCGCGTTGAGTGGAGATGCAAAAAGGTCTACTAGGGGCTGACCGAACCTGGCTGCTGCTTCTCTGAACAGATGTGGGTGCAGTCGCCACTCTGCCTGATCCAGTGTTGCCCTGCTGAGCCAGTCCGCTTGGACGTTGGAGGCCCCGGAGATGTGCTCCGTTCTGATGGATAAAAGGTGCGCTTCTGCCCATCGACACAGTCGCTCGGCCCCTCTCATGAGAAGGATGGAATGGGTGCCCCCTTGCCGATTGATGTGGGCCTTGGTTGTAGTATTGTCCGTTAGGACCAGGACATGTCGCCCCCTTAGCCGATGAAGGAATGTTCGCAGAGCCAGGTACACTGCACGAAGCTCCAACCAGTTGATGCTCCGACTTCGCTCCGCATGAGTCCAAACTCCCTGCCGAGAGAGATTGCAGGTGGGCCCCCTATCCAGAAAGACTTGCATTTGTCGTGAGAACAACCCTTTGAGGTTCCTGGAATAGCTGACCTCTGTTGACAGATGGTCGCGTCCACCACAGGAGGGAGGCGAGAACTTTCGGCGGGACTTTCACTATAAACCTTGACGTGCTCCTTCCTGAACGCTGATACGGCAGGAGGAACCATTGCAAAGATCTGGAATGCAAGCGAGCCCATGGAATAATGGAAATACAGGAAACTAGCTTCCCTAGCAGTTTGGATAAATCGAGCAACGATGCTTTCCCGGTCCACCGGATATCCCTGATAGTGATGCGGATACTAATAAGTCTCTCCTGAGAGAGAAAGACCCTTCCTTCAACAGAGTCAATCACAGCCCCTAGATGAGATATACGAGTGGAGGGGGTAAGCTGACTCTTCTCCCAGTTCACTAAGAACCCGTGGGACTGAAGTACCGAGAGGGTAGCGATAGTATCACTCTCGGCTTGATGTCAGAAGGAGATACAACCAGGATATCGTCAAGGTAACAGTGGATCCGGATGGGAACTTGTCTAAGGTGAGCTGCAAGAGCCGCCAACACCTTAGTGAAAGATCTCGGAGCTGAGGCTAGACCAAAGGGGAGGGCTACATACTGGAAATGCTGATTATTATAACAAAATCTGAGATATTTAGAATACGAGGAATGAATGGGAATATGGAGATAAGCCTCAGAAAGGTCAATTGACGTAAGCCAGTCCCCTTCTCTGATGCCCTGTAAAATAGACTGCAGAGTCTGCATTTTGAATTTATGGTGTACAATAAAACGATTTAACCTCTTAAGATCTAAAATGGATCTCCAACCCCTGGAATGTTTAGGCACCAAGAATAAAAGTGAATAGAAAGCCCTTCTCTGTTGGGAGGGGGGTACAGGTTGAATAGCCCTAATATCAGATAGATGTTTGATGGCGGAGGTCATAAGAGCCCGTTTAGCAGGATTCCTAGGGATGGGTGAAACCCTGAAATGTTCGGGGGGGGGGAGTGAGAAACTGCAGGGTCAAGCCAAAGCGCACTGAATTTGTAACCCAAGTATCTGAGGTGGATTCCTCCCACTTGTCGGCAAAATGCCTGAGGCGGCCGCCTATGGCAAGAGAACCTGCAACGCTACCTGGGCTGCCCTACTCCCGGAACCCCTGAAGGGCCTTCTGTAGCTGTCCCCTCTCCTGCTTCTGTCTCCCGAGTCCTGGTAAGACGGCCAGAATGAGGGGGAGCCCTGAAATCTAGGAATGAATGATGACTGAAAAGGGGGACGAAAGGAGCCCCTCTGAAAAAACTGGGAACTCTTGGCTTCCTGCCTACGAAAAAGAGAAGGCAGAAACTTTTTCTTATTTCGAGTTTCCAGAAGCAATGGCTCCAGAGCGGGCCCGAATAATTTCCCTTTTACTATGGGGGCTGAAGCCAACTTAGACTTATTTTTAATATCAGCTTGCCAGTGTCGAAGCCAAAGCAATCATTTGGCAGATAAATGGGAAGATATAGCTCGGGATGAGAACTTAACCGAATGAAAGGTAGCGTCGGCTGCAAATTCCACCGCTGCCGTGATCTTTGCGATATCTTGATGGGCTCTGGTGTCAGCTGGGGAAATGTGTTGCTTCAGCTGTCTGAGCCACCTGATGGAGGACCGGGTGAAGAAGGAAGCGGCTGTGGCCGACCGGATAGCCCAAGCATCAGCGGTGTGAGCCCGCTGGAGCGCCATCTCCGCTCGCCTATCCTCCGGCTTCAGTACCTCCAGTGCATCGGTAGGATTGGAAGAGGAAACAAGTCTTACAATCGGATCATCTACTTCCGGGGTGTCTAACATAGCTGAGAAATCTGGGTCCAGGGTAAACAACCTCTTGTCCTGACCAGAAGGGACCAGAGAAGGACCCACCGAGGCCAACTGCTTTGCCACCAGATCCGAGAAGATTGGGGGGGGGGAATAATGTCTGCTGCCACCGTCGGCTGTCTGAACATAAGGTCATCAGGACCTTCTGGACTCGATGGAGGGGGTTCAGAAGGAGGTTGAGAGGCCAGACCTGAAATGTTCTTTGTCTTAAATAACAAGGACTTAAATAAATGGGGTTTAAAAAGACCCACAACAGCAGGTTGTTCAGGGGAAAGACCCTCATCTTCCGACATTTCTCCCTCCATTAGGTCCCCCTCCAGAAAGGGTTCAGAATACTGTAAGGAACCTCTATCAGAACCTTCATACTCTCCGAACGGTTCAAGGCCCACTCCCTCTTCTTCTTAGATATCCTCCCCCTCTGGGAATGGGGCATCCATGTGAGGAGGTGCCTGACCATGCTGTGACGCTGGTGCAGAAGGAGATCTCCCGGATAAAGATTCAGCCTCGGGAGTCCTCCCTCGGGAATCCAGTCTAGCCAGCTGCTGCATTCCCTCGGCTATGCCTTGACGGATGGCAGACTGCATCCATTCCCTGTTGTTCTCAGGCATAATATTTGGAGTAGGATCTTCAGAACGTAGGCCTGCAGCGGTCGGCATAAAGGTCGCCTCTGGTACACGGGAGGGTTGGCGGCCTCAGGTGGAAGTACCGCCCCTAGAGGAAGAGGATTGGCTCAGCGGGGGGGGGGGGGTAGAAGGAAAGGCAGGAGTTATAGAGTGTGACTCTCTAGCCCACTTGTTAAACTCCCTTTCTAGGGCCTTATGATGCCATGAGGCATCTCTTTGATAAGCCCTGGAAGAATCCTTGTCCCTTTTGCGAAGGTAATGCGTCTTAGATTTTGCCTTCAGAGAAGAGCCAGTAGGATTAGCCTCTGCCATAGTATTGAAAAGAAAATGGCGGTTGGCATGCCTAGGAGTTCGGCCTACTAACGTAAACTGGTTTTCCTAAAATTGGGTCACGTCCCCCTTTTTGAAAGAAATTTTATTCTGGAACAATGATTAAATTAACTAACTAATTATCTATTCAAAAAAATCTACTTTCTCTTTTTTTTTTTTAACTCTATACAATAAAAAATAGAAAAAAATTCTATTAAGCCAAAATAAAAGCCTGAATATATAAACTAGCAATTATATACAAATGAGGGTCAGGTTCAAGTAAGGAAAACCAAATAGACCCAAGAGAGTACAGCAAAAAACCCTAACTTCCAAATAGACCAAATGAACACTGAGGCCAAGCAAATCTATAAAAACGGCAAGACAAAAAAAAGATGGCCTCTGTAGGCAGCCCCCCAACAACAATGGGGAGTACGTGCCTGCGCCTCTGAACTAGCTGCGGGCCAAGGAAGAATGCCAACAATCTCACATATAAGAGAGACAACAGGGCACGGGGCCACAGTGCTCTCCCAGTAAATCAGAGGCTCCATGCGGCCTGACGGTCCCGCCAAAGGGCCTATAAAGGCCTCGCAAAAAAGGAATGAAGGCCTTACTTGCTTAGTAAACAAAATGGCGCCGGTCACGAGGCGCACCCAAAATGGCCACCCGGCTCAAAGCACACAGCTCAGAAGTGCACCAGCCCACCGCAACTTCAAACAGGCGAAGGAAGGAGCTGGGAGAGGAAGCGCTGCCTCCTCTGAGGCGTTCTCGGGGGGAAGACGCAATTGCGCTTTTAAAAATACAGCGCAGGGCCAAGTGGCTGAGCCCAGCACGCTTGGAACGGCAGAGGATAGATGAGAAGGGGGGGGCGAAAGGCTCCAAACCCCTTACTTCCCTCCTGGGAGTGAAATCGCTCCGCAAACTAAATTTGGGACCGCACTAGCCTTGCAGGGAGAGGAAAAAATGAAATCAAACCTGATCAATTATCAACGATCACCTGAAACAGCCAAGGAACGAGAAAAACTGCCTGTGTTCTTTAGGCTGAGCTAAAACTGGGGGAACGCATGGAGGAGTCACGTGGAGGAGGAGGGCGTTCCTCAATTTCAGCTCAGCCTGTGAGAAGTGAAGACTGGAGCACCTCCCACTCTCTTGATGCTCGCAGCAGTTCTATGGAGAATAAACACTCCAAGTTCCCATTCAAGGCACAAATTACCAAACTCAAATTACCATATTTTATATATAGTGTGTGAAGATGTAGTTCTCTTAAGAAGTCTATCATGCTGGATAAAGGGGAGGTAAAAAGTTGCTAAGTGGAGAAACTCAATCACAGTTGTGATGAATGCACTGTTGGAAGATATAAAATGCCATGTTGGGGATAGAATTACGGAGAAAGCCTGTGTATGTGTCCTGATTTCACATCACCTTGATGGCACATGAATAATAATGAACCAAATATAGACATCTAAAGAAACTATAATTCTCCTGGTGTTACTTATGTTTTAGATTTCCTTATCAATGTATAAATGAGAAGGGAATTATGTCTTAGAAACACGATTGTGTCAAAATCTGTAGTGTATGTATGCCATGACATCATTGTGCTTTGAAGTTTTCCTGCCTCAGTAATTGTGACTAATTACATTTGGGGTGAGATGAGAAAATCTGAGCCTTGATAATATCAGGTCACACATTTTTCAAGGGGCAAAGAAGACGTATGTAGTTGTTCCTTTAATTATGACCATATTTTAAACTAATAAGATACATCTGGCTATATCATTTTCATTGAGTTTATTATCCAATAGTAGATATGAATAGCTAAGATCCCCCGGGAGACTAATTCAGTGTCAAGTAACCTTATGTTTTTTATAAAAAAATTATTTGGGTTTTCACAAAACATAATAAAAGTAAAAAAAAAAATTTTTAAGAATAGCATGGTCCCGGGTTATCACTTCTCCATACAGACACAATTTCAATTTCATATTCATCTTTGTATTCTATTCAGTATCTTATTACTATTTTAACATTTTCTCAATAATTTTTCCCTTCCCTTAGTTTTTCTCAATCTTACTTTTAATTATCTTATTCCTTTCTAAATTCAATTATATATATCTTTTTCTAAGTTTCAATGTCTTTCTAGTCATTATATTTATACTTTTGTCTGTCCTGTTTCAATTTCATATTTTCTTTTCCCATTAAACAAAATTTTTCCCTGTAGTTACTAATTGGAGTATGACATCTTTGTATCTTTTAATTTTTATCCATTCAACTCATATTTAAACTTCAGTTTATGCCTTTACAATTATAACATTCAATATAACACATAATGTCCAGTCAAATTCTGCTTGGTACATTCTTAAAATACACACTAAGATAATATATATATATAACAAAAAATAAATAAAATACTTATTCTATTCCAATTCAGCTCTGTCATTAATGTTAGTTATAATCTTTGACATCTTCAACATTTCTTTTCAATAGGGTATCATACTTCCAGGAACACTTATAATATTTCCATATTTTTTTCATGTTTCTTTCATATTCCTCTTCACTTAAATTTTTATAACACATTTATAATAATTAAAATATTCCCCTCCTTTCCTAATTTCATTCTCTCATTCTCTATTTCATTTATTTATTAAACGTTACAATGAGTATTTTATCTGTCATTTTAATCACACTTGTTTCATATTTTCAAAGTTCATTTCTATTTCTAATATAACAATACTATCTTATGTGCCCTTGCAGAATCCCCCTTTCAATTAATTTTTCACCCGTTATCTCTGTGTCTTCTAAATAGGCTTATACCCTTAATCCTTGTACATTTTCCCTGTTTCTCTATGTCCTGTTTCTGTCCTTTATAATTTTCTTTTCCCTCTTTCTCCTCTTCTTCTCCCTTCCCTTTTTGACCCCTTCTCTCTCTAATGCTGATTCTGTCTTCTGTAATCCTTTCTTCTGTTTCTTCCTAATGTTGTAATTATTTTTCAAACTATTCTTTTTTGGGGGTGTTTTTTCAAATCTTAAATTTTTCACTCTCTTTCCCCCCTTTCCTTTCTTTTCCCCACATAGAAATATTTGGTCATTGAAGATGGCTTCTTCTTTGTCCCGCCCTTCTTGTTCTACAGGCATTTCTTGTTGTTTCTCATAGTTCAGGATCTCCATTTCTAAAAATTAAAATACGAAGCCAAAAGAACCTCTTCCTTCTTGTGCATCTTCTTTCTGTTTTTTAAGTTCCATTCTCAATTTTTCCAAGAATGATACCATTTTAAAAACTTTTAAACAACCACCTGATTAATTTTAGTCCTTCAGATCCAATAGCCAAAAATCACCAAATAATCCAAATAATCCAAAGCTGTTTCTTCTTGCTTCTTTTTTCCACTTTCTCTTCCTGGGGTTCTCTTATCTTGTTACAAAGTTTCAATTAAAATGTATTCACTGTTAATTCCTTTCACTTCCAGGTGGTCTCTTCCGTTTTTCCAGATCCCACCCTTTTGGTTTTTTTCATTCTTTTAAAGGTTTTTGAGAATCCAGATATCTTTATTATCCCTTTGACATTTTATTTTCAGCTTAAATACCTGTTAATATCAAAGTGGATTTTTGCTGGTTTCTTGCTTAAATCTCTTAGTTGTCAATGTAGGGAAGAAAAGAAAAAAAAAACTAAATCCTTTTCCTTCCCTCTCTCATTCACTGCTTCAAAGTCTTCTTTGGGAACAGTGTTGTTCTTTATAATTCAAATTCCAGGGTACCTTATATTGTTGCTTTTTCAGTTTGACCTAGTGAGTCAAAACTTTCTCTTCTTATCTTCCTTCTGCACATTCTTTTCCAGTCAAGTTCTTCTTTGAGGTAGCCATTTCTGGCCACCGCTGCAACCGCCTTCAGGAAAGGGAGTAATGGCCAGCTGGGGAGGAGAGATGCGATTCTCCTTGAGCCTACTGGCTGTCTCCTCCCTCTTCACCACCTCTGCAGGTTGGTTTAGCCCTGAAACCAGCCAGCTTGGGGCGCTCCAGCGGTGAGCACACATTAAAACTGCGCATGATCGCAGATTTCGGTCTGTCGCCGAAGCTCAAACCAGACCCAGTGTCAAGTAATCTTAGAGTATAGTTTGAAGATAAACAGTATTTATATTTATCTATAATGTTCTTTGGAAATATTCTTATTCTCACTATTGTAATATTCAAACAGAAAGAAAATTTTATTACTGTTTGGAGTTTTTTACAAGACATAAGGCAGTCTTCTTTTTTGCAATCTTAGCCTGTAACCTTTTGTTTTATTATCTGCTTTTGTTGTTGAGTTTCTGTAATCTCTATGGTTGATGAAATAATGGTTTGACAAACATGGTTGTAAAGGTTTTTCAGAGTTGCACTGTATTTCTGATTCTTTTTGCTGTGATATGTTATCTTTTTTACATTAAGCTGTTGTTAATAAATTCAGAATCTTATCAGAATTATTTGGAATTCATATTTTCCTAAATGACATGCTTTTTTATCAGATTTGATTATATAAATAGAAGTGCAACACTTACCAGCAGGTGATTTTAATTAAACTATTTTCTAATGTTACTATTGAAGATGAGGTGAAGTACATTTTTATATAATTTTATTAGATAACATGGTGATAGTTGAGTGGTTGAATACAGTTTTATAGCGCTAAAGAAAATAACCCCTGTATATTTTTCTAATATTGCTAACGTTTGAGATATAGTTGTGCAGTATCAGACAACTGTTAGTCAAAGTTGGGGCAAGTTCTTGGTTCTGAGTGTATACTTGAAAATAATCAGACACATTTGGGTTCTGCTATGATTTTTTTTTTAAAGCAATATTTTAGCTCTTATGATAAATTGTTTCAGATAAATAATTCTATTTAAAATAAACTATTTAAAAATAGTTCAAAAACCTATTTTTAAAAATGGGATTAATGTTCTATCCCTCAAGGAGAGACATTTTCCCTTTTTTAATCAAACAAAAAGAGATTTGTCTTAATAATAAGATGTAATCTGTGATGACTTATATATGTACGGTACCACATAAAACCATACAAAGATATAATAGTCTAATAATGCATTCATGTAAAGAGAGATGGAGTTAAAGTACAATATCATTCAGTAAATGCTCAGAGATATTGGATTAAATACTTTTCTTCTGGTATACCTTTGGGAAACAAAAACAACCCTTTGACTTCCTTTTTCAGTATGAATAGATGCTTTGTGAAGCTTTTGCCACTCATTCCTCCAAAAACGGATAACAAGGGTATTTTATTATCAAAGATGATATTCCCCTTCAATTGAACTCTAAGACATTTAAGGATTCTCCATCATTTTTATGGATTATATGAATTCATGCATGTGATGAGTGATTGATGTTAAAATGGATAGTAGCTCTTAGTAATGATCAATTGCATTTCATTGTTACAGACATTGAATAAGGAAATCCTTTGCCAGAATAAGGAATGGGTGAATATATCAATTTCAGTATCTCTCAGCTTAACATTTTCTGTTTCAGTTCTAATAGCCAAATCTAGTTCCCTGATCTAATGATGCCTTTGAACACATTTTTAAAAATAATTTGAAGTTCTCGTGAGTGTGTGTGTGTGTGTGCGTGTGTGTGTGTTGGTACATGAGTGTATACTTGTGCATCTTTCTCCTACAAATATTTTTGTTTCCAATTTTGTAAACTGCATTTATGTCTGCAGTCAATGCTCAATAATATAATGCTTTTCTGTGGACATAACCCTAATTTATGTCTTAATTTCCTGCTGTTGTCTTGATTTGTCCAATAAATTTGGAAAGCTTTTTTGAGGGGGGATTGATGATTTAAAAAAAGAGAGACTTCCTGATGTGAGCGGGGTTAAAATCATCACTGCTTTTCAGTTCTAGCTAAAAAAGACTCCAAGTTGACAGTGCAGTAAAAGAATTTGTAGTGGCTGAACTATGGCCTATCAGCTGAACTATGGCCTATCAGCTGAACTATGGCCTATCAGCTATTACCAATTCCAAAGAAAGTCCAGGTTAAAAATATTTTAGGGTAGGACCTGTTTTCTTTGTTATTGCATTGTGCATTGTAAAGTGATCTTATTTTCTTGGAGAAAAAATAATGGAAAAAGGTGCAAATTTGAAAGAGGTTCATAAGATTTTTTTTAAAAGTTGTTTATATTCATAACTTTCCTTTATCATTCAAGAGTCCCCAGGTTTCCGGTTTCGCGTGGCTTCGGGGCAGCAGGAATTCGCGACAGCTCGCGATTCCTGCTGTGCTAGCCGTCGAGGTACCCCCGATCCAGATGGGTCAGGGGGATATGGCTGCCCTGTAGGGACAGCTGAAGAGAGAGGGGAGTCGGATAGGGAGGTGGGGGTGTCGCAGACCCCCCCCTTCTCCGGAAAAACCCCTTTTTCCCAAGGCGGTGGAGCGGCGGTCAGCAATGGCCGCCACGAAGAAGCCTGCAACCGGGTAAGATTGTGCTGGAGGAAGTGTGAAGAGTGAAAGTTTTGTCTGAGCCGGGTCAAGTAACATCTTTTAAATTGCCTGGAACTGAGCTGTTTGAATTGCTGGAGGATACATTGTATCCCTAAGAAGAGCGAAAAGCGGCGGAGAAGCTGTTAAAGGGAACTTTTTTTTTTTTTTCTTTACTCTCCCACCCCATGGAAACAGCAGAAATATTTGGATATATTGGACATTGAAAGTGAATTGCTTTGAGAGTTGAAGCTAAGAGACAAAAGGATTCTTGGACATTGAAAAATTTAAGAAATTGGAAAACCCTTGTTGGAGGTATGGATTATTTAAAATTCTGATTATTTAAAATTGACATTGCAAGTGGGAAGGGAGAGAAAAAAAAAATTGGAGCAGAAGCTGAAAAAGGAGGAGATTGCCTAGAATCCCAAAGGAAGATATATGGTAATTGGACCTCTTTGATTAAAAATTAACCCCAGAAAGAGAAAGAGAAGAAGGAAGAAAAGTATTAACTTTTGGAACTTTTTTTCTTTTTTTAATTGCTTTTGATTGTCTTTGATTAAAAATACTTGTGGTTGTTTTGGAAAAAGTTTCCCTTTTCATAATGGCATCGTTTGTGGATGAACTAGAGATTAAATATCAAAAATATAAAAAAGAAGATACTTTGGGCACTTTGTTTCAATTCTTAGAAATGGCGTTATGTACTTATGAAAAGTTGATTACGCAGCAGAAGGACTGGGACAAGGAAGAAGAGGAAGAAGAAGCCATCTTTGATGAACAATGGGTCCCTTCCGGAGAGGAGGAGAAAAAGGATAAGAAAAAGGGGATTTTAAGAATTATAAAAACAACTAAAAGAGAGAAAAATGAGCGAAAAGGTGGAGGCAAGGTTAGAAAGCAAAGGAAAAGGAGCAAGAAAAGCAAGGAGAAAAAGCAAAGGGGTAAAAAGGGCAAGGAGAAGAATAAGCAAGAGAGAAAGGGGGGGAGGAGAAGCCTTAATGGGGGGAAGCAAGACCTAAAGAAAAAAAGTTTATTTAGAGACAATGGGTGAATTTAATTTAGATTAAAAGAGGGATTCTGGAGGGTACATAAGTTTGTGTTTTTATATGTGTATTTAGAATATAAAATTCATTATGTAATCTTAGAATCTTTTAAACAGAATCCCAAGAAAAATTGCTATACGAAGTATTTTTAAGTTAGGGTAATGAGTTATAGATGTTACTCCAATTGGTGTACAGGAGAAGTATAGTAAAAGAAAAAAAGATGAATGGATAATTGGAAATAGAACAGACAAAGAATGTTGTTGAAAATGGTAATAAGATATGGAAGGATATATATGCTTTTTTTTTGGATTTTGTATATTGATAAAAGGCAATAAAATTTTAATTAATAAGAAATAATTGGGATGGAAAGGAGAAGTAGGGATAAGATAGGAAGTTAATACTATATGAAGTATTGATATTATAATTTGGAAATGTTATGCCTTATTGGTCTTTTATTATTATTTTTTCCTAGAAAAGAATTTATAAGCTGTTATGCCTTGATTCTTTGTGCATTGTTTTTATAAAACTGATAAAAATGGTTTTTATATATATATATAAAAAAGAAAATGATAATAAGATATGGAAGGATATATGGGATGAATATGATGTTTGAATTTGTGTCTGTGTGAAGAGTTTTAACCCGGGAACAGACAACCTTCAGAAAAGATCTTTTAGTTTTGTTTATGTTTTGTGTTTTGTGTGTATTGTGTTTTTTGTAAAACTAATAAAATTTGTTTTTTATAAAAAAAAAAAAAAAGAATCAATAAAACCTTGGAAGAATGTTAGATGAGAATAATTGTAAACAAGCCAGAAAGAAATGAATATGATGACTATAAAATGGATAAATATAGAAAAGAAATGAAATTGAATAAGAGTAAAGAGAAATAATGAGAAATTTGCTGAAAGATATTTATGTGTCCATATGGAAATGGGATAAATTAGAATTATGTTGTATAAAAATAATGTTTTATTCGACTTGTAAAAATTTATAATGTTAAGAGGTTTTATGTATTTATGTATTTAATGGTTAATGATGTGTTGTTTTATCTTTAAAATTAATAAAATTTGTTTCAAAAAAAAAAAAAAGAGTCCCCAAGGAAATAAATAATTAAATAAATCAAAATGACAGCTTTCTCAAGCAAATGGATGTATGTTCACTGAAATTAAAACACTGAAAGCACATCCAGCAGTCAGAACTAAGAGAGAAAGGATGTGATTTTTGTTCAAATGATGACTTACTTATTTACTTGGGCCCCCCTTCCCTTCCTTCAGTTCTGGAAGGGGCACAATTACATAACACACGCATGGACATGCTCATGAGAGAGCATCAAAGACAGTGTTGACAAATCCTTTCGTAATGAAAGCAAATTTGTATTTTGTTCCTGATGACGGAAATGTAGGTTTCCTTTTCTGAACCAGCAGCTTGTCTGTCTCTTAAATACTGATGTTAATAATCTCTTTCATTGGAAACAAACCAAGCTGCTGTATTCCTAATCCTCTCAAAGTCTATACTTTGGATCATTTTACATGACCAGTCATTTTTACATATAGACTGTCAAAGGCCATCCTTGAGATGTGGGCCCTTGATATTTTGGCATTACCTGCACTCAATTGAGCTCTCTTCAAAAGAGATTAGGTACTTCGGGGTGTCTGTATTGTACAGTATGGACATCCTTTGCATGTTAACATTTGTTCCTTTAATTAATTATTGCTCTGACAATAATTAGAAGTTTTCAGGTGCATCTTTGTTCAGAGATTTGTCTTTTTAACTGTGTGAGAAAAACATAACCCTGTTGATGGTTAGAAGTTTTGGGTATATATGTCTTGCATCAGCATTTTTCTTTCCTATTCAACTAACAGTGAGTAGTCCACTCAACTAGCAGTCAATAATTGACTTTAAGTAGGGTCACTGGAAGAGATTAGGGAAGTTTTACTGCATCTACCACTTTGCTTGTGACCTGCAGAAAATTTCTGCATCCTCCTTCTCTTCTCTTTCATCATTAGCACTGGGGAAAATAATATTTAAAGTTCAAATTAGACTTGTTTCATCTTTGTTATCCCTTTTTTGTGAACTTCAGTGACTTTTATGTATTATTTTTAAATGTCAACAATTGTTCACCATCATACAGTAGTGTATGAATATAGCATCTGATAGTTTGTTATTGCATTTGGAAAATACAGGTAGGGATGCTGCAATGGCCATAAATGTGAGGATTGGTTGCAGAGCTGGGTTTTTTCAGTTGTTGTAATTTTAAACAGACACTAAACAAGACAGTCAGCAAGCAAGGACCACCCTGAATTGTTCAAGTCGTAAAGCATATATTATGGAAATAATTGTTGCCCTATTTGCAAAATTGGGTTTTTAAAATGTAGAACTTGTATTGTCAGGTGAGCAATTCTTATGTTGGCTGCTGAAATAAAAGTGCTAGTTGCTCGAGGACAGGATTTTTCTGATGTTACTACAAAAATTAATCTACATTTTTCAGTATATTTTAAAACATATTGTAGTTTATTAATGAGATTCTTTCTTCATGTAAGAGTTAGTAAGCTATCCAGTACTTTTAATGCTGATGTTTGACAGGATATAAATGAGAAAAATAACTATAGCAAAACAGCTAAAGCCTACTTATTTATTATTGTTTTTAAAATAATAACAGAAAAGGGAAAAGAAATCCAGAAAGGAACAAAACACAAAGTTACATATACTGTAAAACAATGCATAATATTACATACATACAATTTTTTATTCTTGTTGTAGTTTGTTGTAGTTAAGTTGGACACTCTCTCGAAAGAAGTTACCCATTTCTTTTTTCCATCTACATTTTGGCAATCCAAAAACCATTTAGCATTTTCTTAGATTTCTAGAAATATTTTAAAATCCTTATATTCTGAAATGGGGTAAGTGCATAAATGGAGCCACAGTGTCTTTGGTCTGTGCCAAAGCCAAATTTCTGTAAGTTATGTAATTCTCCACTGCAACATTTGAATTAAATCAAATGTTTTGCCATTACAAGTTGCTAAAAGGGAAACCTTCCATATAGAGGACTGGAACACATCTAAGTTTCACTGGCAGATGTGAGGGCATCAGATTTCACAAATACCCCAACACTAGTGTTCCAGCTAGTTTGCCCTCTGCTCTCTCTCTCACATTAGTGTAACGCTGTTACTAATTATTGCTATTTTTGCTTCCAGTTAAAAAAAAAAAAAAGTGGTGTAGATTATCTAAAAACATTGTTTCAGTGGTGGCACCTGAATATCTGCAAAGAAAGACAAGTTTCAATCCTTGAATTGAAAACCCTTTATTTTGGGGAAACTCTGTAGATGGTTAATTCCTTTGAAACCTCTAAAGGTCTACTTTTTAATGAATCTGCATCTTTTAATTATTAAAACTCACGTAACATGCTGTTTCAAAGTAATTCAATAAACTCTGAGAATCTCTTGCAAAGCAACAGATTATGCTAGAAGGAAATCTCTATCCCATATTGTTGAAAGCTAGATTCATATTTGGCTCATTTAAGTAAAAGTTTCGGCAGCTGGCAAGCCTCTGATGGCCTGTCTGAACTCACAACCTGTTTTGAAAGATTGGGTTTACTTTGAGTTTCTTTTTCCTTGTTGTAACCCTTCTAGGTGTATACAAAATGATAAGTCAGCCTGCTGGGGAATCTATCTGACTCTGCTGAGATATATTTCAGTCTAGTGATCTTATATCTGACCTTAACTTGAAAGACCAAGTTACCAAAAATAGATAAAGTAAATCATGAGGTGTTCTGGAAATGCTGCTTAAGTGTGTATCAGTAGTCATTTAGATGCATGCCAGCTGTTTTTCTCATTATGGAAGACAACAGCTCCATAATTATAGCATAACCAGTAATCACTGAAATTTGCCTTTTTACACAAAGACAAATTCCTGAACGCTACTGGACTAACGTTGCCTGGGCTTGGATGCCATGTGTGTGTTTGCATTCCGCCACTGAAATATTCCCTTCCCTAATGCCACCAACATAAATAGCTGATTGCATGAGAATGCAGGCCTTCATAATATAAGCTTGTATATCCTGAGTCGTCAGGCTTCCTGCAATAGTTTTTCAAGTATTGGACCTTGATAGTCAATCTGTGATGCATCATCATTACCAAATTCCACACCTCATCCATCACTATCGGTAGCTTCAAGCCTTTCCACTACAGGAGATGGCATAGAGATAGTGCTTATTGGAAAAATAAAAGTGAAAGCCTCCCTGGCAAAGATAAAATGATAGGTCTAATCTGATTTATTACATGAAGAGGTTATAATACCATTGCTGCATTGGCAGCATTTTTTTGTTTGTTTTAAAAGCTGAAAATCAATGTTGCTCTCCCCACCCCCCATTCAGATCCATAGAAAAGATCCAGCAGCTGTGAACACATCCACCGTTTATATCTGTGCTATGTTCATGGAGAGTTTTAACCCGACATTTTCTTTACAGAAATACTTGATAATAAACTGCTGATTGTAAAATGTTACAGTAAAAGGCCATTGCCAGGATAATTGAATGTGGGATTTCCAGACATCAGAACAACAAGAAGAATCAACAACAAATGCAACTTTTCAGCAACTGAAGCCAGATAGCAGCTTTTGGAAAAAAACAACACTTTCACTTACAAAACCATCATCATAAGATTAAGATAACGAAATGATTGTAGTGAGCATGATGGAATGTGATGTATACTGGACAACATCCTGAGCACCTAGGACATGTCTGTAAGCATATGTCTGCATCACGCTGAAGCCATGGTTCAGCTTGATCCAGTCTTTGTGAATGAAAAAGTGCAAAGAATCCAATCAAAACCAGCTAGAAATCTATCAAACAACAATTAAGACCACTGCTGAAGAATGATCACATGTCGCATTCTGTGGCAAGGCCAGCATGTTAAATTCAGCCATCCACCTTGACTTCTGATTGTAGAGCCCATTTTAAGAAGTTCACCTTAAAGTAAAAGCATTTCAAGGAATTCTTCTGTTTTCCTTTTTTATTTTTACAGAAGTCACATTAGGAGACCTTTAGTAAAGGTAACATTTAAGATCTTCAATTCTTCAAAAACATTTGAAACTGATCTCTTTGATCAGATGTCATTCACATGTTGTATAGTTGGCAAGGCCATTGCTAAATACTAGCATGGATATGAAATACTATACTCCATCATAACAAAATGTTTAAAGAAGTCTTTCAGTAACTAACTGACATTTTCAAACAGTGTATTTTGGGAGTTAGTAATTAAATGAGGCAAACAGAGATGTAGAGCAGAAACAAGAGTAATGACTAAGAAAACATAATGGATGAAATCCAGACTGTGTTGAATTGTTTGTTTTTTTTTAAATTGCCCTTGCATTTTTTTTTCCAGATTTCAGTGTTTAAGCCCTATTAAAAGTTTAACAAACAGGAATGATGGGTAATCATGAACGCCATATCAAGTGAGACTTCAATACTTTTAATACAGAACATCCATGTTTATTTATTCCAAAACATGAACTCCGTGTGACTTCTTCAGCCCATAATGCCATATCTTTAATTTAAGTACATTTGGAAGATGAACTTTCCAAAACATATTACTAGATAAGGTCCTTAGCTAGTATTTCATTTCTTTCTGCAAAGCATCTTTTTAAGAGAATATGAAGCCTTAAAATACAATTTGCTTGCCTGTACGCTGAATGTTTGTTTGTTTTAAGTAACCTCTTTCTGAAAAAACTGCTTTGACTCCAAGCTTTGATTTTTGCAGACAAATAGAGGAAACTTTCATATTGGAAGAATTAAGCAGCTGAAAAGAACTAAATCCAGCTTGTGAATGTATCTGTTGTTGGAAATAACTGATGATGGTCTACTACAGGTAGTCCGAGACTTAAAACCATTTTTTTAGTGACTGTTCAAAGTTACAATGGCACTAAAAAAGGGACTTGTGACTAATTTACACACACATGACCATTGCAGTATCCTCATAATCACACAATCAAAATTTGGACACTTGGCAGCTGGTTCATATTTATGACAGTTGCAGCATCCCGGGGGAGGGGGGTCTATGACTATTCGTCACAGCCAATTCACCATGGCCAACTTTCCACAACCAACTCACTGCAGGAGAACTTGCCACAGCCATCTGGCCACAGAACAACTCACTGCGGGACAAGAGTTACACTAACACCAAAGAAATGGGGGAACAAAATCATTAAAGAAAGAATACAAAAGGAGGGACAGAATGAAATGTGAATGGCAAAAATTAAAATAATATTTATTTATTTAAAATAATTAAATAGAATTGTTAAATTGTCCCGCAGCGAATTGTCCCACTGTGAGTTGGCCATGATGAGTTGTCCTGCAGTGAGTTGGTCATGATGAGTTGGCTGCAGCGAGTTGGCCGTGGTGAGTTGTCCCATTCCCTTCCCATGGTAATATGATCACCTGTTTGCAACTTTCTGACAAGCAAAATCAACGGGGAAGTCAGATTCATTTTACAACTATGTGACTAACTTAACTGCAGTTATTACCTTAACAACTGTGGCAAGAAAGATTGTAAAACAGAGCTCAATTGTGGTTGTAAGTCAAGGAGAAGAGGATTGCAGAGATGGTTATATATTGTCATCAACGCACTGAGCATGAATTTCAGCAAACTCTGGGAGACAGTGGAGTACCAGATGGTCTGGTGTGCTATAGTCCATGGTGGTTGCAAAAATCAGACATGACTTAGCGACTGAATAACAACAACAAATAGAAACTTGTATCAGATTTGATGTTTGTAAGGGCTGTGCTGACACTTCGATTGACTGCCTGCCATCTCCTGTCACTTCTTTGAGGGTACAAGTGGTAGTAGGCCTTCTTTGAGGGCACAAATGGTAGGTAGTAGGCCTACCACAAGTGGTAGTAGGCCTTCCATTGATCCCTGCCTCTTTTCCAAACATTGTTCCAAACATTGTAGGTTAGGAATAGGACAGCATCCAATGACATACGAACCAGTTCAATGAGATTAGACACTGAGCATTTGATCATAACAGTCTCCTTTGCTAAGCTTGTCTTACTGTCTACCCCTATGTGTTGATTGAAACCCTAAACATGGGTTTCTTCAAAAGACCCTTTCCATCAAGATGCTTGATAGAAGAACCAAAACATTCCTCATCCCTCCTCTTCTTTCAGGATTAACACGAGCTTGAGGATGTTGGTTAAAGGCTTTCAGGCCACATGTGATGAAAAAGAGTAAGTGAGTAAGAGTCATAAATATATTCACTGATTTAAAATGCAACAGTAGTATACTCTAATACAGGAGTCTCCAACCGTGGCAACTTTAAGACTTGTGGACTTCAACTCCCAAAATTCCTCAGCCAGCAAAGCAAAGCTGGCTGAGGAATTCTGGGAGTTGAAGTCCACAAGTCTTAAAGTTGCCAAGGTTGGAGACCCCTGCTCTAAAAGGTGATTGACAAAATACATATAATCCAGCAATAAAGGAGTTAATTCTCTTATATGGCAGTGCCCAGAGAACTTCCAAGCGGATAATTAGTCATGTTACAACAAACAGATAAGTGAGAGACTGTTCCGGGAATAAAAAAAATAAAAGACAAGCAATTATGACACCAGAATAACAAATCATTACAACAGACTAACTTAAATTGCCTCTGACTTATATCTGCCAGCATGCATTTTCCCATCCCAGAGGGAAGTTCCCCTTTTTATTTTTTAAACAATAAGTGATTGGGTTAAATAATTGAATCACCCAGATGTAGCAATAACCACTTAACCCAACCATTCTTCTCTTTAGCAACACTTATGAGAAATCTAAAATTCAGCCCAACAGGAACACTGGGCCACAGATAGAATTATTCCACTAAAGCAACTAGGCTCCTGTCCCAACCTATTACGGTGCCAGCCAACATGTCTGAATCACATTAAATGTAGAGAATAAAGCTTTCACTATTCTCTTTTCTTTAAACGTTTAAATAGATAAATGCCTGCAGGCATAACCATCTAACAGCAAATCAGACAGGAACAAGAATTGGCTTTCATTTTGCTAGGAAGAACAGGTTTGCCCAAAAGTAGTTTTGATCTAGTCTTGATTTATGACTCATCTAGAAATTACTTTGGCTGGCATACCATTTTCTATTTTGGCAGAATATTGTTTAAAAAAATCAGGTGAATTATAGTTTGCCTCACCAAAGCACTTCTGAATTATATATTTTACCATGATTCTCTTTCTTAACTATAGATTGACAGCCATCTGCCCTAAATTATGATCCAATGTCCTGAGCAATAAAACAGTTAATTAATTTTAAGCAGACTTATTGAATTTTGGTGATTTGCTATAGGTTTTTTGCTGTTTTTCAGTCTCAAGATTACTTTTAAAGTGCCTTCACTTTTGTCAATTTTGTTATGCTGCAGCCTGATTCTGCATTTGTTGAAATTCTTTTTTTTTCCCCTCATTACTCTCCACTTGGTATCTCATAATGACAAAGTGAAAATAGAATTTTAGAAATGTCTGTAAATTTATTAAAAAGAAAAAAACTGAAATATCACATTGGTGTAAGTATTCAGACCAGTGGTGGTACCAGTTCAGCCCAGTTCTGGCGTACCGGTAGTGCCAAAGATTGGCTGAGATTGAAGCAATTCTCTCTGATGAGCTGCTGTTGTGCCACCCACCCACCCGGGCTCCTATACTGACCTTTATTCCCTGCTTTTGAAGCACAGCTGCTTTGCGTGGCATAGCAGATTGTTGTGCAGCAGCTTCTGAAGTGACAGGGAGAGTGCAGGATTGCAGGAAGTAAGTCAGAAAGCCTCTGCGCATGTGCAAAGTGCGTGTTTGGCACATGCACATTGTAAAGTGTGTCTGTGTGCAGGCGCAAAGCATGCCCAGCAAGCCACGCCCACCAAACCAATGGTAAACTATTTTGAAACCTACCACTGATTCAGACCCTTTGCAACAATACGTGAAACTCTACATTGGAGTCCACCTGTGGTAAATTACATTGATTGGACATGATTTGGAAAGGCACACACCTCTCTATAGAAGGCCTCACAGCTGACAGTGCATACTGTAGCAGAGCAAAAGCCATGAGGTCAAAGGAACTGCCTGTGGAGCTCAGAGACAGGGTTATTTTAAGGCACAGATCTGGGGAAGGCTCCAGTAAAATTTCTGCTGTACCGAAGGTTCCTAAAAGCATAGTGGCTTCCATAATTCTCAAATGGAAGAAGTTTTGGCATAACCAGGACTCTTCCAAGAGCTGTCTCCTGGTCAAACTAAACAAGCAGGGGGTGGGTGGGTGGCGACGGGAGCGGCGGGAAGGGACTTAATAAAAGTTGACAGAAACCTTTCCTTGGTGCAAAACGCATGAAAGCCTGCTTAGAGTTTGTAAAAAAATCACCCGAAGGATTCTCAGGCTGTGAGGAACAAGATTCTCTGGTCTGATAAAACTAAGATTGAACTGTTTGTCCTAAATTCTAAACATTCTTATGTCTGGAGGAAACCAGATAATGCTCATCACCTGTCCAATATCATCCCAACAGTGAAGCATGGTGGTGGCAGCATCATGTGGGGTGTTTTTCAGCAGCAGGGACCGGGAGACTGATTAGAGTTGAGGGACAGCTGAATGGAGCGAATGATGAAAATCTGTTCCACGGTGCTCAGGACCTCAGATTGGGCTGAAGGTTCATTTTCATGACAGCAATCCTAAGTACACAGCCAAGACATTTTCTCTAAAAATTATGACATATACAGTGAAGATCCATGTATTTCTCAATGTCATGCTAAAAAATAAAATATGGATTCCCCAACCCTTATATTGTGTTGCTTAGGAATTTTACATTTCATCTTTGTGGTCAGCGTTTGTAAGAATCTTCATAAAAGTGATTAATTTTCAGGAAATCAGAGATCTTGAATAGAGAAACAAACAGTTACTAATTTATGTAGATTATAGTTTATCATGGTACGGGTGAAGAGACTTGAGTTACTGTAAACGTTGAAGAATGTAAGGAAGGCAGGCTTCAGAGTTAAACCCTGTATATATAGTAGCTCAGAGACATTAATATAATATGGTCAGTAATTATTCCTTCCCGCTGAATCAATATGTTAACAATTACAAAATTTTTATTACAGATACATGAATTCATATCAAATGTACATGTAATTATCCCATACTAACAATGTTTCTGTTGGCTCTGTGATGTTTAGAAAACGTTCTTCACATTTGCTTGTTTGTAATTTTGCAACGGCGAAGAGGAGGGATTTGGCCTTGTTTAGAGTTTTGTATCTGTTCCCTTATCTCTGTGAATTTAATGGATATTCAATCCTTCATCATCATTTATTTTTTAAAACAATCTTCAGATTCTATCCAGTACTGGTATCTGCCAACAAAAGTATATCCATTGCTGGAATAGTTTTCTCATTCCATCATGCAGCCCTGTTATCCAGAAATCTTCTAAAGGATTTGGAAACTACCAAAATAAATTATAATGCTTCAGTGAGAACAGAGACAGAAAATGTGATTTGAGTAAACATCCATTCCTACAATGTAATACATAATCTTTCAGCTTTTCACAAAATAATATTTAGGTAATGTACATATTAATTTAAAAATTAATCATTTCTAATGATCAATTTCCAAATGAGTTTGCTTAAAAGTTTTACTGAACATCTGTAACAGCAAAATATATTTTGACATTATTTGTTCTGAGGAGCAAAAGCAACCAAATTTCTGTTTTAAAACATTTTTAGTTTTAATAGTTTTTATTGCTTTAGAAATTTCAAAATAGTGGTTACTTTTCTGGTTGTACAAGAGAGAAATGTTGCTGTATTTAATAATGCAATCCTAAACTACACTCACTGACTATGTGATATAAGAAGGCACTTTTACCTTTTACCACCAGAATTTCATTGAGAAATGATTATTCCCATCAATATTCATTGGGAGTTACCATTACAAATGTTGAAATTATACTCTTGTGGGTGTTTTATGCCTTCTATTCATCACCTTCTATTCATTCTTTTCATTGAGAATCTACCAGAATTGTTCCAGAAAAAGAAGAGGCAAAGGTCTCATTGGAGGGTAATCGTATTATATACAATTTTTCCCCTTCTCTGTACGGTTTATTGTTTAGAGTTACAAAGCATAATATTTAGATGCCTGTACAATGATTGAGAATTGGACTACATTAAGTTATTATATTTAGAATTTATTGTATTCAGTCGATACCTGTGAACAAGAAAACCAAGAAGAAATGAAGTTAGTCTCATCAGTATAACTGTCTTGATGTACTGAATATATTCTGGCTTTCTGTTTTTGAAGTTTTGACACTCATGTAGTATGTCAGGAAAATGATCCAGCCTCCTGCAATTTTTCCTTCATCTTGGAGACATTAGTGTAAATTGTAAAATTGTAAAGCAAGAAAGAATTTCTTGGGAAGAAGAATGAGTATAAAGCATATAATTGGGCTATGGTTGGAGTTGTTGAGGAGAAAGGATTATTTACTTCACTTTCATACTATAAGTATAATTTTTTTTACATTTCATTAAAAAATGTTACGTATATGTATCAAAGCAGGTCCCAAAGTTTTGAATGTTGCTTGTATGGGAATATTCTTCTGACATAACAAAAGTATTCTCTTCAAAACACATTGAGACCTATTGGTAGTACAACATATCATATTTAGTATTTTTATTTCTCCATCTGCTTCCTTAACTTGCATGTCCTGTTGTTTGACACTATTGTTGGACATAAAAGTGAACTTTCAACTTCACAGCGTTCTTCCCCTTAAGCTTATATGTTATGCCTGCTTACTTTTTTAATATAAAAAAATTCAGATAGAATAAGCGAACAGATCCATCATTTTTAATAGGACAGAGAAAAATCTAGATAACAGGTCTGACAGACTTGGGCTTGAGATAATTTCAGTGTATAGGTCTCAGTTATTATTTCTCAGTGGGTAGATCTGAAGCCTAAATTCTATTTTTCCAAAGAAAATTGAAAACCTTTTTTCCCTGGTTTTATTCAGCTTCTTTGTTTGGTGAATTTACCTATAGCTTGCAATTAAATCTTAGGTCATACCCTCTAGGCTTGACATAAGATACTTATCTTCCTTCCCACAAAAAGTATATTACCACAATATATAAGAATATTTTAGGAAGTATACTAAGAGAACAAGTGTCAGTCAATAGCACACAGAGAAAGAATGTTGTTCATAGAAGAGAGAAGAAATAAAGAGTGACATACTTTTAATATTAAATTGCACTATCACTATAGGGTCAAATGGTTTAAATATCTCTAGATTTTTAAATTTTGTATTCTAGAACAGGGGTCCCCAACTTGTAAGCCATGGCCCACTACTGGGCTACAGCCTATTGGCCACCAGGCTACATGAGTAGCTAGCTGGTGCATGTGTGTGTGTATGTGTGTGCATGAGCATGGCTCCACTGGCATGAGTGTCATGGGCACTTCCGCCCCAGTTGTGGAACTGGTGTTTGCTCATGCACACACATATGTTTACACACCTGCTCTTCCCACAAAACCATCCCCTCTTTCCCCCCCTTCCCTCACTCCAGGCTCCAACCCAGAAAGTTTGGGGAACTCTGTTTTATTTGTATTTGTATTTGTATTTTTATTTGTCAATTGCTTACAAGATAATAGGTATAAGTAAAAACATAGTTATGAATACATGGATACATATAAGAAAAATAACAAAATAAAAGAAACAATAGGACAGGGACGGTAGGCACGTTGGTGTGCTTATGCATGTCCCCTACAGACCTCTTAGGAAAGGGGTGAGGTCAATAGTAGACAGTCTAAGGTTAAAGTTTTTGGAGTTTGGGGAAAAAACCACAGAGTCAGGTAGAGTATTCCAGACATTGACCACTCTGTTGCTGAAGTTGTATTTCTAGCAATCACGTTTGGTGTGATTAACCTTGAGTTTGTATCTATTTTTTGCTCTTGTGTTGTTATGGTTGAAGCTGAAGTGTTCATTGATAGGTAGGACATTGCAAGGTATGATTTTATATACTAAGATCGGACCGAAGGCGGCGTAGTTCTAGATTTTCTAGGTCTAGAATTTCAAGTTGGTGGCATAAGGTATTCTGCAACAAGTAGAGGAGTAGAGAACTCTTCTTGTGAAATATTTCTGGACTTTTTTCAACTGTGTTAATATCAGATACATAATGTGGGTTCCAGAGTGATGAACTGTATTCGAGTATTGGTCTAGCAAATGTTTTGTATGCTCTAGTTATTAGTGTAATATTACCAGAGAAAAGGCTACATAAGATTAGGTTAACAACTCTTAACACCTTTTTGGCTATGTAGTTACAGTGGGCTCTATCACTTAGGTCATTTGAGATGAGTACTCCAGATCCTTGACAGAGTTTGGATCATCAACAAGGTCTTGGCTATTCAGCCTGTATTTTATTTTCTGATTTATTTTTGCCAATATGTAGGACAGAGCATTTATTTGTTGAGATTTGAAGTTGCCATTTGTTTGACCATAATGATACATAGTCAAGGTCTTTTTGAAGGGTAGCAGTATTGTCTGTGGTGTTGAATAGCTTTACACCATCAGCGAAGAGAACGCAGTTGCTCTTGATATGATCACAGAGATCATTTATGTAGAGTATGAAAAGAGTTGGTCCTAGAACACTGCCTTGGGGGACACCACTGTTGACAGCTAAACTTTTTATTTTTAAGGAAAGTTTTGGTGAAATCTGAAAGTTACAGTTCATCTACACTCAGAGATTTGCAAAGGATTGTGGAGTTATTCAAGTTCACTAGAACTTGCAGAATGCACTAGAGAAGTTCTGACAAAATGCCATCCAGGTTCAGACAAACAGATTACTATTCAGACTTCAACAGATCTCTAAAGAAAGAGAACTCACCTTCTCATGTGGCAACTTGTTCCAGTGGTTGACAGCTAATACACTTTCTCCTGGTGTCTTGCCCGCACCTACTTTCTTGTGGTAGTGGAATAATAGATAATAAGACTGTTCTGTTTTCTCTGTGATAACTTTTCAGATATTTTAAGACTATTGTCACATTCCTCCTCACTTGTATTTTCAGTATACTAAGCATACCAAGTCACTTTAATCAATAAATGTGGTTTCCAGACCATTCATCATCTTACTAAGTCATCTTTGCATTTCCTTCTAATTTTCAGGGTCCCTTTGAACTTTGGTGGCCAGAACTAGACATTATTCTTTAAATGGGTTCTGAGCCAAGGCAAGCAATTACTTCCTATGACTTGGGTTTTTTGTGCAGTTGAACCATACTAATGGCTCATGTTTTACTTGTGGTCAATAAGCATACCCGGATAATACTAACAAGCCAGATCTCCCAATTCCTGTACTTGTGCCTTATAGTTTTCCCATTGTGATGTAGAGCTTTGTATTTCTGTGTGGTAAATTCCATCCTATTCATTTTGGCTATTGCTCAATCCTTTCTAGAACTTCCTATATAACCTCTCACCTAAAGTTTTTCCCAACTTTGTGTCATCTGCACACTTTTTAGATGTCTACTCAATTCCCCCTTTTGTTTTTTGTATTTGTTTTATTGTTTTATTTCTTTGTGGGTGCTGATGTTATCACTGTTGTGATTGTTTTGATGGATTTTAATCTATCAATGAGTGCTTCCACTTTGTTTTATTCAGCCGGGAAGCTACGAATAGTAATTTGTTTTAATATATAAATAAATAAAATGAGCATTAAAACCTCACAGAGCATTAATGTTCTCTGCCCTGCTTCCTAATATCACATCCAGCATTTTTAATATCTTCACACCTGGTGTGGATTAAGGACATAGCAGTGTGGTTTAAAACAGCGCAATTTTGCCAAGTACCTCTATTTTCTGTATTTCAGGAATGATTGACTGCAGAGTTCATCCACTAAGCACATCTCCAAACTTACTCACACTTTGAGGGGGCTTGTGAGCTTTAAAAGACTCATAGCTCTGTGTGTGTTCTCATTCCTGGGTAAAGCATTCCAGTCTGTAACAAAAATCTAAGCAAAATATAACCGTGTACTATGCTTCATAATAGCTGATGAAAATCATAATGTGGTTGGTTATATGTTCTCAAATAAGGTGCTTTTTTTTTTTGCTTCATATCAGGCTTTCTAAGTTTTATATATAAAACTATAATCCTAACTGAAGGACTCATTACATTTTTAGAAATGTGCTACTTCCTGTTTAATGTCCAAGACATTAGTAGAAGACAATTATGCCTACTTAAACAAGACCTGTATCATAGGATCTTATGAACTGTATAAATTATAGTTTTCAGCTGTCATATTTCTTCCTTTTTGCAAGAAAATCCACAAAGTCTCTTGTAGCCTCTTAGCCACATGTCTTGTTCATATACTAGCCATCACACAATTTCCTTTTGGTGTTAACAACATCGTGCACAGTGTAAAAAAAGTTAGAAGCAAAAGCACATATGATCTGCTTCTAAATAACTTGGTTCCTCAATATACTAATAATATTGAAGACAATTCATGTGGGAACTAGCAGATTGTTTGTGACATTTGTGACATATTGCTTGTGACATTTTTCCCTGATATTTATCTAATTCTAGAGCAGGGGCGACAGAGAGACAGAAAGAGACGCCTTACCAGATAGTTGATTATCTAATGGCAAAATACTTTTATACATTGGGGGTTTCATTTCATAACTTCTTTCTCTTATTCTAATAGATATTCACTATGGGGTTTATGATAATGGCCTTGTAACTAATCAGATTGTATATTCCTGTAAGAGCCATCTTTGGCCTGGGATCTGTCTATTGATGTGATCACCCCTCTTATCACAGCAACTCTGGCAACAAAGTTTACATTTTAAAGAAAAACATAAGTAATTGTTAAAATATACAACAATATACACTAAAAAATGAACTGGTAACTGAGAATAAAAAACACAAAATAATACCACATTGTTACAGGAATGAGAAATTGTTATTCCCAGCTTGCAAACATCAGTGGAAGATGAGTTTGACTTTTAGGTCACATTTCTGTAGATTTAACATTAGAAATAATTCCCCCAAAATTATGATTTCATTTACTTATGACACCTATTTATCATATGATGTAGAAAATGACAAGTTCAGCTAATTGGCTCAGTTGGCTGAGATGTGTTCAGAATGCAATACTGATTCATACAATGTGATTGGGAACTATAGTTATTTTTTGGATTTAACTTATTCCACATACATTATTCAGAAAATCTTATTGATTTTCATAGATGCTTGCATTCTTTTGAATCAAATATGGCATGGAAACTAAAAGGAAAACAAGGAAAATACACTTTGGATGTTTTTATAGTTGCAAAAATTATTAACCTGGACGCATTACTTTTCAATAATTTGAAGAAGTTATCTTTCTTTCTGCATTTGTACAGCATTTTTACCAATTGTATTGAGTTAGAAATGTCTGTCTTTTTAGGAATGTATACTGCTTATACTAGTAGATATTGAAGTACCCATTTTTTCTTATTTCTGATTAAACTATAATATAAAATAAATATATATGAAAAACTAGTTTATTTAATATATATGTCAGAGGTATGTTTTTGATTTACTGCTCTTTCCTTCCCCCCTTGTTCTATAAAATATAGTAGAAACAATAGTTACTTAAGCACCATGAAATCTATACAAATTGAATGTATTTTTATACTCGCTGCCAGTAGCTAAAATAAATATTTCTTCTACCTAATTCATTTGTGGGACATTTTGAAATCAAAAGAATTGCTGGTAGTATCTTCTGTTATATAGATTGTCATTCAAAAAACCCAGTGCATAGATAAATTTACAGAACTGGCCCATGCTTAATTATTCTTCTATGAATATATTTGCCCAACATTTTAAAATTTTAATTGTTATTGTTTAAATTACATTACTGCTCAAAACAGTACAATTGTGTACTGAAGTGATCTCGTTTTACCACAATCTCGATGTACATTTTTAAAAAGCAAAACATGGACATTCACCCTTGAATAGAACCACATTCTCTACAGCACGGGTGTCAAATTTGCAGTGTCACATTGCTGTCATATGATGTTTTGTGACATTTTTCCCATTCGCAAGCTGTGGTGGGCATGGTCTGTGTGTGACACATCCAGCTAGTGGGCCACCAGTTTTGACACCCCTGCATATAGAATCAGTAATCAAATACTGAAAAAACAGGCTCCAACGGTCCAACGTATTCTTTTAAATTTCTTCCAAGAAGCTTTAGTCTGGTGTTAAATTCACCAATGTACAAAGAAACCCACCCATCCTGCCTACCCCAGTTGCATGTATTGGACCGTATTATTGGAGCAGATTCTGAGATGGGGCAGGTCATTTGCCTCTCCCATCTACCTGTTCTTAGAATTCCTCACTGATGACTCATTAAATTTTTAAAACTGAAAGACTAATTGCAATTTTTTTCTTCCACTTCTATAATTTCCATTTTTTCAACACACAGTAATTAATTAATGCTGCAGTTGTATTCTGTTGCCAAAAACAAAAATAAATTGAAAAACCTGAACTCTCCAAAATTATCTGGTTTGCCATTTCAGATATTTACTGATTTGTTTCTTTAAATAATCAGGAAATCTCCAGACATTATTGCTTTTTTTCAGTAAACGGTATTTGCATTTATTTATTTATTTGATTTATTGTACTTTCTGAACAATTCTGGCAATACAGCATACTCATGAGATCTGAGCAATTAGAACATGTATTTTTGGCATATAAAAGTCTTTTGTCAAAATATGTGACTCCTATATTTCCTAGTTTATATAATGTTCATGCATTGACTTTTTTCTCTTTCAGGAACAAATGTGTCAGCTACCGCTGATTTAATGCCTGCATCAAATTGGAACATGTCAAATGAAGTAGATAAAGGTAAATAATAAAAAGGAAAGTAAATACTATTTCAGATTTTAAACACTATAAGTTGTTGTTGTTGTTGTTATTATTATTATTATTATAATACACAAAAAACAACAGTGTACCCAGCAAACGAGATAACATCACAAATCACTGGTCGAACACTTCTCTGTGTGATGTATCGGTGGATTATGTGAACAGATCCCAGTAAGGTGACCACCTGCAGCTGACCAATAGTGATTTTGTCAGCGCCAATTGTTTTTAAGTGCTTGCCTAGGTCTTTAGGCACAGCACCAAGTGTGCCGAGTTCCACTGGAACCATCTGCACTGGTTTATGCCAGAGTCTCTGCAGTTCGATTTTCGAGTCTTGATATCTGGTGATTTTTTCAAGTTGTTCCTTGTCGATTCTACTGTCACCAGGTATGGCAATGTCAACGATCTACACTTTTTTCTTCTCCACAATCGTGATATCTGGCGTATTGTGTTCCAAAACTTTGTCAGTCTGTATTTGGAAGTCCCACAGTAGTTTTCATGCTCATTTTCAACCGCTTTTTCAGGCTTATAATCCCCAGTTCTTTGCTACAGGCAGATGGACACAAGTTCCAATGGACTATCTGAGCAATATTGTGTGTTGTGACATTGTTTGTAGTCAGTCTGAGCAATTGTCTTGCAACAGCTCAGTATGTGATTGATGGTTTCGTCCGCCTCTTTGCAGAGTCTGCGTTTAGGGTCATCAGCAGATTTTTATATTCTGGCTTTGATTGCATTCATTCTAATGGCTTGTTCTTGGGCTGCAAGAATCAGGCTTTCTGTCTCTTTCTTCAGTGTTCCATTGGTCAGCCATTATTATTGTTATTGTTGTTGTTATTGTTATTATTTTGCAAAGTGATACACAAATCTTCTAGTATAGTTAGAGTATAGTATAGTATAGTATAGTATAGTATAGTATAGTATAGTATAGTATAGTATAGTATAGAGTATAGAGTATAGTATATATAGAGTATAGTATAGTTAGAGGCAAAAAAGAAAGCCAGAACCAAGTTATCATCTGATGTTTGGTCTATTATTTCTGAAGTGAGGATTTGCCTTTTTACTTCGAGTAACACATTCCATATGTTTGGGGTTTTTTTTTTAAGCCAGGATGTGAATTATAGCAGTTTATGACCTACCTGACATTTCATCTTTGGGCTCTTGAAATCTGGATCCAATAGGAACATGCTTTAATCTGAATTAGTTTACATGCAGATTTTAGTACGAAATTTGGAAAGAAGCCATTATGGCCTGGGATAAAGAATGCAAAATATTTTGGGATTTGTAAAACCACCCATAAAGAACATCGAACTCACATCAGCATCAGTTACTCTACAGTCACATTCTCTAAAACATTTTTCATGGATGAACATATATCTATTTTTTTTAATATTGCTATCTAGCCTGTCTTTCTGGGGCTTCAAGCTCTTGGAATTTTATGTTTCCTATATATAATGAAAAGTTATAACTCATTGATGATAATCTTTAAGAGCTAGATAAAATGGCAAGAACTCTGAAGCTATATTTTTATCAGGATACCCTTCAAAATCCTTTTGCCACAGTTTTCCTATGAAATTTCATTATTGGCAGCTTAGGACACGAAGGAACTGGTCAGCTTTTGGTCATCGTTAGAATAGATCTCTATCTCCAGTGAACACACTAACCTCAGAAGTCAGTAGGACAAAGTGGGCAGCAATTTAGGTAATAATTCTAAGTTACAATACACCTACGTCTTTCATGCATTCCTCAATTTTGGCATAAATCACCTCAACTTATCTAGTCAGTCATATTATTTTCTCAGGGAACAGAGGGGCATGTGTCCAAATTAAAGAGAATTGCTAGTTTTAGTGTCTTCCTGCTTAAGGAGATTGTCTGTTTAGGTTAGTGCACATTAGTGCAGGAGAAGATAACATAAAAGCAAAGCAACATAATTATTCAATGTGATTCACCAATCTTTATCCATTCATACCTCCTCATGTCATAAGACAATGGTGCTTCAATAAATGTATTTGCCACTGGTTGGCATAGGATTCTAGGACTACCTTCCCTTATGAGTATTATTCCACAAAGCTTAGTTCGGCAAGATAACATCAAAATCTTAACAGAACTATAAAAATCCCCAAGGTTATGGAGATCCTTCTGCCTGCCTCCATCTTATTTGGTCAATCTATGCTGGAATCCTAATGTCCAGAACTTATGGTCATAATGCTGTATGAATTTGCAGTCCCTTCCTGATTCTCAATTCTCACTTACAATTACACTACTGCAGTCTCTTTTCATTTATGTGTATTTATAGATTATACCCATACAGAAATAATCACCATTACAGTTTTAAAGTCCTGTCAAATTGTTGCTGACTTAAAATGAAAAGAGTAGCAAGGTTTACCCCCAGATGAAAATATAAGAACAACAACTGGGCAATTAGTCTTCATCCATTGAGATTAGAGTTCATGATTGGAAGATGCTGGGAAACTACAGTAGATTTTTGGAGAAAGTTGAAGTTTTAAATGCAAAATACATGTCAGGATTCTTCTCTTTCCTGTTGGCAGAATTAGCAACATTTTATTAACTCATAAATCTATGTTGTTTGCAGAGGGTTTTTTTTTTCCAGGCTGTGAGTGATTCCATTTGTTTTTTTTTTTCCCTGTGAGTCCTTTTCCAAGTACAGACCTCCTAAAAAGCAATCCAATTTTCAGGCGATTATAAGACACCCTTAAAAATTTAAGAGTAATGTATTGTAAGAACAGCACCAGTCTGTTTATTCTCTTTATATATTATAGTTTATGTTCTCCAGAGCCCTAGAGATCCTAGATTTCCCTTCTCTTCAGCATCATTGTTTCTGGCACAGACTATAAAGGTTCAAAGAGAAATAATACACAGTAACTGACCTTGAAAAATGGTAACCGTGTAAGTATAGTGCTCATAGTATCCGAAAAGGGAAAAAAATTATAGTTTCATGGCATTATTTCAATTGGTACAAATAATCATTTCCCAAAATAATTTCAGTATTTAGTTTCAATTAAAAATCCATTACAATTAGTCCTCAACTTATGACACAATTGAGCCCAACATTTCTCCTGAGAGCCAGTCGGATCATCCAGAGAGTGGGAGGTGCTTCAATCTGCGTTGTTGAAGGCTGAGCTTAATTACTGAGGAATGCTCCGCCCTCCGTCACGTGGCTCCCTTGCATTCCCCAGTTTACGCTCAGTCTTCGTGAGAGTAGGCTGTGTACTTCACCACTCCTTGGCCGATTCAAGAGCTCCTTTTTCATCAGGTTTGATTATCATTGCCCCGGTTCTCCTTAGCCTCTAAGCGCATTGGGATACTGATTTAACAGGGAAGCGCGTTTCTTCGCCCCCTGGGGGGCTGCACAGCAGGCGGCTTTCGCACTCCGGCGCCAATCCCCCCCCCCAATTTGATCCTCTTCCTGCCGCTTTTCTACACTTGTAGCGGCTTTATTTGATCACGCTGTAATAGCGCAGCTGATGTTCCCCCCCACCGTAAATGCCGATCGCCCCAGGAAGGGGTGAAAATCACCTGGCTGCCTCTCTCGGTCCCTAGATGTGCCGGAGAGGCTGATTTTGGCCCTGAGCAGCCCATGAGTAAGAGAGCGTGGGCACCGCTTTTAGAGGCCTCATTGAGCTGCGAAGGGACTAGCTCTAATTATAGGCCTTCCAGCCTGTGAGAGCTATCAGATATTTAGGGGAATTGACAAACTTGTTGGCTTTCCACAGCACACTCAGGGCAGGAAATAGCAGCCTATCCCTCCCAGTTGTTGCCTGGGAGCTCCACCTGCCCGAGGCCTCACTCCAGCCTCAGGCGTTTTATTTGGCACATGGGCAATATTAACAGCAATTCCTGGGGTCACTCCTTCCTGGGAGCTCCACCCAGACCTTGGATTAAATGTGGTAAATAATAATAATACTAATAGTAATATTTATCATTACATAGATATCTAAATATATTTAGATACACAATGATAGATAGATAGATAGATAGATAGATAGATAGATAGATAGATAGATAGATAGATAGATAGATAGATATGTATTTGCATATATATATATTTACATCTTATCAATATTTGGCTATTTTACGTTGCCAACAATGGTTGGCTTATATATCTTGATCGTACGCTTAGGCATAAAGGTATTAATAATTATATTAGTTTATATACATTTAAAATTCCAAAAGGGGGTGCAGGCCAGCGAAAGGACACCCGGCCTTTGTTGTAGGTCGAACCCTTGGCGAGCCAACCACCTTTACATTTGTATTACAATCCTTTCCTCTACAATGGCAGATGACATTTCCGCTAAAGGCCCTTCTTTGAAGGCCAAATCTAAATCCTACCACCTGCCCAAACAGGCTAAGGAAGCCCCTAAAGAAACTTCCAAAGCTTCTCAGAGGGATGCTCTAAGACGTCATAGGGTACTGGAGAAAGAATTTGACAGACGATCTAGAGAGACACAACTGGTATTTCCAGCCCCCCCCTCTGCTCCCTCTACCTCCAGACACCCCCCCTCTTCCAGATTGCTCTTCCCTCTCCAGGTGCAGCCCATCCCAGGGACACCAGGTTCCCAGACCAACGACCAGGCGGACGCCGGAAGCAACATTTACGCTGACGGCCGCTGGTCTGCGCCATGAGGAGGTCGCCACAGTTGAAATCCCTGCGCACATGCAGGCATGGATGGAATGGGCTATTCGCCAGGGGATTGAAGAGGGCCTGCAATAGATGTCCAGGTCTGGTTCTCCCTCGATGGCACCCAAACACGACTCACCATCAGTCAGGTCCTCGCCTAGATCGGACCCTACTTTTGGTCAGGTACCTTTACAGGAGGGCAGTCCTCTCCCAGAAAGGGATCTGGAGGAGGCCATGGAGGACCTAGATCGGTTCGGGGAGGAGGAGGAATTGGAATGGGGGTCTACGCACCAGGGGGAGCCCCTATCGGAGATAGACCCTATCGAGGGAGACATGTCCGAGGACGAGGGCCTCACCCCGGATCAACCCACCTTTGTGGGCCTGTTCAAGCTGCACATGTTTAAATCGCTTCTATTTAAGGCCAGGAACATTTCTGGCCTGTCTGTACAGTGCTCCTCGGCTCTCCCTTCCCCAGCAGAGGGACAGGAGGACGCCATCTTTAGGCAGCCCGTGGTGGAGGTGGAGGTGATCCCGGCCCCACCCATTTTTCATGACTTAGTCTCAAACCAGTTAGACTCCACAAGAGCCCCCCCTGCCCCATCTAGCCAGGACAGGAGGTTCTTTAACCTTGAGTCGAGCTTCTGCAACCTGCTTAACACTCCCGAGGTAGATGAGCCCATCATTGGTTTGGCATCCTCGTCCTCCCCCAGTGATCCCCTGGAGGTCCTGAAGCCCGAGGACAAGAGGTCCGAGCTTGCTTTACGTAGGGCTCACCAAGTGGACACCTGGGCCATTAGATCGGCCACTGCCGCTTCCTTTTTCACCAGGTCTTCGATCCGGTGGCTCCATCAACTGAGGCAGCATGTCCCCCCCTCTAACACAAGGGCACACCAGGACATAGCAAAATTGACAGCTGCTGCAGAATTCTCGGCCGACGCCACATACCACGTGGTTAAGTTCTCTGCCCGAGCAATATCCACTCATGTTACAGCTCGCTGCCTGCTCTGGCTCAAGCACTGGCAGGCAGACGTAAAAAACAAGGTTAAGCTGGCCACCGCCCCCATAAAAGGGGACAAATTATTCAGCACCGTCCTGGAGCCATTTCTATCAGATACCAGAAGCAAGAAAAAATTTCCTCCCTCCCTTTTCCGTAGGTCAGACTCAAGACCTTTCAGAGAGGTTCCTCACGACCTTTCTACCAGTTTCCTTTCCCGCCCAGGTACCCAAGACTCCCCTCATTCTGGCCTTTCCAGCCCCAGGATCGAGCCGATCCGGGTGACAGGAGCAGGAGGGGCGGCAGCTACAGGCGCCCCTTCAGGGGTTCAGGAGGGAAGCCCTTCTGGTGCAACAGATAGACCCCGTCCACCCCTCCCCATCGGTGGACGCCTCAAGCATTTCGCCGACCGGTGGGACTCTTCCACCTCCGATGCCTGGATCAGGGAGACCATCAGACTGGGCCTCACGCTTGAATTTCAGTGCGCCTCCCCTGAATTTTTTATGGCATCCCCCCCCCAAGGATATCACCAAACGCAACCTAATGGATTCAGCTATCCGCCATCTCCTCTCCATACAGGCCATACAACCTGTATCACCATCCCAGCGGAGGCAGGGGTTTTACTCTCACCTCTTTGTGGTCCCCAAATCTTCAGGGGGATGGAGGGCTATTCTAGACCTGTAACACCTTAACCGTTACCTGACCTACCGCAGGTTTAAGATGCACATCCTACAATCCATTCTACTAGGCATCAGGCAGGGGGACTGGCTATCCTCCATAGACCTTTCAGAGACGTACCTTCACATCCCAATCCGGCCCTCCCATTCCAAATTCCTCAGGTTCTGCTACAATCATCACTACTTCCAATATGTGGCACTTCCCTTTGGATTGGCCTCTGCCCTGAGAACCTTCACTAAGGTCCTCGCGGCCCTAGCGGCCCACCTCAGGGACCTCCCGGTTCGTCTCTACTGTTACCTGGATGACATCCTCATCCTGTCTCACTCCAGACCCCAAGCAGAAAAGGATATCAGAGCTACTCTTTCTGCCCTCCAAGATCATGGGTTCCTAGTAAACTGGCAAAAGAGCCATCTGTTACCATCTACACAGATCACCCACTTGGGGTTCGTCATTGACTCGGTTGAGGGAAAGGTCTTCCTTTCCTCTGAGAGATTCTGTAGCATCCAGGAGACTGTCAAACATATCAGACGATCAAGAAAGGTAACACCTTTAGAATTGTCTAAATTACTCAGTAAAATGGTCTCATGTATTTCCATTGTTCCCTGGGCCCGTTTACACACTAGATCCCTACAATGGTTCCTGCTCCCATTCCAAAGGACTGGCAGAAGCAATTCAAAGGCCACGGTCAAGGTGCCTTCAAGGGTCCTCACGTCTCTCCTCTGGTGGACCAGTCCCACCATCAACAGGGGACACTGCTTCAAGGAACCCCAATGCCTCATCCTCACCACAGATGCCAGCCTGTCCGGATGGGGCGCTCACATCCACTCGCTCTCGATACAGGGCAAATGGTCACAGGTAGAACGCACACGCAATATAAACTGGTTAGAACTTCGTGCCATCCACCTGGCCCTGCACAACTTCCTTCCCCATGTACACGGGCGGCATGTCCTGATACTCACAGACAACGTCACCGCCAAGGCTCACATCAACTGACAAGGGGGCACCCAGTCCATAAGTTTGATGAGAGAGGCCGAGCGCCTCTGCCATTGGGCGGAGTGCAATCTCCTCTCTCTCAAAGCCGAGCACATCTCAGGGGTCTCAAACACCCAAGCAGATTGGCTGAGCAGGGCCATGGTGGACCAGTCCGAGTGGCGCATTCACCCGTCACTGTTCAGGGAAGCGACTGTGATGTTCAGCCTCCCGTCAGTAGACCCCTTCGCATCCCCGCTCAACACCCAACTCCCCAGGTTTTTCTCGAGGTATCCCTCCCACGGGGCCGAGAATCACAACGCCCTCCGCTGCCCCTGGCCCACAGGGCTTTTATATGCATTCCCTCCGTTGGCCCTGGTCCCCAGGGTCATCCAGAAGCTCATCTCTGAGAAAGCAGAGCTGATTTTAGTGGCACCCTACTGGCCCAGGCGCCCATGGTTTGCAGACCTCCACTATCTATCGGTGGCCCCCCCTTGGAAAATTCCCCCGCACAGGATATCCCTTTCCCAGAGGCCCCTCCAACACCCGGACCCTCAGTGGCTCCAGTTAGCCGTTTGGAGGTTGAGCGGGAACGTCTAAGGAAGGAGCAGTTCTCTGACCAGGTTATTGATACCATTTTAGCCGTAAGGCGGCCCTCAACAACCCGAATATACAATGCCACTTGGAATAGCTTCTGCAAGTGGTGCCATAATTTCCAGATCAACCCTCTTTCACCCTCCATTGCTCAAGTTTTGGAATTCCTCCAAGAAGGTCTGAGGAAGGAACTTTCTCCGAACACCCTGAGGCATCAGGTAGCAGCCCTTTCAACTGTGATTATTTGCGACAATCTGGGTACCCTCTTCCTCCACCCTCACATGAGGGCATTCCTTAGGGGAGCAATTAACTTGTGTCCCCCAACTGTACACAGATACCCTACCTGGGACCTCAACAAGGTCCTGACGTCCCTTACTAAACATCCCTTTGAGCCTCTCAGGGAATCCTCACTCCAGTTCCTAACTTTCAAAGTCGTATTCATGGTGGTCATTACTTCAGCTCGCCAAATATCGGAGATAGCCGCCTTGTCGGTGAGGAAAGACCTTTGCATCTTCCATGCCGACCGGGTGGTTCTACGGCCAGACCCTACCTTCTTACCTAAGGTCAATTCAGCCTTCCACAGGACACAGGAATTCACACTTCCGAACTTCTGCCCAAATCCCTCGCGGGAAAGGGAGAAGCTTTGACACACCCTGGACGTAAGACGGGCCCTCCGCATTTACATTAAACATACCCAGCCCTTTAGGAAGTCCGAATCCTTATTCCTTTCCTTTCAACCTAAATCCTTAGGACACAAGTGTCCCCGGCAACCATCGGCCACTGGATTAGAGCTACTATTTCCAAAGCTTACTTGTCCCAGGCTCTGCCGATGCCCAGCGGCATAACAGCACACTCCACCAGAAGTGCAGCCACCTCGGCAGCTTGGGCCACCCAGGCTCCAATTGCTGATATTTGTCGGGCGGCCACCTGGGCCTCCCCATCTCCCTTCATTAGGCATTATAAGATCGACATATTTGCCTCGGCGGAGGCTTCGTTTGGGAGACGAGTTCTCCAGCGAGTCCTCAAGGAACTGCAGGGACTTCAGAACCAGACGGAGTCCCTCCCGTAGGACAGCCAAGCTTTGGTATGTCCCACTCTCTGGATCCGACTCTCTGGATCCGACCGGCTCTCAGGAGAATGGGCGTTGGTCCTTACCTGACACGCCATTTCTCTGGAGCCGGGAGGATCATCCAGCCCCACCCTTTTAAGTTCACCGTCTAGTGGGGTCTTGTTTCGGCCAAGGAACCGCTTAGCATAGTAAGATGAGAGCACGATCTTCTCTTCACTCTTGACTTCGCGTAAACTGGGGAATGCAAGGGAGCCACATGACGGAGGGCGGAGCTTTCCTCAGTAATTAAGCTCAGCCTTCAACAACGCAGACTGAAGCACCTCCCACTCTCTGGATGATCCTCCCGGCTCCAGAGAAATGGCGTGTCAGGTAAGGACCAACGCCCATTCTGTTGCTAAGTGTTTTGCTTCATTTTACGACCTTTTCTGCCACAGTCATTATAAGTGAATCACTATGGTTGTTGAGTGAATCTGGCTTCTCCATTAACTTTGCTGATCAGAAGGTTGCAAATAGTGATAATAGTGACCCCAGGACACTGCAGCCATCATAAATATGAGCCAGTTGCAAATCATCTGAATTTTGATCACCTGACCATGGGAATGCTGCAATGGTCATAAGCATAAAAAATGCTCATGTTACTTTTTTCACTGCCTTCGTGACTTAAAACACTCACTAAATTGTACTAGGCCTATGAAGAACAATACTGACACTCCTGTCTGTCTGTCTGTCTATCTAATTAAAATCTTTACATGGAAAATACTGTTTACATTCTCAGTCACAACTGAGCAAATATTCCAGTTGCGAAGACATCACTGACTGGCCTGAAATTATAGCGTTTTAAGAGGATTCCTTGTCATTTTCATAGGTTTCTTTTTAGTCATATGAAACGTTTCCCTCTTTTAGAGGTGGAAGAGCTTAGTCGTCATTCTCTCAGGAGCAACCAGGGGTGGGATTCTATCAGTTGGCACCTATTCGCTAGAACCGGATGTTAACATTCTAAGCAGTTTGGAGAACCAGTTGTTAGAAGAAATTACTGGCCTAATCCTGTAAGGAAGGCAGGAAGGAAACATTCTGGTGTTGCTTACAGAAACTGCCTCTCCGTTAATCCTTATTACATTCTTGACAGAACTAGATTTCCTGTCTCAGGAACTTCTCTGCAGTTTTTTTCCCCTCCTTTGCTGATACTTTACTTGTGTGGAGTGACCATTCAAAGTTACAGTGGCACTGAAAAAAGTGACTTATGACCATTTTCCACACTTACGACTGTTGCAGCATCCCCACAGTCATGAGAGGCCAGGCGAGGAGATGTGTACCTTGATGTGAGTGATATTGAGTTGGCCATGCCCAGCCAATAGCATGACCACCAAGCCACGCCCACCAATTGAGCCACGCCCACAGAACCAGTTGTTAAAAAAATTGAATTCCACCCCTGGGAGCAACCACATCTGTAGGTTTGCGCTCTTTCTTGCAGCAGCTTTAATCACAGCAATACCAGTATCAATAAATCATTCTCATTTTATTTCTTTTGCATTATCCTTCTCAATTATTTTTTTACCTGTCTGATTTCTGTAGGGGATTATTGCATTGAAGTTATAAACTATAGCCCAAAGCAGTTGTTCTCAACCATAGCAATTTTAAAATATATGATGTTCAGCATGCTGGTGGTGTAATTCTGGGAGTTGAAGTCCACATATCTTAAGAAGTTGCCAATGTTGAGAAATACTGGCCTTGGGATAGTGATTGTTAGGAAATCTTGCCAATGCTCTTGAATCTTACAACCTACTTATGTTAGACTGTCATGAGTCCTCTATTGTGGAGTATTTCTATGAATTATCCTCAAGTTTGAGAAGGGATTTTTCTAGAGCCTGATTTTAACCCTTATCCTTCTGTACAGTTGCTGAGTAGATTTCAAGAGATTTCTTATGGTTATAGACATTGCTGTTTATGGTTCTAGGGCAGGGGTGGGCAAACTTTTTGGCTCAGGGGGCCACACTGACTTTTAAAATTTGACAGACAGGCCAGGTCAGCACAAGATTTTTTGGGAAACGCCCCCCCATCTCCTCCTTCCCCTCCCCTCGGAGGCCCCCTGAGTCAGGAGTTGCTACCGCCGGCATGGCTCCACGCGGCTCCAGTCCCGCGTTGCCTCGGGAAGGGAAAGGCAAAAAGGAAGAGCCGTGGCAGTGCTTTGCAATGGCAGCAGCGGCACTGGAGGCTCAGGCTCAGCGGCTCCTGGTTTTGCCTTTCCCTTCCCAAGGCAACATGGGACTGGAGCCATGCAGAGCTGCGCCGGCGGTAGCAACTCCTGACAACCCCAGCTGGACACCTGAGCGGAGCCCGGGCAGAACTGCCTGTTGCTGCTGCGGGCGTTTGGCTGCCCAAGTAAAGAACCGCACCAGCTTAGGGCAACTGTGAGGAGCAAGAGGGGAGAGGCAGAGAAGGAGGCAGAGAAGGAAGAGAGCACCTGGCCAGTTGGGGGAGGCTTCTTGTGCTGCAAAAGAGGCGGCTAATGATCTCCGGCTCCACTCTGCTTCTCCAACATCCGGCGCCGCCCTGTTCTGTGCACCGGCTGCTCGGACTTGCTGGGCCTGACAGAACAGGGTGGCGCTGGATGTTGGAGAAGCAGAATGGAGCCAGAGATCATTAGCCACCTCTTTCGCAGCACAAGAAGAACAGGGTGGTGCCGGACCATTGGAGAAGCGGAGCAAAGCCGGAGATTAGTAGCTGCCTCTTTCGGTGCAGAAAGCTTCCCCCAACCAGCCGGCTGGTCTCCCCCTCCTCAGCCATACAGAACAAACAGGCAGAGAAGGAGGACAGCAGCTGGCCAGTTGGGGGAGGCTTCTTGTGCTGCAAAAGAGGTGGCTAATGATCTCCGGCTCCGCTCTGCTTCTCCAACATCCGGCGCCGCCCTGTTCTATGTATCAGGCCCAATAAGTCTGAGCAGCCGGTGCATAGAACAGGGTGGTGCTGGACTATTGGAGAAGCGGAGCAAAGCCGGAGATTAGTAGCTGCCTCTTTCGGCACAGAAAGCTTCCCCCAACCAGCTGGCTGGTCTCCTCCTTCTCTGCCTGTTTGTTCTGTATGGCTGAGGAGGAGGAGACCAGCTGAGAAGCGCGCTGCCAGGCAGGGGCCACATAGCGCAGGGCAACACGCCACTGCCCAGCCCTGGCGAGGGAAAACAGTGAGCGTTTTCCGGGCGGTGGCCTTGGCCCCGCTACCAGGGAAGCGGCTGCTCAGCTCCGTGTTATGTGTGCGATTTTTTGGCGTGCGGCGTGGGGTCTCTTTTAGCCGGCGCTAATTTTTTTTTCAGAGGGGAATTTTTTTTTTCAGAGGCGGGCTGTATTAAAATGACCAACGGGCCGGATGTGGCCCACGGGCCATAGTTTGCCCACCCCTGTTCTAGGGAGATAGAAACACATGCCCATGTTTTTTGACAGTGTCTTTTTTTTTTTTACACTGCATTTGTGTATTTGTTCATCTATTCATTTGTTCACTTATTTGTTTTTCCTACTTCAATCAACAGTTTATGTTTTGTGAAACTTTGAAAAAAAAGCAATAATTTTTTAAACTATATATTGTAGTTACTAGTTCCTTATTTTAGTGCTGCCATTTCAAGGCACAGTTTGAGAGCAGCTTTTTATATGAGGTTCTCCAAATTGGACTGCATCTCAAAATTTTCAGATAGTCTTCCAACTGAGAATAATATATGCTGTAATCCTCAGCACATCTCAAGAGTGCCAGATAACCTAATAAAGCAAGTTCTAGTGCTATGATTTTGAGATATTTTTGTTTAGATTTTTTTCTTAAAATCATTTATACATTTGGTGGAATAAGGTAGAATTATAGTTTTCATATTCATGCACAGTTTAATTTTTGATTTACTCTTTGTTTACTAGGAATGTTCTGTAAATTAGAAAGTTGTAAGGGACTAGCATTTTAAAAAAAATCTATTTGTGGGATCCCATGAGTACCCAAGGAGCAAAATTACTGTGACTTTGTTTGAATTTTTTTAAATTACAGGACATTAGTTCTTTTGTTTACTTTTCAGCTGATAGGGTGTCTGCTTTTCTTTGAGAATTTGTATTTTTTTCAACTGTGGCTTCCTGAGTAAAATAGGTGTGAAATGGGAAGGTCCTAGAACAAAGTCACTAAAGTCACCAGGCTGCTAAAGTGTTTCAAAAAAACGTGCAATTTATTTTTGATTTTGCTTAATTCCTCCTACCACCTTTGTTTAAATTCCAGTGAGGAAAATGAATGTACCATTATACACAAGATAACTATATATAATAATCTTTTCATGGTTCATCCAGTTTTCTGGCTTTAGTTGAAAGATTAATAGATCAGTAGGCCAAGGGACACATTTTATTGTACATTTCTGTTCCAGATATTCTGACATTTCTGGTTTAAAAAATAGACCTTTAAAAGGCAAAGAAAGGGCTAATAAGAAGCAGAACATAAAGTGACTGACTAACTGCATATCTTTGACTTCACAACATTAATCTTTAACAAACAGACATCCATATGCAAATACACATCTGTATGCATATGCGCATGCACACACACACATATATAGATTTAGATATGATTTATATTATATATTTATTTCAGTGTTATCAAAATCTATTTTTTTATTTACTGGTTTACAAAATAAGATTTTTTTTTGTTTATTTCCTCCAAGTACTTATTTGTGGTAAATAAAATGCGAATTACTGTCGAGTGACGTCTGACATTTCATATGTTTCTCTGGATACTAGTTTTTTTTTCTCTTCATGATTTCCCACAAGCATTTCAAACTGCATGAATTGCAACAAATAAACTTTAAAAATGATGATTCTTTATAAACAATTTAGCCTCCTACTTAATCAAGAATATAATATTAAAGAAAGAAAGTTCCATTTTCACTCAGTAACTTTAACTGTGTATTTCAAAGCTTTGGAAATTTTTAAAAAAGTAAGAAAATTAACTGAAAATAGAAGCAAAACATAAGTAGGACATGTTATAGTGACAAAAAAGGACGTATTATAGTGACAGAAAATAACACTTGCTTTAAGAATGTAAGTCTTCTTTGAATTGAGTTTCGTTCATGGGGATTTCCTGGGCACATCAGGTAGTTCTTAATTTCCAAAAGCTTCAAATATTTTTAAGCTGATCTTTAATCACTTGGTAACTTCCAGATGTTGTGGACCCCCAGTTTCTAGAAGGAATGAATGTTTACCCTCTGTTCTATCTGATGTTGTACTTTATCCTTTTTAATAAAGGATTTTAAAGAATAAAAAGAAATGTGTTAGGGAAGTGTTTATCACAAGATGGATGCAAAAAGATTTCTCACACATGGTCTTTTAAAGTTATGTCATAGATGGCAAGGAAGCATGGTCTGTTTGGAGTTTACTTAATGCAACTATATGAAACCATATGGGTGACCTGGATGTACCCTATTTGGCCTTTGAATGATAACCAAAAGAAAGGCTAATATTAGCGGTCAGTCAGAGAAATTTGTCTAGAAACAGCTGGAGAAAAAAGAAATGTTCTATCGGTAGCATTAAGGGAAGGAATTGTTTAAGAAGCTGACTGTAAGAATATGCATAAAATTAATAAAAGGAACATTGTTACTCATTAGAATCCCTTTAATTGACAGTTACCTTCTTGTTATTTCTGGATATAATTCCCTATATGAAAACTAATCACTTTTCTCCCTCTATTTTATGTACGCTACATGAAAAATCCTGTCTTATGCTTGGGAATGAACTGAAATTCAGACCATGTATCTATATTTAAAATGATATGAGGGGACTTCTCTCTGTGCAATACACCATCATGCTCACGTCCCTCTTCACCTCATTCCACATATACATCTTTCCAGAACAGATTTGAAAAACTGAAGAAAGAAGAGAAACCTGGTTACCCAGACAGATCCTATTCCATTCTTGGAATTGGGCCATCCAAATATGCCATTGGATGCAGCCCCTGCAAGCATAGCAATTTGGACAGAAACACTTTTTATTAAGTCTGATGCAATGGTAGCAATCTGGGTGCTCTTAGATAGTTCTGCATAAACAATTAAATACAATTAAGCAAGAGCCTGTTTGATCTCTTGATAGTTTTTCATTTCATACACCTTAGCTTTAAGGCTGAATGATGTAATGCTGTTTTGTTCTAATGTTAGGTACTATAATTGTACCATTTAAAAAACTAAAATTTTACTTGTTAAAACATTATAATTGAAATACAGCTTACTGCTTGCGTTGTTATAGCTGATATAATTGCTTGCTGATATAATTAACTGCAACAATGGTTGTAGTACACAATGATGTCACACAAGAAACACTGCCTGGCATACTCACTTATCTGATCAGCACGGCAGCCTTGACATAAAAATGAATTATTTTTTCTGTAAATATATTCAGTGACTAACTTTAAGAATTCAGCCTGTATGAATGATTAAAAGACTTTTTATGTTGTATTACTGTTTCAGTGCAGGTCACATATCATGGAGTCTGATTCAGTTGCTTTTGATTTTCAAATCTTGTCAGATAATATATTTACAGCATTTGTATTCTGCCTATGAGCACAGTCAGAGGTTCATAGCATATGTAGTCATAGAAATAGTGAAGTATGTGTTTAGGATTTCCTGCCCATCATCTACATTGAATAGTTGAAATCTGAAGCTTCTTGGTTGTTGATATAGTAGCTTGGTTGATTATATAAATGGTGAAATAACTTGTGCTGTCCAGCCAATGTATGGACAGTAAAGTTAATAGTGCAAACCTAAGTATAAAAATTATTCCTAGAAAAATGTATTTATAGGGCTGTCTTCCTAATCCTGACTATAAATTCTGTAACTTCCTACTATTTTTGGTTTCAGTACATTTGAAGGATATCAAAAAAGGTAAATATTTTAACATAAGTTGGTGTAGGTTCTACAAATGTGATCATATAAAAAGAAAATTCTTCATTAAAACACAATTCTAATGAAGACTTCAGCAAACTTAGATAGTTAAAAGTATACACATTCAAATTCTGAAATTTAAAGTTTTTAATGGAAAAAATACCTTAGAACAATGAGATATCTAAAACCTTCCCATTTAACAAGGGCAAGAAGGAAACATTGCAAATAAGTTCAGCATGGGTATATATTATACATATATAAAATGTATTTTGTATATAAAAGTAAAACTGCAATCATTCCATCCCACTCACGTACACATATACAAACAAAGTTGCCCCAATACACCAATTTATTATTGAGGTATTATATTTTGTGCCTCCAGTTTGTACTCTTAAACTCCTGAAGGTAACTTATAATCTCCAGTATTTGTATTGGCACCCAGTCAAAAGCCAGAAATATATTTAAGGCTGAGTTTTCCAGATATAATCTCAACTAATTTAAAAGTTCATTATGGGCCATCAACTAGCCCTGTTACAATCAAAGTCTGTCAGCAGAGTTCAGTGGCTACAACTAAGGCATTAAAAAAAGAACACTTTGAGGGTTAATATTTGACATTCAGAGTTAAAGACCAGGAGCAAATTGTTTTAACAAATTAAAAATACATTTGGCTCTTACTATATATGGTTTAAAGTGTTTTTGTTTTAATATTAAAAAGTTGTATGAAACTATTTTTAGTAAAGAGCAAGTCTCAAAAAATGGATGATGTTTATATAAACTGAAGGCTAACTTTAATTTATAGTTACTACCCTTAAAACCACTAAGATAAAGAAGGTAATGAGAATTTTTCAGTAGAAAAATGTATAAATTGAGATTGGATTTACGGTAATTTTGCCACTTATTTTCAAAGCTGGCGTTCATAGCTACTTTAGGTAAATTGGTTTTACTGTTATTCTAGAATTGTAAAATCTAATAGTACCTACATGGTTCAGCATTATAATCTTCATAATATAGGCTTATCTTAATAATGCCGTTATAGAGCAGGGTCTCAAATAGGAACATCTGCAGATCAAGTCAAAATTTGGAGGAGAAATCCTGTGACCGCATCTTTTGATAATCAAGTGTGTTGCGAACAGCCAGTATTCAATCATCATGAATGGTAAATGAAGTCTCCTTTATTGGATAGACCCAAAGCAGTCATACTTATCCCTTTTCATACACAATAGGAAGAAACTGAAAAGTACTATGGCATGCCAGTAAATAATGAATTATTAATTTTTTTAAAAGTCTTTACTGTGAAACAAAGCAAGTTTTTGGCCATCTGACTTACTCCATTTATGTTCCAGTAATGGTTATCCCATGACAGTTTGGATCGCTGTTAACTTTGAAGTCGGCTGGGTGGCAAATAGCTTTTGCAGAGAGATTGGGTAGGGAAAGGCAACAAAGCTGTTAATGGTACAGAATAAACTGCAATGCAAATGGGGGCCTATGTGGGACCTCATGAATTATTGTAAATAAAAATGTTGCTCGAGACAAGTGATTTATTTTGAAGCACACCAGCTTACTTTTAAAAGGAAGGAAATTGAAGGAAAAAGTTTAAAAGAAGGTTGACCAGAAAATCAGATATATTATTGTCAATTAATCAACACAGCTACTATACATCAATAACTCCCATGGCACTCTGTAGCTCCACTCTCCAAAGCCTTTAATCATCTACAACGTCCCTGATAATAGGAATGCTTTGAGCCCTTGAGAAGCTGCTTCCTGGCTTTGAAGAACAGATCCAAAATGAGGACCTTGTCTGAAATTATTGGCAGAAGCCAATGTTAATTATACCTTGTGTGCACTTTGGTTCTTTCAAAGGCTGCATGTATGGGACTACATTTTTATCGTCAAGTATGACAAGCAAAGAAAACACACGTGTGTGTGGGTGTATGTATATATATGTGTGTGTGTGTGTGTGTGTGTGTTTTCTTAAGTTTTTGCGGGTATTTATATATATGGTATTCAGCTTTCTTCGGGTATTTTCCCGAATACTTTACAGAAGCCTGTATTTGTTCGAACACTATACAGAAGCCTGATGATGGCAGATGAGATTCTGCCAAAGCGTTGCTACAACTTTAAAAGCACAACTACAATGACGTGGGAAAATACCCGAACAAAGCTGAATGCCATACATGTAAGTACCCGCGAAAACTTAAGTAAACATATATATACATATATATATATATATATATATATACATACATACATACATACATACATACTGTCGTGTCCGCAAAAAGACGCCAGGAGTCGGTGACTACGTTTCAAGCTCTTTATTAAACAGTTGTGAATCGAACCGAACCGGCGAAAAGGAAAAAGCCCGCGGCTTTTATCCTTTTCGCTGCGGCGGCCGCGGCCAATGGCAGCGATTCAAGTCTCCCGCTCTTGGAGTGAGCCAATCGCGGGAGACTTCAAATGGGCCAATCGCCTGGCCAATCAGAAATCCCCGCGCTTTAGCCAATCAAAGCGCGGGGATTTCGAGTATGTAAATTAAGGACAGAACACCCCTCCCCTCTTGGTATAGTCCATCATGTTGCGTAGTCACGTAGGTAGGCGGGGCTCCGTCTAGTCCTACTTGACCTGCGCAACTCAGTTGCAAGCTGGATTTCGGCCGGAGCGGTCATGTTTTTGGCTGCTCCCTCTTCTGTGCGAACCGGCTGGGTGATCGGGCCGGTTCTTTCTCCGTGGCTCCCACCTGGGCCTTCCGGGTTGGTTGAGCTACGGGTTTCGCCGCTCCCGCTTGGTTTCTCCGAGTCGGTTGAGCTGGCTAGGTGGTTCTTCTCCTGTGGTGGATCGCGATGGCTGCGTTCTGGTAAGTACTGCTGGTTTATTTTTTCTTGCGTTTGTTTATTCGGGTATTCCCTCCCCCCTTGGTTCGTGTTTTGGGGGTTGAGGTCCGTTGCTGTTCGTGACCTGAGCTGGTCAATGTGCCGTTTCCAGGCTCGCCCATCGGTGGTTTGGAGCCGGTACGACCGTGGGCCTGTGATTTGGGTGATGACGGCTGGGATCCATAGGGGGTCCCCCGTCAGGTTTTTCGCGTACACTAAGTCGTCGGGGGTAAATGTTCGGTATTTTGTACTTGAGTCTGGGGGCCGCTCCGGGTTATATGTTGGGTGTAACCTGTCGAGCGGGGACCTCAGCTTCCTACCCATTAGTAACTCGGCTGGGCTTTTGTTGGTAGTGGTGTTCGGGGTGATGTGTTGTATAAAGAGGAGTTTATTTATTTTGTCGTTGATCTCCCCGTGGTCCATTTTCCGGATGGTTTTTTTGGTAAATTGTACCATCCGTTCCGCCCTACCGTTCGCCGCCGGATGCGCCGGTGCTGTTAATGCGTGGCGGATGCCCCTCTCCGCCAGGAATCTCTCGAAGTCGAGGGAAGTAAACTGGGGCCCGTTGTCGGAGACGACGACGTCTGGGAGGCCGTGTGTGGAAAAGAGTTTGCAAAGTTCTTTGATAACGGCCTCCGTGGTGGTGGATTTCATGTCGCTTACCTCCAACCAGTTGGAGTAAGCGTCAACTGTTATTAGAAAGGTATGCCCATTCGTGGGACCGGCAAAGTCTAAATGGATCCTGGACCAGGGCCCCCTTGGTGTTTCCCACTCCAGGATGGGTGCTGCGGGTGGGCTTGGTCTGGTCTCCTGGCATCGTCGGCACTTAGCTACCCATGCCTCTATCTGTTTGTCCATCCCTGGCCACCAAGCGTAACTCCTGGCCAGGGCTTTAGTTCTGACGATGCCAGGATGCCCCTCCTGCAGCATCTCTAAGACCTTCCCTTGCAACCTGTCCGGGATGACCACCCTGTCACCCCACAAAATACACCCCTTAAGCAGCAAGAGTTCAGTCTGGCGGTTTCTGAATGTCTTAACGGATTCGTCATTGTCCCTTTCAGGCCAACCTTTTTCCACCCAATGTAAAATTCGCGCCAGACGCCTGTCCTCAATAGTTTCCCGGGCAATGTCTGACGCGGTAATGGGTAGGTTGGGCAGGTTCTCGATGTTAAGGGTGTTTGTCGTTGGTGCTGGGTCAGGATCAGAGTCTGGTAAAGGCGAGCGGCTTAAAGCGTCCGCGTGCGAAATTTTCTTACCCGGCTTGTGTAACAGTTCGTAGCTGTAGGCTGCCAGGAACTCGGACCACCTTGTCATCCGGGGTGATAAAATGTTCGGGGTGGCTCGGTTTCCTGCGAGGATGCCCAGCAACGGCTTATGATCTGTCACAATGGTAAACGGGAGGCCGTAAAGGTATTCGTGAAATCGCTTAACGGCGGCAACTATAGCCAAAGCTTCTTTGTCCAGCTGGCTATAGTTCCGCTCCGGTTTAGTTAGAGTCCTGGAAAAGAAAGCGATGGGTGCTTCTCTTTTGTCGGGGAGGGTATGGCTGAGGACAGCGCCGACGCCGAAAGGTGATGCGTCGCAAGTGACAACCAAGGGCAAGGTTTCGCTGAATTGAATCAGGACGGCGTCGGAGGTGAGAAGGTCTTTGGTTTTTTGGAAGGCGGCTTGCTCTCGTCTCCCCCAAGTCCAGGTTGCCGCCTTATCCAGGAGCCTATGCAAAGGCTCCGCCGCCGTAGCCTTTTGGGGTAGGAAAACATTATAAAAATTCAGCAACCCTAAGAAAGCCTGTAGTTCCGTCTTAGACCTTGGGGTGGGGGCTTCTTTGATGGCTTTCACTTTTTTAATTGTAGGGTGAATGCCATGCCGGTCAAGAAGGTAGCCTAAGAATTCCACTCGCTCTGTGCATAGTTGGCATTTTTCTCGTTTTACTTTAAGTCCCGTTACTTTAAATTTTGTTAAGACCTCCCTGAGTCGGTTTTCTAATTCGGCTTCGTTTGGCGCCGCCACTAATACGTCATCAAAATAGGGCACCACCCCTTTGATGCCTTGCAGTAAACGTTCCATCAGGCTCTGAAAGATGCCTGGTGCCACGCTGACTCCGAACTGGAGTCAGTTGCACTTGAAGGCCCCCCGATGGGTAACGATGGTCTGGGCTTCCGCTGTTTTTTCGTCGACCGGCAACTGCTGATATGCCTGGGCGAGATCGAGCTTGGCAAAGACCTTGCCCCCTCCCAGTGAGTGCAGTAGGTGTTGCACGATTGGGACGGGGTAGGCGCTTTGTTGCAACGCGCTATTTAGGGTGGCCTTATAGTCCCCACAAATTCTCACGGACCCATCTGGCTTGACTGGGGTCACTATAGGGGTCTCCCATCGGGCATGGTCTATCGGCTGCAACACCCCCTGTTTGACGAGCTTGTCGATCTGCTCGTCAATTTTAGGTTTTAGGGCGAATGGTACCCTCCTAGGTTTTAGCCGCTTGGGGGGAACCCTAGGGTCTAGGTCAAATGAGATAAAGGGCCCCTGGTACTTGCCCAGGCTTCCGTCGAAGACCTCCCGGAACTCCTGGGCTAGCCGCTGTTCCCAGCCGTCGTCGGTGACGTGGTTGACTCCTGTCAGCGCGATGTCGAGTGGGGCGAACCATTGTAGTCCCAGTAGGCTTGGGCGGTCGCGATCGACGATTGTGAGTGGGAGTTGTTCGGTGCGGCCCTTATAAGTTACATTAAAGTTCTTGGTGCCCACTACCGGGATGCGGTTTCCCTGGTAGTCTTTTATAATGATTTTTTGGGCATTTATGTTCCTCTTATGGAGGGTGGGCACTAGTCGTTTTATCTCGTGCCATGCAATCATGGAGAGGTAGGATCCGGAGTCCACCTCCATCTTGCATGGTTGGCCTTCAATATGGACTTCTACGTGTACCTTTCTGGCGCCGTCGGAGATGGCGTGGCCGATGGTTACCGTCTGGTGGGTATCTTCCTTGCGCCGACTGTCGCCGCCTCTTGAGGGTCGCTGGATTCGGTCCCACCGGCCGTCCGATTGGCGATCTCTGGTCCTGGGCGGGGGGCTTTCCTTTTTTCGGTCGTGTTGGTCCCATCTGGGTGGACTGCGAGTCTTCTTTTGGCGGCAAACCCGAGCGATGTGTCCCCTTCTTTCACAATGCCTACAGATAGAGTCAAAAAATCGGCATTCTGATCTGGGGTGGTCGCTGCCGCACCCGGCACAGTTGGTCCTCGACCTACGACCTCTTCGGTTCCGTTGGTCGCCGCGCCCCGTCTGCACGCGATGTATGTCCTCCTCGTCTTCTGACGTGCTGGATGCAGACTGGAATTCTCCGTAGTGTGCGGTTGATTCGTTTTTTGGGTCGGTCGACCTTGCCGGGTTGTTGTTTCCACCCTTCGCGTCTGATTTTCGCATGCTGTCAGCGGAAGTGCGGGTTGCTTCTGCGGCTGCGGCTGCGGTGAGGGCGTCTGCTAGGCTGATGTCGCCCTTGGCCATAAGCCGGCTCTGGAGTGCAGGGTCCCATAGGCCAAGTACGAATCGGTCTCTTAGGAGGCTGTTCAGACCCTCAAATTCGCAGAGTCCTCCTAGGCGCCGCAGCTCGGCGACGAAATCGCTCAGTTTTTCGCCCGGTTTCTGGTCTCGCCGGTAAAATTCGTTGCGCCGGATCAGGATGGGACCTCGGGGGCGTAATGGCGCCGCAGGATCGGTTCGAGGACGTCCCAGTCCATGGCGGTTGCGTCGGCCGGCTTGGCCAATGCTTTGGCCATCTGGAAAACCTCGGTTCCGCAATGGGTGAGGAAAACGGCGCGTTTTAGCGGGCTCGGGGCGTCCTTCATTCCTGTGCACTCGAGGTACATGCGGAAACGGTCTGAGAACGATTCCCAGTCCTCGGTGGCGGGGTTGAAGGGGGCGGGCGGTGCGATTTTCGCCATTTCGGTGCTGAAACTGGCTCTTGTTGGACACGGGGTTCGGTTCAGGGTCGGGATCCCATCCTCGTCGCCAGTGTCGTGTCGGCAAAAAGACGCCAGGAGTCGGTGACTACGTTTCAAGCTCTTTATTAAACAGTTGTGAACCGAACCGAACCGGCGAAAAGGAAAAAGCCCGCGGCTTTTATCCTTTTCGCTGCGGCGGCCGCGGCCAATGGCAGCAATTCAAGTCTCCCGCTCTTGGAGTGAGCCAATCGCGGGAGACTTCAAATGGGCCAATCAGCGCGGCTCGCCTGGCCAATCAGAAATCCCCGCGCTTTAGCCAATCAAAGCGCGGGGATTTCGAGTATGTAAATTAAGGACAGAACACATACATACATACATACATATATATATATATATCTGGCATTCAGCTTTGTTCGGGTATTTTCCCACGTGGTGCTTTTAAAGTTGTAGCAACGTTTCAGCAGAATCTCATCTGCCATCATCAGGCTTCTGTATGGTGTTTGTCTTGAGTCAGACTTTTACAGTGGTTTCAGATTTAAATTAGGGGCAGCCTATTGCTGTGTCAGAATGGTTTTTTCTTCCTCCTGATTGGTTGAGAGTCTTGGTCTGTGTTTATTGGTCTTGGAGTGTGCTGTGTTCTGCTACTAATATCTTCTGTCTGTTTTTTTGGGGGGGGCTCTTTTTGTATCTTGATTGGCTGGCAACATTATGTTACTTTATTGGAGGCCTTTAGTGCAGCTTGGCTTCAGGTAAATGGACGGCTGTCATTAGTTAGGAAGCTGGGTTTCATCTGGGTGCCTGGTTGGGGTGTGTTTGAGCTGGAGGTATCAGGGGGGATCTGTTTGTGCCCAGGTGTTTGCCTGGCTTGTGGTGTGGAGATTTTTTTTGTTTGTGAGTGCAGGCTTCCAAATGATTGACAGCCTGGTGGAATCATCTCTTCTGTTCATGCTTTCCACCAGGCTGTCAATCATTTGGAAGCCTGCACTCACAAACAAAAAAATCTCCACACCACAAGCCAGGCAAACACCTGGGCACAAACAGATCCCCCCTGATACCTCCAGCTCAAACACACCCCAACCAGGCACCCAGTTGAAACCCAGCTTCCTAACTAATGATAGCCGTCCATTTACCCGAAGCCAAGCTGCACTAAAGGCCTCCAATAAAGTAACACAATGTTGCCAGCCAATCAAGATACAAAAAGAGCCCCCCCCCCAAAAAAAACAGACAGAAGATATTAGTAGCAGAACACAGCACACTCCAAGACCAATAAACACAGACCAAGACTCTCAACCAATCAGGAGGAAGAAAAAACCATTCTGACACAGCAATAGGCTGCCCCAAATTTAAATCTGAAACCACTGTAAAAGTCTGACTCAAGACAAACACCATACAGAAGCCTGATGATGGCAGATGAGATTCTGCTGAAACGTTGCTACAACTTTAAAAGCACCACGTGGGAAAATACCCGAACAAAGCTGAATGCCAGACATGTAAGTACCCGCGAAAACTTAAGAAAACATACATATATATATATATATATATATATATATATATATATATATATATTCGCGGGTACTTACATGTATGGCATTCAGCTTTGTTCGGGTATTTTCCTACGTCATTATAGTTGTGCTTTTAAAGCCCAACTATAATGACGTGGGAAAATACCCGAAAAAAGCTGAATACCATGTGTGTGTGTGTGTGTGTAGAGGGGGGGGAGGGAGGGAGAGAGAGAGAGAAAGAGGCCCAACATAGAACTGCTTTCAAGATAAGCAATCTTAAAAAGGAATAAGAAATAGGGTGGGAAATAAATGAATGGCATGAGAAAAAATGTTGCTGCATCCCACCAGCTAGGATGTGCAGACAATATATCAACGCATATTCAAGATGCAGAAAACCTGATATTTATCCTCTTTATAACCTAAAACTTCTAAGTCACCATGTCTAAAGTGCATTTCCACATAGTACAGAAAAGAAATTAATCGTATCAACTATCGTTGATGGGTTACTGTGTAACTTGCAATCTGGTTTATGCTATGTTTTCTACTGAAATTTTTTTATTTGAGGAATTCAGTGAAAAATACTTGATTACAGTTAGTCCTCAACTTAAGACCACAATTGAGCCCAACGTTTTTGTTGTTAAGTGAGACATTTGTTAAGGGAGTTTTGCCCCATTTTATGACTTTTCTGGTGCCACAGTTGTTACGTAAATCACAGCAGTTAATAAGTTTGTAACCTGGTTGTTAACTGAATCTGGGTTCCCCACTGACTTTGCTTGTCAAAAGGATGCAAAAGGTGATCATATGACTTTGGGACCCAGCAGCAAGAATATGAATCAGTTGCCAAGTATCTGAATTTTGATCACATGATCGTAGGGATGCTACAAGGATCATAACTGTGAAAAATAGTCACAAGTCACGTTTTACAGTACTGTTGTAACTTTGAATGGTCACTAAATGAACTGTTGTAAGTTAAGGAATACATGTATTTAGAATTATTTCCATTTTCCCAAGTTAAAACAGGGACTATATTATAAAACGCTAATAAAGTCCCTGTGTTACACATGCTTTAGTAAAATGGTGATCCTCTATTATATAAACTCCCTTTGGTTTATTGCTAGATTTATGTTGCAACAGATCTTTAGTTGCTTTTTAGAGACAATAATTTGATTCTTGAGAATAATGTACAGAGACATGTAGTTGCCTCAACTGACTCGTTTTTTTTGTGCATTTGGCAGATTATTTCTTAACGCTTGATGAGCCAATGAACAATATCACCACTACTCTGGGTCAGACTGCAGAACTGCTTTGTAAGGTTTCTGGTAATCCTTCTCCAACTGTGCGTTGGTTGAAAAATGACGCTCCTGTAGTGCAAGAACCCAGGAGGATATCGTTTCGTGCCACAAGTTATGGGTCCCGATTACGAATAAGAAACCTTGATACCACAGACACCGGTTATTTTCAGTGTGTGGCGACAAATGGCAGGAAAACAGTCTCTACAACTGGGGTGTTATTTGTAAAATTTGGTAAGAAGTTGCTGCTACTATGCATGGAAAGATTGGTTTTAACACACCTCTCTGGATGTTAATATAATTTTTGGTTGAGAAAGGGGAATAGCTCAAAGATTATTCTATCCCATTTTAACCAAGTAGATTTTCTTTTGAGAATAACAGTACGGTTCTATGTTCAAATTCCTAATTTTCAGATAACAGCTTTAGCCAAACATTTTAACATTCCCATTTGCAATATAAGTATGCAATATGAAATGAACAATCATTTTTAAATAATCAGTAAAGGAAGCAGGGACAGGTTTATTATGAAGAGCCAAAGTGAACATTATGGAGTATATTTTGGCAAAAGGAAAACAAAAGTGCTTTTTTAAAAAATTCCTGTTAAAATGGAAGTATGATATTCATTGAGAAAGGTTGATTTCCAGCTTGGAGACAAATGGATTTTTATAAGTATTTGTTTGCATAGTGGAAAGGTTAAACACATTGCCACTGTGATTCTTCATAGCCCAGTCTCCTATAATCTAATATTTTAAATAACATAAACATGTGCCTTCAATGGAAAAATTAAAACAATGAAATAAGTATTAAAGCCAAAGTAAATTATAACTTGGAAAACAAGAACCCTTTTCTCAAATGTTGTCACGTAATGAACTATGCAGTGAGAACCTTCTCCATAGCTGCCCTGGACCTTTGGAATAGCTTCCCACCTGAGAACCAGAGGTGGGATACCCTTTTAGTGTTCTAGAAAGCTGTAAAGACCTGACTTTTTTCTCAAGCTTTGGCCTAGGATAGTGAGTTTACATCAGTGGTGGGATTCAAATTTTTTTACTACCAGTTCTGTGTGCATGGCTTGGTGGGCGTGGCAGGGGAAGGATACTGTAAAATCTCAGTCAGAGGTGGCATTTGCCAGTTCTCAGAACTACTCAAAATTTCCACTACTGGTTCTCCAGAACTGGTCAGAACCTGCTGAATACCACCTCTGGTTTACATTATGTCTTATTCCGATGTCCTAACGGGGAGGTCATGATGTGTTTTTATATTGTGTTTTTTCATTGGTTGCTATGAACTTCCCAAGATGCAGTACAATAAGTTTCTTAAATAAATTAAAATCTTGATTAGAAGGAAGGTAGAGGGTTGTTTATAAGGGCAGAATGTATTATAATTATTGCTTTCATTTTGGAAATTTAGATAATAAAATAACATAGCAGTTGATGGAAGTGAATTTTCTTTTCTATGACAGTGCATCTTACATATTTTTTTCTTCTTCCAAACCTAACTTCTCTAGGTCCTCCTCCAACAGCAAGACCAGGAACATTGTGAGTTTCTTAGTAATTATATTAACTAATTAATACAGTACTTTAAATCAATATTTAAAAGTATAATTGTTCAAAAATTATGAATGGTATTCTAAATTAGAGATATATTACTGCTGAATGTATATGAATTGAATGTAATGCAGTTTTATTTCTTTTTATGAATTCTGTATTTATTGTAGGAACTGGGTTTATATTTAAAAACAAATTACAGATGTACATAGATTCAGAGGTACCCTACAACGTGTTCAGTAGTCATTCCCATCCAAAGAAAAATTCTCATCTCTTCTTCATTTCCATAATTCCTCATCCATACTAAATGCTTGCCTCTAAAGCAGGGGTGTCAAAGTTGCATCATCACAGCAGGGTCACATGATGTATTGTGACTCCCCCCCCCTTTGGCAACCTGGGCGTGAGCATGGCAGCACATGTTGCATCTGGCCCATGGGCCACCAGTTTTGACAGCCCTGCTCTAAGGTATTAGAAAGTTAGCACTTCTATCACACAGGACTTGGCCAAAAGTGATTGACTGAGGGTTTTGTCGTCAAACAGGGTAGGAAAAGCAAAGGTCTTGCCTTAAATCCCCAGTGGGGCTAGGCTAGCTCACCAAGGACTACTCTGAATGGTTTGCAGATTCCTCTGCTGGATATAAAGCTAACAAATTAAATAATTGGGCTAGGTGTATTGACTGATTTATAGTTCAAGGTCTCAAATTAGCAAGACAGGGTTTATATAATGTGTATACTGCACATGAAGAATGAAAAACTTTCTAGGAAGACCCCCCCCCCCAACTGATTTTGGATCAGTAAGAAAAATATTAGCTTCAGAGGGCTATCTCTTTTTGCTGTTAAAAAACCTTATTCTTGAAGAAAAGAATTTTAAAGGGGGAGCTTAACGTGATAATTGTTTTTTCTCAGTTTGGATTTCATTCTACTGAAGGTGTTAATTAACTCAGCAACAACAGGATGTTTGTGCTATCAGCAACACTGGTTTGTTATTAGTCATTTACAATTTAACTTCATTAGCACAATCTACACTTTTGTGCTTTACCACCTTCTCGCTATTTTTGTTTTTCCAAATTATATATGTTTATTTGTGTATGTGTGTGTTTATGTGCGGGTGCATATGTGCATGCACACAAGTTCATGTAAAGTCTAGCAAAGCGAAGATTTATGTAAAATATGATACGGCTCTTAAAATATACATCTGATGTCAAATATTGCAATAATGCAACATAGCTATTATAAATTAAAATAAATATAATTTGTAGCGGTAGAGTCATTTTGGCATATTTTACCATTTGTTAGAAGCCAATAGAAGAGATCAGGAAATGAATAAATTATAAATTAAATATTACCTATATTTAGATAGTACAAAGTACACAGAACTAGGAGAAAAATAGATCAGACTGCCACACAGCACACATAAAAGACAGAAATGGAGTCTGGAGGTAATTATCAGATCATGTGTGAGATCATTAATATATAATTTCCTTTCCATTAGTAACATGAACCCATTTTTTAATAGTTTTTATTTATTTTTATTCTATTAAATGGCCGCCAATCTCACCTGGACAGTTTTGGGCATGAACACTGTTAAAAACATAAGAATTAAAAGAAAATAAGGATATAGACCGATATATAATTATAAGAACAGAGGGAGCATTTTCTACAATTCAAATGCTTTACTCTTTTGAATGCATTTTGCTGTTGTATCCCTGCCATAGCACACTTTCCTAATGGTCCTTTCACTTTTTGATGCACTAACCTTTGAATATTTATTTATACCACAAGGGAAAGTGGGCAATTAGATTAGTTTATATAGGATTGGTTGAAATTTAGGATTACTCTGTCTGTACATTTTCCAGACTGATTCTATATTTCTTTGCTAGAAAACGGTATGCGTCTCTTTTTGCATTTTCTGAAGATACTTTCAGAAATAAGGAAGAACTGCCTGATTTCTCCAGCATGATAAAATTTTCTTCAGTAGTAATCCATTATTTGGTATCTGTTGGAATCTGAGACAATTTCCATGATCCATTGACCAGCCTAATGCTCTTCGAATGACCTCAGAGCTGTGTTTCTTTCTTAATTTTAATCTGCTTGGCTGCTGCTGTGACAGATCAGCAGTCAGAGGGGAGATAGAACAGTTTGCTGCAGACACGGCAGATTAGATTCCAAAAGATAAGAGGAGTTCATAGATGAGGAGAAAATACTTTTATCCTGGGAAAGCATCAAAGTGTTAGCCATTTCCGTCGTGTTGTCATTTCCCAACTTTCTGCACGTCTTATATCATTAGCCCAGATTTGTTGGAGCACTTACATCAGTATGAATTAGTTGCTGAAAGTTCTGAAGGAGTTTTCACTGAAGTAGCTGAGAGCAAAAAAACACAATTCAATACAATCTTTTGGATATTAAACTGTGTGAAGTTTTTGGATATTAAACTGTGTGAAGTGTGAAGCACATTTTTCCTTTTAACGCAAACCTTGTTTTTGTTGTGTCATGTTCTACAATGTTCCATTTCTCCTCCCTGTATAAAAATTCTTGAAAGCATTTCTTTAAAATAAAAAAAAACCCCAGACATTAGAATGCTTCTGTGAAGTTGAAAGCAGGCATTCTATTTGATCTTGTATTAACATAGGTAATTTTGTGCAGGATTTTGAAATATGATAATTAAAAACTTGAACTTTGCATAAGGTAATCTCTAGCTGAGATTTCAGTTGGTGTTTTTAGACAGAATACCATTTTGAGCTTTATGGCTCAATATTGGAATATAGGAAGACTTCAAAGGATGTAGAGAATGGGGCTATCCCCATAGCCCTTGCCCCATTTGTCTCTAACCTCCGTGCATTCAGACAGGAAATTTGAAGAAGAATGGTATCATATGTTTTGTGCTCAAAGAAAGCAGGATGCCCTTTGTCTGTTTGAAGTACTTCCTATAACTCTAGCGCGAAATGGCCTTGGACCCTAAAACCAACCCAAAGTGTAGAGCCTCAGTGTGTTACTCTGATTTTTCCTATGTGATTGTTGGTAATTTATTTATTGGTCTGTTTGTTAAGTTTAGATGCCGCCTACCTCATTATGAAGTAGCTCTGGGTAGGTTACAGTTCCATAAATAACATATTAAATAAGAATTCAAAGGTTAGGAACATTATTATTATTATCCTGGGAAAGTAAAACATTAAAATGAACATTAAAATATTAGGCCTGGAGAGTAAAACATTAAAATTAACAACACAGCAGATAAAAGAACCAATGAGAGTTTCCCATCAGATCCCGAGCCAAAGACAGATTTTCAGACCCTTTTCAAAGACCAAGAGGTTGAGGCAAGTCTCACCTTGAGAGGCAAAATACTCCAAATATCATGTTTTAGGCTATTGTGCAACTCCAAAGCCTGTGTCACTCTTATCTGTGCCAAAATGCCTATTTTTTGTAGAATCCACTATTATAGGCATGCCACTGGCGACTTTTATCTTACAAAATTTCTTCATCAGAAGAACTCCTTATGAATAAAAGTTTTTTTTTTCAAACTTTGTGAACTCTTTGAAAGTATAATCTCAATAATGTCATGTAGTTTGTATTGGTTTAAGTGATTTTAAATTAAATTGCATTTGGAAACGGTCAAATTGATAAATATTTAAACAAACACGGTCCAAGTAAGAGAAAAGGCATAAAAAGGCAAAACTTGTTTAGTGTTCTAAAATTCTGTATATTAATCTTTTAAAAAATTGAAATCTAGCAATTACGTGCTGCTTTATAGGGAGGGGAAAAGAAATCTGGATTTAATCTTCATTTTCAAGAAGACTAATGTGTACTAACTGCCACTTGCCAAAAATATCAACCTACATAAATCCGGTCTCCTTTTTTTTTTTTTTTTTTGGAACTCCTAATTAGAATCATTTAAATGTTTTTTTTAAAGCTGTGGATACTTTCTAAATATTCTCCATTGGATCAGAAATGATAGAAAACTTGGTGATCTAAAACTTGCATTAGTAGCTATTCATATCCAAGTGTGAATTAAATGGGAATTACCTATTGAAAAGCACGTTGCTTGGAGAATGGGAATTTGGCTTGCACCTGTTACAATTAATTTTTTCCATAAAATTTTCAGGTTTACAGCAACTGCTTTGCAAACAAAATAGAGTTGTTCGGGCATTCTCGAGCCTATGGATTTTGAGAGCATCTGCAAAGTTCTAATCATAAGACTTAATAATTTATTTTTACCTTCAACTACAAAGTACAAAAAATTATGTGTCCTGAATATATTGATTCAATCAATAGGACCAGACTTTGAAAAGTCAATCTGCCCTCCCTTGGCAGCAGGAATGATATATTCACAGTTTCCACTGTCCAAGCTTCTGGCTTTCTTAGCTACCTCCTAAGTTGTGAAATCTATGTCTCATTAGATGAACAGAACAACTTTCCAGAAGGAAACACCCCAACTGCTCAATTTCCTGTCCTTCTTCCATATTATTAATGGCATTCACCTCAGTAAGTCTACATGTAAAATATTAGGGTCGGTTCTGCCAAATTCAAAGCAGTCTGGCATTTTTGGCTTGTTATCTTTGTGCAGTTTTTCAGCAGTTTCCTTATTGAGATATAAATGTGAAAGAAAGTGAAAATATCCTTGTTTAAAAAAAAAATAGCTTCCAAGGCCTCTACAGAAATATAAGTAAGTGGTTTTCTTTGTTTCATTCTGAAGAGGGAAAAGATAAATGACTGATTTGCTGCTTCTTTGTTACAAATGTCAAATATACAATTTTAGGATTTCCTCAAAGTGTTATTGTAACATGGTTACTGCAGATCTCCAGTTTTCAAAGATCTTAGCTTCATTTCCTTAAAAGAAATGAAAGTCTAACCTTTCACCTTCCTTCTGTGTGTCAATCAGCCAAAGGTAATGGTGATTCTTGTGTGGCAGTTCAAGATGTGTGCATAAAGATCTGATTTCAAGGTTCTGAGATATACGCCATTCAGAAAGAAGAACAAGATAATCTGAGGTTGTAACATTAAGACAAACGAAGATTTCCATTCAGTAGCATCCATTGTGTTTGGCAAACAAGACTTAATAAAAGACACAGTAATAAGACTTCGGGCACTAATGTTCCCTTTCATGAGTTGCAAATCCAGTTTCAAACATATAATTTAACACCACAAATGTGTAAAATAAATTACAATCAAGAAAGAAACCAAAATAAATATCCCATTGACTTATCATACTGACTTAGAATTAAATTAATTTGAAGCATACTTAGTGCTTCTCATTAAAAAGTTTTGTTATTACAAAAAAGATAGTTTGTGATCACTAGACCATACTCAAAAGAGAACCTGTCAAAAAATCCTTGCAATAATCGTATGATTCCCTGTGTGCCTCCTTTTTGACTGGCTGACTGAAAGAAACATGCCTGTTCCCTGATGGATAGAGAGGAATCTGAAGATGAGATAGACAGGGAAAAATGAATTGTGGCTGTATTTGTCAGAAGGTATATGCACAACACTTGGTGGCAATTAGAAAGGCTGTGCATGTGATTGTCTATTATTGCAAATGGTCTTGTGGTGGCAAAAGGGATGCCCATTGTTGCACTATAAATATAATGAGCAAGATTAGGTCTCTAAGACCAAATGTAGCACAATTTGTGGAAGTAAACCATTTGGCAAATTCTTGCCTTCCTTTCCTTTCTCTGGGGAAAAGCAAAATAAAAACTCTTCACTAATGCATTTACAGAAATGGATCTTTAACATTTCTGCTCCCATAAAATTTCCTATCAGAGACTAATACTAAACACTAGCCCTTAAATGCTCTGTTAATGTATGTTAAAATCTGAAGAGAACTGGAATCTCTATTTATACAGTTGATTCGTTCATTTGCATATTTTGTAGTATAAATTCACATGACTCACTCCACGCAGACTTCGTGGCATGGGCCAGGTTATTTGTGGGCCCAATTCTCACCACCCTGCTAGGTATAACAGAATGGGAATGCTTCAGGTCCCGTCTTTTAGGGCAGTGGCCCCCAACCTTTTTTGAACCAGGGACTGGTTTCATTATTTATTCTTCCACGGACCGGTACCTGAGTAACGCGAGACTCCACCACCATCAGGATGGCTCTTTGTTCGAATCCACCCCCCCTCTTCGACGAAACTAAGGCGCGAGCACCCAAACACCGCTTTCCAACTGAAAACCCAGAAGCACTTTCCAACCAAAAACCCGGAAGCGCCGTCAAAGCAAGATGGTGGCGCCCAAGCTTTGCGGCCCAGTAAAATATGATTCACGGACCGGTCCCGGTCCGGGGACCGGTGGTTGGGGACCCCTGTTTTACGGAATGCCAACTGGTGGATTTTGGAAGCAGGCCTTTTCTGTTGCAAAACCTGTAGTCTGGAATATCAGAGCACCTGAAATCTAGCTGCCCTCCCCCAACTCAGCTAGCAATCTGGAAAGCCTTTTTTTTTCTTCTGTACAGGATTGGGAGGTTGATGGAGCCCAAGACATGACTTCCATTGTTATAGCTATTGTGATCCTTAGTGCCCAAAATATATGTAGAAGTCATAATTATAATTGTGTTGTTGAATTTAAACTTTAAGTCACTACAAATAAAATTGAAAGACGGGCAGAATTTTAGAGCCAATTTGGTCTTGTGGTTAAAACACCAGGCTAAAAAGCAGGAAACAATAAGTTCAAATGTTGCCTTAGCCATGAAAACCAGCTGGGTGACTTTGGGCCAGTCACTCTCTAACCTACCTAATCTACTTCACAGTCTAACCTACCTCACAGGGCTATTATGGTGAAACCAGGAGGAAGAAAGTGTGGGTTATTTATAAAAATCATAAAGGCGGGATATAAACAAATAAAAAAATTAAAAAAATATTCAAACAAGCATGCAGATTTTTTCCCATTGCTATGTAGTGAAATTAGTCATTCTAGCCAAATTAGTCAGAATGGGCTAGGTTGTTGAACAAATCAACCTTGTCTCATTTTTTTCAAGAGCAAATGTTTAAAAAATGCCAAATAGAAGAGAGGATACAATTGTGTTGTAGAGGGAAAAAACAATTAAATTCAAGCATCCAGATCTTGAGAGAAACTTGCCTTCATTTTAGTTGCTTCGTGTTGTTATTTATGACAGTGACACACATCACAAAGATATCTTAGGGAAAAAAACAGGTAGGAGTTCAAAGGGATAGGCAAACAGAGACTGATTAGGATGATTGAATAGCTATTTTGTTCAACTCAGTTGTCACTAAACTCAGAGGAGAGGTATTCACATGACCCTTTAAGCCATATCACATGCAGTAAAGGGATAAATCAGAGTCTTGGCTGACCACTCACCAAAGGGATCTCAGCCAAGGAAGAGTGGGCTAGGCACATTGCTGCTCTAATTTACTAGAGTATGACCTGTCTTAATTTATGGGTTTTACTTTCAATTGAATTGATGGTAAATATGTGACAATAATAGAGTCAAAAGGATTAAATGTTAAGCATTTTCCAAGCAAGTACCCAGCCTTCTGGGTCCCCACATATCAATAAAACTTTACCTTAGGAATGATTAGCAATGAATATCCCTCACTTAAAGTTCTGCAGTTGGAGAAGTTTATTTATTTATTTATTTTTGTCAATTGCTTACAAGATAATAGGTATAAGTAAAAACATAGTTATAAATACATGGATACATATAAGAAAAATAACAAAATAAACAATAGGACAGGGACAGTAGGCATGTTGGTGGGCTTATGCACGCACCCTACAGACCTCTTAGGAAAGGGGTAAGGTCAATAGTAGACAGTTTACAGTTAAAGTTTTTGGGGTTTGGGGAAGAAACCACAGAGTCAGGTAGAGTATTCCAGACATTGACCACTCTGTTGCTGAAGTCGCATTTCCTGCAATCAAGTTTGGTGCGATTAACCTTGAGTTTGTATCTATTGTTTGCTCTTGTGTTGTTATGGTTGAAGCTGAAGTATTCATTGACAGGTAGGACATTGCAAGGTATGATTTTATATACTAAGATCGGACCGAAGGCGGCGTAGTTCTAGATTTTCTAGGTCTAGAATTTCAAGTTGGTGGCATAAGGTATTCTGCAACGAGTAGAGGAGTAGAGAACTCTTCTTGTGAAATAGTTCTGGACTTTCTCAACTGTGTTAATATCAGATACATAATGTGGGCTCCAGAGTGATGAGCTGTATTTGAGTATTGGTCTAGCAAATGTTTTGTATTCTCTAGTTATTAGTGTAATATTACCAGAGAAAAAGCTATGTAAGATTATGTCATGTATAGTTATGCCAAACTAAACCAATAACTCTTCAAGAAGATCTAGATTTGGGTTAGGACTCCCAATCATTTGGTGCTGTCCCAAATTGGTGTGAGCCTGATTCAGGTGGAACTTGAATACCAAAGTAAATGCATTATAATAATTTGGGATTTAGATCAAATATGCAAGTAACAGCAAGATCTAGCTTTGCTGTCAAAGATCTCCCAAGGACGTAGTCAAAAACTTCAATATGGTGGCCGCAGTGATGCAATCAAAGCTCTGCTCATTTTTAATGCCCCATTTATGAAGCCCTTCATGATTTTTTTTAAATCTTAACTGATCATTGCTTGGGCTGTATCAATACTAATAAGGTTTCTAAATTGCAAGAAGCAATAATTCCACCTTAATTAATTAGTTAGACCTGCACCTTAAATAAGACGTCAAATAAGATGTTGGCATTAGAATTAGAGAGAATAATTTCGGCACTAGAAACTAAGTTCTATCAAAAAGGAAGTTTGAAGCAATGTATTGCTTTGAGAAAAGAAGATAGGTTGCAGGAAATACGATAAGACTAAAAGAATCTGGAAGGATGTCATACAGAAAAAAGACTCCCCCTCCCCAATTAGCTCCAAGATTAGGATATGGTATAATAGATTTCAGTGGCACAGAGGTAGATTTTGATTGAATGTTACAAAATGTTCCTAGCACTAAAAGTAGTTTTGACAGCAGAATCAGTTCCTGAAGGCAGTTACAAATTTCTTGCTGACTGTGTGCCAGCAGAGATAGATATCCATCTGTCAGGAAAGATTTAATTACAATTGATTGATTGGTACACTGAACCTGAATGTCCCTTCATGATTCTGTGAACCTGCAATTAGATGCCTTCTATCCAGGAAGTTAATTGTTCATCCTATTCTGCCAAAAAAAGACAGTAGATATGAAAGAAGATGTCAATTTACAGTGCAAGACTTCAGCTGAAGTGTTTTTAGGATTCATTTCCATTCTGGCAAATTTGAACAAAACTTGACGTTAGCTCAGGGTATTCTCATTTAATATGAAGAATCCAGTGAAACCATATACTTTTCCAAACCCAATAATAGGACATTTATTTCCCTATGGAGAAATGCTTTAACTTCTCCTTTGAAATCTCTACTCATGGTTGAGAAGTATGTTTTCTATGCTGGCTACCAGAAACCAAAAACAATAGTTCCTAGAGAACAAAAGCTTTCTGTTTTAGTGCAGGGTGACTTTTCAGTATAATGTGATCATTATATATATATATTCTTAAGTTTTCACGGGTACTTACATGTATGGCATTCAGCTTTGTTCGGGTATTTTCCCACGTCATAGTAGTGGTGCTTTTAAAGTTGTAGCAACGTTTCAGCAGAATCTCATCTGCCATCATCAGGCTTCTGTATTGTGTTCGTCTGTGAGTTAGACTTTTACAGTGGTTTCAGATTTAAATTTGGGGCAGCCTATTGCTGTGTCAGAATGGTTTTTTCTTCCTCCTGATTGGTTGAGAGTCTTGGTCTGTGTTTATTGGTCTTGGAGTTTGCTGTGTTCTGCTTCTAATATCTTCTGTCTGTTTTTTTGGCTCTTTTTGTATCTTGATTGGCTGGCAACATTGTGTTACTTTATTGGAGGCCTTTAGTGCAGCTTGGCTTTGGGTAAATGGACGGCTATCGTTAGTTAGGAAGCTGGGTTTCATTTGGGTGCCTGGTTGGTGGACGGCTATCATTAGTTAGGAAGCTGGGTTTCATCTGGGTGCCTGGTTGGGGTGTGTTTGAGCTGGAGGTATCAGGGGGGATCTGTTTGTACCCAGGTGTTTGCCTGGCTTGTGGTGTGGAGATTTTTTTGTTTGTGAGTGCAGGCTTCCAAATGATTGACAGCCTGGTGGAATCATCTCTTCTGTTCATGCTTTCTGGTCTTTTTTCAATCTCTATGGCTTCTCTGATGATTCTGTGGCTGGGATTTTCTATAGTGGCTAGGGTTTTGGTGCCATTGAAGTTGATGCTATGACCTGTGGCTTCCATGTGTTGGACTAGTGAGGAAGTGTGTTCCAGCTTTTTGACTGCATTTTTGTGTTCATCCAGGCGGGTGCTTATTCTTCTATTGGTCTGTCCAATGTATGTGGCTGGGCATGATGCACAGGGGACTTCGTATATGCCTTGGTTTTCCAGATCAATTTTGTCTTTGGGGTTTCTGAGGATGGCTGCTATTTTTCTGTCTGTTTTGAAGGCAGTCTTGATGTGGTGTCTGTATAGTATCTTACTATACATCTTTGTCTGTAGTGCCTCTTATGTAGGGCAGGACAGTTGTTCCATGGGTCTGTTCATCTTCTGGGTCTCTACTACGTCTCAGTGTGTTTTTGTGGATCAAGTTGGTGATTTTGCTTTTGTGGAAGCCGTTGGCTGTCAATATTTTAGTCAGGGTGCATAGTTCAGTCTTAATGTGTGTCTTGTCTGCCAGGCGTTTGATTCTAGTAATTAGTGTTTTAGCCACGGAGTTTATCTGTGCTGGGTGATGGTGGGATTGGGCGTTGAGGTAGCAGTTGGTGTGTGTTTTCTTCTGGTATATGGTGTATCCTAGTGTGCCATCTGTTTTTTTGTAGATTAGTACATCTAGGAATGGTAGTTGTTTGTTTGTTTCTGTTTCCATGGTGAACTTGATTTTGGGGTGTGCGCTGTTTAGGTGTGTTAGGAAATTGTTTAGGTTTTCTTGTCCATGGGGCCAAATCACGAATGTGTCATCAATATATCTTAACCATAGTTTGGGTTTGAGGATGGCATTGGCCAGGGCTCTGGATTTGAATTCTTCCATGAACAGGTTTGCAATGACAGGTGACAGTGGTGATCCCATGGGGGCTCCTTCAATTTGTTTGTATCTTTGTCCTTTGTATATGAAATATGTGTTGGTTAAGCAGTGTTCTGTTAGTTCCATGAGGTGTTTAGCTGGTTGGTATTTATTTTTGATGATTTTGGTATTTATTTTGATGATATCGGGACTTGAGTGAATAGTGAAACCATGTCAAAACTTACAAGCAGATCTTCTTGCTCCACGTATAGATCTTTGATCATTTCCAAGAAGTGGTATGAGTTTTGTACATGAGAAGCTGCTGTTTCAGCATGGGGCTGTAGCTCTTTTGCTAGGTGTTTGGCTAGGTTTTTGTAGTGGTGCTCCTCTGGAGCTGACTGTGGGTCTGAGAGGTATGCCTTCTTTGTGTATTTTTGGGAGGCTATATAGTTTGGGGCATCTGGAAGATTTCTCTCTGGGTATGATTGTGTGTTGGATCTCTTTGCTTATGTGGCTGGTTATAATTTTCTTCTTGGTTAATTTTTCCAGATATGTGGTTGAGTCTGTGTTTATGGGTTTGTACATGGAATCTTGGAGTAGGTCTGTCAATTTTGTTTCATAGTCTTTTCTGTCCATTACTACAGTGGCATTCTCTTTATCTGCTGGGAGGATGATTATGCTGCTGTCTCTTTTCAGGGTTTGTAGCGCTTTAATTTCATTTTGCTGCAAGTTGCTTTTGGGTGGTTTGCTTGTGCATAGGATGTTGGTAACTTGGTGTCCTATGCATTTGGAAACCATTTGGAAACCCGCCCTCATGAACAGACGAGTATCTAACATGAAGAATGACACCAGACCCACACCCCTGAGAGCCACACAAGATGCCACCTCCACGTAGAAAGCAGACTCACACCCACACAGAAGATGAGACATGACCACAGACCAGAAGCCACACTGCAGCTGCATCACTACCCACTTCAAACCCCTCTGAGCCATACATGAAGTGAACTGACCCCCACCATGAAGATGCAGCACGAACATGAACTCAAAGCCAAACAGCAAGATCACAGCTCACCAGCTCAAATCCCCCAGCAACTAAGACTAACCTGAGCACAACCAAGCTCCCACCTGAACAGAACACGCCTCCAGCCAATCAGAACACAGCCAAACCCCCAACCAATGAGAACACACCCCCACCCAATCAGAACACAGCCAAGCCCCCACCCAATCAAGTCACACCCCCACTAGCAGTTAAAAGAAAGAAGCAGCTGCAAGCTCACATTACTCTGAGAAGCACAGAGCTGAAGACCAAGCCTGAAGATGATGAATGAGACTTCATCAAAACGTTGCCTAGATATTTCCAATCTTACGCGGGAGAAAACCCGAATAACCAAAGATCCATATATGTGTGTGTGTGTGTAAATAACTCTTGTGATGAAGATAACTTGAAACTTAATATGCAAACCAGTAAGACCAGAAACTTTTATTGCATTCAGTGGAAGAGAGCATATTGTAAGCTATGGGGCCCAGACCATTTCCATTTAAAGCTAACAAAGCTACCCATTGTTGTAAAGAAGTGTCAATCTTGCAGACTTCAACTTAAACAAGTTTACCTTGTGCTTTTGCCGATCCTTGGAGTAGGCAGTGGCCTCAATCCTTGGGAATGTGTTTATTCAGTCTAGTAAAAACATTAAAAAGGGGGATAAATCTCTGGTGACCTGAACTGCATTTCACTGCTGCCATAAACCATAGGACATTTAGAAAGGACTTTTAGAGGTAAAGATATTATCGCTTCTATAGCCTGTGAGCATGTTATGAACTTGAGTGGTAGTTGCAAAGGTCAGTTGAAGCTTACATTACTTCATCACAAAATCATTAAGGGTGTGGAAGAAAGGCGATAAGGTGTTACATCATTTATTCTTGTAATTCAGACCAAGCAGTGCTACAGTATTAGCTGCACTAAAGTAGCAACTTTGAAGGAATACAAATGTAAAAATCCCTACCAGATTTTCAACTGCTATAAAAAGGCATCAAGCACCAACTTCACAATGGGTCAGAGCTACTAATTTTGTGAATAGTGTGGTATTTATTGTGGAAAGAAAAAAAAAACAGATTTCTACCTTTTTAGTCAACTAAAGCTCTTGCAAAAAATATTAGTTTTTATGCTTTGCGTTTTTGATTGACAAGTTACTCAACCATTGTTCATATTCAGGTTCATGTCCTTATTTCAAAAGGCTTTGAATAGAGGAGGTGATGGTGAGAAGTTTTCTGATGCTCCAGTCATGCTATTGAAACTCTTCTGAACTTTGGTAGAGACTTACAAGAGACCCAAAGGTGGAAAATGGATAAACAGTGAGATAATCGTGTATACTTAATTAGCATGGTCTGGATTTGAACTTAATTTCCTAGTATGAAAGTGGAGGAACAATATCATCTGAAAATAGTATCATGTTTGTATTAATTTTAGTACATTGGTGAGATAGACTGCCACTGATCAAACTAATATCAAATCCAACTGTCCACTAACACAAACAGAGTTATAGAAACAGCTGCATATGTTTTGATTCACATTTAAAACATTGCTCATAAATTTAACATAGCTTCATTGTTTGATAGCACACGGACATATTTTTAGAAATAATACTTGGCTAAAGCTACAGTAGATTTTTAAAAAATGCCTTTGTAAAATACATGTTTTCTATTACCAAGCCATGATAAGAGTTTCTCTTGATGTAAACCAGCTTTCGTGCTAGTCCTAGACTCAGGCTTTTAGGCATGATAAAGTGCAATGGTATAAATATGTTATAGCAAAGTTTATTAAAACAAGGTTTTCTTAAAGAGACAGCTTCCTTAAATATATCTCTAATCTCCAGTTATAATTTTTCCAGGGGCAGTCTAGATTAATGATATGATTAATGCGCCTAGGTTTTCTATAGCAATTAACATTTTAAAAAATGATTCTTATTAAGCAACTTTTAATCTAAGAGAAATCACCTTCTTATATACTACATGTTTATATTCTTCTGGTTTGTCCTAAAGGTTGGGATGATATGCAGAAAGAAAAAGAAAGGCTTCCAAATTCTACTCTTAACATGTTTGCATGAATTGCAAGTACTTATTGAGGATATGGCTGAGATTTTAACAAATCTATCTCTGTTCTAGGATTTCTCTAATGTTAAACCACAAGAGCTACCATCACTTAGATTTCTTGTGAAGTCTAAAATTTCTTTGTATTTGATGTGATTTCTTTTTTTAAAAAAGGCTAGAATGAGCTGGAAGGATATGGTTTGGGGTTTATTTCACAATCAAAAAGCTACTTGTGAGATATCTATCCAAATCTATATCATCTATAACTAACTGTCTGTCTGTCCATCCATCCATCTATCAGTATGTCCACCATCCATCCATCCATCCATCCATCCATCCATCTGTCTGTCTGTCTGTCTGTCTATCTATCTCCTAGTAACAGATGTGTGACAGTGCAAGGTAAGTATGTTTGTGGCAATGATAAGCAATTACATCATAAATATGTATAGGTAATTGAAACATGGACAAAATGTGGCCAATTTCTTTCATATGTTTCCTCATGTATTAAGTAGCAGATTGCAAACTAAAACAGAATTTGCTAGATATCTAGGCTGTCAAATGCCTATGAATCCACATGCGGATGGGGTTTGTTTTGAAATAGTTTTTAACCATCTTTATCTATACATTCATGCAGTGTCCAAAGATCTGAAAGTTTTTTTGGGCCAGTCAGAATAACAGACTTGGAAGAGACCTTGAAAGTCTTCCAGTGTCACCTTACAAACCCTAGTAAGACCACACCTGGAATATTGCAACCAATTTTGGTCACCATACTAAAAAAAAAGATGTTGCGACTTTGGAAAAAGTCCAAAGAAGAGCAACTAAGATGATCAAAGGCCTAAGACTAAACCATATGAAGAACAGCTACAGATTTTGGGTCTGGCTAGTCTATAGAAAAGAAGAATTAGGAGGGACATGATAGTAGTATTTCAGTGTTTGAAACTCTCGCACAAAGAAGAGGAGATCAAATTATTCTCCAAAGCACCAGAGGACAGGACAAGAAATAGTGGTTGGAAACTAATCAAAGAGAGAAGCAATCTGGAATTAAGGAGAAACTTCCTAATATGAGGACAATTAACTAGTAGAACAACTTGTGTCCAGAAATTGTGGGCGCTCCATCACTGGAGGTTTTCAAGAAGAGACTGAACAGTCACTTGTCTGAGATTGTACAGGTTCTCCTGCTTGAGCAACAGGCTGGACGAGAAGACCTCCAAGGTCCCTTCCAGCTCTAGTCTAGTCTAATCTAATCCAACTCCCTGTTCAGGCAGGAAATCCTATATCATTTCAGAGAAATTGTTGTCCAACATCTTCTTAAAAACCTGCAGTGTTGGAGCATCCACAACTTCTGGAGGTAAGTTGTTAATTAATTATCCTGTCAGGAAATTTCTCCTTAGTTCTAAGTTGGATCTCTCAATGGATAAGTTTCTATCCATTGCTTCTTGCCTGCTTTAATTCCTTGCAAAGCTGAAAAGAAATGAAGCAAGATTCAAGAAACCAGGAGAAAAATGTCCATCAACCTGTCAACAGATACCGTCATTCTTTTCGTGAGCCCTGGCATGAGATTAACCCTTTTTGTGAGAGGAGGAAAAGTACGGTAAACTTTGATTCCTCTTCTAGACATAGTCCTTCGTACCATATAGCAAGGCCATGTAGGAATTGTATCAGCAAAATCCAGAAGGAAATTCATGGTATCCTGACTAGAAGTAATCCGATAAAAATGGGGGAGGAGTTTGTTTGTTTTTATTTATTTATTTGATTTGTCAGTTGCTTACAAGATAATAGGTATAAGTATAAACATGAGTAAGAATACAGGAAATAGATATGAATAAAGGGGGACAATAGAACAGGGACGGTAGGCACGATGGTGCACTTATGCACGCCCCTTACAGACCTCTTAGGAATGGGGTGAGGTCAATCGTGGATAGTTTGAGGTTAAAGGAGTGGGGGTTAGAGGATATAACAACAGAGTCAGGTAGTGCATTCCAGGCATTGACCACTCTGTTGCTGAAGTCATACTTTCTACAATCAAGTTTGGAGCGGTTTACATTGAGTTTGTATCTGTTGTGTGCTCTTTTATTGTTGTGGTTGAAGCTGAAGTAGTCATTGACTGGTAGGATTGATTGTAGCAGATAATTTTGTGTACTATGCTTAAGTCCAACCATAGACTTCTTTTTAGGTTCCTTTTTTGTGCAAACATATCCATTTCATACTTCAACCCTATAGAACATGTATGTCCTTACATACATGTCCTTACATGTGTGTGTGTGTGTGAGAGAGAGAGAGAATTGCGGATGACAATTCATCTTGAATTCTTTTTTAAAAAAAATAAATTTATACCAGGATAAAACTGAGTAAAGGCTATGAGAGTATTTTTTAAAAATCACAATGCATCTATTTTGGGGACACCAATGGCATGTTTGAGGAGAGAAATGGCATTTTGAGAGATACTTTTCATACTATAGGTAGCCCTTCACTTACGACCACAATTGAGCCCAAAACTTAAGTGAGTTTTGCCCCATTTTATGACTTTTCTTGCCACAGTTATCAAGGGAATCACCACAATTGTTCCATTAGTAACACACTTGTTAAGTGAATCTGAGTGAATTCCCCTGGGACACTGCAACCATTATAAATACGAACCAGTTGCCAAACAACTGAATTTTGATCACCTGATCATGCGGATACTGCAAGTCATAAATATGAAAAACAGTCATAAGTCACCTTTTTTCAGGGCCACTGTAACTTAGAAGAGTCACTGAACAAATAGTTGTAAATCAAAAACTCCCCGTATATGTACATGTGCTTGATTCAGCTTTGCTTGAAAAATTTCTGGTAGCTCACTTCCAAAAGAGACCTGTGGCCTTTCCAGCCTTCAAGTTCCTTCTCCTTTCTAGACTTCTGATTTAGTAGTTTTGAAGAAAAGTCTTCATGGACCCCTTGACTGAGTCAGTTCCATTCATGAACACAGAACATGAACTCCATTTTTTTCTGAATCAGATGTTCATAGTTGTTGTCTTAGGAATCAATTCCTATCAAGAGCATTCTATCCTTTTTCTGACTCTCATTAAATATGTGAATACCTTCTGTTTACTGTATTCATGTCTAGCGGGAAAAAATAGTTTTGTTGCCCTAAATCGGAGGTCTAGATTTCTCCAGAGCGATGTTAGGTGTTGAAGTTCACAAGTCTTAAAGTTGCTAAGTTTGGGGACCCCCTGCCCTAAATGATAATTTTTGTTAAAAAAAAAAAAAATCACCAACAGCAGCATAATCTTTTACATCATGCACGTGTGGCTATATTGTCAACTGAAGGGAGACATTTCTTTAATATTTAATGTATTTTGTATAATGTATTTTTTAAATTTATTTTTAATTATGAGAATACAACACAATACATCCAACTTATCCTTGTTATACATTTTACTTGTTTTTAAAGCAGTTGCATGATGTTTCAACAATTTTTCCACTTTCTTTAGTAAGTAATAATGTTGAAGAGTGAGGCTGATTTACTACAGCTTCTTCACCCTGGTTTTTTTTTTTTTTTTCCTATGGATAGAATTGTATGGCTCGATTTCATACTTATATCAGCAAGCACCCTCTTATATCAAGTCAGACCAAATATTGTTCTAACTCAAGTCATATCTAGCCAGACAGGCAGTGCCTCTTAGAAAAGGCTCAGACAAAAGTCTTTCCCAGCCTGATTATTCAGCATATCTTACCTTTCTTAGAAGTTGGCTCCAGAGCTTTCAACATACAACACAAGTGGTCTGTCACTTTGTTACAGGTGCCTCCAGTCTCTGTATCTTCTTAACAGAGTTCTGATTCATATTTGCGTATTTTAAAGGTGGGAAGTTTGATCGTTTGGTTACCAATGGGATGTTCCTATCAGAAAAAAAAAATCACCTTTGGAGCACAGAGTCCTTTGGATAAGAGCAGAAGAAAATGTTAATAGGATAAAAGTATGTTTACTTTCATAGAGGCTGGGTTGCCATGGAAAACCTGCCTATGTTTATAAAATTCAGGATGATTTGACATTTCTTAAAAAAAATAAAAAAGGATATAAGGTTACTGTTAAAATAAAACATCCTGTCACTCAGTTAAATCTAAATGAAAACAATTGTATAGTCCAAGTTCCACCTTAATCAAATGGGAAAAATGAGCCTGCACATTTACAAGGAAGGTGTCTAGAAACAGCCAGTCAGAGACAGAGGTTGGAATACTCAGATTCCCAAAGCATCTGCTCAGCAGCACAGATGGCTTGAAGAAAAACAGGAAGGCTAAGAGACCCGTAGTCTGCCTTTTGGAGACAATCCATAGATGAGGTATATCAGATTTTTGACAGGATGATACCCTTTCCTTCAAGGAAATCAATATTCCCTCTATTCATCATGTGCAGTTTCCCATATTTTGAATCAGATATGGATTGATTTCTGCTATTGTGCTTCTTAGGAAAAGATCGAGAGGGAGGGAGGGAGAAGGAGAAAAAGAAAGAATAGAATAAAGTAGAGTAAAGTAGAATAGAATAGAATAGAATAGAATAGAATAGAATAGAATAGAATAGAATTCTTTATTGGCCAAGTGTGATTGGACACGTAAGGAATTTGTCTTGGTGCAAATGCTCTCAATGTACATAAAAGAAAAGATAGATCAATCAAGAATTATAAGGTACAACACTTAATAATAGTCATAGGGTTCAATAAGCAATCAAATCATACTAAGAAACAGTCAATTAAAAAAATTGTTAGGATACAAGCAACAAAGTTACAGACAGTTATAAGTGGGTGAAAGGAAGGATGGGAAGATTAATAGTAGTAATGCAGACTTAGTAAATACAGTAGTTTGACAGTGAAGGAAGGAAGGAAGGAAGAAAAAGAAGAAGAAGAAGAAAACTTTCTTTTTAGATTTTCAAAATAGGACAAAAATACCTTAGAATAGATTATCCCAGGACAGGCCATGTATCCTTCACTCAATTCTACTTCAATGGTGCAAATGGATTTGGCTGATTTAGACTTGGTAGAATGACTGCTGAGAACAAACAGGAAAAACTCATCTTTCTGCTGCAGCAAGCACAATATTAATATTTCTTTAACAATATTGCAGAATGCATTAGCACTTAATAATGATAGGCTCTCATTGCACATGTGATGAAAATATATGAAATTTATGTTTTTAACAAGGGTACTTTGCATATATTTAAATTACACAGGCATTGTAGGCATTCAAGTTGGGAAAGTAATTAGCAGCTGCAAGCAAGCTATACATTCAGCTAGATTGTTATTTTAGATAAGTAGTCAGTAATGGGCATTGGGCACATTCCATGAGCAATCATTAAAAGGAATTCTCCAAATTGATTCAAGAATATCACCCTTCTTGAATATAGTATTTAAATACACACAATGATCTACTACTCTATTATGTACTTAATGAGTACTGCACAAAGATCAGGAATTGTTATATCCTTATCATGGCATAGTGATAGGGCAGAAATTAATTTAGATTGGTATTTGAATTGAATCACATTCAGTTTTACTTTTTCAAATTAATCTATGAATACAAATTTAGTTATCATTTGAAATTTGAACTAATCATATTCTGCAAAGCATCTGCCAATTAAAAGTGTATTAAAGGAATATATAAACATAATACACATTCATGATAATAATGAACAAAGATATTGGGGAAATGGTGAGAAAAAAAACTTTGTATTATATAACACTGCTAATAAAAATCATGTTTGGATAGTTACATATCATAATAAAATCACATTTGAAACCTAATTGAAAAACAAGCACCTTATTCATCTAGCTTAATAGTACAATCTAGATAAGCATACTGAAAACAGCTCACCCTGTAACCAAGGGAATAAACACACCCCAAAATATACAGAAGTATTAGTGCTAGTTAGAATTTTGGCACACTTCCTATATTGAAATATTCAAAATTAGTTACTTGCATTATTAATCACCTGGAATGTCCATGAACAGAAAGGTTACTTATGGAAGATTTATCTATTTACTACAATACTGTAATTTATCTGCAATACTAACACAAAGGAGAGAAAGAAAATAGTAAGCTAAAACTTAGGTGTAAAGAATTATCTGAATAAGGATTTTATAGAATTGAAGCAGGTATTTTGGAATTTTGTACAAAGCTCTAAAAATCATCCCATGGAATTCTGAAAAGGAATCTATCTCATAAGTTAAAACATGTGCAAGGTCATATTTTTTTAAAGTAAGGTAATAACACGTTTTTAACAGAGAATATACAAATGCAGCATTTCTCTAGAGAATAGCTACTTCCTGCTCCAATATGTGAGACATTTAGATTTTGCATGTGTAAAAATAGAAGAATATTTTACTAAAGATGACCTTTGATGGGTTAGACCTATATTATTTATGTCAACAAAACCAAAATTAAACCATGAAAGGATGTCCATTTGGGTGGTCAACAAAATTATAACATGTCTAAAAAGTTGTTGCACTTCATTGTTGTCATTGAAACTCATTTTAAAAAGGTATAGAGTATCAACTAAAAGGAATCTAGTAGACTTTTAAAATAACCTAAGGGCTAAAACATTGCTTGGTTCCAGAAAGGAAGTTCTGTGCTCTCATGTTTCAGTTTAATTGGGATTTCCTGGGCTGACAACTGACTGGGAGCATCCGGTATTACAGGATAAGTAATACCAAATCCAGCTGCATTGTAAGAAGCTGTCACTCTAAAATCAATTGATACTCAAAGCTGGTATCATTTCTTATTGCTATCAGCAACAATGGAGTATCCTAGATAGCAAGTGATAAACTGGCCAGCTTAGGTGAGAAGGACAAAGAAGGAAAAGTTTAGTTTGTAAAGAAGCAAAAATCTAAACTGACGTACTGAAATAGATTCTATATTTTTAATAAATTATGCAAGCCCCCAAAATGTAATACATATATTTGTGTAGTTCTTGCTCAGTCATCCATAAAGTTCTTTGTTAACTGCAATTGTCCAGGTTAGCATTGTGTTTTAGATATTTCTCTTGTTACTATCCCAAATGCTTTCAATATTATCTGTGCCAGCTATCTTGAAATGTTGAGGTTCACTTTCTTGGCCATACGTTGGTTTCAGCTTTCTGTGCTTCCTTTTCTTTTCTTTTTAACAAAATCTGAGGTTCTCTGAAAATCCATTTCTGCCCCAGATGCCAAATTCCAAATGAAAATGTAGCAACCACAAACATGTAAGATGGACTTTTTAATATGGTTCACTAACATAGCCATAACTGAGCATCTTATTTGTCTGATCTTTTAAGTTGTGTATATTTCTTTATCTTAAGTCTGAATGGCTCTGCCATCCTCCAGGAAGAACTAAAAATAAGTCTGTCAAACAAAATGTAAGTTCTAGGAGTTTCCTGCCCTTCTCATATGAGCATATGAGGTGCAGCTTATATTGAAAAATTATGTAAGAAAGCTGCCAAGAAAGATCCAAGCAGTATTACCAATGCTGTTTCATAAGTAGTCACAGCTGCTGTTGATCCCTCTTGTCTTCTAGGCAGCGCTAGATTTCTTGAAAGGGAGAATTACTACAATTGGGCTTGTAGTAATGTTTTAGAAACTGTTCCGTAAAAGTAAGTGCTTTCCAGCATGTATGTAAGTAACCCTTGTCTACAGCTCTTTAAAACAACTGCATCTTTTCTTTGGATCCCCTGGCAGCGGCACTGAGCAGCTAGCCAATGTTGGGAAAGGAAGTGTGACTGTTTTAAAGAATTGCAGACAAGTGCTAGTACAGACACTGGCAGGAACATCTCTCTTGAGGGATTCCAAAAAGTGATATGCTGGCGTGCAATTGAATTGTGAAATAAAAATTATTTCTGGAGTGCTGCACAGCCTTAGTAATTATAGCAATGCATTGCAGTTAAGAATGTAAATAGATTACTTTCAGACAGATTTGGCCCCAACTCAGGACATATTTTCCAGAATTGTTCATAGCATTGCATTTAGATTGGGACACTTAACATTTCCTCTGTAAATATCTAGATCTCAAGTTATCTAATATACATGGAATGCCATCTTCTGCTTTTTGAGAAGTGGTGCCAAACCAAAGACTTTATGGGCATACAATAAACTTGGATGGTGCATCCAGAAATGAAGTTCTTATGCGAGCTTTTAATTGTCTGTAAAGAATGATATGGTTTTAAACTTGTCAAAGATAATGAGGTTATACATGAGACACTTTGATTACCAAATTATAGAGTCTATGCATTTTTAATTGGTTCACACAGTCATTCAGTCTACCTCATTTTCAACAGGAGAGTGCATTTCCTTTCTTATGCCAATTTTAGATATAATAGACACACTAAAATGGCTTGTAATGCTGAATTGTCATCATAATTAGATCACTGTTCTCAAATCCTTATTCTGAAGGAGCCCCATTAGAAATGTTAGGATTCTGAACTAAACATTTAAAGATTCTAACTTGGAATAAATCTGCTCAGTTATTTACTTGTAATGAAATGTAACACTGTAAGTTGTGTTAAAGAGTGGTGTGGTGGCCTAGAGGTGGAGTTCTTGCCTCATAATCAAGAGGCTGTGAGTTCGATCCTAGGTAGAGGCAGATATTTCTCTCTCTGGGCACACTGGGAATATATCTGCTGAATATAACTCCACATTGGCAACAGGAAGGGCATCCAGCCAGTAAACACTCAGCTCCATTCAGTTGCCCAGACTCCATCCTGCAAGGGATTATGGGGTTGTTAAAAGAGGATGATTGTCAGTTGTGTTAATATATCATGTATACCACTAAATTAGAACTGTGTTGTAATCAACCTCAGATTGTTCACATGGAATTGTTGTCTGTGTTAATTTAGGTATACCATGTAATACAAGTAGTCCTCAACTTACAACCATTCATTTAGTGAATCTTTGTAGTCACAACAGCATTGGAAATAGTGACATGACCATTTTTCACAAGTTGCAGCATCCTCATGGTCACATGATCAAAATTAGGTTGGTTGATGACTAATTCATATTTATGACACTTGCCGTGTCCTGGGTCCATGACAGGTAAAGACAATGGGGAAGCCAGATTCACTTAACAGCCGTGTTACTAACTTAACAACTACAGTGATTCACTTAACAACTGTGGCAAAAAGGTCATAAAATGAAGCAAAACTCACTTAACTGTCTCGCTTAGCAGCATAAATTATGGGCTCAGTTGTAGTCCGTAAGTCGAGGACTACCTATACAGACCAGTTCTAATTTTAAGTAAACTCATTGGCTGCCTAAATTTTCAGTTGCTGGAGATGGATAGGTTCATAAGCATCCATGGGAAGAGCAACTTCCAAATGTACATTGGGATGCTAACGCTTCGCCTTACATATTCGTATGCAAAATGACAGGGCAAGTATGAAAGGCTGGAGTTTGTGCTGTGACATCACACTACAATTTGTCATTTTTGAATGGGTGCCTATTAGTGGATAGGGATCATGGAATATTTTGTGCCAGAATCAAGGGAAATAATAGCCTTCCAGTACAAGCCACAATTACAGTATATCTCACAATTTATAATTTATACAATAACATTGGGGTGCATGTGATATCACTTTCTTCACTTGCCAATGCCATAAATGCAAAGTGAGTATAGCCAGCATTTAGTAGAAATAAAGATTCAACTACCATTCTGGCATCTATCCTAGAAGTGGGAAGGTACATGATATATTAATATTTTGAAAAACTTTTTTTTTTGAAAATTTTTATTTGGGTTTTCACAAAAAAAACATAATACAAATAAAACATCTTTTTTTGTAAATAGCCTGGTCCCAGGTTATCACTTCTTCATATAGACACAAACTCAATTTCATGCTCATTTTTGTGTTCTATTTCATATCTTATTATGTTTTACATTTTCTACATAGTTTTTCCCCTCTTTTAATTTTCTCAACTTTATTTTGATTATCTCATCTCAATTCAAATCATTATATTTATACTTTTGTCTGTCCTGTTTCAATTTCATATTATCTTTTCTCATTAAACAAAATTTCCCCTGTAGTTACTAAATGGAGTATGACACCTTTATATCTTTTAACCTTATCCATTCTTATTTAAAGTTCAATGTATACCTTTAAGATTATAACATTCAATATGATACATAACTTCCAATCGAATTCTGCTTGGTACATTCTTAAAATACACACTATATTCTTAAAAAAAGATTACATGTAAATAAAGCATTCATTCCATTTCAATTCAATTCTATCATTAATATTCATTAAAATCTTAACATCTTTAACATTTCTTTTCAATTAAATATCATACTTCCTTGGGAACACTTATAAACTTTCCATAATTATTATTTTTTCCATATTTCTCTTCACTTATATTTTATAAATCATTAATAATAATTAAAATGTTCCCATCCTTTCCTAATTTAATTCTCTCATTCACTTTATTTCATTTATTTGTTAACAAACATTCCAATAGATTACAATAAATATTTTATCCATCATTTTAATCATATTTTCTAATATTATTTCTATAACAAGACTATCTTATGTACCTTTGCAGAATCCCTTTTACAATTAAGTTTTCACCCATAATCTCTAAACAAGCGTATACTTCCAATTCTTATAGCTTTTTCCTGTTTCTCTAATATTTTGAAAAACTTAATGGTTTCTTACTACCATAGCACTATTTCTTTTAACTGGATACATATTTCCAAGCAGTAAGAAAGATTGTGAATCAATTGCCCAATCAGTCTTGAAGGACTTTATGATCAGAATGCTGGGGATATTGATATCAATGAGATTTCACCATAAATAACTTTCTAGTCTTAGAGGATTCAATTTCTAGCTGCGAGTTTAGTAGTTATATAGTTATTATTAATAGAACACAATTGTATTATTGTACTTAACAGCAATATTATTACTATTAATGCAATATTATTGAATTAATGCAATTCCATCTAATGGAATTGTCCCAAGGCTAAGGTATTATGGTCAAAATAAAGTAGTATTATTGTTATGTGGAGTCCTTGATGCTCTCGGAGCTTGGTGGTTTTCTCATAGACATTTCATTACCAAATTAGGTAATATCATCAGTGTTATTAGGGAGTGGAGTTTGCTCTCAATTTATATTCTAATGGCTTGCCCTGTCAGTGTTAGTAGGAGTGCCTTGGTATTATTGTTAGAAAGTATTATTGTAATTCCCAAGACCAAAAGTTTAAAACATTGACTAGATAACCTAGAAATGAGAATGTGTACCTCTTAATGATTTATTAGAAAAAAATAAACAGGACTTTATTTCTTAGTCAGTGTATCAGCTCATATAACAACAACCCTGATCTATTACTGGAGAAAACCAAAAGAATTTTTGGTCCATGTACAGATTGTGATAACACCCTCACCAATTTATGGCATTACATTGGCAGTAGGAAAATCATTAATCCTACTGCTGGATAATAAAAGTGACACTGCACTGATTAATAGGCTTTGGATTGGGTTAGTTCTGGTCTCTCTACTTAGTATATAAAAAGGGGGGAAAGTTAACTTTTCATCATTGCCAAGTGAATATACATACAAACTTCCATGTTTAAGTCTCCTTTTATAGGTTCACTACATAAGCGAAAGAGTTAAATGCATAGTATAGTAATAGTAAACAGTAACAGTATAGTATAGTGTAGTACTGTATAGTAATCCAAGATTTATCCTGAAACCTGTCCTCTTAAAGCAACTGTAGCTCTTTCCAGCTTCAAATATCAGTTTTTATTTACATTGCATAAGTCCTACCCAGCTGTAAAAGTTTCACTGTCACATTCTTCACTGCAAAACCATTAGGTAAGATCAAATAAAGCTGAGTAGCATTGTGTAGGAATGCTGTAAACCTTGCCTACAACTTTGCCACTGCAACTCTAGCTCAGCTCAGCTATCCATCATGGCTATCAAAACACTGAAGAAAATCAGGAGAAAAAATAGAATTACTTAACTTGATTTAGTAGAATATCTAAAAAAGATTGGTTGGACAAAATGGAATATGGTTACAACAGGGGTGGGCAATTAATTTCTGTCGGGGGCCACATGGAAAATCAGATCTGCATTTGAGGGCCTAGCAACGTTTCAGCAGAATCTCATCTGCCATCATCAGGCTTCTGTATAGTGTTCGTCTGTGAGTTAGACTTTTACAGTGGTTACAGTGGGTACTTTAAAAGCACCACTACTATGACGTGGGAAAATACCCGAACAAAGCTGAATGCCATACATACATACATACATACATACATACATACATACATACGTACATACATACATATATATATATATATATATATATTATATATATATATATAATTTGCTGCATTTTATAATGGGCCCTTTATAATATATATATATATTATATATAATATATATTATATATATAATATATATATATTATATATAAGAAAAAGTAATACCACAGCTGCTCCTGCTACTACTTTCCATGCTTTCCAAACGCAAGTCCCAGGAGAGAACAAACAGCAAACCACGCTCAGGGGCATCCAAGCCCACCTAAAGCTAGGCCGCTGTTGGTGGAGACTTGCCCTGCCTTGGTGCCCCATTTCCCGGCTCGGCGGTCCTGCTCAGGTGGCACTTTAAAAGCCCTCCTCGCGTACGTGCCTGACGAGCCGCTCACCACGACGGCGGCTCCCAGCACGCGAGCAACTTCCCAGCAATTTGCGGCTTGCTTTTTCCTCTTGGGCGCTCGCGCCTGGCCCCAAGCCGCATGGCAGAGGGGAAATCTGGAGCGCCGCCGGGTCGCCTCCTTCAAGCAGCCCGACCGCCCACCGGGCAGAGCCCTTCCCACTCATCCCTCGGGTGTCTGCCTCGTTCCTCTCTCAGTCGCTCTCTTGTTCCTCCACCAGCCCAGGAAGAAACTGCTTCAAAGAAGCCGGCAGGGTGGCTTCCTGTCAGCGCAGCTTCTCCGAAGTGCCCGTTCACCCTCATCCAGCCGCCCGCAGTTCAGTCCAGTGCTCCGTTCTGCCTGCCTGCCTTCATTTCTGGTTGTTTCGGAGCAGCTTCAGCTGAGAAAAAGAGGCGAATAGTTATTATTCTCAGCCAAAGCTGCTCCGAAACAACCAGAAATGAAGGCAGGCAGGCAGAACGGAGCACTGGATTGAACCACGGGCGGTGGGGTGGGGGTGAACGGGCGCTTCAGAGGAGCTGCGCTGACAGGAAGCCACCCTGCCGGCTTCTTTGAAGCAGTTTCTTCCTGGGCTGGTGGAGGAGCGAGAGAGCGACTGAGAGAGGAACAAGGCAGACACCCGAGGGATAAGCGGGAAGGGTTCCGCCCAGCAGGCAGGCGGGCTACTTGGAGGAGGCGATCCGGTGGCGCTCCAGGTTTCCTGTCCTCCGGGAGGCTCAGGGCCAGGCGCGAGCGCCCAAGAGGAAAAAGCAAGCCGCAAGTTGCTGGGAAGTTGCTCGGGTGCTGGGAGCTGCCGTCATGGTGAGCAGCTTGTCGGGCGCATACGCGAGGAGGAGAGCTTTTAAAGTGCCTCCCGAGCAGGACCGCCGAGCCAGGAAACAGGGCACCAAGGCAGGGCAAGGCTCCACCAGCAGCGGCCTAGCTTTAGGTGGCTCCAAGCAGCCCGCTTCAAGCAGCCCGCCTGCCCGCTGGGCGGAACCCTTCCCGCTCCTCAGCAGGAAGACACTCCTGCCTGCAAACTTTGCCTTTGCAAAGTTTAAGCCTGGAATCCGCGGGAAAAAAAGGGGGATCGGCGGGGACTCATTTTTGGAGAGGTCACACTTGAAAGTGATTTCGAACTCCCAGCCGAGACCTTTGCAATGTTCTTTTCTTTCCTATCCCGAGAGTGCTCCGCACTGTTTTGCAGCTTTGGGGACCACGTGGCACAGGGCAATACGCCACGCCCAGCGATCTTTTTTCAGGGGAGGGCCGGATTGGACAGACCAATGGGCCGTAGTTTGCCCATCCCTGGGTTACAATGAAGGATGCATCATAAAGTTAATGCTTTTCTATAGTTACTTTATATCACCATATCGATACTCAGGAGGTTTTTTTTAAGACTGTGATGGTTTTCAGCTACTACAGCAATTCTGAATGATTTGGAGCTGCGAAAACAGTTGGCAAATTGGAATGCTTCCCATTTAATATTTGTTGAATTTCTCTTGTGAACAATTCTAGAAATAATAGTACTGTTTTTGTTATGTTCCTTCAAGTCATGTTTGACTCCTGGGGACCTGGATAGATCTACGCAATTTTTAGGATAACATTTTCAGAAGTGGTTTGCCATAATCTCCTTCCTAGGGCTGAGAGAGAAAGGGTGGTCCGGTTAAGGAAGTGGTGTCAAACTCGAGTCATCATGGCAGCTTCACGTGTCGTATCATGATCTGTTTCCCCTTCGCTAAAATAAGCGTGGGCATGGCCAGCGCGTGACAGATCTGGCCCACAGGTTTGATAGTCCTGAGTTAAGATTTCCTCACTACTAGTTAGCACCTGAATTACCACACCAAAATGGCTCTTTAACAATACAGTTCTACATCATACATTATGGCTGCTTGATTTTAGGGATGAATATGAGGAGGATGGATTTTGTCAACCATATCGGGGAATTGCATGTGCAAGATTTATTGGAAATCGAACCATTTATATGGAATCTCTGCACATGCAAGGAGAAATAGAAAATCAAATTACTGGTAAGTAAAAAAAATGCTTTCTCTTATTCTCTGTTAGATTGTCATAATCCTTGTTATAATCTACAATTCTGTATTTCAGATCCTTAATGTACTATATGTTAATTTTACATGTTCAACAGAATATATTCTATGGCACTTAAAAAACACTGCTCAAAAAAATAAAGGGAACACAAAAGTAAGACATCCTAGATCTGAATGAATGAAATATTCTTATTAAATACTTTGTTCATTACTTAGTTGAATGTGCTGAAAACAAAATCACACAAAAATTATCAACGGAAATCAAATTTAGCAACCCATGGACGTCTGGATTTGGAGTTACACTCAAAATTAAAGTGGAAAAAAACACTACAGGCTGATCCAACTTTGTCATGTCCTTAAAACAAGTCAAAATGAGGCTCAGTAGTGTGTGTGGCCTCCATATGCCTGTATGACCTCCCTACAACACCTGGGCATGCTCCTGATGAGGTGGTGGATGGTCTCCTGAGGGATCTCCTCCCACACCTGGACTAAAGCATCCCCCAACTCCTGGACAGTCTGTGGTGCAATGTGGCGTTGGTGGATGGAGCGAGAAATGATGTCCCAGATGTGCTCAATTGGATTCAGGTCTGGGGAACAGGCGGACCAGTCCATAGCATCAATGCCTTCATCTTGCAGGAACTGCTGACACACTCCAGCCACATGAGGTCTAGCATTGTCATGCATTAGGAGGAACCCAGGGCCAACCACACCAGCATATGGTCTCACAAGGGGTCTGAGGATCTCATCTCGGCACCTAATGGCAGTCAGGTACCTCTGGCAAGCACATGGAGGGCTGTGCGGCCCCCTAAAGAAATACCACCCCACACCATTACTGACCCACTGCCAAACTGGTCATGCTGGAGGATGTTGCAGGCAGCAGAACGTTCTCCACAACGTCTCCAGACCCTGTCAGGTCTGGCACATGTGCTTAGTGTGAGCCTGCTTTCATCTGTGAAGAGCACAGGGCACCAGTGGCGAATTTGTCAATCTTGGTGTTCTCTGGCAAATGCCAAACGTCCTGCACGGTATTGGGCTGTAAGTGCAACCCCCACCTGTGGACGTCGGGCCCTCATACCACCCTCATGGAGTCTGTTTCTGACCGTTTGAGCAGCCACATGCACATTTCTGGGCCGCTGGAGGTCATTTTGCAGAGCTCTGGCAGTGCTCCTCCTGTCCCTCCTAGCACAAAGGCGGAGGTAGCGGTCCTGATGCTGGGTTGTTGCCCTCCTACGGTTTCCTCCACGTCTCCTGATGTACTGGCCTGTCTTCTGGTAGCGCCTCCATACTCTACGCTGACAGACACAGCAAACCTTCTTGCCACAGCTCACATTGATGTGCCATCCTAGATGAGCTGCACTACCTGAGCCACTTGTGTGCATTGTAGACTCTGTCTCATGCTACCACTAGAGTGAAAGTACCACTAGCATTCAAAAGTGACCAAAACCATCAGCCAAAAATCATAGGAACTGAGAAGTGGTCTGTAGTCACCACCTACAGAACCACTTCTTTATTGGGGATGTCTTGCTAACTGCCTATGCTTTCCACCTGTTGTCTGTTCCATTCGCACAACAGCATGTGAAATTGATTGTCAATCAGTGTTCCTCCCTAAGTGGACAGTTTGATTTCACAGAAGTGTGATTGACTTGGAGTTACATTGTGGTGTTTAAGTGTTCCCTTTGTTTTTTTTAGCAATGTATATTTAGAAGAAAAAAATATATTACTCAGTTTGAAAAGCTGCAATGAAAATGAAACATTAAGAAAGATAGTAAAAAAAACAGGCCTGCATATTATTTTAATTTTATTCTTAGCTTTTCTCATGAGCATGTTGGAAAACAATGCATTTATCATAATTTTATTCTGATTTCAGCCATGTTTTTGGAATACATAATTGATTAAATTTAATTCTTAATCTTATTTACTTGTGGACTTCCAATTGCATAAACTTAATTTTCTTTAAAAGCAAGATCACATACTTACCAAACAATAAATATTTGGGCCTACTTGATACTTAATCACTCAATCAAAGAGTAATTAAGACAGCCCAGTCCAATCAATGGAAAGGAAAGCAGATGCTAATATAAACTGCACTTAGTAAAGTACTGTATTTTGAATACAAAAAAATTGAATACAAAATATATATGCTTATCTCTCCCCAAACCATACTTGTTATTGTGTCTTTATTTGAAGTAATTGCTATTGCATATGTTCTACTATAAATTTACTACTATCTCAACTGATTTGGTATTTGTATGCTGCAGCTGCCTTCACAATGATTGGAACTTCCAGTCATTTATCGGATAAATGTTCACAGTTTGCTATTCCATCACTGTGCCATTATGCTTTCCCATATTGTGATGAGACTTCTTCCGTTGCAAAACCACGAGATCTGTGCCGGGACGAGTGCGAGATTCTGGAAAATGTGCTTTGCCAAACTGAATACATATTTGCAAGATCCAATCCTATGATTTTGATGCGGTTGAAGCTGCCGAATTGTGAAGATCTTCCCCAGCCTGATAGCCCTGAAGCTATCAACTGCATCCGTATTGGCATCCCTATGGCAGATCCAATCAATAAAAGTAAGTGGCAGTTACATTGCCTTGTATGTGAGATATCCCTAAAACGGATCAAGGGCACAGTTGATAGAGTCAAAGTCTAAATATTACAGCCAATATCTTTCACTAAGCAGATTTAATTTATCAGAGATATTGTTAGAAGAGAAATAAATATGAGCACCACCATTATGACTAGTGGAGTAAAATCTGCAGGGACTCATTGTTAGAAGAAAGCTTTTAATATTTTAAATCAGCAGTTATTTTTATATTATTCTGTTCCATTTAATGTCTGGTATATCATGATTTGTTCATTAAAATATCTTCTAGCTATTCCATTGAAATAAATACTAGTGCCGTTATTTTGTAAGGGAGCTATATGGCATAAGCATTTAATAAAAAAATAAAATTGTTACTATGTAGTAAGGCAGTTACAAATTGTGTTAACTGACCTTGATATTGAGTGAAGTTTATGTTAGCCAACAAATAAGTTAAACAAAAATAAGTGGCTTATTTCTAAAACAGCTTAATAAATACTAAGTTTCATAATTTCTCCTGCCAAGATAAGGGATTAGTTTGAAGATTTTGAGGAAGCTTTGAGTTGTTTTGCATATTTCTTAAACTATTTTAAAGAAGTGTGTAAGTTTTAAAAAGAGTATTGTTACATCTCCGTATATAAAACTGAATTAATTTTCAAGTCATGAACAAGAAGAAAGAAAAGAAACTCATCCAGAGAGAACATTTAATATTGTACAACTTGTTGTAGATGCAATTTCCATTCCCCACCAGTTATTTTGAACTGAATAGTGAAACATTTTCAAGGGGGTGAAAAAAAACCAAGAAAATCCAGTTGCCTTTTGAAAGGGCGGGAAAAACATTTTGGGACAACAATGACCTGGATGATTGAGAATCTCCATAGACATGTGTTCTTTTAATGCATCACAGAAAAATGATCTTTCTGTTGCAGATCACAAATGCTTCAACAGCACAGGAATGGACTATCGGGGGACCATCAGTGTAACAAAATCTGGGCGACAGTGCCAGCCGTGGAACTCCCAGTATCCCCACACTCACACATTCACAGCTGTCAGGTACCCAGAGCTGAACGGAGGCCATTCCTATTGCCGAAACCCAGGCAATCAGAAAGAGGCACCCTGGTGCTTCACCTTAGATGAAAATCTCAAGTCAGAACTTTGTGACATCCCTGTCTGTGGTAAATATAATGAACTCTTTTTATGAAAATGAAATGAGATTGTTTGTTGTGTTTTGCAGTCCACTGCAGTTCAAGAGCCAAACTATGTGGCACATTCATCACATGTTTATAGAATTGACTTACCCCAACCATTTTAATTTGAAATACAAGTGCAGCTGCAGAATTTATACACAATCCCTGTTTATGGACCAAATTGAGCCTCTTGGTGGTCTTCTGTTTGGTGGCTACTTGCCATTTAAGGAATGTGTTTTCTAATGGCCTCACTTGGCAGGAGGGTAAAAGGCCAACAGAAATAAAAAATCTGAAAACCAGCAGGGGCCCGTTATCCAGATCTGGAGCATGTGCAGATCTTAAACTTTTCTCCCAAAACAAAATTCTTTGGCTCAGCATGCTTATTTGAACAAATGACTATTGTGTGAAACATGACTCTAAATAATCATTATTTTGTCTGAAATGTTATTGAGAGCCCCTTATTAAGTGGTTAGAAAAATGCCAGCAAGATTTTTGGAAAAATGACAGCAATACTTCCCAAGCGCTTCCTGGTAGCCGTGCAGAAGCAACAATATAAAATGTTTTTAGGGAGTCAGAGAAGCTGTCTAATTAGTTCAGAGGAAGAGTGTTTGATGATTAAAAAAATTAGCATAAGCTAAATATTTCCATTGAGTCAAGCTAAGAAGACAAAGCCTTTTTTTTAAAAAAGGGGGGGGGGACTAATCAATGAAGTAAGATACTTTTTTTTTTTTTTGAAAGAAAATTTTATTAATTTTCTACAAACAGACAAGACAAACAAAACATTAAAACATTCAGCTCTCATATGTACATCCAGTGTGTCAGTTGGTTCATCATTTTTGTGCATTCATTCTGTAGTCCCAGTTACAATTATGTTACATAACAACTCATATTATCAATCCAAACTTATATATCCCATAATCACTAAACAAAAAAAAAAGAAATTTTTGACTATACTTTTAATCATTCATGCTTTATGAGCTAACAATACTTTAACCAGATTATTCAACAAATCATATAATCATACCAAATCAATCCTAAAAAAAAACCTTTATAAATATAATATCAAATAACAAAATAATAGCAAAATAGCAAGATAAAGATATTTCTTACTATCTAAAATATTCTATTATCGTATTTTATCATCTAGCCATTTATAAAAAAGATCCCAAATTTCATAAAATTGTTTATCCTCTTGCTCTCTGATTTCAAATGTCAATCTACTCATCTTAGCACATTCCAATATTTTCTTAATAATTTCTTCCTGTAATGGTATTTTCTCATTCTTCCAATTTTTAGCAAATACAATCCTGGCCGCTGTTAATGCATTTACAATCAGGTATTTCAAATCTTTACTATATGTATCAGGTAAAATTCCCAATAAGAAGATCTCTGGTTTCAAGTCTATATGTTTCTTTGTCATTTTTTCCAACCACATGCGAATTATAGTCCAATATTTTCTAGCATCCTCACAAGTCCACCACATATGATAATACGAGCCAGGTATCTGATGACATTTCCAGCATTTTTCAGATTAATTCTTAAACATTCTTGCTATTCTTGTCGGAGGAAAGTGCCACCTGTAAAACATCTTATACAAGTTTTCTTTATATGCTGTTGACATTGTCATTTTATAATTTTGAGACCACAATTTCTGCCATTTCTCTAAATCAATCCCATATCCAAAATTCTTCCCCCAAACAATCATAATTTCTTTGACTTGTTCTTCCTCTAATTTCATTCCCAGTAAATAACCATATAATTTTTTAATCACCTTCTCATCAGTACCCATCAAGATCTTATCTAAATCAGTCTGCTTATCATAAAATCCCTCCGTTTTGGAATCTTCATCGTACCTTGAATGTATTTGTGCATATGAAAACCAATTCATCCTTATACCTTGTTCCTCTAAGTTTTGGATCGATTTAAGTTCACCCTTTTCATCCAAAAGTTCCCCATATCTAACTGTTTGTTCCTTCTTGTAGATTATAGGATAGGAAAATGCTTCAATGGTCGATAACCAAACTGGAATTTTCAAATAACATTGCCTTTTTATCTTCTCCCAATTTAACCACAAAGACTCCCGTACATAATGTCTTCTAAAATAACCCTGTGTTTTAGTTCCCTTATACCATAAAAAAAGCATGCCAGCCCAACAGCAAGTCATGCCCTTCTAATGTCAACAACCTATGTTTCCTTAATGTTATCCATTCTTTGACCCACATCAAACTTGCAACTTGATAATACAATTCCCAATTAGGCAGGCCAAAACCTCCTCTAATTCTAGCATCTTGCAAAAGCTTTAGCTTTATTCTCGCTTTTTTACCTTGCCATATAAACTTCAACATGATTTTATTTAAATCTTCAAAATAGTCTTTTCCAAGCCTAATTGGTATTGTTTGAAACAAAAATAAAATTCTAGGTAAGATATTCATCTTAATTGTTGAAATTCTCCCTATTAATGACAATTGCAAGTTTTCCCACTTCTTCAAATCTGTAGTTATCTGTTGTTTAAGTTTAATATAATTATTCTCCTTTAATGTGCTACATCTTGTTGTCAAATATATCCCCAGATACTTAACCTTACTTGTAACTTGAATTTTCAAAATATCTGCCAGTTCTTCTCTCTGTCTCAATAGCATATTCTTTGTCAAAATCTTTGTTTTATCTTTATTTATTTTCAAACCAGCCACCTCTCCATATGTCTCTATCCTTTCCAATAACTTTGGAGCTGTTTCTAGCGGGTCTTCCAAAATAAAAGCTAAATCATCAGCAAAAGCTTGTAGCTTAAATTCTTCCTTCTTAATTTTCATTCCTTTTATGCTTTTATCATCCCTAATATTTCTATTCAACACTTCCAAGGTCAACACAAATAGCAAAGGAGATAGGGGGCATCCTTGTCTTGTGCCTTTCCTTATATTAATAAAATCTGTAAGTTCCCCCTCCATCATTACCCTTGCTTTCTGTTTATTATATATGGCTTCTATTGCTTGAATAAATTTTTTAGCAAAACCCATCTGCTCCAATAATAATAACATAAATCTCCAGTTCACGTTGTCAAATGCTTTTTGAGCATCTAGGAATATCAAAGCCATTTGCTTTTCAGGATGAGTCTCATAGTATTCCAAAGTGTCCAAAATTATTCTCATATTGTCTCTAATTTGTCTCTTTGGCAGAAATCCATTTTGATCTGGGTGAATAAAATTATTTAAATATTTTTAAGTCTTTCTGCTAAGATTGAAGCAAAGATTTTATAGTCTGCATTCAATAAAGAAATAGGTCTATAATTCTTAATTTGCAGTGGGTCAGTCTCTTCCTTCGGTATAAGTGTAATATAAGCCTCTGACCATGTTTTAGGTATCATCTTTTTTAACATAACTTCATTCATAACTTCTAACAATTGGATGCTCAATGATTCTTGAAATGTTTTATAGAATTCTGCTGGAAGCCCATCTGGACCTGGTGCTTTCCCATTATTTTGTCTCTTAAATGCTTCATTTAGTTCCATCATTGTTATATTGCTTTCTAGCATTTCTTCAGTCTCTTTAGGTATCTTTGGTAAATTAGCTTCCTGTAAATACTGTTTGACTTTTTCCTCATCAATATTCTCTTGTTTATATAGTTGCCCATAAAAATCTCGAATAATTTCTTTTTTCTCCTTATTCCCATAACAAACTTGGCCTTGTTCATCTGTTAACTTCAAAATTTTTCTTGATTCCTTCTCTTTTCTCAATTTATATGCTAGCCATCTACCTGGTTTATTTGCATCTTCAAAATAATTCTGTTTAGAGTTTCTGATTTTCTGTGCCAGTTCTTCTTTCTCTATTAATTCCATTTTATGTTTAATTACATCCAGCTTCAATTTAATATCCTTTTTCTGTGGCATTTTCTGTAATTCTTTTTCAAGAATTTTATACTCATCTTCCAAGACCTTAGAAGCTTGCCTTTTCCTAATATTCTTTTTTCTTGTATAATCTATTATCAAACCTCTAACATATGCCTTCATTGTATCCCACACATTCTGCGTTGAAGTATCTTCTTTTTTATTTTCTCTGAAGAAAAAAGCCAATTCCTTCTCCATCCATTGTATAAAATCTTTCTCCTTTAAAATAGTATTGTTTAATGTCCATCTCGATCTTTTTTTTTGTCCCTTCCATTTAATTGTCATTGGGCTATGATCTGCCCAAGTACTTGTTTCAATATTTGTTTCTTTAATATTGGATATTAATTCTGTTGAGATCCAAATCATATCTAATCTGGACCATGATAAATGTCTATTTGAATAAAAAGTACATTGTTTAGCTTTAACATTTCTTTCTCTCCAAATATCTTTTAAAGTTAATTCATCTGTCATTTTAAAAAAAAGACCTTGGGAGAGCCTTTCTATTTTGCTTTGTTGTTGTTGCTATATAGTCCAATTTATTGTCCACAGTTCCATTAAAATCTCCCATCATAATTATATTAACATAGTCCAGTCCAATTATTTTCATGTGTAGCTTTTTATAAAACTCTTCTTGTTTATCATTCAGAGCATAAATTGCAATCAAGAGTATTTTTATATTATTGTCCATTATTTCTACCATTAATACTCTTCCATCTTCATCCGTGTAAATCAATTTTGCTGGGATAGCCTCTTTAATGTATAGAACCACTCCTCTTTTCTTACATTGAGTCAAAGAAGTAAATATTTTCCCCAATTTTGGCTGTAATAACAATTGTTCATGTTGTTTTTTAATATGAACTTCTTGTAAACAAATTATATCAAATTTTAATTTCTCTAATTTATGAAAAGTTTTCCTTCTTTTAACAGCTGAATTAAGCCCATTTATATTCATTGTAAACAGTTTTTTTTCTTCCATGATTATGCTTTATATTTAGGTCTAACCGCTCTCGTGGATCTCACTTCACACTGTTCTTTGCTATCCATCTGTCCCCCTACTGCTCCTTTCTCTTTTTCAGTCTCCAATTGTTCCTCTTGAAACTCAATTAATGAGACCTCTATCTCTGCTTCCTCTCTTCTTCCTCCAAAAAATTCTGCATGGAAAAGTTCTGCTTTCTCAATTGAATCAATTCTATATCTCTGCTCTTGCCACCTAAACATTAGTCCTTCTGGAATCAGCCATCTATAATTCACTTCATTTTCCAATAGCATTTTAGTCAGAAATCGATATTCTCTTCTCATCTCTCTCACTCTTCTGGGTATTTGTTTGAAAACCACAACCTCTTTACCTTTGTATTTCAATGTTTTCTCTCTTACTACTTGTAATATTTGCGTTTTAATGGATTTTTGGTAAATCTAATATGGACTTCCTTGGGTAATTTATTTCTCATCGCATACCTTGTATAGACTCGATATATTTCATCTATTCCATCCATCATCTTTTCCTCTGTAATTTCCAAAGCATCTGCCAAAATTTCTATCATTACCGCTGCCAAGTTTTCTCCTTTTTCCTCTTCTATATTTTGAAATCTGAGGTAAAATTCTGACCTTTCCATCTCCCACCTCAACATTCCACCTTTTTCTTGTTCAACCGCTGTTAATCTACTGTCAATATTTCCAATCTTCTTCTCTCTTTGTTTTCCTTCTTCCTCAATTTTTTGGAATCTCTCCTCATACTTAACCATCGTTTGTTTAATATTTTCCACTTTTTCATCAGTCTTCTCTATTCTTTGTTCAATATTTTCTGTTCTTTGTTCAATATTTTCTGTTCTTTGTTCAATATTTCCTGTTCTTTGTTCAATGATGTCTGATTTTGTTTTGAGATCTTGGATTCCTTGCATAATCATCTGTAAAGTTACTCTTTCTTGTTCCTTATCTTGCTTCAACATTGTCTGAATTAAACGTTGTCCTCCAGCTGGTGGGGAAGCAGAGGTAGAAGCAGAAATGCCAGATGATATTGGTTTCCTGCTCATTTCAATGCTTCCAAAGCTTCAAATTCTTCTTGACTTTTAATCCAACTGGTAGAGCAGCCAATTATAATCCAAAATGGAAAACTCCAATAGTAAAAGACACGAAGCCAAAGAAGAAACAGCAAAAAAGGAAGAAGAAAGATCTTCAGGTTCTTCTAGACCCTAATCCAATTACGAAGTAGTCCACCATAAAAAAGGAAAAAAATAGAAAGGAAAAAAACAAATCCAAAAATAATAATATTGATTAAGAGCAAAAAGAAAAAAGAAAAAAAACAAAAAGTTCCCAGATTCTTCACACCTTAATCCAGTTGAAAAGTCTCAATAATCAAAAAAAACAACAACAAAGTGGTCCAAAAACATAGATAGGAAAAGCAAAAAAGTCCCAATAAAAAAGAAAAGAAAAATAAAGAAAAAACCCTGAGGCTTTCCCTTTAAAATAAAAGACAAAAATAAAAATATTACTAGAATTGAAATTTAAAAAAAGGCTAGCGAATGGGGTATATATAAGAAAGCACACTGCACTTTATTTATTTATCCAAGGCTCTTGTTATGACTCTCTTCTCCAGCAGCTTCAAAGCCAAACCTCAAGTGTTCTTGATAACAGTCCAGGAAAGCACCTGCAATAATATTTTGCTGTGCTCTCCCTCTATCTTATCATGTTAAAATGTCCTTGAGAAGAGGTCTTTTTGCAATTCTCTCCAATTCAAATAAAGAACTTTCAAGCCTCTAGTTGGCAGTGTTGCAAAGTTTCTTAATGCTCTTCCTCTCCCCCAGCCAGAAAAAAGGAGTAATATATACAGAAAAAAAAAAATAGCCAAAGGGAGCCTCTATCCTAAAGAAAGTTAAAAAATCAAAGGGAGCATAAAAATATATATAAGAGAAAATTCAATCCGGTTACCCACAAAGTCACACTAAAATCTCCCCCAAAAAATATAGAGAAAAGAAAAAAAAAAATCCAAGCCTCAACTTGACATCACTTTAAAAAACGCCGCTCAGACAATTTCAGTCAAAAAAAAAAAAAAAGTCTCACAGATTTCTTCTTTATTCAGGATGTCCTTTCCAACCTCAGCGAATTTACAACACAAAAAAGTTTTTCTCACCCAGCCGACACACTTTCACTCCATCCACTTTCTTTCCGGAGCTGTCCTGACTTCAGCAGCTATGGAGGCTGCCTCTCCGCCGCCAGCAAAAGGGCTTCTTCCGGATCAAACCAGAGATTTTGCGATATCTCTGGGATTCTGGAACAGTACCCTTCTCAATCCCCGTCTCTACGGGACGGTTTAGGTCCGTTGGGACCAACCAGGGGCGAAAATATCTCAGAGCCCCGAGATCGCAGCTGTATCGCCGAAAAGAAGCTCCGCCTTCCACCGAAGTAAGATACCATTTTTGAAACAATCATTTCTTAAATAAACCAGAATTGTATAGTGTCATATAAGTGATTAGCCACAGTTTAAAAAAGTAAACATGGGTTCCAATAATATATTTCATTATCTAAAAATGACCACTAGATGGCAACATAGAGATAGAGAAAAGTTTTTAACTGCCATCTTGTGGTATCAATAATTTTGCAAACTTGACAGATCTAAGAAACAAGGTGTTTTTTTTGCAGATCACGAGTATGAACCAAAGTTCAAAATCATAAACTATAAAATTTAGTTTGTAGAACAACTTAAGCTAAATTGGAAAAATATTATTCAACCAACCAGGAAGCAAAGTAATTACAGAGATCAAGGAGCATTAAAAGCTTGCAAGTAAAATACTGCTAAAATATCAAGATTCTTATTTTATAAGAAAAGGGTTTTGGACATCCTGTCTTGCCTTTGGTATAGACCTTGTCTTACATCTTCCATTTGCCCAATTAGAAAGAACTAAAAAGGTGAAATGCACATTTTGCTGGCAACAATTCAATATCTGACTTCTCATTGGTAAAGATGCATACAGCAATTGTGATGTTCTTCTGTTGCTTGTGTCTTTCATCACTGTGACATGTGGTTTCTTGTCTTGGAAACTCACATTTCCTGAGATCTCTTGGGAGTTCATATCTTCTTTTCCCATTTTCCTGACTTTGCACATCAAAATATCTTATGTTAGTGCTCAAACTCCCACTCACTGTGTTTAGCAGGGCCTGAACTACCCAAATGCTCAGATTATTGTATGAAATCCCTAAAGCATTTATTATGGCTGCCTGAAGAAAATGCTGCATATTGAAAGAAATCAGCTGTTAGCAATCTAGAAGGAACAAGAGTCCCCAGAGGGTTAACTTCTTGCAAAATCAACAATGAAGACAACTACTGAATTTATTAAGAAAAGGGTTAAATAAATGCACAGTTCTCCTGTTTTGAAAACAGAATAGTAGATCTTCCCAGGAAGAGTGGAAGGCTCTTTTAATCTTCAAATTCTGAAACATGTTTTCTTCCAAATTATATGTATTCAAAAATTTAAAAAGAAGGTCACTTTTGTTCCTAACACAATAAGCTCTGCACGTGCAACCCATTGATTGCTTAGTGTGTGGAAACCAGGACCAGTTTTAGAGACCATTCCTTTTCTCTCAAAAAGACTTTTAAAACAATATGCTCTACTATCTAAAAATATCCATATTAGCAATAGCACATAGACTTATATACCTCTTCATAGTGCTTCACAGCCCTCTCTAAGTGGTTTACAGAGTCAGCATATTGCCCCCAACAATCTGGGTCCAACCTTTTACCGACCTCAGAAGGATGGAAGGCTGAGTCAACTTTGAACCTATCAGATCAAACTGCCGGCAGTTGGTGGAGTTGTCTGCAGTACTGTATTCTAACCACTGTAATGCATTCTGAATGTGTCTACCTGAAGTCTAAATAGTCCTTTTAATCAATTTTAGGCAGGGAAGCTGGAGACTGTGAGTTCTAGTCTCCCTTAGCCATGAAAGTCAGCTGTGTCCCTTTCATCCCACTCCCACCTCACACTTATTGTTTGTGGGGGAGGGAATAGGAGGAAGAAAGTGTGTTGGATATGTTTGCCACCTGGAGTTATTTATAAAAACAATAAAGGTAGCATGCATATAGATTAAATAAATAAAGTTGAAAAGGCAGGAAATAAGAAAAATACATAAAATATTTACAAATATAACAAAAGTTATCACTTAGGAAGTAAACATGACAAAATGATTCCTAATCATCTGAATTTGAGAATTGGTGGTTGAGGGTGGGGTGCGGAATAAAAGACCAAAATGCTGGTTTTGGGTTGCAGCTCCATATGTAAGAATACAATAAAGAGAAAAAGATATGAGGATTAAGTTGCATTTGATATTTAGCAATGAAATTCTGCCTAAAGATGTGTGATGTGTAATGCAGAGCCCACCTTCAGGTTCTTAAAATAATAGTAACTGTTGGCTCTTTTTGCTGTACTATCATTTTCCATGAAGTTTTTACCTGAAGGATCTGAAATATTCCACCAAATTTGGTTCTTTGAAAATATTTGTTGGCAAATTTCCAGTATAAGAATTTTTTTTTTTACAAAATTCACTCTTCAAGGATGAGCTTTGCGGGCAGCCAGCCATTTATGCATTGGACCATTGGCATTGTGGTTAAACATTTTTGTAATGTTACATAAATCCACTCTATGCAAAGAAAGCTGATTTTAGTGTTGCAAAACTATCATTGGCTTTTAGACAAACATTGATAGAAAACTGTTGTTATATAATGCCCAAGGATTCATGTTTTTGTCACATGTTATATGGCTGATTGCAAAACAAATACCCATCGTTTGTGGAAATAAATATTGTTTTATTGTTTAAGTTAGAAATAGGTATTTCTAATTTATCTCACTTTATACTTAGCAATTCTTTATTGTGGAAACACACAACAGTGGCATGTGTCAGATCTTTCAGAGATGCTTAAAATGTAACAATAAATTCAGAGCTTGTTAGTAATGTTAAAAGTGCTCCTTGAAGTTTATTGCTTGAAGGAGGGTTGTTCCTGAATAAACTGAAGATTTCCCAGTTGAATTTATAGCTACCTGTAGATGGCCATGGATTGATTGATTTAAGTGAGGTCAAAATTGATAACCTAAAGGTCACAAGTGGGAGAACTTCTACTATTGTTTCTGCTGTTACTGCTTGCTCAGGAAATAAAATAAGCATGAAAATATGCAATAGGCTACATACATCTTTATACACAAAAATTCTCTGTTTATAACAATTGCATTTTTTTTAATCCTTCTGCTGTTCTCTTCCCCTTCCATTTCTTTCCTCTGACTTAGATCCAAAAGACTCCAAGGAAAAGAATAAAATGGAAATCCTTTATATATTGGTGCCCAGTGTTACAATTCCTCTGGCTATTGCCTTACTGTTTTTCTTCATCTGTATTTGCCGAAATAACCAGAAATCATCTTCTCCACCTGTTCAAAGACAGCCTAAGCACGTCAGAGGACAGAACGTAGAGATGTCTATGCTCAATTCATATAAACCAAAGGTACTGTGAACCAAGTTGGATGCATAAAAATGAGAAACCTTTGTTTTAAGAACCTTAGTTCTTTGGTGGGCTTAGCTCTTTGGGGGCTCTGCCATTCCTAATGATCCATCTGATTTCACCATTTTATGGAAATCATACTTACTATTGTCTTGTAATGTCAGAACTTTCTTGGAAATAAAACAATGCTGCATTTTGATAGATCACAGCTGAGCAAAGAAAACAAATTCTCCAAATTTTGAATAAAAAAGGGGTGAGGTAGGGCTGTCCAATCTGCTCAGCAAAACCTGGTGGGAGCAAAGAAATACAGAAAGCAATTCTGCTGGCATTTAGTGGAGTTTGGTAGCCCTATTTTAGATTTGCCTGTTTTCCCCTGTTGGTAAGCCCATTTGAACACTATCATTTCCTCAAATAGACACACATAATTCTATTGTTACGCTGGCATCATAAGCACAACACATTAGAGAGTAATCCTTACTTTAATGTACACTTCCTACACATTTAGGATTTTTCTCCTAATTATCCTCCTCAGTATCATAAATTGAATCAATTGTAATCATTAATGTAATAGAAGTGACTGATAAAGACAGAGTGCGATAAACTCCCTTTGTACTTGGTTTTCTTTGGCACAATGTCTCCTCTGGTTGTTTTTTCTTTTTTTTTTTTTTTGGTTTTTTTTTACACTTCTATGCATTTTGTACACCACAAAGTGACAAATACCTGTCAAACAAAAGCTAAGCAGATTTATAGCTGCTTAACTCCAAATGAACCCCCTTCTGCCAAATTTTATGACTTCATTTTCTTTCAGTTTTCCACCAAGTTGGTTAAAACAGACAGCCCTGCTTGAGGTCAGACAGAGGTCATTTCACTTTCATTACTAAAATATAATTTACAATATGCCAGACCTAATCAAGTTTTAGCCTAAAGGATTTGTATAATATAAACCATCTGTTTTGCAATAATACATCTAATTTCCCGCCATCCTGCAGTCAGATAACTGCCTGTTCAAATGTCCCTACAACGTATTAATTCACACAGTCGTTATCTAAAATACATAAAATAATCAGGAAAATTACAATTTATTTTATGGGTCCTACTTACAATTATCCTTCCTTCCTTCCTTCCTTCCTTCCTTCCTTCCTTCCTTCCTTCCTTCCTCGTGCATTATAAATGAGATAAGAATGAAGGATCAGTTACATTCCTAAGGGATGTGAGTATTCAGCTCTGCATTCCTAGTGGCTCTGCCACAAATTATTTATTTCCGCCAAAGGAAGCCAATGACTTCAAATAAGGTCACTCAAAAGAATGAAGCCTTGACATTTTCCCCCTTCTCCCCAGCAACTCTTCTATAAGTTGCTGAAAAAGGTAGGGATTGGACTTTCACCTCCCCAGTGGTTTTTCTCTTCTTCCCAGAAACCACCTTGTGCAAACTACAGATAGTCTTCGGTTTATGACCAAATTCGAGACCAGAACTTCCATTGCTAAGCAATGTGGTCATTATGTGACTTCGTGCCTGATATTTATGATCTTTGTTGCGACAGTTGTTAAGCTAATCACTGCTGGCACTAAGCCAAATACCGTGGTCATTAAGCAAATCTGGCTTGCCCCATTGCCTGTGCTTGTCAGAAGCCCCCTGAAAAGATCATAAATAGTGATCACATGGCCCTGGAAAACTGCAACCATCATAAATATATGCCAGTTGACTTCCGCCCAAATTTTTATCGTGTGACTGCGGGACTCCGCAGTGGTTGTAAGTGCAAGAACCGGTCATAAGTCACTTTTTATACCACCATAATAACTTTGAATGGTCATTAAATGAATTGTTATAAGTCAAAGACTACCTGTAGGTTAAGGAGGTAGAAGTGCTTCCAATGTTCAAGATTCTATCCGTCAGCTTTGCCTTTCTTCTGTCCTATTGCTGAAGGGGATAGAAAGAAAAAAAAGCTACAAAGCACATCTTGAATAGAAACCTCTAGTCCAGGAATTCCCAACCCCCAGGTCTCAGCTCGCTACTGGGCCATGACCTATTTGGAATGGGTTGGCCGGAGCATGCGCACACAACTCAACTTGTGTGATTGGTGGATATTCACACGTGAGCGTGCTGGCCCATCACTTGTGCAAGGGGGCTGTGCGTGCACATGTATGCATCCCAGCCCACTGCTTGCATAGCTCAGATCCCCTCTTCCTCCCTCCCAGCCAGGCCACCAAGCCACACATGTTGGGGACCGCTGCCCTAGTCCACTATCTTTCCTATTCAGATAAGGAGATAATGTGTATTTGGGAAAGGATTGTGTATGGCTGGGGGCAAGGCATTGACTCATAGTTTTAGATGTATTTGAGGTCAGCACATATCCACACAAATTGGCAATCCAAGCTGCTGATGAACAACTATACATTCCCCACAGCTAAAAAAAATATGCCTACCCAAGATAATACTTTCTTTGAACATTTTGCCTATCAAATTAAAGCTTATATAACAGATTGTGAAGTTTTCACAACAAACATCATCGTTGTCTTTTTCAGTGTCTTCCAGTACTATCACACCTAAGACCATTGAAAGGCCATTCATCTGATTCAAAACTATATTCATGTGTTTTCTTCTTTCTAACAGAGCAAAGCCAAAGAGCTGCCCCTTTCCGCCGTCCGATTTATGGAAGAGTTGGGTGAATGTGCTTTTGGGAAAATCTATAAGGGACACCTTTATTTACCAGGAATGGACCATGCTCAGCTGGTTGCAATAAAGACCCTTAAGGACTGTAATAATCCACAGCAGTGGGCAGAATTCCAGCAAGAAGCCTCACTGATGGCTGAATTACATCACCCAAACATCGTTTGCCTTCTTGGGATTGTGACACAAGAGCAACCAGTCTGTATGCTTTTTGAATATATGAACCAAGGTGACCTCCATGAATTTCTTATTATGCGATCTCCACATTCAGATGTTGGATGTAGCAGTGATGAGGATGGTACGGTAAAATCCAGTTTGGACCATGCTGATTTTCTGCACATAGCTGTCCAGATTGCAGCAGGTATGGAATATTTGTCGAGTCATTTTTTTGTCCATAAGGATCTGGCTGCTCGCAATGTTTTAATTGGAGAACAGCTCCATGTGAAGATTTCTGATTTGGGACTGTCAAGAGAAATCTATTCCGCCGATTATTACAGAGTTCAAAATAAGTCCCTGCTGCCCATTCGTTGGATGCCCCCAGAGGCAATTTTATATGGAAAATTCTCTTCTGATTCAGACATCTGGTCCTTTGGTGTTGTCTTGTGGGAGATTTTTAGTTTTGGTCTTCAGCCCTATTATGGATTCAGTAACCAAGAAGTCATTGAGATGGTCAGAAAACGGCAGCTTTTACCCTGCTCTGAAGACTGCCCTCCCAGAATGTACAGCTTGATGTCAGAATGCTGGCATGAGCTGCCATCTAGGAGACCAAAATTCAAAGATATCCATGCCAGACTGCGCTCTTGGGAAGGGATATCAAGTCATACTAGCTCTACGACGCCTTCTGGTGGAAACGCTACCACTCAAACTACATCTCTCAGCGCAAGCCCAGTTAGCAATCTAAGCAATCCCAGGTACCCTAACTACATATTTCCAGCACAAAGTATGCCACAGGGCCAAATAACTGGGTTTCTTGGCCCACCAATACCTCAAAACCAGCGATATATTCCTATTAACGGATATCCAATACCTCCTGGATATGCTGCTTTCCCTGCTGCGCACTACCAACCTGCAGGTCCACCCAGGGTCATTCAGCACTGTCCTCCACCCAAGAGTCGTTCACCAAGCAGCGCCAGTGGATCAACTAGCACCGGTCATGTGACCAGCTTGCCTTCTTCAGGATCCAATCAGGATGCCAATATCCCCTTGCTGTCCCATATGTCAGTGCCAAATCATCCAAGTGGGATTAGCATAACCGTTTTTGGAAATAAGACTCAAAAACCCTACAAAATTGATTCCAAACAACCATCTTTAGATTCTAGTATTCATGGGCATAATGAAACTGTGATTTCAGCAGAGATGTAATAAGTAAGGGAGAGCTTTGTAAATGAATTTATTTACAATATGAACTAGAGGGTTTTAGAGATTTATATTCAAATATTTTATTGGATATTTTTTCCAGCTGTATAAAGAGGTGTTTGCAATAAGTATCTTCTGTGAAGTTCTTAACAGGAAGTGCCATTCAAAAAAAATTTTAAATGTACTGACACTCAACACTGTGGCTGCAAATTTATTTTACAAATAGTAAAGAGCAAAAGTATTTCTATGTTTTTAAGAAACATATTTAATCATGGGTTTTTTAAGTGAAATGTTTTCTGTCTCAGCAGTCTGACTATTCTGAACACATGGTGGTGAAATGTTAGGAAAATTAATTATACTTCTGTTGGATGAAAAATTCACTATTGGTCTGACATTATATCCAAATGCATATTCCAGATTAGTCTTTCTCTACCTCGGCTGCTCTCAGAATTCTCCAGCCAGCATATCGACACATCTTAAAACTTGCTGAGGTTGAATAATCTTGAGTTGGACTACAACCAAACATACTGCTGAATTCATACAATACACTAAACAGTGGTGGGATTAAAAATTTTTTACAACCGGTTCTGTGGGTGTAGTTTGGTAGGTGTGGCAGGGAAAGGATACTGTAAAATCCCCATTCCCTCCCCACCCCACTAACCTGCTTTCCAGCTCCATTCTCCTGTGCAGGGCAACCAAAGAAGACCCAGTGGATTAACTGGGACTTGGGATGAAGAGAATAGATGGGGGTGGGGCCAGTCAGAGGTGGTATTTGCCAGTTCTCTGAACTACTCAAAATTCCCACTACCGGTTCTCCAGAACTGGTTAGAACTTGCTGAATACCACCTCTGATACTGAACTAAATTTGTGAAGTTTCTTGATTAATCCACAGTTGCCTGGGTTCACACAACATATTAAGACATAAGCTAGGATTTACAAACCACAAGCTAGAGTTCAAAAATACTTCACATACTTACTTGGTGTGTTGTCTGAACTAAGCCATTGGTAGAGTTCACATTGTGATAAACAACCATAGGTTTGTTATTTTTGGCTTAGACATTGAGGTTTCTAAATGCCAAGGCTTAGCATTATGTTTGATTTAGATCACTGAAGTTTGTTTAACAAATTAAATTTGCAGTGTTTGAAGGCTGCCAGTGACTTGTTTCACATACTAAACCATAATGTGGTTTACATTGGCTTACAAATAGCCCTTGAGTTGCAATCACTCATTCAATAGTCAATCAAATGTGACAACTCTGAACAAAGGGGATTTACAATGTGTCCTCAGAACTCTGGCCATTGCAGCACCCCTCCAATCACATGATTGCAATTTCCAATATTCCCTGCCAGTTTCTCCATAAGCAAAGTCAGTGGGGAAGCCAGCAGGAAGTCAGAAGTTGCATTCCTATGAGGCTCTTACTTAGTGACCCACATGATCCTCACTTAACAATGGCAACTGGGACTGTCACTAAATGATGCAGTCACATAACATCATGCTTTATGACAACCTCACTTAATAATGGCAATTTCAGTCCTTTGTAACCCAAGGACAACCTGTATTCTGTATTTGAAGCCAGGCACTATATTGTGTAAATCAGGGGTGTCAAACTCCAGGCCCGGAGCCAGATCTGGCTAGCAGGGCTGCCCTGGAAACAGTGAAGGATCAGCCTGCATTGCCTCTGCCAGTGAAAATGGAGCCTGCAGTCCTCCTGAACTCCATTTTTGCTTTGCGGGAGGCTGTCGCAGCAAAAATGGGGCTCAGGAGCTCATTTTTGCTGACAGAACGCTCAGGCCACCATAGGCGCCCTCAACACGAGTGACCTTGAGCTGGCCATGCCCACCTTGGCCATGTCCACCCCAGCCCCCCAAGGTCAAACACAACCCTGATGCAGTTCTCAATGAAATCAAGTTTGACACCCCTGATGTAAATCATGTTTTTAATATTGGATTGACATTCCCCAAATTGGACCTTTTTCAACAGACCATGATTAATGAAATTATCATTTAGTAGGATAGCTAATTAGGGCCAATGTCAAGTATCATTTTTATCCTATGCTTTGATACTTATGGGACATTCATCTGATTTGTGTTTTTTTCTTCTAGACATCCATATTAGAAATTAAAATGATATGCAATATCAAATATTTATTCAAGCTATAATGTGTTTTTAGGGGGGGGGGTTCCCCAACAATTTGTAGTCACTAGTTTGTGATTTTTGGACATATGATCTGTGAATCTAGTCATCCTGTTTGCCCTTGTTAGATAAATTATTTTCAGAAAACAGTCTCTGATGATAAATTACAACCATGTATAAAACTCAAAATGAATAATTTTGTATTAAGAAATGTGTTCATAGCAGAGTAAAGCAAAGAAGACATTTTTAAAAAAACCTGTATGAAACCACATACATTAAATGAATGAAAAATATATTTGTTAATTTTATATCTGTAGTTGCAATAGAATTTTGTATCCTTTTGTTGCTATGCAACCCTTTAATTAAATATTTCAATTCTTTTTATAATAAACAGACAATCAGTTTTCCCAGTAATATTTATTATTTCAATTAAATCAGTAGCTTTTCTAGAGTTATCCCTAAAATTCTACATTCCGTTAGATGTACACAATAATTTTCTAGAAATTGCCTATAATTTTTGTATGTCATTTCAAATAATGTGTAGAATTATTTTTTACTAGAAAATATGGCCTTTGTGTTATTGAAATTTATGCAAATATAAACTATCAAAATAATTTGAAACCACTGTAAAATTATATAAATGACAGCTTCTCAGAAGTTTTTAAAATTTGAATAGATTTTGAATGGATTATGTCCATGATCTTTCCAACACTTGACGTAATTTTCTTCTTTTTGCACAAAAATGTTTTTGTACAACAGAATTTAAAATACATCTTGCTTTTCATTTTTTTGGTTTATTTCTCTTTTTTTCATTAATGAAGATATCTTGAAATATAGAGTGACTTGAGGAACCGCTTTGATTTTATTTGGTTATTTTCACTGCATGCATTTATTTACTGTATTACTTTATAGATTGTTTTCATTAAGATTATTGCACTAAAGCATGTGTAATAAGGCATGACTATTTTATACAGACATTAATTGCATTTTTGTATCTTGGACACTAGAATAATATTAAACACTGATTATTTTAAACCACTGGTTTTGAAAACATGGCTAAGATAAAGATAGAAGAATATCTTGGGGAACATAATATAATAATCATACAGAGAAGCACATTTAAGGAAACTATATCTTTCTCACCATCTGCTTCCTTTAAATATCACATAAGACAATTGTTTATTGATTACTCTTAATTCAAAAAAGTACTTCCTTAATAAGCATATCATTTTACATATCAAAATGCTACATATGAAAAAATAATGCTAAAAATAATGGATACAAAAGCTGCAAAATGAAAAAAAAAAAAAAAAGCCCTGATGAAAAATTTTACTGCCCGGTTCTCAAAGGTTTCACAATAAATCTGTTTCTAATCTTTTGGCAAATATGCGTACAATAAAAAAGATTTTGCTATTTATAACCATCAACCCCCATGGAAGACAAGAAGATATAGAACAGAAACTTTGATATGGATGCTACTTAGTAATTTGTCCCCGTTCTTGCCAGTAGGTCTAAAACAGCAGTCGCCAACCAGTGGGCCGCCACTGGGGGGTTGTGAGAAAATTTTAGTGGACCATAGAGAAATCTCACCCCAGAGCACTCCCACAAAGCAATTAATCCAGGCTGCACAGAAACACAAGGCTGCGCTGCCCACATGGCCCGCGGGAACCCTCCTCAACCATTCACTCCTTACCCTGTAAACTTGCCTGCTAAATTGCTATTTTTCCTTTTTCCAACCTTTTTCTGTTCTGCTATGCTGGGAGATTTCGATTAGCTAGGAAGCAGGAAATTGTTGGATTTCTTGCTTTCTAGCTTGTCTTTAGATCTTCGGCTCAGCACAGCCGAACCTCCCTTAGGACTGAAGGTTTGCTTTTTGCAACCAAATTCAGAGCAGACTCATGGCAAGCAAATTTGAGAGACTGAGCTAGCCAATGGCAGATAGATAGATCACTGAATGATTCTGTGAGTAGCCTGCTTTGCCTGATTTTGAGTAAAAGTTGCTCTTTTTAAAAAAATATAAAATTCAATATTTACATGCATGGTGTGTTGTGAGTTAATTTTGTGAGCTTGCTTGCTAGCAAATTTTATGAGTTTGCTTGCAAGCAAATTTTATGTGACAGACTGAGCTAACCAATGGCAGATAGATAGATCTCTGAATGAATCTGTGATTCTGTGAGTAACTCAGTCTGACTGCCTGCTTTGCCTGATTTTGGGTAAAAGTTGCTCTTTTTAATAAAAAATTCAATATATAAATATTTATAATTACATACAAACCATGTCCAGCCAGTCACATGACCACCAAGCCACATCCACAAATTAGGCCATGCCCACAGAACAGGTTAGTGATCCCTGGGATCTAAAATTATGAGTTGGGTGGTCCCTGAGGTCCGAAAGGTTGGCAACCCCTGGTCTAAAATGTTTGTGGTAATTAATATATGTATAGGAGTTTGTGAAAAACATTGGCCATAAGCTTAGAAAAAGAAAAAGAAGAATACATTCTCACCTCTGGAAAATCCAGATAGTCTTGTTAAGCCTGTGTTCCCCAACCAGGGTTAAGGAGACAAGCTAAATAGAATGTGCAGTGTTAGTCAGATAGGCACACAGATAAATGAGTGAGATAAGTTTGTATGTTTGTTAACATACAGTAAAAATAACAGATACGCTTGTGCTATCAGTAATATAGTTTATTCCATTATGAGTTCATAGCATAGTCAAAATAACAGTCCATTAGTCATGTATCATTTAGTCAGTCCATTCAAGGATATTCAATTAACAAAGTCCGTGTAGAATATCCAATGTCAGTTCACTTACAAATAAATCAGTCCTCTCTCTCTCCCTTTCCAGTAGGAGAAAAACGCAGTCTTGAATCCATCCAGTAATTAGGGATCATAAAGCCAGAGAGAGCAAGCTGAGGTACCTTGCTTCTTTTATGGTGCTTTTACAACCACTCCCTTCATTACAATCCTACAGTTAAAGTTGCAGACACTTTAACTAACAAACTATGATAACATATTTATTATTTTACCTAAACCAGTTAGAGTAAACAATGTTATCCCTAACATTCTCCCCTTTTAGGTAATAATAATACTTTTACTATTTACATCTTTAAATCATATTTGTTACAACTCTCTTTAAACTTAATTACTCCTTGAGCTTTTGTAAATTGGTCTGCAATGTTTTCTTCTGTCATGTAGTATTCCAATTTAATTAGCCCATTCTTTACAGATTCTCTAACATTTAAGTATCTTAAATCAGTATGCTTTGATCTAGTTTTTACAGCTATATTAGTAGCCAACTTTATGACTGCCTGGTTGTCCTCGTACACAATAATGGAATCTTTAACAGTTACACCCATGTCAAATAATAACTGTTTATACAAAATTAAGTCAGTGCATAATAATGACAGACATGAAAATTCTGCTTCCATCATGGACAAGCTAATATGCTGTTGCCTGATTGACCTCCACCCTATTAGTGTCTCACCAAATAATATAGCCATCCCAGAAGTTGATGTTCTAGTGTTTATATCAGTTGCAAAACTTGCATCTGCATAGGCACTAAGACTCAAATCACCCTTTGGTTCTATATACAATGCATGGTTCATTGTTCCTTTAAGATATCTTAAAATTCTTTTTAATGATTTCCAATGACATTGATGTGGATCTGAATTAAAACATGCCAGCTGATTAACACTATAAGCTATATCTGGCCTTGACCAATTGCTTATATATGATAAGCTACCAATCAAAGATTGATATATGGACTTATCAAATTTGGGACTTTGATGATCAGTTTGGCAAACTTCCTGACTCATTGGAGTCTTTGCCGGTTTACAAAGTTCCATTTTACACGTTTTAATTAATTGGCAAATTTTATCTTCTTGAGATATCTTAAATCCATTTTTTGTTTTGTTAATTGTCAATCCTAGATGCCCACACGAAAGCTGCTCTCAAAGATGTTGCTATAAGACTTGGTGCGAAAACTTCATCGTAATCAGATGCAGTTTGATTAAATCCTTGACCTACCAACCTAGCTTTATGGGTAACAGTCCCATCATTTCCAGTTTTTATTTTAAATATCCATTTGCACCCAATGGATTTTTCTCCTGGAGGTAATTTAGCATCTTCATATACTTTCATTACCTTTAATGAATTTAGTTCTTTTTCCATTGCCTTTTGCCAATTCTCCTGATCCTTAGCAGGATACATCCTAAGTTCATCTACACTCGTTGGAACTTTAGTTACTTGGCAAACTATACTTGTTTGATACCTATCAGGTGGTCAAGTTACACGTGTAGTACGTCTAGGTACTACAGGACTTACAGGTGGACTTTCATTTATTAACTGTTCTTGATTATCTAACTCTTCCTGATCAACAGTTTCCTCTTGTTCTGGTCCTATTTGTTCTTCGTGGACTTCTTCTTTAATTGGACTCTTTTTATAACTAGTCTGTTCTTTCTGCCTTTTTTAGGGTTCAATAATTACTTCATTATTTAAATCTTGCTCTAATCTATTCCATCCTACATGTTCTAGGAATTTAGCACTAGCACTGGTGTAAACTCTAGATGTACCTGGTTCCCAGAATCTATAAGATCTATGATTAGATGTATATCCTACAAAATATAATCTTTTAGCTCTATGCTGTCCTTTGTGTCTGAGTTGTGTAGGGATATGCACCCATGCTGGTGCTCCAAATGTGTGCATGTAACTTAAATCAGGTTTTGTACCATGCCACAGTGTGAATGGTAATTCACCTGTTGTTGAATTAACAACATTATTTAATATATGATTACCACACATTATTGCTTCTCCCCATAAATTGTCAGGTAATCCTGAATCAGACAACATAGTATGTGCCATTGACTGCAGTGTTTGGCCTCGTCTCTCTATATGTTATGGCCTGTATGGTGCAGACTTTTTATGTTGAATACCTAACATTCTAAGTCTATTCTGGAATTTATTATTTGTAAATTCCGCACCATTATCTGTTATAAGAGTTACTAATTTCTTTTTAGTTTTTCTTTCTGCAAATTTTATCCAATTAAAGATATTTAGATACGTTTCAGTTTTGCTCTTCATTAAATAGCAAAACCCATATCTAGAATAGTGGTCCATTATACTTAATATGTATCGAGCTCCTCCTACACTTGGTTTTTTCGGACCTATTAAATTGGCAAATACTACCTCTAAAGGCTCTTTGGTAGTAAATCCATCAACTCTATTAGCCGGTATGACCCTGCTTTTGCTTTGATTACAAATAGAACATTGCAAATACTTATTACAAGGTTTCAAACTTATTCCTTTAGATAATTGAACAGTTCTCTTAAGCATTTTAAAATTTAAATGCCCTAGCCATCGGTGTAACAAGTGAATACATTCATCATGAGGTTTCTTATTATCATAAACAGTGTTAGCAACCTTTAAACCATTATCATTTAAAACATATAATTCACCTCTTAAAGATGCAGTAATTTTCTTATCTTCTTTTTCAATTATGCAGTTATCTCCTTTAAAGATAACTACATATCCTAGTTTAACCAAAATTCTAACTGAAATTAAATTAAACTTAAGTTGTGGTACATATAACATTTTCACATTCTCTTTTATGAAAGAACAATATGCTATACCTTGACCTTTAGCTTTCAGTTTCCAGCCATTGGCTAACGATATCTGCTGTGTATTCTGGGACATTTTAATAAAATTTCTGTTATCATTTGTTATACAGTGGGATGCTCCACTGTCAACCACCCATAAATTATTTTTACAGCTCCGTTAATATACATGGCTAACTCTAAATTTTTATTTATCTTTTGATGACTTTTAGTATTCTGGCCAGCATTCTGGCGCTTTGCCTTTTTACAAAATCTTGCCAAATGTCCTCTTCCTCCACAATTAAAACACTTTTTAATTGCGTATGCAGTAGGAGATTCATTATCTTCTTTTTGAGGTTGCTCCCTCCTTAACTGATCTCTTTCAAGTCTTCTTCTGGCCTCTTCAATCAATCTGCCAGTTATATCAGTTAAAGTTAAACTTTCCTTTGGCAAAACTTCAAGGGAAGTGACGTAGTTATCATAACTTTCGTTTAGTGATGATAGAATTATGTAGACTTGGTGTAGTTCAGAGAAAATAAGCTCTTTCTCGTGCAGTTCTTGAAAAATGCTTTTTATAGAATTCAAATGACTAAGCATATCACCATTCTTCTGGAGATGCGTCCTGAAAAGCTTCCGTGTTAGATTTATGTGAGCACCAACGTTATCTCGGACATAAATCCTCTTCAGCTTCTGCCAACACCCAACAGCTGTTTGCTCTCCATGGATATGAACAAGTTGCTGGTCAGACAGTGTTAGTCCTATTATGCAAATAGCTTGTTCATTCTTCTGTTTAAATTCTTTTATCTTTTGTCTATCTTCCTCAACCTCTGGATCCCATTCCTCTACGTTTGGTGAGTTTTCAATTATGTTCCACAGACCTTCTCTTCGTAGAAGTAGACTACATTTCATAGACCATGATACATAGTTTGTTCCATCCAGCTTGGATATAAGGGACAAACTTTGTAGATTGACTTGTGCCATGTTTTCTTATATGGATATAAAACTATAATTAATAAAACACAGCTGTCTGTTTGCTGTAACGTATAACAACACACTTTTACATAAATCTGTTTTATCCTAGTTAAACTGACTTTGCAGCCTCTGGGCCCATAACCAGTGTTAAGCCTGTGTTCCCCAACCAGGGTTAAGGAGACAAGCTAAACAGAATGTGCAGCGTTAGTCAGATAGGCACACAGATAAAAGAGTGAGATAAGTTTGTATGTTTGTTAACATACAGTAAAAATAACAGATACGCTTGTGCTATCAAAAATATAGTTTATTCCATTATGACTTCATAGCATAGTCAAAATAACAGTCCATTAGTCATGTATCATTTAGTCAGTCTATTCAAGGATATTCAATTAGCAAAGTCCGTGTAGAATATCCAATGTCAGTTCATTTACAAATAAATCAGTCCTCTCTCTCTCCCTTTCCAGTAGGAGAAAAACGCAGTCTTGAATCCATCCAGTAATTAGGGATCATAAAGACAGAGAGAGCAAGCTGAGGTACCTTGTTTCTTTTATGGTGCTTTTACAACCACTCCCTTAATTACAATCCTACAGTTAAAGTTGCAGACACTTTAACTAACAAACTATGATAACATATTTATTATTTTACCTAAACCAGTTAGGGTAAACAATGTTATCCCTAACAGGTCTCATGGTTATTTTTGAGTTTTCTAACAAATAAAAAGCTTATTCATTAAAGTTTTTGCATTATCTCACTGAAATAGTCCTGGCATGAAAGTTTGGAAAACTCTACTTAAATATTCTATGAGAGATTTTATACAGGAGAAATGCTGAACAAACCAGCCAGTTGCCTTTCATAAATGAAACTTTGTCACCAGCAGACATTCGTATTTTTGTTTCCTAACACAAAATTATTCAGTTTGTTCATTAACTCTAAAACAGCAGCAGAAATTCCTAGGGGAGAAAATAAACAAAGGGAAACCTCTCAAAGTAAGTTGAGTAATGTGGAAAAAATACGCCAGAAAAATCAGTATTTTTCCAAAAACCAGATGGAAAAGACATCACAAAAATAACAGAGAAAGAAACCACAAACCTTCAAATTGTAAAATAATAATAGTATTTCTTTCTTTTTTTTTTTTTTTGGATCCAAAATATAATTATTAAAACTATTACTCCTAGATCAAACTTCATATCTAATCCACTGTTATTAAGGGAAAACATTATTCCAGAACTGAACAATTTTAATACCACTTTTCCCACATATTTTGGATTATAAATCACTCTCATCAACTATGAGATATTTAATGTCAGTAGTATCTTTATGTTGCTGACACCTATATGGTTTGAATTATTTCTACTATATTCTTAACTAAGTTTGAATACACTTTCCTTACAAACAGTTTGCTGTTAGAAAGATGGTAATGCTTATGGCATTCATTTGCTTCCAAGGGTTTTATTTGCATCAAAAGGAAGAAACACTTCAAGTTCTCTGAAGCAAATTTGTACAATTTATTCAGTAGATGAATGAGAAAATCACTCACTTGGAATCCTATACAGTATATACAGTATAAACATTGAAAATCATTTGCAACATCTATTATGAAAGACAAACACTAAGATGCAATGAATGATTATGAGGTTTTACATTCTGATCTAATGCGGAAATTGCACTGACTTATAGGAAACGTGAACTCTGTCATGTTTCCTAAACAATTATATATGATTGCAGCTTGTATGCTATTTTAGCTTAGTCAAACCAAGATTAAATGCATGATAGCTCAGTACAGAATGTGATTGCTGCCACCCAAATAAAATGGGGTTTGAATAGTCATCCATGAAGTTCAGCAGGGAAGTAACTGCAAATTATTTTGTGTTTGTATGTATATGTCCATTATTTCATGTATGTGTAAACCAAGATCTAAAAGTATTGCTATGTCAGGATGATACAATGACATGGACAAATGCTTGTGGAGCTCTTGCTGATATAAACCACATCCAGACACTGAAGATGTCTATCTTGTGAATGGTTTTTCAGATTACCAGAAACCTCATTGCTATGCTATGATTAGAGTTATGTTTCATCAAGTTGTTGCCACTCTCAGCAGTCTTTCTCAATGTTCATCTGTCATTAACTTGTTCTTCAAATTTTCCCAACTGTGCACTCATTGTCATTTAACTAAGTCTATCTACCTTGCTGCTAGTCATCCTGGTCTTTACACTTGTCCTACCACTGGAGGCTTTTCCAGAAAGAGAGATCTTCACCTAATGAGTCTGAAGTAGGATAATTTCAGCCTGGTCATTTGCACGTTGAATGAAAACTATAGGTAGTTCAACAATCCATTTGTTTCCTTTCTTGACTGTCCAGAATTTCTCAGGAAGTCTTCTCAAACACCAAACTTCAGAAGTGTCGATACAGGTAGATCTCACTTAATAATTATTCTTTTTAGCGACCATTCAAAGATGGCACTAAATAAGTAACTTTACAACCAGTCCTCAACTGACAGCATCCCAATAGTCAAATGATCAAGGCTACTTTGCCACTTGAGAATTGTTGCAGCATCCTCTAGCAACATGATCAGCATTTGCATGTTTCACAGCCGGCTTCCAACAAGTAGTGGAGAAGTGGGCAGTAAAATCACATGTTGTGGTCAAATGATAGCTTGCTTAATGACTACGAGTTAATCACTTAAAGTCTGCAGCAGAGGTGAGAGCATGAGTCTCGCTTAACTACTGGGTCATTTAGTTGCTGTTCCCTGTTGTAGTCATTAGGCAAGAACTAATGGTATTCTTCCTATCTTGCATCTTCAAAATCGGTCACTAAACTATGGTAGAAAATTCAAAAGTTTTATAGTTGCTTTTTTCTGAGAAGGTATGATAAATACAATACATATTACATGATACATCAACTTTCATCAAAGCTATTAAGAAAAAATAAATGCATTATTGACTATTAAATTTATGTGCTACTCTTCTGGTCCAGAGATGACTCTGGGGGGCTTACAAGCACTAAATATGAATCAATATAATATATTGAGTGGGGTAAGTTTTGTCCATGGGTGAAACTAATATAGGTTAGGACTCAATTCTCTTTCCTATTTAACATCAACATGAAGCCATTGGGTGAGGTAATCCAATTGTTTGGGGTAAGGTATCATCAATATGCTGATGATATCCAACTTTATGTAGCAGCCTCTAGCTGCCTGAGTGATGCTGTGGATGTCCTGCCTCAGTGACTGAAGCCTGTAAGAGTCAAGTTGGGATTCAATGGGTTCAACTTAACCCAGGTAAAACAGAATGGTTACTTGGGTATTTGGGCCATCTGATGATAAGGTTTTTCCATTAGTTCTAGATGGGATGGCACTGCCCAAGGTGGACTGTATGAAAGGTCCTTCTAGAGGAGCTGGTGGCAGCCATGGCCTGGAGAATCTTTGCACACCTGGGAGTGATGTGCCAGGTGTGTCTGTTCCTTGACAGAGACTTGGCTCATGGTCACTTGCCCTCATGATCTCTCATCTGGACCGTTGCAATGTGTTCTACATGCAACTGCCCTGGAAGAACATTCAGAAGCTTCAACTGGTGCAGAATGTGGCTGCATGGGTTGTAAAGGGTGTGTTGGGCATTTAACACATGTAACATCACTGCTTCATGAGCTGCATTGGTTGCTGGTGTGTTCTAATACAACATAAATATATATGGCATCAAGTAAACCTGATAATAGGTATTACTATAGCCCACAGAGGGCTGTTTGGTAGGCTTTAGTAATATATATTATCAGGTTTACTTGGTGCCATACATATTTATGTTATACTATTTAATAGTTCTAATAGTATTTAATTGTCCTTATTTCTTAAGAGGTGGCCAGAGTAACTGGTTGAGATGGGTGGCTACAGAAATAAAACAAATAAAACAGCACCCAGTCCTATGACCATTGCTCTGCTATTGTTTCACATCAATGCGAGCTGTGGCAAGGTTTGCTGTGTCTGTCAGCATAGTGTCCAGAGCATGGAGGTGCTACCAGGAGACAGGCCAGTACATCAGGAGATGTGGAGGAAACCGTAGGAGGGCAACAACCCAGCATCAGGACCGCTCCCTCCACCTTTGTGCAAGGAGGGACAGGAGGAGCACTGCCAGAGCCCTGCAAAATGACCTCCAGCGGGCCATAAATGTGCATGTGGCTGCTCAAACGGTCAGAAACAGACTCCATGAGGGTGGTATGAGGATCCGACGTCCACAGGTGGGGGTTGCGCTTCCAGCTCAACACCGTGCAGGATGTTTGGCATTTGCCAGAGAACATCAAAATTGACAAATTCGCCACTGGCGCCCTGTGCTCTTCATAGATGAAAGCAGGTTCACACTGAGCACCTGTGACAGACCTGACAGGTTCTAGAGACGCCGTGGAGAACGTTCTGCTGCCTGCAACATCCTCCAGCATTACCAGTTTGGCAGTGGGTCAGTAATGGTGTGGGGTGGCATTTCTTTAGGGGGCCACACAGCCCTCCATGTGCTTGCCAGAGGTAGCCTGACTGCCATTAGGTACCGAGATGAGATCCTCAGACCTCTTGTGAGACCATATGCTGGTGTGGTTGGCCCTGGGTTCCTCCTAATGCACAACATTGCTAGACCTCATGTGGCTGGAGTGTGTCAACAGTTCCTGCAAGATGAAGGCATTGATGCTATGGACTAGCCTTCCCGTTTCCCAGACCTGAATCCAATTGAGTACATCTGGGTCATCATGTCTCACTCCATCCACCAACGCCACATTGCACCACAGACTGTCCAGGAGTTGGGGGATGCTTTAGTCCAGGTGTGGGAGGAGATCCCTCAGGAGACCATCCACCACCTCATCAGGAGCATGCCCAGGTGTTGTAGGGAGGTCATACAGGCATATGGAGGCCACACACACAACTGAGCCTCATTTTGACTTGTTTTAAGGACATGACAAAGTTGGATCAGCCTGTAGTGTTTTTTTCCACTTTAATTTTGAGTGTAACTCCAAATCCAGACGTCCATGGGTTGCTAAATTTGATTTCCGTTGATAATTTTTGTGTGATTTTGTTTTCAGCACATTCAACTAAGTAATGAACAAAGTATTTAATAAGAATATTTCATTCATTCAGATCTAGGATGTCTTACTTTTGTGTTCCCTTTATTTTTTTGAGCAGTGTTTTTTAAGTGCCATAGAATATATTCTGTTGAACATGTAAAATTAACATATAGTACATTAAGGATCTGAAATACAGAATTGTAGATTATAACAAGGATTATGACAATCTAACTGAGAATAAAAGAAAGCATTTTTTTTTACTTACCAGTAATTTGATTTTCTATTTCTCCTTGCATGTGCAGAGATTCCATATAAATGGTTCAATTTCCAATAAATCTTGCACATGCAATTCCCCGATATGGTTGACAAAATCCATCCTCCTCATATTCATCCCTAAAATCAAGCAGGCATAATGTATAATGTAGAACTGTATTGTTAAAGAGCCATTTTGGTGTGGTAGTTCAGGTGCTAACTAGGAGTGAGGAAATCATAACTCAGGACTGTCAAACCTGTGGGACAGATCCGTCACGCCAGGAGTGGGCAAACTTTTTGGCTCAGGGGCTGCATTGACTTTTAAAATTTGACAGACAGGCCAGGTCAGCACAAGATTTTTTTGGAAATCACCCCCCCTTTTCCCCCTTCTTCTCCTCCTTCCCCTCCCCTCGGAGGCCCCCTAAGTCAGGAGTTGCTACCGCCGGCACGGCTCTATGCGGCTCCAGTCCCGCGTTGCCTCGGGAAGGGAAAGGCAAAAAGGAAGAGCCGCGACGGTGCTTTGCAACGGCAGCAGCGGCACCAGAGGCTCAGGCTCAGCGGCTCCTGGTTTTGCCTTTCCCTTCCCAAGGCAACGCGGAACTGGAGCCACGCGGAGCTGCGCCGGCGGTAGCAACTCCTGACAGCCCCAGCCGGACACCTGTTCTGCCCGGGCAGAACTGCCTGTTGCTGCTGCAGGCGCTGCTTCAGGTGTCTGGCTGCCCAAGTAAAAAACCACACCAGCTCAGGGCAACTGTGAGGACCAAGAGGGGAGAGGCCGAGAAGGAGGCAGAGAAGGAAGAGAGCACCTGGCCAGTTGGGGGAGGCTTCTTGTGCTGCGAAAGAGGCGGCTAATGATCTCCAGCTCCGCTCTGCTTCTCCAACATCCGGCGCTGCCCTGTTCTGTGCGCCGGCTGCTCGGACTTGCTGGGTCTGGCACAGAACAGGGTGGCACTGGATGTTGGATGTTGGAGAAGCAGAGCGGAGCCAGAGATTAGTAGCTGCCTCTTTCGGCGCAGAAAGCTTCCCCCAACCAGCCGGCTGGTCTCCTCCTTCTATGCCTGTTTGTTCTGTATGGCTGAGGAGGAGGAGACCAGCCGAGAAGCACGCTGCCAGGCAGGGGCCACACAGCGCAGGGCAACACGCCACCGCCCAGCCCTGGCCAGGGAAAGCAGTGGGCGTTCCCCGGGCGGCAGCCTTGGTCCAGCTACCAGGGAAGCAGCTGCCCAGCTCCGTGTTGTGTGTGCAATTTTTTGGCGCGCGGCGTGGGGTCTCTTTTGGCCGGCCCCAATTTTTTTTTCAGAGAGGAATATTTTTTTTCCAGAGGCGGGACGTATTAAAATGACCAATGGGCCGGATGTTTGCCCACCCCTGCGTCACGCGCTGGCCATGCCCACACTTATTTTAGCGAAGGGGAAACAGGTCATGATACGTCACGTTGTAGGGAGGTCATACAGGCATATGGAGGCCACACACACTACTGAGCCTCATTTTGACTTGTTTTAAGGGCATGACATCAAAGTTGGATCAGCCTGTAGTGTTTTTTTCCACTTTAATTTTGAGTGTAACTCCACATCCAGACCTCCATGGGTTGGTAAATTTGATTTCCATTGATAATTTTTGTGTGATTTTGTTGTCAGCACATTCAACTATGTAATGAACAAAGTATTTAATAAGAATATTTCATTCATTCAGATTTAGGATGTCTTATTTTTGTGTTCCCTTTATTTTTTTGTGCAGTACATGAAATGGATACGAATAAAAAAAACCCACATTAGGACAGGGACAGTAGGCACGTTTTGGTGCACTTATGCATGCCCCCTGCAGACTTCTTAGGAAAGGGGTGAGGTCAATATTAGACAGTCTAATGTTGAAGATTTTGGGGTTTGAGGAAGAAACCACAGTCAGGTAGAGTATTCCAGAGACTGACTACTCTGTTGCTAAAGTCATATTTCCTGCAATCAAGTTTGGTGCGGTTTATCTTTAGTTTGTGTCTATTTCGTGCTCTTGTGTTGTTTTGATTGAAGCTGAAGTATTCATTGATAGGTAGGACATTGCAATATATAATTTTATGTACCATACTTAGTTCAAACCGAAGGTGGCATCATTCTAGGTTGTCTACATCTAAAATTTCAAGTCTGATGGCATAAGGTATTCTGCTATGAGTAGAGGAGTAGAGGGCTCTTCTCATAAAATATTTCTGGACTTTCTCAATTGTATTAATATCAGGTATGTAATGCGGATTCCAGACTGATGAGCTGTATTCAAGTATTGGTCTAGCAAATGTTTTCTATGCTCTAGTTAGTAGAGTGATATTACTGGAGAAAAGGCTACTCAGGATTAGGTTAACAACTCTTAATGCCTTTTTGGCTATGTAGTTACAGTGGGTTCTAGCACTTAGATCATTAGAGATGAGTACTCCAAGGTCCTTGACAAAGTTTTTGTCATAAACAAGGTCTTGACTATTCAGCTTGTTTTTGATTTTTTGATTTTTTTGCCAATATGTAAGATAGAGCATTTATTTGTTGGGATGAAGCTGCCATTTGTTTGACCATTCTGACACATAGTCAAGGTCTTTTTAAAGGGTAGCAGCATTGTCAGTGGTGTTGAATAGCTTTAAATCATCAATGAAAAGAACGCAGTTGCTCTTAATATAACCACAGAGATCATTAATATAGAGTATGAAGAGAGTTGGTCCTAGAACACTGCCTTGGGGGACACCACTGTTGACAGGTACAGTATTTGATAGGACACTCCCAATTTTGACCATTTGTTGTTTGTTTGACAGGAATGCTTCTATCCAGTTATGCAGATATCCAGAGATACCATAAGACCTAAGTTTTAGGAGTAGTTTGTCATGTACCACTGAATCAAAGGCTTTACAGAAGTCTATGTAAATTGCGTCAATTGCTTTGCCTGATCAAGTTGTGTAGTCCATATGTTTTTACAGTGCAAGAGTTGCAGATTATAGGAGAGTTTCCTTCTGAAACCAAACTGTTTGTTAAACAGTAGGTTGTTTGTCTCTAAGTGGAGGATAATGGATTGGTTAATAATTGATTCCATGACTTTACAGGTGACACAGCATAAAGAGATTGGTCTGTAATTTTCAACTAGGCTGGGATCTCCCTTTTTGAAAATGGGAATGACTGTGGCTAGTGACCATAGATTTAGCAAGGAGCTGGTTCTGAAAGATTTTTCAAAGATTATGGTTAGAGGTTCAGCTATGGCAGTGGATAGCTTTTTTAATAAATAGGCACAAACTCTGTCAGATCCAATCGATAAAGATGGTTTTAGTTTGCATAGTGTTTTTTCAACATGATCTTCTGTAAAATTGATATGTATTAGATCATTGTAGTTGTCTGAGGTTCGACTAGGAAATGATCCATTGCTGTTTTCAAATACTGAGCCAAAGAATGTGTTAAAGAGGTTGGCTTAATGGTGTCATCATTGTTTAGTGTGATAATTGGTACATTCAGTCTTTATCTGGTGGCATAAATTTTTATATTGGCTTTTAAAGTTGGCAACTTGACCAGATTTGTTTTTCTGCCAGAGATTTCTTTTTGGATTGGAGCTTCCTTATTATTATGGGTAATTATTTTTTTCTGGTTTGGGGAGTTGTTATTGGTACATATAGTTTGATGACTCTTTTGACTTCAAGTAAAAATATGTTGTAATGGTCTTTAACAGTATTGCATCCAGTGAATAGAATTTGCCAATCAAGAGATGGGAGATCGTTGTCTATAAGATCATAATTGCCTTTTTTGAAGTTATAATTGGGGATCTTGTCGTTATGGTGATTTTTGAGAGGGCATATGTTGAGACAAAAGTCAATCATGCTGTGATCATTGTTGGAAAAGGGTTCATTAATTTGTATTCCATAAATTGAATTCAAACTGTTGCAGAAGATGAGATTGAACAGTTGTTAAGTCTAGTATTGTTGGTTACTAGTTGTTCCAGTCCTAGTGTGGTAACAGCATTGCACAGGGTTGTATGAATGGGTTCAGATGTATATTCATTTAGTGTCCAATTTATAAGAGGTAAGTTGAGGTCACCAAGAAAAATGAGAGGGTATGGGCAGGAAGTAGCCCATGTCAGTAGTGAAGTTAGCTTGTTTGCATGAATTATATCATAGTCAAGGGCACAATAGCAAAGAAGCGGATTGAGATGTTTAAAGGACAGATGATGGTCTCGGGAAGAGCAAGCTCTTGTATAATTTGGATCTTTTTAGATTTAGAGACTTTTTCTAGAATAAAATACAAGTTTATTATCCAGAATCTTTCCAAGGAGTGCTCAGAAAGCACAAAGTCCTCTAAATCTGGGGAAAAAATTCATATGTACATCTTCTGCAGTGATTAAAACATTAAATGGTTATTTCTTCCTTTAATAAGTAGTATGGACATCTCAAGGTTACATCTGGCTTCTCTTTAGCCAATTTGCTGATGGTGGCCAGCAGCCCCTTCTGTAAACTTCTTCCACAGACCAAATTTGCATCCGTCACCAGGACAGCAATGTGAGAATTTTTTCTCCTGTAATTATCTTATTCCCAAGTGCTATTCAGATGAGATACACTCCTTGACAGAAAAGTAAGCCCACCCTGGCTTTGACTGGCATCTCTGAGTATTTCCTGGGTTTCAGTTTCAATGTTTGAATGGGCTGACAAGATTGGTGTTCAACACAAGGGTGAAAGCAAAACCGATGCCGATTGGTTGAAAAGGCAGAAGAATGTTAAGACAGGGAACTGCCTCCCTTGAGGAAAGAAAAACTGGTTGCTTGGTTACCTTCTCTGTACACAAAGCCTGGCCTGCTTCATTCTCTGCTTCTCCATGCTTCCCACAAAGGCGATGTTTGTAGCAGTTCAGCTATGAAAAGCAAGGGATGAAGATATTTTTTGCCTACTCCTGCAGATATAATTATCTAATAGAAGTATAGAGGATTTTGTTTTCGGTGAGCCTCAAGCCTTGTTGGCAAGGTGTTTGCTGTTAAGCTCAAATTCATTTCGGTTCCACATGAAAAAGAAAAAATCCTCTAGTATTTTTTTTCTTGCCACTTTTCCTCCAATTACCTATTCATTTTGCTGGCTCAAGTTGAATGCAAAATTGTCTTCTGGGTAAAACTACAAGAAAAGAATAGAGGCTCCTGAGAATAATGTTGCATTCAAGAGCTTTCTTACTTTTGGAAAGAGAGTTTGTGGAGCTCAAGCAAGCAAATATATTTGTGAGTATAATTTATTCATTATCTAGCATGGGCATTATCTAGCCTGCTGCCTGTTCCTTGCATCTGAGATGGTCTACACTCTTACAAACAGAAAATAGGCAACTAAAACATCTCTTAACCATTGCAACTCCTTGTAGAAATAGGGTTTTTCTCCCCAAAGGCCCTATGGAACAGCATTATTTTAATGTCTTCTGTTTTGCTTATAAGAGTCAAGAAGACCATCAACACCGTATTAGAATAATAATCAAGTATATAACAGAGCTTCAGGATCTGCTCCCTACTATTCAAACAGTCTTCAAAGTTGAAGAGCATTTTTTTGGTTTTCCTTTTTAAGGGCCTCTTTTCCTCAGGAGTAGTTAGTTGGCAGTTACTCAGTGGTTACAAGCTATAGCAGTTGGCGAGGGCAGAGCCAGACATGACTAAGATGCCATTCTCTGATATAATCTTCCTTCCTTCCTTCCTTCCTTCCTTCCTTCCTTCCTTCCTTCCTTCTCTCCCTCCCTCCCTCCCTCCCACCTTCCCTCCTCCCTCCCTCCTCTGATAGCTCCTTCATTTGTTCCCCTAAAGTTTAAACAAATCACTGTTCATGTGGTTTGGCTTTAAGGAGGAACTGTTGTTCATTTGAAATTAATTTTTAATTGAATGACCAATTTGAAATGTTAACATGTCCCAACTTCCTAAGCATACTCCTCTCTATTGGGGGCATATAGTGACCACCAGTAGGTTTTCAGATTCTAATTAAGGTTTGGCTCTTGACCTAAATAAACCCTACATGTCTTGGAGGTACTTTCAGGACTATCTTCTTCAGTTAGAGTCAATTCATCCTGTATTAACATTCTGGGAGAAATTCTTTTGGACCCCCGCTACCATTGACCTTAAGAAAGCTGAGACCATACGGAGATATTTTTCCATGAGCCCCGTATTCTAAACAGCCCTTCCAAAATGGGTTGTTTTTGGAATGCTGCCCAGCTTTATTACCTTTCCTGAAGTAGGTTAAAATAGTCCTGTCCCAGGGGATTTTGTAGCTAGTTAGATAACACTTTTGGGGTTTTTATATGTTGTTCTATTTCAGTTTAATTCTGATTGAAAATAATATAAGTCTTCATTTATTTTGTACTACATAGCATTAGCATTAGCATTAATCGATATGAATCAATGCACAATCATTTATCTGGGACCAGAAAGAGAAGAAGAGATATCCATTAAGCATGAATTAGTCAATCAACAAGAAATGCAGCCTCTGACAAAATTGTTCTGGGCTTGAGTACTGGATAGTAATAGATCTGATTAGGAAATTAGGAAAGATCTGATTGTGAAACAGAAGACTGCTTAGAAAAATTGCAAGCGGAATCCATTGCAAACTTTAAGGAAGTTTCAAGGCTGGCAGAAAAGTTAGAAAGTTTTTGAGACAAAGGCATTTGAAAACCACATTTGTATTATTGTTAGTGTCTACAGAGTTGTCATGAGTGGTTTTACTTTATATCACTGAAGCCAAACCCATTTGTTATCTTTTTTTTCTTTAGGGCATTTCTGTTATGCCTATGGAAGATAATTGGATGGAATGGATAGCTGAAATTGAAGGGCTGAAGGATACATTATGGGAAGGTGCTACTCTTTCCTAGAAATGTTATAATGTACAGTGGTATTGCACTCCTAACCAACATGGATGAATTATTATTATTTACCATTTATAGAGCCTTTTGGTAAATGCCCTATAAAATATATTGATTGAAAAATCCAGGTGAGGCAGCTAGGGACTGCAAAACATTCTGAAAAAGCTTTTGAGAATTCCAAATTCTTCAAGAAATAAATTGTGGAAAAATCAGAAATGCAAATCCTGGAATCAGAGAGTGCAAAAAGCCCTAATTGAAGTTATAGAGTAGTGTACTTAAATAATAGAAATACTGAACTATCAAATATTGAAAGTGGAAGTAGCAAAGATAAAAATAAGAAGGCAGCCTTGTTGTTTTATGGAATTATGGGTACTGAAATGTATGCATCCTCTGTTTGCATTACAATAGATATATATAGATGAAAGGTTGTTTATGTAAGACTTTAATCTATGCCCTTTACTGTTAAAGAAAAGTCTATTCACTTCCAACAAATACACATTATTTTAGGCTGTATATAGATCTTTTTTTAATCAAGGAGGACAATCTTAATTTCAAGAACCACCATTCTCTAATGCAGTGTTTTTCTACCTCAGGAATTCTACGGTAGAATTCTGGGAGTTGAAGTCCACAGATCTAAAAGTTGTTGAGGTTGACAAACACTGTTGTAATGAGTGCATGCCATTTAGTAGACAGGTGAAGCAAGTGGTGAATGAAATCAGAGCCAAATGTAGGTGCCCAACTCTTACTTTTCACTTGCACACCATATTTGTTATATCTTTTTCCCCTTACAAGATATGTTAAAGATAACTTTTTCTAGAAGTCCAAATGGATTGTTTCCAGAGGCTTTTGAGATTCACTTGAGAGTCATGTAAAATTAAGTCGAAGACCACTTGCAAGTTCATATTTACAGACTCCCTCCATCTGGCATACATATAATACATATATATTTATATATATTATACTAGGTGCTGAACTTCAACTGTCACTGAAATATTTTGAAGACTACAATGCCATGCCTCCAACCATCACATTCACCACCATTCCTTTCCATCCCAATGGTAAGGGTGTTATTAAGGACAGTGTCCTTCATATAGTAACTGATCAAAAGCAACTTGATGCTTCACGTAAGGATTGTTTTCCAGAGTAATATAACAGCTATATATAATCGTGCTTAGTAGTTTGTATATTGTTCTCGTAATTTTGTTTTTGCCTGCTTTTGTGTAAATGAACCATATCAAATTAATACTGAATCAAACTTTTTATAATATAAAATATTGAGAATAAATAAATACATCAGCTAAATTTTAAGATTTTGTAAAACCTTTTTTTACAGAACAGGGGTGTCAAACTGGCGGCCTATGCAATACATCACAATATATCATGTGATACGATTGAGTTTGACACCCATGTTATAGAGACTAAAACTTATATAACTCTTTACAGCATGTGTATAGTAATATGCAGAGTTTAGCATATTAAGTAGGAAAAACCCCAATTTAAACAATAATCTTTTTGTCTTTTGTTCAAGTTGATCCAGAATCTGGGAGACCTTGTGTGGATTTTCTAGATAACCTTAGCAAGTGGAACACTAACTTTACAATGACTAGTATTCTACTTACTATCCAGGTAAGAAAGAATGATACTTTTTTTTTTCTTAATTTTCTTTTCTTTATGGGAGAAATAGTCTTAATTTTTGTAATACTAGCAGCATAAGCACACAAAAGGCATTTGCACTAATTCAGTAAAATTGTTGGTTTTTTCCTTAAAAAGTTTTCAGTAGTCTTTTCATAATCTGCTTTTGAGGTTCCCCTCAGTTCTAGTTACAGTTTGTCAAACCAGTAGGACTGAGGAGGGAAAAAACATTCTTCCTTAATGGGCAGATACTCTCTTTGAAATTATTTAAATTCTAATTAAGGAAAAAGAAGAGTCATGATGTAACTTTAGAGAGAGGTTAAAATATATTTGTACTTATAACTGCAATGAAAAATATTAGAAGCACCTTCTTTGCCCTTTTTTTCTTTCTTACATTTTTTCCTTTGACTTTGATTTCTTCCTTTTTCTTTCCCTTCTCTTTTCTTTATTTATTACCTTTAAATTTGTGCTGTTTTTATATACTCATTTTAAAAAGAGAAAGCACGGATATGTTCATAAAGTTAAGCTCATCTCAGGGAACATCTATCTCTACCATACATGACAAAGGAAAGATACTTAATTAAATGTTGCACACTATTGTGCTTTTATTTTCACCATAATTCCTCTTAGGGATAGTCTTCCTCAAAGAAAATATCTCTTTCCTCTGTTGATGAGAGAGCTACAGAAACATTTTGGGAATGTTGTTAAGGCACAAGGTTCCCACATCCATAGCTTTGGATAGCGAGATGGGTGGCATATAAATATAATAAATAAATAAAATTATAGCAGGATATCTCTAATGCCATGTTTTCCTATCTTGAAGATTATATTTGTTGTTGCTCTGAAGGAGGTCCATCCAACAATGGGCACAGCTGTTTCAGCTTTTTTCCCCCTATCCTTTTCTTGAGTAATCAATATAGCACTACAGGGGATTGTCTTCTATTGTTAAAGACATTCTTTAAATTGTTGCATAATTTTAACTCCTACCCTTCTAGGATCTGCTTTGGTATATGTTAGGAAAGGGGGAGTTTCCAACTTTCCTTGGTGAAATAATGAAGAACTACCATTGCATTAAAAAAAAATTAATTTTCTTTGAGATGCTTTGAATCATAACTAAAAGGAACTAAAAGGAAACGGATGGTTTCCTTCCCTCCTGGTAATCAAGAAATGATTACAAATATTTCCATCCTTCCTTCAGAAATGAATGTGTGGACTTTTAAAATATTTTTTTACATTAACCTCCTTCCAAAATAGTAAAGGAAATTTTCAGCAAGTCCAGTATTTTATTCTGAAGAAATGCTGGTTTCTCCATGCTCCCCATTTGTTCATAATTTGTGTCTGCCATATAGCCAAGGTTAGCGTAGAGGGGGAAAGTATCAACCTTCTGTAAGTTTTCTATTCTATGAAGACACAAAGCAGGATTCATGCCTTCTAACTGCCATGGCTAACCCAACAAAGCCATTTATTGTAAATAGTGTTTAATTTCAGATATTCTTCAACTTAACAAACTTTCATTTAGTGACCATTCGAAGTTACAACAGCACTGGGAAAAGTGCCTGATGAAAAGTTTTCACACATCTGACAACCGTTGCAGTGTCCCATGGTCATGTGATCAAATTTTGAATGCTTGGCAACTGGCATGTGTTTGTGACAATTGCACTGTTCCTGGCTCAGGCGATCACCCTCTGTAATCTCACCGCTGGCTTCCGACAAACAAAATCAATGGGGAAAGCAAGATTCACTTAACACCTGTGGCAAAAAAAGCCATAACTGGAGCAAAATTCATTGAAGAACTGCCTTGCTTAGCAATGGACATTTTGGCCCCTATTGTGGTCACAAGTCGAGGACTACCTGTAGCTGTAGTAGAGTTTGTAATCAATGAAGCTTTGCAGATTGATGTGTGCATCTATTTTCATGCAGGTTTTGTTGTCTAATCCTGTTCTGGACAATGCCGTGAACCTGGAGGCAGCTCAAATGCTGAGAAACAATTATCCCCTCTACAGAGAAAAAGTTGTGCAGTGTGTCACAAACAGCAAGCAACTCGAAGGTAGTAAATGCTTTATGTTGTTAAAAATTATTTCTGCACAACAGGGAGTTTTAAAAGAAACTATTTGTATTGTATTCTTGAAAAAAACACTATATTATACACTGTCATAAATTTTAATTAGTATCATTGGCAATATAACTTGAGCATGGGCTCTCTAAGCAAATCTCTCATCTCACAAAATATATTTGCCAGGGTACAGAGGTAATGCGGAGGTCATGAGCTGGAAAATAAAATAAGAGGAACATTGGTAATGGTGGGGGGAAATTAAAATTTTTATATCAGTGATTCTCTATTTAACTCCTGGCATCATCACAATGAGAAGGTTGAATATAGCACAATGGATTGTTGTACTAACAACAAAGATAGAAACATATTTTTATTTGTGTTTCAATAAATATTGGAAATATTTGCCACTTCCATGCATTCTAACCTTATTTTAGAAGGTCAAAGATGGAACTGATCTTCAAGTTAAAATGTTATGGATAAGTGGATACAAATACATTTCAGCTGAGTTGAACAATTCTAATATAAATTTCCAATCAGGTCATCTTGTTCCATCTATACAGTCTTCCATCTATACAAACCTTTCAGGCCTATATAGCTCAGGGTGTTTCTAACCATCACAGTTCTCCTCCTCAATGTCTCCAAAGCAGTTTGAGGCAGCCTGACAATCATTTTTGCATCTGCTGATGTCATTAACTGGGACACAGAGTACAGTAGGTCAATCAATGGTGTTCTTCCAATAGATCAGAAGGAATCTGCAAAAAAAAAAAACACCTCACACTCTTTCCAGAGTCCTGTCTGTCTCCTCTGACAAAACATCTTGTCACTATATACAACACAACTCATGAAACAAATTGCCAGTCCCTATTTCCCTCCATATTCCCAGTCTACATTTGCAGTAAATGGTGTGTTTATATATTTTATATATGTTTTTTAAGTAAAATTCACTATAATCTAAACTCATAATAAGTAAAGGTGCTTGGCTGCAAAATTCTTTATTCTTACTATATTAAAACCCCAACTGAGAGCTGTGAATGCACCATATCATCTGATTATGCTATCAGTTTTGTAGACCCTTTATTGTTATATAGTGTCCTGATGCTGAACTTAAAAGGGAGAAGATGCACATTGCAGGCAGGTCTAGGACAACTCACTACGGCCAACTTGCGATGGCAAACTTGCCACAATCAATTCACCATGGCCAACTCCTTGCAGGATAATTTGCCATGGAACAAGAGTTATATTAATATTGAAGAAATGGTGGAATAGAATAATTAAAGAAAGGATACCAAAGGAGAGACAAAATGAAATGTGAGTGATAAAAAATAAAATATTTTTCAATGATTTTAGATAATTACATTGAATTGTTGAATTGTCCCATGGTGAGTTGGCCACGGTGAATTGGCTGTGGAGAGTTGTCCCATTCTGTTGCAGGCTGCAGCAACTGGCATTTCTTCAAGCTATGCTAAATCAAGCCATTGTAGTGGCCAAAACTCAGAAGTAGAGCAAAGGAGTCTAATAAAAGTTTCTTCCAAAGGGATATTGGATCTCACACCAGAGCTTCACCATTGACGAAGGCATGCATACACACATATTTGTTATTATTATTATGATCACTCTGAGTCAATCCACTGCAAGATGAAATACTTCTCATTGACATCTACCACTCTGGTCCACTAAAAGCAGGCAGCCAGTAGAAAGAGAGAGAAATGTGTACATATATACATATCTATGTGGGTAGTCCAAGACTTACACTTAGCAATGGTTCAATCATAATCAAGTTATGATTACTTATGAGCCAATTCTAAAGTTCCAATGGTTTCCCCTCCTACACTTCTGTGACTGCATGTTCAAAAAAAGTTGTTGAGTGCTAACAACTAACCTGCATTGATGGCTACAGTCATGTGACTATAATTTATATCTTTGCCAAAGAGCAGCATTTACTTCCAGCTTTTGTCAAAAACAGCCCAGAGTGAACAATGTTTTTGTTTTACGATAGTGGTATTTGGTTAACGACTGCCACTAAAAAGGTCATAGAATCTGGTCAGTTACATGAGTGACCCACTTTAAAACTCTCATGAGTAACAACAATAATGGGGAAGCCCCAAGAACTACCTGTCCTATATATGCTTTTGGGTAAGCCCACAGCTGAGCCAAAAATAAAAGGTCTTGGCTGCCAAAACTGTGGAATTAGATCTAGAGCTTCATAAGAATTGGAACTGCTAATAACCTATCATGTTAATAAAATCAAATAAAGTATTACCTCCACATAATGAGTCTGTGTAATTTAGATTATTGTAAATGTACTTCCTTGTAGCTATTAGTCCTATCACTGTTGTGACAATTGTAGCTATTCAGTGCTCACCTCATATTTGAAAGTATTTTTTTCATTGCTGGTAATTAAATCACTCGAATCTTCTGGTTGCAATTATATGAGGCTCAATTAAATATTTGCTATTTTGATGGCATAAAAGTATTGGATTGTAAAATATTCACAACAAACAGGCATTTTAAAAACTACTTCTCTTGTCCAGCCATTGCCAAAGATTGGGATACGTCAATCAAGTTTGTCCAAAAATCACCCGAACCAACCCCACAAAGGTAATAACGTAGCATTAAGCTCATAAATGTTGTAATGCTATAAATTATTATTTGAACTCTTGAATAAATTATATTTGCTTTCAAAAGCAGTATTTCATCTGGAAGTAAAAAATTATATTACTGTTTAGTACAAAGTCACAAACAGAACAAAAAAACATGCTCAATACAAGATCTTCTATTGCTCCAGAAAGACATCAGGCAATTCTGCTTGTGTGGCATCACCAAAAAAATTGTCTCTCCTTCGTCTTGCCTGTTTAGCATCATATGGAAAATAGACATGAAGCATTACATTTTATGAGGCTTACAAAGTCTGGGCATGAACTAGAAGAACATATTGGACTTCAAACTGTTTAGGCATGGAAATGGGCCAGCATCCAGTTTTGAGAATTGGCAAGATGTAATTTATATTACTGATCCCAAACAGTAACTTAGAGTTGGCCTTCCTAATAATCAAAGAAGCCTTCAAAAATACATTTTAATTTGAATAAGTCACATATTTACATACATGTAAATACATCTAACTATGGCAAACCATTTCATTTAAAAGAAAGCCAGACACTAAAACATAGGTCACAAGTTTAATTTTAAGGAGAACTATAAACATTTTAAATATGCATGTTCAATTTTATTATCTACAGTTTCATTTGAAAAAGTAATAGATAATATAATAGGAAACACATTTTAATATAAGTACTGTGGTCATATTCAATTAACTTACCCCAATATTATGTGCTTCATTAAAGCTATATGTTATGCTAGTTTTTGAAATAGAACAGTTAAATATTAGTGAACCAATGAAGTATGTATTCTAATTTTCCAGAGTTATGTAATAACAAACCTGATATCTAACAACAGGAATGGTATCATTTCTATATAGCATTGTTATATAGTGTATGCCATAAAAATGTTGGCAATAATTATCAATATATCATCAAGTGTATCTGCAGTATTTTTATAAAATACTGTTATATACATTTTCCAAAACTCTTCAAAAAAAGTTTAACCAAAAGAACTGGCTAATTAGGCATTCCTAACATTGTATTATGTACCAATAGCTTACAAGTTCAAACACAATATGAAAATGTTATAATTGATGTAGTGCTGTTTTTGCAGAGTATAGAACCACCTATTAATTTGTCTTCACAGTCAATTCCTGCTGACTTGCTGAATCATCCTCCCGCTTATAAACAAGCTGTAATTGATAACATATTCATCCATTTAGACTTCTGTTGCCAAATTGTTGATCTTCAGATATATTGAACTTTGATTCTCATAAGATCATAACCTGTACAACCTCCAGCCTTAACAAATTAGGATTAAGGAATTTGTAATCTAGTATATATGGAGATATAGTCGTTGAGAAATAACTTCTGTAGATTTTTTTTTTGTCACAGAACAATTACTAGTAAAAGTAAAATGCTGATGCAGATCTTGAAATACTAGACACATCTTGTCTTTGTTGTAGAATCTGTCCTACACTGATCATGTAATTTATTTATTAAATTTATATGTTACCCATCTCACCATCAGGGTTAAATATAGGTAGTCCTCGTTTAACAATGGTAATTGGGATCAGCGACTTTCTTGTTAAGTGACCCAGTCATAAAGTGCATTGCCCTATGACTGCTGATTCACAGTTGTGGCAGTTCTAGTTGTCATCTCTAGATGAATACCATTCAATTGCAGTGTCCTGCAATTATGTTCTCAGTCACATTTACAATTTCCTTCTGGCTTCCCCAATGACTTTACTTGTCGGAAACTGGCAGTGAAGTTTGCAAATTGGTAATCATGTGACCAACCATGAGGACACTGCGATGGCAACATCTATGACAACCTGTTGTGAGTCCTTCATTCAGCACTACCAAAACTTTCAATGGTCAGCGAATGAGTGATAGATCAAGATGACTATCTGTATATGTCAGATAGTATATACTCTGAGAAACCAAACATCTTTATGCTGGTGGCATTAGGAAAGTAAAAAATGTGCCAATCAGTGTTGCTGTCAGTTGTCAACAAAGGGTTCATAGCAGAACAATTTCTCACAGTTTCGAAGAAAGGCAAAGTCCTTGATGAGCTGCTGCTGACATTGAACAGGACAGCAACAATAGAGATAGAGAAATTAATGCGTTTCCAGTTCCGCGTGGCTTCGGTGGCAGCAGGAATTCGCGACCGTTCGCGATTCCTGCTGTGCTTGCCGCCGAGGTACCCCCGATCCAAATGGGTCAGGGGGATATGGCTGCCCTGTAGGGACAGCCGAAGAGAGAGGGGAGCCGGACAGGGGGTTGGGGGTGTCACAGACCCCCTCCTCGTCCGGAAAAACCCCTTTTTCCCAAGGTGGTGGAGCGGCGGTCAGCAATGGCCGCCACGAAGAAGCCTGCAACCGGCTAAGATTGTGCTGGAGGAAGCAAGAAAAGTGAAAGTGCTGGCTGAGCCGGCTCAATCAATATCTTTTAAATTCACTGGAACTGAGCTGTCTGAATTGCTGGAGGATACATTGTATCCATAAGAAGATCGAAAGCGGCGGAAAAACTGTTAAAGGGAACTTTTTTTTCTTCACTCTCCCACCCCATGGAAACAGCAGATGAAGATTTGAAATTTGTTTGGGCATTGAAGGTGAACTATTCTGAAAGTTGAAGTTAAGGGACAAAAGAGTTCTTGGACATTGGACTTAAAAATTTAAGAAATTGGAAAACCCTTATTGGAGGTATGGATTTCTGATCATTTAAAAATTGATGTTGCAAGTGGGAAGGGAGAGGAAAAAAATTGGAGCAGAAGTGGAAAAAGGAGGAGATTGCCTAGAATCCCAAAGAAAGGTATATGGTAATTGGACCTCTTTGATTAAACAGTAATCCCAGAAAGAGAAATAGAAGAAGGAAGAAAAGTATTAACTTTTGGAACTTTTTTTGAATTATTTTTGATTAAAAATACTTGGTTGGTTGTTTTGGGGAAAGTTTCTCTTTTCAGGATGGCATCGCTTGTGGATGAACTAAAGATTGAATATCAAAAATATAAAAAGGAAGAACAAGATGGAAAAGATACTTTGGGCACTTTATTTCAATTTTTAGAAATGGCGTTATGTACTTATGAAAAGTTGATTACGCAGCAGAATGACTGGGACAAAGAAGAAGAGGAACAAGAAGCCATCTTTGATGAACAATGGGTTTTTTCCAGGGAGGAGGAGAAAGAGGATAAGAAAAAGGGGATTTTAAAGTTTGAAAAAACAACCAAAAAAGAGAAAAATGAGAGGAAAGGTGGATGCAAGGTTAGAAAGCAAAGGAAAGGGAGTAAGAAAAGGGAGGAGGAGAGACAAAGGGGTAAAAAGGGCAAGGATAAGAATAAGCAAGAGAGGAAGGGGGGGAGGAGAAGCCTCAATGATGGGAAGCAAGATCTAAAGAAAAAAAGTTTATTTAGAGACAATGGGTGAATCTAATTAAGGATAAAAGGGGGATTCTGGAAGGTACATAAGATTGTGTTTTTATATGTGTATTTAGAGTATAAAATTTATTGTGTAATTTTAGAATCTACTAAACAGAATCCCAAGATAAATTAAGTGTTATATGAAGTATTTTTAAGTTAGGGTAATGAGTTAAAGGCGTCACTCCAATTAGTGTATAGGAGAAGTATAGTAAAAGAAAAAAGATGAATGGATAGTTGGAAATAGAACAAAGAATGTTATTGAAAATGGTGATAAGATATGGAAGGATATATAAAGGTTTTGTTATGTTTTTTTGGGGTTTTGTATGTTGATAAAAAGCAATAAAATTTTAATTAACAAATAATTTGGAAGTTGGGATAAGATATGAAGTTAAATAGATAAAGTAAATATTGATATTATAATTGGGAATCATTATGTTCTATTGGTTTTCTTCTTTAATTCTCACTATTTTTTTTTTAGAAAAGAATTTATAAGCTGTTATGCCTTGATTGTTTGTGCACTGTTTTTGTAAAATTAATAAAATTGGTTTATAAAAAAAAAGAAAATGATAATAAGATATGGAAGGATATATAAAGTGAATATGATGTTTGAATTTGTGTCTGTGAGAAGAGTTTCAACCCGGGATCAGGCAGCCTTCAGAAAAGATGTTTTAGTGTTGTTGTTTTTTTCTATGTTCTGTGTTTTGTATGTTTATGAAAGGCAATAAAATTTTAATAAGCAAGAAATATAATTTGGATAAAAGGAGAAGTCTGGATAAGATATGAAGTTAAATCGATAATGTAAATATTGATATTACAATTTGGAATTATTTTGTATGTTTTATTGGCTCTCTTTAATTTTTTTTTTTTTTTAGAAAAGATTTTTCAAGTTGTTATGTCTGGATTGTGTATTGTTTTTGTAAAATTAATAAAATTTGTTATAAAAAAAAAAGATAGAGAAATTAATGCAAGGACTTCAAACAAAGCAAGAATAATGTGATGATTGTGCTCCAATTTCATACAATAGCATGCTTGACATTTTCTTCTTCAGAATCTTATTGAGGTGTGTTGAAATCAGTAATGTACATAGAGGGAGGGAGCAATTACAACTGATGTCTTTATCAAATAGTTGGCTCCTTTAGTTTGTCATACCTAGTCCTGCAACTAGCAGATCTCTTTTACAAAATACATCCAGCATGAACTAAATAATGCCTGTAGATCTGAGCACCCCAAGGACCAATAGAATACCTTTTTAATCTTAAGAGGGCAAAGATTCCCAAGCCATGTTGATAGGGCTCCCACCACAAAAGACTGAATGCTATTATAAAACCAAAAGGTGCTTCAACAAAGTTTTAGGGTTTTTTACATCTCAAAAACCTGGCATTTTAACATGTTCATTGTAGTATGTTGGCTTTTCTTCCATTTATACTGAAATTGGAAGCAGTTTCACCCTTTAATCCTCTGTTCTTTCTTCTTGATGAAATGTTCTGCAGAAAAAAATATCTGCCCCATAACTATTTCCATACGCTAATTAGAGATCATCCTTTCTTCCAAATGTATATTTTTAGAAAGACAAAAGCGATATCATATGAAGAATATTTTGTAACATGGTTTAAAATTGCCACATCAAAACCTGCTGAAGAATTTAAACACCCAGGTAAGCTGATGTTTTGGTTTCTTTAAATTAAAAAGAGCAAGTCTGATTTTGCGCCAGTCAAACCGATATTTCAGATGATGACACCTTGCCCCAGTATGGAGACTGCAGTGCATAGGGACTTTCAGAAAGAAATCTTTTTTGTGTGGGGGGAAACCTTTAAAATTGTGTTGCTCTGGTTGCTGCTGATAGAAGTATTGCTATATATATATGGACAAATGCAGAATAGTGTTGTTTTAAAAAGAAGGCAGCATATTCCAGAGGTCTCAAATTAAAATAATCATGAATGTCACAAGGACTAGTTCAATAAACTGAGGAATGCAACACTGAAGCCTTTTCATATGCAGATATAAAAAGCTTTAGTGAGTCAAAATGATAAGAAAATGAAAAAGATTCCTGATATGCCATCCCACGTACATTTATTACATTAAAAAACCTTGTCGCGAAACATAGCTTTTTGTGAAGGAGTGCTGTGAAACAGCATTTTTCTTTTTTCTTTCTTTTTTTCCTTCCTTTTGTCATTTCTAGGTCACTTTCTCTTCACTCTTTCTTGCATAGTCCCATCTTCCTTCCTTTGCTTAGCAGGGAAATCTTCCTTACTCACCTGCTTACCATCCCAATGTGGGGTCCTTGGTGTTCTCTGAGTTTGGTGGTTTCTTACCGACATTTAATTACCTAGGTAACATCATCAGTGCTAAAAGAGAGTGGAAATTTGCTCTCTGTTTATCTACAAGTGGCTTGCTCTGTCAGTGTTGGCGGTTCTTTAGGCTGTTGTCCACCAATTCCCACTCCTTGGTTGGCAAAGAGGCTCATGATTGGGCAATCATGTCTGCTTCCTCCAGCCACCTACTCCTTCCCTGGCTACAGTAGGTCTTATCTCCAGGTGAAGAGAACAATCAGAAGCAGTGCTCTGCCCTGGATCTTCAGACAACTGTTTTCAGAAGGCAGCACTTCTTAGTACTACAAAACCCTTGGAGGACTAAATACGTAGTCCCACCCTGCAAGTCTACTCTTGTTGAAAGATTCACCAAGTTCGGCTGCTTCCCTCCATGAAGTACTTCCCATGTTCTTCACAGGACTCTGTGTCTTAGATTTCCTGTGCAATACCCTAAGTCTCTACAAAATTTACTAGAAGTCATAGAAAGCATGGCACTAAGTTTGAGACTGCTATTCTAGAGAAAGTCTGAAAAATGACAGACAGACAGATCTACATCACAGTAGCTAAACTCTACTTAAAGTGTCAAGAGAAAGCACTTGCCCTAACCATGCTTTCAAGGGGATGACTTTGTCTGTTTGCTTTTAATAAAAATAACAAAGAAAATCTCGCAACTTTAAGTTTTGACTTTTCTGTATCACATTCTAGAATCAGAAAGGACTATTCCAATCCTAATTAAAATGGAATGTGCTATTTTCAGAACATTGAATCATTAGATTTGACGCGTCCTAGGTGGTCTCTGCACAAACCTTATAATTACATTGTTTTAGATTAACTATATTTTCAGTAGTGTGTTAAAGACTTTATTATATAATGGGTATAATGGATGATGGATACGTGGAGCAAACATGCATTATACTTTGAGAGAGTTGCTATTCTGAACAGAGTTAAGTGAAATTTGCTTAATTTTACTTGCCGTAACATGAAGTTGGCCTGCATCTGATTTGTCATAGTCGAACTTATCATTAAGTCACCCACATGGTCTCTGGATATGTATAGTTTTAATGCACAAGTAAAACGGCCTTCTTAGTCAGATTCAAGATCTTCCTTATTCCAAGCATGTGTTTTACCATTCAGCTATGACTCTTTCCCAAAGGCTTATACAAAGGGAATTAAAATGAGCAACACATACATTAAGTTGAACAATAACAGACTATTCTGATTATGTACATATAGGATTGTGAAACAATTTGCATTTTTTATAAATAGATATTAGAAGGATACGTTTTTAAACAATTTGCCGTGTTTTTCAGACCATAAGATGCACTGGACCATAAGACTAGGTTTAGAGCAGCAAAATAAGGAAACTAATTTGTTTTGCCTCTGTGCATCCCATTTTTGGTCTCTTCAGCCCCCAAAAACTGTCTGCAGGCCAAAAACAGACCATAAGATGCACTGGATCATAAGACTAGGTTAAGAGCAGCAAAAGAAGGAAACATTTTTCTTTTTGCCTCCACATATCCTGTTTTTGCCCTCCCCGGCATCCAAATGTTTTTGTTCTGCAGAATGCTTCTAGACACCGGGAAGGGCAAAAACAGGATGCATAGAGAGTTTGGCCCCTATTCACTCTATAAGATGCACATACATTTCCACCCACTTTTTGGGGGCGGAGTGCATCTTATAGTCTGAAAAATATGGTAAGTTAATAAAATGCCTGTTGAATATTGGCCAGGTGACAATTGTGAAGACAAGGAATGTCTTCTAATTTCTTAGTAAAGTTTGTTGTACTTTTGATGTTTACTACAAAAAACACATTTACTACAAAAAACACAATACCTCTTAAGTGCGATTTAAAATATAATGTTCCAATATATAAATAAAGTATTTATACTCATAAAGCTTTTCAGAATGAATTTCCATTGTACCATCAAGCTAGGCAAAAGGGAATATGGAATTCTATACCATTAGTATTATTATGTACACATCAATGTGAAATCACAGCTGCCAGTTCTTTAGCTGGCTTTGGTATTCACACCAAGTGCTTTCCAAGAACTTAGGATGTTGTAATGTATTGACAATTGGGCACAAGCAGCCAGATCCACATGTGAAAAAAAGCTGATTTTCTTATTGTGGAAATCTTCCCAGACTGCTTGCCTTCCCTTGGGAACAGACAGATAAGGTTCCATGGGACTTAGGTGGGGTCAATTTACCTTGCCACTGCACAAGTATTCAAGGCTAGTTCCCCACTGGATCTCTCCTCACTGCCTGGCTTTCGGCCAGCATTCTGTCCATGGCTTTGATACATCATTCTGATATTTTGTTTCCTGTGCATTCCAATTTTTAACTTGCAACAATGCTTGTTATTCACAACTCTTACAAAATAAAGAAGATGCTTTATTTGCAAGGAAAGATCATGTTATCAGTGATCCTTTTCCTAATGGGTCAACTCAACTGCCTTATCTTTGCTGGCGGTATCAGTCTGAATCTCATATTAAACTAATTTATATGCACTAAGATTGTTTATATTATATTATATCTATGGCCTTCCATAGCTGACTGAAGTGAATTATAAGACTCCTTCAGGTTGGATGCTATACAGGAAGAACTGAGGAATTCATAGGCTTGTTGCTTTAGAAAGGTAGCATTTTTTATGAATGTGACTGTTCCGATTTGAAATTTACTTGGAATTCTGCTTTCAGTGTTTGAAGATCCAGAGTACATAGGAAACCGTTACCACTGGATGGCAGAAAATGTGAACAGAGGCAGCTGGGATGAAACTTTGTAGGTATCTGATGAAAAATCACATGTTATTATTATAATTTATATATTATAATTATATACAATTATATATATATAATTATATATATAATATAAATATAATATTATTATTATATATTATAATATATGTTATTACTATGGTAGAAAATATGTTTAATGAGTATTTTATCCATCTTAAGTTCTTGATATTTAGTTATAGATTTATTTTCAAAGTGAAAAATCATCAGTAAAAAATCCAAATGTATGCCTTTAAACATTAGTTGCAATGTCAAATTCTGCTGATTCTTAAACTACTGCATAACAGTATGATTGATTGATTGATTGGCTGGTTTGATTGCTTGTTGTTGCTGGGCTGGTGAGGGTTATTGGGTTTGTTTGCATGCTGCCCAAAGTCACTAAGAGTGAGTGGGCAGCCATATAAAACCCCCAAATAAATAAATAACAGTATTAAGTAAAAGGTATGCAGATTCAAATAACAGTATTAAGTAAAAGATATGCAGATTCAAATTATTATTCTTTCACAGAACCCGCCTTTTTTGTGAAAATCATGACTTTATAGTTACTGTAAGCAGAAGCATATACTGGAAATACATATATAAACTCCAGAAAATATTATGAAGAATAAAATACATTTATTAACATCAATTCATGAAACATAAAATATTCAGATGTATTATGAACCTGAATTTAAGAGCCAATCCAGGCTTCCTTATTAGGATTCAGAAATGGGGATTGAACTTTGATATTAACATCTTAAAGTACGATTGGAAATCACTGCAGATCTTTTAAAATAGGCATGTACACTCCCTGCAGCCTATTAGTAACCTAGGTGAACCTTTTCAAGGGCGAGGGTATATACTCTGTGTTGCAACTTTCTTCCTCTTCATAAAGTTTCCTCTTTTCATACACACTTACTCTACATTCTTACACTGAGGATTTGTGTATATTTAAGAGGAGAAGGTGTCCTTAGTGTCTCCAGAAAACAAATGTAATGTGGTACCTGAGATTGGGGAAGATGGAATGACAGCCAGGACCCAGTTCAAGAATGAGAAGGAGACAGTCTAAGAAGTAGGCATCTACACTACAGCAGACGTCACATTTTCTGTGTGCCTGGAATCGTAGCATTACTGATCACTGAAGCTGAAAAATTATACTAAATTAACCCTACAATATAGACAATTTATTTTAGAGTATACTAAAAAGTTTGCAGCCAGTTATTTCATACACATGTGGCTATTCACCCATGTTGCCACAAACTGGCAGACACCAAAGAAAATCTAATTTGGGCTTCCAATCAAATAAAAACAAATGGGCAAAATTGCTTCATTTTTCTCTTGAACAGGCTCCCTTTTTTGAAAGGGTTAATTTTCCTTGGATACAGCTTCCTCGTTTTATTTCTCTCAACAGAAGTTCTTTGTTTCTTCTATCTGATAATTGCTTCATTATGTTGTGCCACACAATATAATGTGTGTCAGAAAGGATTTCAAAAATTAGCAGTCTCCTCCTCCACCCCCATTTTTAATTTAAAAAAAAATAGCAAAGAACAAGAATAGGCTAAATTTGTTTGAGAAAACTGCCTTTTCTTTGAAATAATGCAACTTTTGGTACTAATTGCATTGAAGCTTGAGGAAAAAATGGCTTTGATTTTTTTGACATAGTTAAAGGCCCACCTTTCACTGCCATCTTGTGGTTGAAAACAGACTTTTGTAAAATTCCTTCTTTCCTTCCTCCTTCCCTCAAATAACAAGGTTCCCCAATGACTGTTCAGGACATACCTGCAACTAAACAGATTATAGTTTTACATGCATGGACCGATCACACAGCAAAAGCAACTATTTGGCTAAGTTAAGGTACTGCATACTTCCAAGAGCAGTGTTTGTCTGAATCTTTACAATAAAAAGCTGTAATTAAGTCAAAGCTTGTAAACAAACTGGCTTTCTTATGAAATGTACATTCATCATTTCTACTGCAACTATCCTGAATGGAAGTTAAGATCCCTAATAAAGAAAACATATGCATAATCCTATAAAATTTAATAACTTGTTTATGATCAATAAAACAATTCCCAGTTCCAAGATAGAGGCATAGTCATTGGTAAAGAGACACTTATCAACAATATCAGACTGGGAAACCAAACTTGGAAAATATGTAGCAATGGCAAAATGAATAGTAAATATCCTGAATAGAAAGTTGATTAAATTTTAAAAAAAAACTTGTTTCCCTATATACTGTATTATGTCACCCAATAAGGCAAACTCAGACGCTGACTTCTTATTATGCTGCTATTACATTTCTTGTGGAGAATCTCTCAAGTTACTCTTAGTTACAAGCTTCATAACGGGATGCTTCATTAACTTCAACACTTGTTGAACTGTTTTGTGAAGCCACCTTTTATTTTTAATTGTGAAAAAATCCTAAAATAATGAGCACCTAACAATTAATAGCATGGGGAAGAAACCAGATGGTTTCTAACAGCTACAGCTATTGTTAAGAATTTTGCAATATTCTTAGAAGTTTATGAAGGGTGGTTACCCAGAAGAACAACAATGGTCTCCTGGTCATGATGGCATTTAGTGTTATTAACTTTTGGAAATATTAAACTTGATTACTATTGGGTGTAGTATGGACATTTTAATAATGAAATAGATTCTACTTTTGAGTCACAACAGAAACAAAGGTAGCTTTCATGTGGGAAGTTGATGAATCTGTTAAGTTATTGTGCTAATAATTAGCACCTCAAATGGGTCCCAAGTAAATAGTATGGAGCATATAATATGTTAAACACATATTTGGGGATAGTTCATGGAAGAAGAACAATTGTGATTTTAAAAAAGGAAGGGAAATCTGGAGTATGACGTTTTGGATATCTATATCTTAAATCTTCTGCTTTAATTCAGCAGGGTTTTATCAAAGTCTCAAAGCAGGTAGTGTTGTGACAGAGTGAGACCACATTATGCCAAATCATCATTAATTTTTGTTCTTAGATTGGAAGACAATCTAAGGTGAGATTGGTGAGGTAAGCAAGGTGAGAAGATATTTCCCAATTTAAAAATTCCAAGGAAAATGCAGCTAAAGTCTAATCATATTAGAACGGGGTAGGCAATTATGGTAATTTTATGACCCTGGCTGGCTCAGGAATTCTAGGAGTTAAAGTCCACAGATTGTAAAATTGCCATGTTTGCCCATGCTTGTGTTAAAACATTGGAAACTGAACAAGGAACTTGTAGCAAAAGTTTCAAGAAAGTTGGTTGGAGTGCTTCTAAATTAGGGGAGTTCTTATAAATATATAACATTATTGTGCTAGGACTTCTGCAATGGAACTTCTGCTAGCATGCTTCTATGAGACAATTCCAGAAGCTTAGAGGAGCACAAAGCAGAAAAACAATGAAGTTTCTAAAATGATGTGTCCTGCCTTAATATAATCTTTTTTATTTCCTGTGATTTGTTAGATTTATATCTCAGTTTGTTCAAGTGTCCAAGGTATTCACACAGTCTCCTGTTTAACTCACATAATGACTCTGGCCCAAAGTTAATCAAAAAGCTTTGGTGGTTAGGATAGATTTGAACCTGAATCACTCCCTTCCTCAGCCAATACTTTAACCACTACCCCACACTGTCTGTCTTTAGCCTTTCTCTCCATCAGTAAAGCCAGGGATGTATCAAGATTGCTTGCAATAGCAATTAATGTTGAGCTCATCTCACAATACTATGGGGACAATATCTTCTGATTTTTACACTACTTTTTGGAACTGTCTCAAAAGCTTCAAAAATCTTTCAAGCAATCACCAACTATTAGTGTTGTCATAAAATCTGTGGTTTGTTGGCACTATATCTGTCTTTTCTTGGAGTCGATAAACTTAATTAGGCACCAAAATACTACACAATGATTTTTTCCCCCCACAGCCAGTTACCAACCAATCCTTAACATTTGTTCTTTCTGCTATCCCTCCTATGCAGTGGTGGGATTCAAAATTTATTACTACCAGTTCTGTGGTGGGCATGGTGTGGCTTGGTGGGCATGGCTTGGTGGGCGTGGCAGGGGAAGAATACTGTAAAATTCCCATTCCCTCCCCACTCCTGGAGGAAGGTTATTGCAAAAATCCCATTGCCTCCTCACCCCTCTAACCTCCTTTGCAGTTCTGTTCTCCTGTGCAGGGCAACAAAAGAAGACCCAGCTGATCAGCTGGGACTCGGGAGGCAGAGAATAGATGGGGGCAGGACCAGTCAGAGGTGGTATTTGCCGGTTCTCTGAACTATTCAAAATTTATGCTACTGGTTCTCCAGAACTGGTCAGAACCTGCTGAATACCACTTCTGCTCCTATCTGGGTAATATCACTTGAATACCAGAATGCATAATTTATTTGATATTTTGCATGAATGCTTTTGGCAGATTTAACTGATCCTATGTTCCTAATGGTTGCTGAACAAGGTCATTAAATAAGTACTACCCATATACTGATTTTTCAGAGTTGGAAGGGACTTTGTAGGTCATCTAGTCCAACCCCCTGCCCAAGTGGGAGACTCTACACCATTTCTGACAAATGGCAGTCCAATCTCTTCTTGAAATTCTCAAGTGATGCCGCTCCCGCAACTTCCAGGGGCAAGCTGTTCCATTGGTTGATTGTTCTCACTGTCAGAAAGTTTCTCCTTATTTCCAGGTTCAATATCTCCTTGTTCAGTTTCCATCCATTATTCCTTGTCTGGCCTACAGGCGCTTTAGAAAATAGCTTGACCCCTTCCTCCTGTGGCAGCCCCTCAAATATTGGAAGACCTCTATCATGTCTCCCCTGGTCCTTCTCTTTACTAGATTACCCAAGCCCAGTTCTTGCAACCATTCATTGTATGTTTTAGCCTCCAGTCCCCTAATCATCCTGGTTGCTCTTCTCTGTACTTTTTCTAGAGTCTCAACATCTTTTTTATAATGTGGTGAACAAAACTGGATGCAGTACTCTAGGTGTGGTCATACTAAGGCTTTATAGAGTGGTATTAGTATTTCCCTTGATCTTGATTGTATCCCTCTGTTATTTACCTCACTTCATTTCTTTTCCCCAATTTCTTAATAGGATTCTATTGCTTTGGCTATAAAGAAGTGGCTCTTTACTTCCATAAAGTTAAGTTATTCATTTCTACCACATAAATTTTTCTTAGGACTATAATGGTTTAACTTGAAGCTATCAGATTTTCAATTCTATAATTGACTTTTTTATTTTAACATCTATATTCTTTTGAAATGAGAATATTGTCAGGGTTCCGGCAGTTACTCCAATTAAATCATGAGCCTTGAGCCACACTCCCAAAACTAAAGAGGATTTATTTGAAGGTAACATTCCACATCCGGCACTAATCTGGGCGTAGCCAACTCTGAGATATGTAATTCACTGTCACCCTTGATCCTGTTTCCCCCCCCCCCGCCCCTCTGGGCGTATCATCCAACGAAACACGTCCATAGCCAAGTGTCATCAATCATGCTCGCCAATTAGATTTTTTCTCGGCAGAAGCTTCAGCCATCTAATGAGTCTTAGAAGAAAATATGAATGGCATGTATTTTCGATTTCACACTGTGTTTCACTCCCCCTCCTTCTTTCTGTTGTCAACTATAAAACTTGGTACTATATTATTTTTATCATTATCTCTTTTATTTATTAAACATGCAACTCAGTCAACTGAACATTTAAAAATGGATCATAAACACCAGTGACTGGTGCTAATGGTTGATACGGGTTGCTGCCAACGTCCTAGGTATCAACCAAGTATCTTCTTAAAACATACGATGTTCTGAGTAGCGCAGTTTTTTGTAGTTCTGCCGGTGTTATTGCAGGAAGATTATTGTTGTTATTGTTGTTGCTATTATTGTTGTTGTTGTTGTTGTTATTGTTATTAGCCCAGTCACCAGATGTTCAGAGTGGGTTTGGCACTTTTGTCTACCTATCGAGTCCTTATCGGAGATACAGTATCTGGATGTTTGACAGTGTTACAGATATCATTGCACCATGGAAGCGTTTCACACAGAACCATCCCCTATCCCTACTCTGCCCCTTGTCCTCAAAGACAGAAAGGTTGGGGAACTCTGGTCTAAGTGGTATTGCTGTTAAATTTTATATTGCTGTCTGTAATTACAATATGGTTTTTTGTCTCTTTTTTCTATGAATTCCTTTTCTATGAGGTTTTTCTCATATTTATTTTAATCGCTATAATATGTCTAGGTTTTTCTTTCTTTGTAGTATCCTTTTTTCTGTTAATGCTGTCATTATTTATATTTTGCCATTAGAAAATAAAATTAAGGTATTTTGAAATTATCTACATAGTTTGACACTAGCAAATTACATTGAGGAAGGTACCTCTGAAGAAAGATAACTGAAGTGAATTGAGAGTTTCTGTTTCTGTGAAAAATAAGAGAAAATAGTGCTCAGCAAAAATATGATTCAATCTTTAGCAAAGCTTTTTCTTCCCAGCTCCATAATCCATTGGTGGGCAGGTAAGGCAACTTTACAACCTGTGGACTTCAACTCCCAGAATTCCATGCTGACTCAGGAATTCTGGGAATTGAAGTCCACAGGTTGTAAAGTTGCCCTAGTTGCCCACTCCTGCCAGAATCATTTGTACCCTAATTACCAGTAAATTGTGATTATTCCTATGGGAACTGTTTCTTTTCTGAAAGCAATATATGTAGTGTTTCCTGTCCAATTTGATTCCTTCAACACAACATCATAATGATAACAACTGGCCCAAAGTATGCTGTATCTTGAGGGTAGTTTTAAACCAGGTCTCTTAAATCCTAATCCATCACTTTAACTATTAAGCCACTCAAGCAACGTGTAAAATAGCTGGATTTCTAAGGCTTCTTCCTATCTCTTTTTTTGCCAGAAGTAAAACTGGCAACAAATGGGGAATTATAATAACCCCAATCAATTTTGCTTTCAATAAACTGTGTCTCAAATTATAAAAATGTCATCACCTGTTTTATAATTGTTAGAGACACATGATTCTTTTAAGCATGATTTCATACAAAAGCATTTTAAAGGTTTTAATGTGTTGTTGAGAATTTATAAAGATTAATGTTAAGGCATAGAATCATAAACTGTGACTGGATTAAAATAGAATACAATTATTCTCACAGTCCTTTCCTACCACTGTATTGCTCCAAGATGTTATGGCACCTTCATGTACTGTAGTCCACAATGAAAGTCTCTAAAAACACGGGTTATTGTGAGGGATATTTTTTTCTTAAGCTTTTTAAAATTAAATTTTCCTAACTGGTGTGTAAAATATGTTGCAAAACAATTCTGAAATATTATTTCCTGTGTGAAAGCTATTCATAAGGTTGGTTTTATTCCTGAATATTTAGTAAATAATTCTGAATATCTAGTAAATAATTACTAATTCTAGTAATTATATTTCTGCTATGTTTTGAAGTTATACCAATCTTCTTGTTTTTTAATTTCAGACATAACATTTTTGTCTCTGAATACATTGAAAAACAGAAGAAACAGATAAAGTTAGAAAACTGGGCAGGCAGGCGCGTTATCCCAAGTCCAGGTAAGATAGAACTGATTTTGTGATACACTTGCAGTTTTTCTGTATACACCAATACTAGAGTATACCATTATAACTGAAAATATATTTATTTACTCTGTAAAACAAGTAAATGCATTTAAATTTATGGAACTCATAGAAAAAACTCATCTTTTCATATTCTATTTTTGGGGGAGCAGGAAGCCCACCCACCATCCTACCATTTTGTGTATCATTTTTTGTATGCTTGTGTGTTTCCATGTATGGAAAAATTGTTATTGTAAAAATGAAAAATACAGTTTGAATGATAACTTGATAACTCGTGTAAAAAAATGGTCATAAGTCACTTTTTTCAGTACCGTTGTACTGCGTGAACTGTTGTAAGTTGAGGACTACCTGTAAATCAAGAAGAGCAAGAGTATCATACTCTTTACTAGGGGTGGGATGCTGCCGGTTCTGTCCACCTCTGTAGAACCAGTAGTTCTGAAGAACAGCAGACACAGAACTGGTTTTGTGTCTGCTGCTGTTTGGCCCACCCGCCTGCCCGGGCTCTTACCTGACCTTTATTTCCAGCTTTTTCAACCTCAGTTGCTTTGTATGGCACAGCTAAGGTTGAAAAAGGAGTAAAGTGCTTTTTGAAATGCTGCACACCCATGTACAGCGCTTATCAGCTGTCCCAGTAGCTCAGCTAAGTGGCTCAGCAAAGCGCACATGTGAGAAAGATGGGTGATGTGGAATCTGCCATCAATCTAGCTGCATGTCCAGTGTAGAACTTCCCCATTTGGTCTGGAGGCCAATCAGCAGAGCCAGGTCTTTAGGCTTTTGTGGAAAGATAGAAGGGTGGGGTTAATAGACATTTACAACTTGTTAGGCTAAATGTCACTTCCAGGGGCTTCCAGGCAGCGGTGGGATTCTACTAGTTTGCACCTATTCACTAGAACCAGTTGTTAACTTTCTAAGCAGTTCGGAGAACTGATTGTTAGAAGAAATTACTGGCCTAATCCTAGAAGGAAGGCAGGAAGGAAACATTCTGGTGTTGCTTACAGAAACTGCCTCTCCGTTAACCCTTATTACATTCTTGACAGGACTAGACTTTCTGTCTCAGGAACTTCTCTGGAGTTTTTTCCCACTCCTTTGCTGCTACTTTGCTTGTGTGGAGTGACCATTCAAAGTTACAATGGCACTGCAAAAAGTGACTTATGGCCATTTTTCACATTTACGACTGTTGCAGCATCCCCACAGTCATGAGAGGCCAGGCGAGGAGATGCGTGCCTCGATGTGGGTGATATTGAGTTGGACACACCCAGCCAATAACATGACCACCAAGCCATGTCCACTCAGTCACATGACCACCAAGCCACACCCACCACCTAAGTCACGCCCACAGAATGGTTGTTAAAAAATTTAATCCCACCCCTGCTTCCAGGATTGCGGTGGGATAGGTCAACCTGAGAGCTGCATCAAATGACATGATAGCAGTACAGAGGTGACATGATAGGGGTTACAGGTAAGAGCTCGGGCGGGCAGGCCAAAACAGCAGCAGACATAGAACCGATTCTATATCTGCTGCTCTTCAGAGCTACCAGTTTTACGGAGCCAGACAGAACCAATAGAATCCCACCCCTGGAAATAGGGTGAGGGAACACATATTCATTTTCTAATTGTTAGCTATATCACTTGGCTATAAATGCTAATATACAAACTTACTTCTTTATAGGATAAATCTTGCACATGCTACAAAAATGCCTCCCTCACACTCACATCCGCATTCACAGATACACAGTTTAATGTATTGTGTGTCCCTATGATTGTACAGTTACTATAGTTCATGTATTTATGTTTTTCATTTTGTATTATTTCTATTTTCTAGGATCTTCAAAAACATCTTCTGTGGAACCTAAGAAGATAGACAAAAGCAAACATGAAGAACAATGGGAAGATGAAGTCGAACATCTTGTTGTGTGGTCTTCAAAACTTGACCAGGGAAAATTAGATTAAACAATAGTCTTCTATTACTCTTTTAAAGAGTACTTCTTCGTTGATATTCAAATATTTTCTGGGAAAACCCCATGCAGTTGGAATATGACTATTACCATGTTTGCATTACAAAATGCCTTTGACAGCCTGAATTATAGCTCCCAAAATACTCTGTTTATAAAAGAGTCCAAATGCAAGCAAGTCATTGGACATTTACTCTAGCATTAAACCTAAGGTGATCTTATCAAATGGACAGAAATTCATTTAAATTTTGCGCAGGCTGAATATTATTCACGGTAGGCTAGATAGTGTCAGCTGCTTTCCAAAGTATGAAGTAACTGTGGAGTTACATCATCTACTGACAAAGCAATTCTGATGCTATAGCAGAGAAGCATATAGCAAATAAAACAGAAAGGTTTTTTAAAAGTCACAAAAGCTTTAAAAGAAAGATACTACATTCTCAACGGGTCTTCCAGGAGCATAACTCATGACGGGAGGGAATTCCAGAAATGCAAGATACAAAAGAATTGAGAAAACAAAATATGTTGGCTTCAGCTTCATGTGCAAAAAATCACATCGCATCACAACTTTTCCTTTTTACTTAATAAAGTGCATTATATCACTGTTGCAAATTAGCAAGAATGTCATTTCTGCAGCAATATTCCAGGGAAACTGGCAATTTCATGTCCTGTAATCAGAGTGCAGCTCTATGGGCAGTAACGTTTTTGAGTTCTTTTTCAATTCTTATCTCCTTTTCTCTGCCGAATATGAATGGGCTATGCCAGATTGCTGGCAACAACTGCACCATAAAATATATAATTTTCAAAATAACCGTGGGTATCTTTCTGCTCATTCCACTACTTGGACAGTGCCCTTGACTGTAGAAAGCCAATAGTTAAACCTTTTGAAGGAGATGATTATCAGAGTTCTGTCAATTCCAAGGTTTGTTTTTTTAAAAAAAAAAAAAGACCTCAAGAGCTGTTAATCATAAATTGGTTTTACACACAAAGAGGCTTATGAGCAGAATCTGTTTTGAACGAACGTTTTTATAGACAGTATTTTATTGTGGGCTCTTTTTATGGGTCCTAGGATCATGAGGCTTAAAAAGGGTCCACAGACAGCATTGGATGTGGGAGGAACAAAGTGTCAAGCTGAGCAGAGCTCCACATGCATATATGGGATCACTCAGGAAACATATTCTTTGTTTTAAAAGTCCTTCAGCTGAATGCTAAAGTACAGGCAAGCAGCAACTTTGTTAAATGACACTAACAACACAGTCTATTGGGGATGCTGATACAGGGGAAAAATTGGGCAAATGCTGTTCTAACTAATTTAACAAACTAAACTTGGACAGATTAGCTGAGATGCATGCTAAAACCAGCCAATGCTAGCTTTAAACTGCAAATGGGTTGTTGTTGTTGTTCAATTTGTTTTGAATGGTGAGGTGTTGTTGTTTTTGTTTAATTGTATTTTTCCCCCCTAATGAAGAATTTGCTATTGCTAACCTTTTTTAATATGAGAAAATGTTTCTTAATTCATAGCTGCTGCTACGGTAAATAGAGCAGTGGGGCTAGTGCTATTTGAAAACAAGTAGAGGATGAATTACATCCAACCTTATGCTAATGGACATCTGGAGTCCTTGGTGCTCTCTGAGCTTCCTTGTTTGTAGACATTTCATTGCCTGGCTAGTAATATTATGACAGTTCAACAGAGCAGCTCTGAGCTTCATATACTCTCTTTTAATAGACATCTGCTACTCCTCCCTGCACAAGGCGACTTTCTGAAGCCAGTTGGGGAAGTTTGTGGGTAAGATGCAGGATAAATCATCATCATCACCATAGCCACCATTATCTGCTCCCATGACAAATGCTAATCCAGCAGCAGATGGACACCACTGACTCATAATCTGGAACCCCTTATTTTTCTGATCCATATGAGAAACTCCTGACTGTAAATTCATTGAACAGCTAGCATATTAACTTTCTTCCTGTTCCGAACTAAGCAAACTAGTTAGCTTGCAATTCTAATAGTTTTCCTTCCACGACAGGCTCGTAAACCTGCACTTCTGATTGGCCCACTGACAGCGGATCATGATTGGTCGTTGTTGGCTGATTTGATTGGCTGTTAGCGGGTTGCCACTGATTGGATGCTCCCAGCGCGGCAAACTCAAATCATTGGGTATTGTGACAGCAGCCAGCTCTATAAAAGGAGCTGCTGCTGCCCTAGTATTTTGCTCTGTTCTGAAGTCACTAATAAAGAGTTGGAGTCACTATTTGATGCCTCGTCTCCGTTCTTTGCGCCCACTCTCCCAGATTTAACACTGGCGACGAGGATGGGATGCGGAGACGATAGAGCTGACTGAACACCCATTGAAAGCTAACAGAGCACGTGGCTGAGGGCGCACCAATAGCGGCAGAATGACCAGCGGTGCCATACCACCCGCTCCATTTGATTCAGCTAACAAAGACTGGGACTCGTATATGGACAGGTTTCAGATGTTTCTGGAAACCAACAACCTGAAGGATGCTACGCCTGGCAAGAAATGAGCTGTATTCCTGACCCATTGCGGGTCTGCCATTTTTAAGATGGCAAAGGCACTCGCAAAACCAGCTGAAGTCAAGACGATGAACTGGGACAACCTCGCCCCAATCCTCTGGCCCATTATGCCCCAGCGGTGCCAACACTCATCAGGAGACACGAGTTTTACCAGAGGGACCAATAGGAAAGCGAGAGTGTTGGGGAATTCATCACGGACCTCAGAAACCTGGGGGGACTCTGTGGCTTCACAAATCTCGAAGAAGCCATGAGAGATCGAATTGTTCTGTGTCTAAGAGACTCCACAACCCAGAGCAAGAGTATGGCGAAGGGGGACATCGACCTCGCAGATGTTATCACCGATGCTACTGCAGCAGAAGCAACCAGGAAGTCAGCAGCTCGAATGTGCCGAGCAAACAGACCACACTGCCAACTCGCCAGTGACACTACGAGAGGCACACAACAACCACCCACCATGAAGACCTCGAATCCTCATTAAAAAGCGAGGAAGAGGAGGTCAACAGACTCAGGTCAGAATGCAATCAGCAAGATCAACGGAATCGTAAGCCCTCATATCAGTGTGCTGGATGCGGGGGGAATCACCCGCGATCAGACTGCAAATTCCTAGATGCCCTCTGCCGTTCCTGTGGAAAGAGGGGCCACATTGCAAAGGTCTGTAGAAGCAAGCGAGGGTCCAGCCCAAATCGAAGAGAAAATAATTTCTGGCAGACAACAGGCACCCCACCAGTAAATCGGGACTGCCCAAGCAACCAATGAAACCACTACTACAGAAATCGAGCACCAGCCACTTCTACCAGACGAGAAGAGGTGCACCAAACCATCACCATCGGCCACACTTCATCCCTTGATTCAAGAAAAATCCGAGTAAAGGTCACCATTGATAATCGACCATGCGTTATGGAAGTCGACTCCGGGTCTTCCCTATCAATGATTTCCTGGAAAACCCTCAAACAGCTGATCCGTCGCCAGGACCTCAGCACTCAGAGAATTATATTAAAGGACTACCAAGGAAATAGGATCCCAGTCGCCAGTTCCAGCCACGTCCAAGTCTCCTTCAAAGACCACACCGCAACCCTACCTCTTACCCAGCTCGATAAAGATCGACCCAGCTTACTAGGCTTGCAGTGGTTCGTGCCACTAGGAATCGAACTGGCGGGCATCAACCAGACCGAAGGCGATGACTGGGAAGCAGCCCTTGTACAGGAATTCCAGGAAGTTTTCACCGAGAAGTTAGGCAAGTACAAGGGATCCCCCATATCATTTAATCTCTGCCCTGATATTGCGCCCATTCGCCTTAAGCCTCGTCGAGTGCCCTTTGCACTCAAACCAAAGATTGATGAACAATTGGACAAATTAATAGCCCAGGGCATGTTGGAAATGATTGACCACGCTCGATGGGAGACCCCAATTGTAACCCCATAAAACCTGACAGATCTTTGAGAATTTGTGGGGATTACAAGGCCACCCTAAACCACGCACTTCAGCAGAGCGCTTACTCCATGCCTGTGGTCCAACACCTCCTTCACTCCCTTGGGGGCGGAAAAATATTCGCAAAATTGGACCTAGCCCAGGCTTACCAGCAGCTGCCCATAGATGCAGAGACCGCAGAAGCCCAAACTATAGTCACGCACAGAGGTGTGTTAAAATGTAATAGACTCCAGTTCGGAGTGAACGTAGCACCTGGCATCTTCCAAAGTCTGATGGAGAGATTGCTACAAGGTATAAAAGGGGTCGTGCCATATTTCGATGATGTCTTGATAGCTGCCCCCACTACAAGTCTACTAGAAAAGTGACTAAGAATGGTCCTCCAAAAATTTAAAGACGCTGGCCTGAAGGTCAAGAAGGACAAGTGCCAACTATGTACTGAGAGGGTTGAATTCCTTGGTTACCTTCTTTTTTTAAAAAAAAAAGTTTTTATTAATTTTCTACAAACAAACAAGACAGACAAAACATAAAAACATCAACTCTTATATGTACATCCAGTGTGTCAGTTGGTTCATCATTTTTGTGCATACATTCTGTAGTCTCAATTACAATTATGTTACATAACAACTCATATTGTCAGTCCAAACTTATATATCCTAATATCACTAAAAAAAGAAGATTTTGACTATATTTTTAATCATTCATGCTTAATGAGCTAACAATACTTTAAACCAGTTTACTCTATAACAAATCATCTAATCATATCAAATCAATCCTAAGAAATCCTTTATAAATATAATAGCAAATAGCAAAATAATAGCAAAATAAAGATATTCCTTACTATCTAGCATTCTGAATATTCTATTATCGTATTTTATCATCTAACCATTTATAAAAAAGATCCCAAATTTCGTAAAATTGTTTATCCTCTTGCTCTCTAATTTCAAATGTCAATCTGCTCATCTCAGCACATTCCAATATTTTCTTAATAATTTCTTCCTGTAATGGTATTTTCTCATTCTTCCAATTTTTAGCAAATACAATCCTGGCCACTGTTAATACATTTACAATCAGGTATTTCAAATCTTTACTATATATATCAGGTAAAATTCCCAATAAGAAGATCTCTGGTTTCAAATCTATATGTTTCTTTGTCATTTTTTCCAACCACATGCGAATTATAGTCCAATATTTTCTAGCATCCTCACAAGTCCACCACATATGGTAATACGAGCCGGGTATCTGATGACATTTCCAGCATTTTTCAGATTTGTTCTTAAACATTCTTGCTATTCTTGTCGGAGGAAAGTGCCACCTGTAAAACATCTTATACAAGTTTTCTTTATATGCTGTTGACATTGTCATTTTATAATTTTGAGACCACAATTTCTGCCATTTCTCTAAATCAATCCCATATCCAAAATTCTTCCCCCAAACAATCATAGTTTCTTTGACTTGTTCTTCCTCTAATTTCATTCCCAGTAAATAACCATATAGTTTTTTAATCACCTTCTCATCAGTACCCATCAAGATCTTATCTAAATCAGTCTGTTTATCATAAAATCCCTCCGTTTTAGAATCTTCATCATACCTTGAGTGTATTTGTGCATATGAAAACCAATTCATCCTTATACCTTGTTCTTCTAAGTTTTGGATCGATTTAAGTTCACCCTTTTCATCCAAAAGTTCCCCATATCTAACTGTTTGTTCCTTCTTGTAAATTATAGGATAGGAAAATGCTTCAATGGTCGATAACCAGACTGGAATTTTCAAATAACATTGTCTTTTTATCTTCTCCCAATTTAACCACAAAGACTCCCGTACATAATGTCTTCTAAAATAACCCTGTGTTTTAGTTCCCTTATACCATAAAAAAGCATGCCAACCCAACAGCAAGTCATGTCCTTCTAATGTCAACAACCTATGTTTCCTTAATGTTATCCATTCTTTGACCCACATCAAACTTGCAGCTTGATAATACAATTCCCAATTAGGCAGACCAAAACCTCCTCTAATTCTAGCATCTTGCAAAAGCTTTAGCTTTATTCTCGCTTTTTTACCTTGCCATATAAACTTCAACATAATTTTATTTAAATCTTCAAAATAGTCTTTTCCAAGCCTAATTGGTATTGTTTGAAACAAAAATAAAATTCTAGGTAAGATATTCATCTTAATTGTTGAAATTCTCCCTATTAATGACAATTGCAAGTTTTCCCATTTCTTCAAATCTATAGTTATCTGTTGTTTAAGTTTAATATAATTATTCTCCTTTAATGTGCTACATCTTGTTGTCAAATATATCCCCAAATACTTAACCTTATTTGTAACTTGAATTTTCAAAAGATCTGCCAATTCTTCTCTCTGTCTCAATAACATATTCTTTGTCAAAATCTTTGTTTTATCTTTATTTATTTTCAAACCAGCCACCTCTCCATATGACTCTATCCTTTCCAGTAACTTTGGAGCTGTTTCAATTGGATCTTCCAAAATAAAAGCTAAATCATCAGCAAAAGCTTGTAGCTTAAATTCTTCCTTCTTAATTTTCATTCCTTTTATGCTTTTATCATCCCTAATATTTCTATTCAACACTTCCAAGGTCAACACAAATAGCAAAGGAGATAGCGGGCATCCTTGTCTTGTGCCTTTCCTTATATTAATAAAATCTGTAAGTTCCCCCTCCATCATTACCTTTGCTGTCTGTTTATTATATATAGCTTCTATTGCTTGAATAAATTTTTTAGCAAAACCCATCTGCTCCAATAATAATAACATAAATCTCCAGTTCACATTGTCAAATGCTTTTTGAGCATCTAGGAATATCAAAGCCATTTGCTTTTCAGGATGAGCCTCATAATATTCCAAAGTGTCCAAAATTACTCTCATATTGTCTCTAATTTGTCTCTTTGGCAGAAATCCATTTTGATCTGAGTGAATAAAATTATTTAAATATTTTTTAAGTCTTTCTGCTAAGATTGAAGCAAAGATTTTATAGTCTGCATTCAATAAAGAAATAGGTCTATAATTCTTAATTTGCAATGGGTCAGTCTCTTCCTTTGGTATAAGTGTAATATAAGCCTCTGACCAAGTTTTAGGTATCATCTTTTTTAACATAACTTCATTCATAACTTCTAACAATGGGATGCTCAATAATTCTTGAAATGTTTTATAAAATTCTACTGGAAGCCCATCTGGGCCTGGAGCTTTCCCATTATTTTGTCTCTTAAATGCTTCATTTAGTTCCATCATTGTTATATTGCTTTCTAGCATTTCTTCAGTCTCTTTAGGTATCTTTGGTAAATTAGCTTCCTGTAAATACTGTTTGACTTTTTCTTCATCAATATTCTCTTGTTTATATAGTTGCCCATAAAAATCTCGAATAATTTCTTTTTTCTCCTTATTCCCATAACAAACTTGGCCTTGTTCATCTATTAACTTCAATATTTTTCTTGATTCCTTCTCTTTTCTCAATTTATATGCTAGCCATCTACCTGGTTTATTTGCATCTTCAAAATAATTCTGTTTAGAGTTTCTAATTTTCTGTGCCAGTTCTTCTTTCTCTATTAATTCCATTTTATGTTTGATTACATCCAGCTTCAATTTAATATCCTTTTTCTGTGGCATTTTCTGTAATTCTTTTTCAAGAGTTTTATACTCATTTTCCAAGGCCTTAGAAGCTTGCCTTTTCCTAATATTCTTTTTTCTTGTATAATCTATTATCAAACCTCTAGCGTATGCCTTCATAGTATCCCACACATTTTGCGTTGAAGTATCTTCTTTTTTATTTTCTCTGAAGAAAAAAGCCAATTCCTTCTCCATCCATTGTGTAAAATCTTTCTCCTTTAAAATAGTATTATTTAATGTCCATCTCGATCTTTTTTTTTGTCCCTTCCATTTAATTGTCATTGGGCTATGATCTGCCCAGGTACTTGTTTCAATGCTTGTTTCTTTAATATTAGATATTAGTTCTGTTGAGATCCAAATCATATCTAATCTGGACCATGATAAATGTCTATTTGAATAAAAAGTATATTGTTTAGCTTTAACGTTTCTTTCTCTCCAAATATCTTTTAAAGTTAATTCATCTGTCATTTTAAAAAAGGACCTTGGGAGAGCCTTTCTATTTTGCTTTGTTGTTGTTGCTATATAGTCCAGTTTATTGTCCACAATTCCATTAAAATCTCCCATCATAATTATATTAACATAGTCCAGTCCAATTATTTTCATGTGCAGCTTTTTATAAAATTCTTCTTGTTTATCATTCGGAGCATAAATTGCAATCAAGAGTATTTTTATATTATTATCCATTATTTCTACCATTAATACTCTTCCATCTTCATCCGAGTAAATCAATTTTGCTGGGATAGCCTCTTTAATGTATAAAACCACACCTCTTTTCTTACATTGAGTCAAAGAGGTAAATATTTTCCTTAATTTTGGTTGTAATAACAATTGTTCATGTTGTTTTTTAATGTGAACTTCTTGTAAACAAATTATATCAAATTTTAATTTCTCTAATTTATGAAAAGTTTTCCTTCTTTTAACAGCTGAATTAAGTCCGTTTATATTCATTGTAATCAGTTTTTTTTCCTCCATGATTATGCTTTATATTTAGGTCTAACAGCTCTCGTGGATCTCACTTCACGCTGTTCTTTGTTATCAATCTGTCCCCCTATTGCTCCTTTCTCTTTTTCAGTCTCCAGTTGTTCATCTTGAAACTCAATTAATGAACCCTCTTTCTCTGCTTCCTCTCTTCTTCCTCCGAAAAATTCTGCATGAAAAAGTTCTGCTTTCTCAATTGAGTCAATTCTATGTCTCTGCTCTTGCCACGTAAACATTAATCCTTCTGGAATCAGCCATCTATAATTCACTTCATTTTCCAATAGTATTTTGGTCAGAAATCGATATTCTCTTCTCATCTCTCTCACTCTTCTAGGTATTTGTTTTAAAACCACAACCTCTTTACCCTTGTATTTCAGTATTTTCTCTCTTGCTACTTGTAATATTTGCGTTTTAATGGATTTTTTGGTAAATCTAATATGGACTTCCCTGGGTAATTTATTTCTCATCGCATATCTTGTATAGACTCGGTATATCTCATCTATTCCATCCATTATCTTTTCCTCTGTAATTTCCAAAGCATCTGCCAAAATTTCTATCATTACTGCTGCCAAATTTTCTCCTTTTTCCTCCTCTATATTTTGAAATCTGAGGTAAAATTCTGACCTTTCCATCTCCCACCTCAACATCCCACCTTTTTCTTGTTCAACCGCTGTTAATCTGCTGTCAATATTTCCAATCTTCTTCTCTCTTTGTTTTCCTTCTTCCTCAATTTTTTGGAATCTCTCCTCATACTTAACCATCATTTGTTTAATATTTTCCACTTTTTCATCAGTCTTCTCTATTCTTTGTTCAATATTTTCTGTTCTTTGTTCAATATTTTCTGTTCTTTGTTCAATATTTCCTGTTCTTTGTTCAATGATATCTGATTTTGTCTTGAGTTCTTGGATTCCTTGCATAATCATCTGTAACTGTAAAGTTATTTTTTCTTGTTCCTTATCTTGCTTCAACATTGTCTGAATTAAACGTTGTCCTCCAGCTGGTGGGGAAGCAGAGGTAGAAGCAGAAATGCCAGATGGTATTGGTTTCTTGCTCATTTCAATATTTCCAAGACTTCAAATTCTTCTTAACTTTTAATCCAACTGGTAGAGCAGCCAATTATAATCCAAAATGGAGAACTCCAATGGTAAAATACACGAAACCAAAGAAGAAACAAAAAAAAAAGGAAGAAGAAAGATCTTCAGGTTCTTCTAGACCCTAATCCAATTACGAGATAGTCCACCAAAAAAAAGGAAAAAATAGAAAGGAAAAAACAAACAAATCCAAAAATAATAATATTGATTAAAAGCAAAGAAAAAGGAAAAGGCAAAAAGAGAAAAAAGAAAAACAAAAAACAAAAAGTTCCTTCAGATTCTTCACACCTCAATCCAATTAAAAAATCTCAATAATCCAAAAAAAAAAAAAATCAACCACAACAACAAAATAATCCAAAAAGATAAATATGAAAAACAAAAAAGTCCCAATAGAAAAGAAAAGAAAAATAAAGAAGAAAAAAGAAAAAACTCTGAGGCTCTCCCTTTAAAGTAAAAGGCGAAAATAAAAATATTACTAAAATTAAGATTTAGAAAAAGGCTAGCGAATGGGGTATATATAAGAAGACACACTGCACTTTGTTATTTATCCAAGGCTCTTGTTATGACTCTCTTCTCCAGCAGCTTCAAAGCCAAACCTCAAGTGTTGATAACAGTCCAGGAAAGCATCTGCAATAATATTTTACTGTGCTCTCCCTCTATCTTATCAGGTTAAAAAGTCCTTGGGATGAGGTCTTTTTGCAATTCTCTCCAATTCAAATAAAGATACTTTCAAGCCTCTAGTTGGCAGTGTTACAAAGTTTCTTAATGCTCTTTCTCCCCCCCCCGCCAGAGAAAAGGAATAATATATACAGAAAAAAAAGGAAAAAATAGCCAAAGGGAGCCTCTATCCTAAAAAAAGTTAAAAAATCAAAGGGAGCATAAAAATATATATAAAAGAAAATTCAATCCGGTTATCTACAAAGTCACAGTAAAATCTTTCCCAAAAAGTATAAAGAAAAGAAAAAAAAAAAGCCAAGCCTCAATTTGACATCACTTTAAAAAACGCCGCTCAAAACAATTTCAGTCAAAAAAAAAAAAACTCACAGCTTTCTTCTTTATATCGAATGAACTTTCCAACCTTAGCGAATTTACAGCACAAAAAAGTTTTTCTCACCCAGCCGACACACTTCACTTCAATCACTTTCCTTTCGGAGCTGTCCCGACTTCAGCAGCTATGGAGGCTGCCTCTCCGCCGCCAGCAAAAGGGCTTCTTCCGGATCTAACCAGAGATTTTGCGATATCTCTGGGATCCTGGAACAATGCCCTTCACGATCACCGTCTCTACGGGACAGTTTAGGTCCGTTAGGACCGACCAGGGGCGAAAATATCGGCTGCGATCTCAGAGCCCTGAGATCGCAGCTGTATCGCTGGAACGAAGCTCCGCCTTCTCCCCTAATTCCTTGGTTACCTTCTTGACAAACAGGGAATTCACTCTACTGAGAAAAAATTGGCTGCAATAAAAAATGCCCCGAGACCTAGGAACAAAACAGATCTCCAAGCCTTCCTAGGACTCATTAACTTTTATGACATCTTCCTACCCCAGAAGGCGACTGTTGCTGAACCCCTGCATAGGCTCTTCGACAAGAAAGCTTCTTGGGTCTGGGGACATCGAGAAGAGCGAGCTTTTCAGCAAGTAAAAGACCTTTTAACATCAGATGCTGTATTGATACAATATAACGAGACTTTACCCTTAACTGTCACCAGTGATGCCTCACCGTTTGGAGTAGGAGCCATCCTGAGCCACGTCCTGCCAAACGGTACTGAAGCGTCCATTGCATTTTTTTCTAGAACTTTATCTAAAACTGAGAGAAACTATAGCCAACTAGATAAAGAGGCTCTTGCTATTGTGTCTGCGATCAAATGATTCCATGAGTATGTATATGGAAGATCCTTTTCTATAATCACTGATCACAAACTATTACTTGGCATCTTGGCGGGGCATAAACCAACTCCCCACATCTTATCGCCAAGAATGACACGCTGGTCAGAGTTTCTAGCCGCATACAATTACCAACTGTGACACCGACCGGGGAAAGCCATTCCCCGCGCTGACGCCCTGAGCCCCTCTCCGCTACCAGAAGTCCTGGACGACCCAGCTCCAAATCTAGCTACACTACAAATCGAGACACTTCCTTCACCACCACTGACTGCACAAGACATCGCATCCGAAACAAGGAAGGAACCTTGATTGGCATGAGTCCTCAGCTGGGTGGAAAGAGGTTGGTCTGACAACGAACTCAATGACACCTTCAAGCCTTTCAAACACAGGCAGACAGAACTTTTCTCCCAAAAAGGATGTGTTTTATGGGGAGACAGAGTCATCATCCCAGGAAGACTGCAGCATAAGGTCCTAAAACTATTGCATGATGGACATCCGGGCATCGTGCAAATGAAGGCACTAGCAAGGAGATACGCTTGGTGGCCAGGTATAGATAAGCAAATAGAAACCTGGGTCGCCACCTGCAACAAGTGCCAGGAAACACGCTCAGCTCCACCAAAAGCACCACCAACTGAATGGGAAGCACCCCGAGGTCCCTGGTCCCGTATCCACATTGATTTTGTGGGACTCACCAAGGGGCATGCATTTCTCATAACAGTGGATGTCTATTCCAACTGGCTTGAGGTCCACAAAATGAAGAGCACCACCACAGAGGCAGTCGTTAAAAAACTAAACAGACTATTTGCTACACATGGCTTGCCAGATGTCTTGGTTTCAGACAATGGCCCACAATTCACCGCCTTGGCATTTGAACAGTACCTAGCAGACCGACGCCATGCTTTAACATCGCCGGCTCACCCTGCGGTCAACGGTAGGGCTGAATGAGTGGTCCAGTTCATAAAGAAAACCTTACACAAAATGGAACAAGGGAACATCCACGACAAAGTGACCAGGATGCTTCTCCTCCAACATATTACTCCAAACAGCACCACAAACAAAAACCCAGCCGAACTCCTGATGGGCAGGAAACTTTGATCACATCTTGACCGACTACACCCTGCCTACACGTCAGAAAAGCCCCTGGGGTCCAGCAGCAAGTATTGCAAGTTCAAGGTAGGTGACCCAGTTTTTGCAAAAAACTTTACCGGTGACCCATTGTGGGTCCCCACTACCATAACTCAACTTACGGGTCCCCATTCCTACCGTTTACAAACTGCTGATGGGAGACTGTGGAAGCGCCACATCGACCAGCTACACTCCAGGCTGGCACCTACCCCCTTCACAAGCCCTGAACTCCAAACCAGGGGGGGAAGGGAAATCGAGGGGGCCGAAAACGAACTAGTACCCGAGCCAGTACTCGAAACCCAGCAATCAGCGCGACCAAACCTGGAATATTCACCTTCCGAAGAAGAGCCGGGGCAGATGGTCATCTCTCCATGAAGCAGCACGGCGGCATCAGCAAACCCAGAGAATCCAGATGACAGCCTTGATGGGAGTAGAGATGACAACCCCGAGTCACCCAATGGAGAAGTCAGATCACCATTAACGCTGAGTTCAACAAACAGCCCACCGGAACCAGAGTCCAGGCAAAGACTGGTGGAGCAACGTAAATCAGGTAGACAGGTGAGATGACCTGCCTACCTGTGAGAATACATTACCCCACCCTTGAGACGGAACCTAGGGGGGAGGGGTGTTCCGAACTAAGAAAACTCATTAGCTTGCAATTCTAATAGTTTTCCTTCCATGACAGGCTCATAAACCTGCACTTCTGATTGGCCCGCTGATAGCGGATCATAATTGGTTATTGTTGGCTGATCTGATTGGCTGTTAGCGGGTCGCCGCTGATTGGATGCTCCCAGCGCGACAAACTCAAATCATTGGACGTTGTGACAGCAGCCAGCTCTATAAAAGGAGCTGCTGCTGCCCTAGTATTTTGCTCTTTTCTGAAGTCACTAATAAAGAGTTGGAGTCACTATTCGATGCCTCGTCTCCGTTCTTTGCGTCCACTCTCCCAGATTTAACACTTCCCAATCTCAACTTCTGCTAAAGCATACATAGTTTTGTTTCTTATATTTTGTAGGAATCAACTTTTCTCTCACATCTAACAAAAATGGCTGCTGTACTCTCTATTTTAAAGTAACAAAAGAGATGTGTAAGCATATGAATGTAAAGTTGGATATTTTTATGGCTAAATAATACCCAGAAACAATTTTCGCTGTAAATTGATGAAATCTGCTCATAATATCTACTTGCACAATTTTGTAGTTTTATTTTAGTGTGACTTTGATGTGTGCAGATACTCTTAAGCTCAGTGTCCTCTAGAAGGCACTATTTCATTGCTATATTCACATTTTAACTCTTGAAAAGCTCTTCCTGCACTGTTCTAATGAATAAATTTAAAATAGCTGATCTGAGCACTTTTCAGCTGTTAGTTATCAATGCAGATTAAAACAAAAACCCAACCATTATTAATGCAACAGACTACAACTCTGAGTATGAGAATATGTTGCTGAGCATGAAGGTATGAGAAGGTATTATTTTGTTTTTAATGAAAATATCTGAACATGTGTATGTTATTTAAAGTGTTGTATCTAAAATTCCTGGGGACAATATTTATAATAAATGTTTATGCATATGCATAGTACACATATAACCACTGTTATATGAATCACTTAATAAAAATTTAATAATATTAATAATATTAAATGAAATACACCAGTTTAGTGACAGTGTTCACAGAGAAGTACTTAGTATTAAAAGCATAATTGCATTATTTTCCATAAAAGGTGATTCTTCATCCATTAAAGTCAAATATAAAACTTGCATCAATTTCAGCAGTTGCTTGTTTATGGTGAAAGTTAGTAAATTTTCAGAAGAAAATGAAAATACAGTATCTCAATGCTAATGCTGTTTGGTGAGCACGGTTGTTCCTGGTTATCCAGCTAGATTTGATGCCCAGTAAAAAAAAAAAAAGTAGACTAGAAAAACAAAAATAAAAGCAGTTTACAAGGGAGTTGACTTAACACTGCAGATGAAGGTGTAAGAATGAGCCATAGGACTTCAACCCTTTGAATGTAATGGATCAGAGAAATTTAAAAAAATTAAATTCATAAGAAATTCAATAGGATTAGAAAAGCCATTGTTCCTCTACACTGGCAAGACTTCATTCCTCTGGTACAGTTTATTCCTCACTGTGTGAAGCCAGACTGAGCTGCATTTTTGCCCTTTGTGTAATATCTTTGACAGTTTGTAAGTTGGGAAATAGAATTATAAAATGCCTTCCTATCTCTCTTTCTTTCTGCATAAGGTGTTTGTTCATAAGGTTGCATGGCAGAAATTGATGGCAACACATAAGCGTTTACAGTTATCTCTGCCCTATCTTAAAATTTTTCAGCTACTGATTTTTAAAAAAAATAAAAAATTGAATTGTTTGAAAAGGTGTGCATTTAAAGAAGAGAAACAACACTGATATTTTTCACATCTTATTTAACGTCTACAATTGATTTACTTTACTTTGTACTTTGTTACTGAGATCTGCAAGTGCCATTCAGTCTGAGATTTTCTTCAATAAACGTTCAAGAGCAACAGCAATAAATTTGATCTCTTAAACCTTAGAAATTTTTGTATATTTTTAGAACAAACTAGTTCAAATTTCATCAACTGAGTTAGTGGATAATCTCTCTAACAATTACAAGTACTGTAAACATCATGAGACTTACCTATAGTCATTTAACTTCTTTTTAGTTAATCTAAAATTGATCGTAATCAAATCCAGGGCCAGTATTGTTCCATTAACATTCCTGAAATATCTGTGTATTCATAATATTCATACAAAAATAAAAGTATTAATTAAAATGTGTAGGAAATTCCCAGTGATTGTTCTTTTTTGCTTTTATTATTTCTACTTGGAATATACTTATAATGGAATAGTTCAGTGCATCCCAAAATACAGTCCACTAAAAAACAGCTGTATATTTTCTCATTCATATGATGGTTGCGGTATTTGTAAGATTATTTTTAAAAAACCAAGAAATATTTATCAGAAATACTTCAAGGTTAACAAGTAAAAATTATTGATACCTTTTAAACTTATAGGCCTTTTCTATCTGCTTGTTTATTTTTTCCTCACTTTATTTTGTTTAAAAAAAGATGAATGTACTTAAAATGAACATCCAGAAACATATCGTGCTAATTCCAGAATGCACATATTTACATGTTAATGTAATAAAAATACATTTGTATCAGTTATCACTGCAGTGAACAGAATACTATTTATCTGTGATACACTTTACATCAGAAAGCTCAATTAATTCCTTCACCAAGGCCACTTAGATTATTCTATCCTGATTGTAGAACTGGATTGTCTCCTTTTTGAATCAGTTTCATGTACATTTAAACAACTTCTGCTGATTATGATTTTAACTTTGGCTACCATCTCAGCCCCTCTGTCCTATTTTACTTTTTATTGGAGGCTTTATGTGCTATTGTTCTCTTCACATCCCAAGAACCAATATTATATCTGTATCTAAATAATAAATCCAATTATATATAAACAATACGAAGATAGAGATATGGTGTCTATTCCCAAGTTATTCATTTTTCCAAGAACCAGTCCTTTTATAGGTAGTCCTTGATGCGCAATCACAATTGAGCCAAACATTTCTGTTGTTAAGCAAGACAGTTGTTAAGTGAGTTTTGCCCCATTTTGTGACCTTTCTTGCCATAGTTGTTAAGTGAATCACTGCCATTGATAAGGTAGTGACACAGTTGCTAAGTGAATCTGGCCTCCCAATTGACTTGCTTCTGAGAAGGTTGCAAAAGGTGATCATAGGATCCCGGGATGTTGCAATCATCATAAATACATTCCAGTTGCCAAGTGTCCGAATTTTGATCATGTGACCATGGGGATGCTGCAACGGTCATAAGTGTGAAATGAAGTCACAAGTCACTTTTGTCAGTGCTGTTGTAACTTCAAGCAGTCAATAAATGAATGGTTGTAAATTGAGGACTTACCTATAGTTGGATTCTAAAGGTGCACAAAATTTCCAGCAACACTGGTTAATTCTTAGGGCTTTCTTGATGGCTATTTCATTTGTCATAGGATTCAGTGCTTAAAAATACAGATTAATACAAAAAGGCCAAGAATCATCCTCTAATTGATGAGCAACTAACATTAGTTTCAACACGCATATAAATATAGGACATAAAATATTGAACGTTGTATTACATACATAGAATGTTATAGGAATTGTTCCTGCCAGGCTGAGGCCAGTTTATATTTCTGATCCCTGTAAAGAGAACAGACTTAAACATGTTAATTAAAGACAGACAGCCTCAGGCATCTTTCTTTCTGCTGTCTTGAGTAAGAGTCATCCTTTGTAAGTGTCATGTGGACTTTTCCACAATTAGATATGCATTTGTTCTCCACCCATTTGTCTATTTAAAAAGTGGAATAAATGAAAACTGTTGAAAAACGTTCAAGAAAGAAGATGAGCTAAAGGCAGCTTCCTTTAAAGACCTCTAAGGAGACTCTCTCTCTCTCCTAAATGTCATCCAGGAAAGATGACATGTCTTGTCTGCACATTATTTTGTAGGTATGATAAACGATGCAAACAGAAGCCTGCATGATATGTTAAAATTAAGAATTGTTATTAAGTTAATCTATTCTCCTTTTAGGGAAAGCTTCAAGCAAGTTCAATGCTAAATATTTCTCTTTTTCTTATCTGGCACATTTCTTCCTTTCAAGATGATATATTTTCCAGCTCCTAATTTCAGCTCAGCTTTTTTTAAAAAGGGTTCTTCTTCTCCCTATGAGTTCCTATCAAAAAGAGCCAGCTGTAGAGTAGGGAAAGGGAAAAAGAGTTATATATTTTCCATTCCGATTTATTTTTATTGACTCGCATCTTTCCTCGTGGGGAAATAAAACTGGCTTTATAGAAGAATGCCTATTAAAGCAGAAAGACAAAAGTGAGAAAAGCAAGGATATGTGAGATGTCTATGGAGAGTCTCAAATAATCCAGGTCATGGTTCTCCCCAGACTGCTTTTTTCAACAGGACTTTCTTGGGTTTTGATTTGAAAATGTCACAATGGCTGGTTTGTTGCCTGCTTCTCCATTGCAGCGCAGTGCAGCGCCCAGGAACCACTTTGATAGCAGGGAAGGTGAAAACTGGCTGAATCCCACTACTTGTAACTGCCCAACCCTGGACTCAGGTTTCTTTTATCTAGTTATTGTCTTAGTAGCCATTTCCCTCTTCCCACGAAGACTTGAAGGTCATTTGATAAGGAAATAAGGAGGGGAATCCCAACCTCAAGTGCATGCATCCCCTTTCGCCCACCTCAACTTTGTTTTTCCCCCCATACTGTCTGAACATCATGAGGGATGCAAAGTCTTTGTACCTTTCCTTCAACATTCAGACACAGATTCTGGAAGAATGATCTGGTGAGTCCCTCCCTCTTCATTTTCTATGCTTCAAACAATACTTGAGTGTAAGCATGTGTGGTTACAGTGGTGGGATTCCAAATTGCATGCTACCAGCTCTGTGCATTTCCCACACATGCACAGCACTCACAGATCGCTTCACGTGCCCGCGCTGCATTCTAAGGTCATTTCCTGCATGCATGCAGCACTCACAGATTGTTTTGTGCGCATGCGCAGAACTCAAAGATCACTTTTTTTTTTTTAGCTCAGCTGAGTTACGGCAATCCGCTCTGCCGTGTGAATCAGCTGAGCTAAAAGTCAATGGAATATAGGATGAGAAAGGGCAGGGCCAGTCAGTGGTGGTATTTGCCAGTTCTCTGAACTGGTAAAAATTTCTGCTACAGGTTCACCTGAACCGGTTCAAACTGCTTGAATACCACCTCTGTGTGGTTTCCCAAGAGAACTACTTAAAAAAATCAAGATTGTATTTTATGCATATCTATTTAGGAATATGTCCTCTTGATCTGGGTAGGAATTATTATTTTTTAAATGTAAAATTGTATTGCTCAACTGCAGTGCAGGTGTGTTTCGAATCTCTTGGGAGTGAGACTTCCTCTGGAGTAACCATAAATGAAAATCAGATTGGCAGAGGCTGGCAAGAGATAAAAGGGTCCTCATATGGCTTCAACCAAGCAATCACAATGGGGGAAAAAATGTCATCAACCTCTCTCCTGAATATATATCCATGATTATTTTTGTTTTGTTTTTCCATTAATAAGTAGTTAAATAACATAAACATTTTTCCAAATTTGGGTCATTGTCAACGAAATTATATTATTGCAAACAGAATAGAAAAAAGATAAAACACAGAAAGCAAAGCCAATTTCAAAGCTGCTATTGTTTCTGCTTCCAATGGCACAAGTTTTGAAAAATTAAAGTGAAGGTTGAGTGATTTTATATTAGAAGCATTTCCTCACATAGAACATTTCCTCACATAGAACTAACTGTTTTTAAAGGATATTGTGAAAATGCCAATATAGAACTGAAATATGCTGCTAATAGAATAGAATAGAAAAGAAAAGAATAGCACAGAACAGAACAGAACAGAACAGAACAGAACAGAATTCTTTATTGGCCAAGTGTGATTGGACACACAAGGAATTTGTCTTCAGTGCATAAGCTCTCATTGTACATAAAAGCTATAAGTGATAAATTATGGTCATAGTCATCATAAAAATACATTCATCATAAATCATAAGATACCACACTTAATGATAGTCATAGGATACTAAATAATCAATATAAATTAGGAAACTAAAACAATATAAATCGTAAAGATACAAGCAACAAAATTAGAAGAAGAAGAATACTAATACAGCCTTACTAAGTAGTTTAACAGTGTTGTGGAAATTAGTTTTTTTAGCAGAGTGATGGCATGGGGGAAAACCTGCTCTTGTGTCTAGTTGTTCTGGTGTGCAGTGCCCTATAGTGTCATTTTGAAGGTAGAAGTTGATACGCTGCTTATACCTTTATGAGAAAATCTCTTTTTTTCCTGTGCAACTAAGCATGGAAACAGGCTAAATATAGAAGTGATCTCTGTTTATAAGTAACATCAATTGTTCCAAATATTAAACTTTTATCTAAGGAAAAGTAATCATGTCCCATATAAATATGTAAATATCCTTATCCCATATATTTAGGAATAAGTAAATGGATATTAACTTGTTTACTTAACACATACATCTCTTAATTAAAAATTTCATTTTATTTTTTAATTACAAATGATAATTTTGCATTTATAACATTTTATTTTTGTTCTAATGCTAATTTTCTATCATTTATCATTCTATCTATCATTGTCTCTCTGTCAGAGGTTCTGGAATTTTGTTTTGAGCTCTGTGAACTGAATTTTTTAAAAAATAGGGCAGTTTTTTTTTAAACTGTTCTATGTAATCCAGGTCTAAAAAAAACAAATAAATATAAAAATTAATATTGATTGCTTTGGGGACTAAAAGTAACTAGCATAAAGGACTGGGATTTAGGTTGAATTGGTTGACTGTGAGAAGGTTATTTTTTTTATTATTATTTTTATTTATTTTATTTTGTCAAGCGATTATAAGACAACAGGTATAAGTATAAACATAGTTATGAATACATGAAATGGATACATATAAGAAAAATAAAAAGAAACAATAGGACAGAGATGATAGGCATGTTGGTGCGCTTATGCACACCCCCTACAGACCTCTTAGGAAAGGGGTGAGATCAATGGTAGAAATCTAAGGTTAAAGTTTTTGGGGTTTGGGGAAGAAACCACAGAGTCAGGTAGAGTATTCCAGACATTGACCACTCTGTTGCTGAAGTCGTATTTCCTGCAATCAAGTTTGGTGTGGTTTACCTTGAGTTTGTATCTATTGTGTGCTCTTGTGTTGTTATGGTTGAAGCTGAAGTATTCATTGACGGGTAGGACATTGCAATATATAATTTTATGTACTATACTTAGATCGGACCGAAGGCGGTGTAGTTCTAGATTTTTTTAGGTCTAGAATTTCAAGTCTGGTGGCATAAGGTATTCTGTAATGAGTCGAGGAGTGGAGAACTCTTCTTGTGAAATATTTCTGGACTTTCTCAGCTGTATATTAATATCAGATACGTAATGCGGGTTCCAGACTGATGAGCTGAATTTGAGTTTTGGTCTAGCAAATGTTTTCTATGCTCTAGTTAGTAGTATGATATTACCAGAGAAAAAGCTACACAGGATTAGGTTAACAACTCTTAATGCCTTTTTGGCTATGTAGTTACAGTGGGCTGTAGCACTTGGATCATTAGAGATGAGTATTCCAAGGTCCTTGACAGAGTTCTTCTCCTTTCAACTCATTTAGGATTTCTCTTCAGAAGTGATTCAAGTGACTTGAGAGAACAAATTTGTACCATGATTTCTCCCCACCCTCAAGTGGAAGGAAATGATTTTACTTCTTATTAACCCTTCAGAAGGGCTGCATTTCTTCTTCTAGCCAATTGAGTAGAAGATTCTTGATTATATTATCCCACCTTAGAGCAAGGTGGGATAATATTGCTCATGTGGTTTACTATTTCTTTAAAGCACGTTCTGGTGGATCGACTGACAGCCCTCAGCGCAGACACTTATTTAACTAAGAATGCAACTCAAGTTTTAAAGCATGATTTGGTGGGGAGTGGAAAGCAGAGAAACAGACTCCTCTTGCTTTTCGGGCCTAAAAAAGCATAATAATGTGGCCTCCAGGGCCTTTTCAATTTTCTTTAATGGGTGGTTGGCAGCTTTCTTTAAAAGACATGCCAGAAGCAACAAGTCAGGCTGCACTAATTAAAGAAGTAGGTAAATCTTTGCCTTTGGGGACTGACCTTCTCTCTCCTTACGGACTGTAGGCTTGGGTAGCCAAGTCTTTGGGCCCAAAAAAAGATTCCCAAACAGATGATCTGAGAATTAATGATGTCTTGTGCCAATTGAATGAACCCAAAGAAAAAAATGCAACTGGAGGAAACTTGAAAGGAAATCTAATCCAATCCTTTACTGTGGTGCTAGATGGCAAGTAAAAAATGGGGACATGTAGCTAACTTCTCTGCCAAAAAGCCAGGATGAAAGCAATCACTCATTCACTGCTTAGATATGACTTTATTTATAGAGATCTTTGTCCATCTGCTGCCACCACAAGGCAGAGGTGTTCTGTTTTGGCAACTTTTAAGATGTGTGGACTTCAACTCCCAGAATTCCCCTTAAGGTTGGGAGACCCCAATTGTGACACCCATTAAGCCGGATGGTTCGATTAGAATTTGTGGGGACTACCGTGCCACCCTGAACCACTCCCTGCAGCAAAACGCATATCCGGTGCCGGTGGTGCAATACCTCCTCCATTCCCTGGGGGGCGGATAAGTCTTCGCTAAACTAGACTTAGCTCAGGCATATCAACAACTGCTGGTTGATGAAAAAACGGCATAGGCACAGACGATCGTGACGCACTGAGGTGCCTTTAAATGTACACGGCTCCAATTCGGAGTGAGTGTAGCCCCGGGGATCTTTCAGAGCCTGATGGAAAGACTATTACAAGGGATTAAAGGCGTTGTCCCCTACTTTGACGATGTGTTAATTGCTGCCCCTACTTCAAAAATTTTACGGGATCATTTAAGATTGGTTCTCCAGAAATTCAAAGACGCAGGCCTTAAAGTGAAGAAAAATAAGTGTAAGCTGTGTACAGATCGTGTCGAATTTTTAGGGTATCTAATTGACAGTCAGGGCATTCACCCGACTGATAGCAAATTGAGAGCAATAAAAAATGCTCCCAGACCCCGGAATAAGGCCGACCTCCAGGCATTTCTAGGCCTTATCAATTTTTATAACGTATTCCTGCCGCACAAGGCGACTGTTGCTGAACCTTTACATCGTTTACTGGACAAAAAAGCACTTTGGGTATGGGGTCATAGAGAAGAGCAGGCGTTTCATAATGTGAAAAAACTACTGACTTCTGATGCTGTACTAATGCAGTACAATGAGACCTTGCCGTTAACTATCACGTGTGATGCATCGCCTTTTGGAGTGGGGCGCCATTTTAAGGCATGTATTGCCTAACGGTAGCAAAGCCCCTGTTGCCTATTTTTCAGAGACGCTTTCGAAAACTGAGCGAAATTATAGCCAGATTGATAAAGAAGCCCTTGCAATTGTGTCTGCTGTCAAAAGATTTCATGAGTACGTGTACGGCCGGGCTTTTACTATAGTGACTGACCACAAACCTTTGCTGGGAATAATAGCGGGGGATAAGCCAGCCCCCTATATATTATCTCCCAGAATGACTCGCTGGTCAGAATTCTTGGCTGCTTATAATTATCGGTTGCAATACCGCCCCGGGAAAGCCATTCCCACGCCGACGCATTGAGCCAAGCACCACTTCCAGAGACTATTGACGACCCTGCGCCAACAGTGACAATGTTGCAGATCGAGGCACTTCGTACACCGCCATTAACCGCCCGTGATATTGCGAGAGAAACAAAATGCGACCTCGCCTTTGCACGAGTCCTCACTTGAGTGGAACGCGGATGGCCATTGGACCAAGTATCAGACGACTTTGCACCATTCAAAAGTCGACAAACAGAGTTGTTTTCTCAAAAGGGCTGCATCATCTGGGGCGATAGAGTCATTATCCCAGAATGACTCCAACAAGCAGTACTGAGAACCTTGCACGATGGCCACCCCGGCATCGTGCGCATGAAAGCCCTCGCACGAAGCTACGCATGGTGGTCAGGCATCGACAAGCAAATCGAGACTTGGATCAAAGCTTGTCATAGATGCCAGGAAGTAAGCAACGCCCCACCAAAGGCAATCCCAACAGAGTGGGAAACACCGCGGGGACCCTGGTCCCGTATCCATCTGGATTTTGCTGCGCTGACCAAAGACCACACCTTCTTGTTAACCGTGGATGCCTAATCGAACTGGCTCGAAATCCACCGAATGACAACCAAAGCGGTCATTAAGAAACTAGAAAGACTGTTTGCAACCCATGGATTACCAGATGTTCTGGTATCCGACAATGGGCCCCAATTTACCGCGCTGTCCTTTGAACAGTACCTGGCGGACCGCGGTATTCAACATGCGCTGACTTCGCCTGTGCATCCTGCGGCCAACGGAAGGGCCGAGCGCATGGTACAATTCATCAAGAAAATGCTACAGAAAGTGGACTATGACAACATCGAAGAAAAGATAAACCGAATCCTCTTTTTACAGCATATCACTCTGCACAGCGTCACCAACAAAACTCCCACTGAGCTGCTCATGGGACGAAAGCTCCACTCCCACCTCGACCGGTTACACCCAGCGTACGAACCGGAGAAACCACTGGGATCCAGCGGCCGATGCCGTACCTTCCAGGTAGGCGACTTGATGTTCGCGAAAAATTTATCGGGTGATCCATTGTGGGTAGAAGCGACTGTGGTCCGTGTAACCGGCCCGAGATCATACCTTGTACAATGCCGTGATGATAGACTATGGAAGCACCATATCGATCAACTACGATCAAGGCTGCAGTCAGGAATCTCTGAGTCCCCTAATAACCAAACTGAGGGGGGGGGAGATACAGAGGAAGATGAACTTCAATTAGCAGAAAATCTTTTTGAAGGGAACGATAGCGGAACGGAAACACAAGAACAGGAATCAGGGATGGGAGTGAGTTCACCTCAGGGTGATACCGAAGATGTTGGTGACAACGAAAATGCAAACTCAGAATCAGAGACACCCCTTTCGCCAAACAACGTCCAAACTCAACAAGAGTGCAGCCAAATACCGGGTGCACAACGAAAATCAAAACAACCATCCTACCTCAAGGACTACGTGACCGCACCCCGTAAACGGAACCCGGGGGGAAGGGGTATTGTGAATGAATAAATGTGTAATAAAATTATCTAGAGCTTGAAGTCAAGTGCAGGGTTCTGGCCCTGCACTTCTGATTGGCTGTTAAATGGCGAGATCAGATTGGTCCATTCAGGACAGTCTGATTGGCCATTAACGAGCCGTTCTCATTGGTCAACGGAGCTAGCGCTCCCAGGTTTTCATTGGTTGAATAGTTAATAAGTTGCCTATATTTGAAGTTCACTGTTTCACCGGCTCATCTCCATTCCTCGCACCCATGCTCCAGACTTAACAGTTCCTATAAATACAGACTTACATCCCCAATTGAGCCCAAATTTTCAGTTGCTAAGCAAGACAATTGTTAAATGAGTTTTACCCATTTTATGATTGTTCTTGCCACAGTTGTTATATGAATCACTACAGTTGTGAAGCTAATAACATGATTGTTAAATGAATCTGGCTTCACCATTTGATCTTTGCTTGTCAGAAGCCCACTAAAAGTGATCATATGACCGCGGGACATTGCAACCGTCATAAATACGAGTCAATTGCAAGCATCTGAATTTTGATCACATGATCATGAGGATGTTGCAACAGCCGTAAGTGTGAAAAACAGTCACGTCACTTTTTCCCATGCTGTTGTAACTTTAAACAGGGACTAAACAAATGGTTGTAAGTCAAGACTCCCTGTATATTAGGATATGGCCCAACCCACATTATCCAAAAGTTCAGAAAAAATCCTAACAGCCAGAGGATTGAATATATTTTCATAAAATATTGAGCATGTTGGTCTTTGACTTAGTGTTGTTAAAACCCTGTCTGATTTTCAAGTTACGATGAAGAGCCTGAATCCAAACTTATAAACAGATTGTGGTGAGTTAGTTCCCTTTTTATTTTTCATCCCTCTGAGAATGACTTTACAAAATAGAGGCTTATGGGACTTTGCTCTCTGTTGGAGACCCATGGTTTAATTTATTTATTTATTTTAAGCAGGAAATGCTCGGTAATCTAACTGAGCCGTGGCGGCACAGTGGTTAGAATGCAGTATTGCAGGCTAATTCTGCCGACTGCTAGCAGTTCAATTCTCACTGGCTCAAGGTTGGCTCAGCTTTCCATCCTTCTGAGGTCGGTAAAATGAGGACCTAGATTAGGGGCAATATGCTGATTCTGTAAACCACTTCGAGAGGGCTGTAAGGTGCAGTGAAGCTGTATATAAGTCTTAGCAGGAGTGGTATTCTACCGGTTTGGACTGGTTCAGGAGAACTGATAATTCTGGTGAGAATTTGGCCCCACCCACCCACCCTTGCTCTTTCCTGTGCTTTATTTCATTGTTTTAGAGCACAACTGATTCGTGCGGCAGAGTGGCTTGCCGTGCCTCAGCTGTTTTATTCACAGGGGCTGCATTAGAAGGTAAGTAGAGCTGTAAATGGGCTTTTTTCAATGCTGTGTGCACATATGGTACACACATTTGACACGTACGCATGCGCTCACGAAATCAGTTGTTACAGCGGTTGAATCGCACCATTGAGTCTAATTGCTATTGCTAATCAACATTGCTGGGTTGGTGTGTGTGTGATTTATTTGCTCTGTGCTTGGTGGAGTATGATGGATTTTGATCCTTAACTATGCTTAAACTAAACTTTGTTTACAGTTTTATAGGAATAGACTCAAAGTGTTTTTCTCCTAACACCAAATTAAATAAGCATCCAGTTATCTAAATTAGCCAGGTGGAAATTTTACACAGAAAAGTAGGTCTAGTCCTCTTACTTTCCTATGCTGCAGGCTGTCATTCACACACACACACACACACACACACACACACACGTTTGTCAGTTTAAAGAAAAACTCTGGATATATTGTAGGGTAAACAATTTACAGATTGGTAGGGATAATGCAGCATAGGGTTTTTTTTGATGCAGGTGCAGAGTTGGTATTCAGCAGGTTCTGACCAGTTCTGGAGAACCAGTAGCAGAAATTTTGAATAGTTCAGAGAACTGGCAAATACCACTTCTGACTGGAGATTTTACAGTATCCTTTCCCTGCCATGCCCACCAAGTCCACAGAACTGGTAGTAAAATGTTTTGAATCCCACTACTGTGTGGGTGGCTGATTAGTCATAATGTGGCAGACCTCCAATCACTAGAACTACAGTCCAAGAGCTACAGTAATAAGAAAGACATAAGTCAGGGCTTGTCCATTCCAACAAATTATCATAATTACAGTTAGACATGTACACACACACATACATTAGGCACACATAATTTATTATGATTGCAATTATACAATCTGTGTGAGTTTGGTTGTAATATACCTATGCAAGCATCCCTGCCAAAGCAGGTTCCTGGTAGATTAACTGTACTTAGTTTTCTGAAGTGGGGATTTTCCCTCAATTATCTGTCTAAGAATATGAAAATAATTCTGTGGATAGAAACTAGGAATTGGAAATGGAAAAGAAGAAACTATGGATCATTTTCAACTTTAAAGAAGAGTTATAAAGAGTGGAGGAGTATTAACTCAAACCAACCTTTATTAAATTCAAAAACCAACATTGGCGGAGCCGGTAGAAATTAATCCACTATCAACCAAAAAATAGAAGAGAATATCTGGGAATCCTTGTATGAAATCAGCTTAAGCTAATTGGGATTAATCAGTGTAAATATTAAATTAAGTAGCATCACAGTGATTAATAAAGGCTGATTAGTAAATAGGGTGTTGTGAATGAATAATACCAATAAAGTTATCTTGAGCTTGAAGTCAAGTGCAGGGTTCTGGCCCTGCACTTCTGATTGGCTGTTAATGGCAGGATCGGATTGGTCCGTTCAGGGGTATTCTGTCCTTCATTTACATACTCGAAATCCCCGCGCTTTGATTGGCTAAAGCGCGGGGATTTCTAATTGGCCAGGCGAGCCGCGCCGATTGGCTCGTTGAGAGTCTCCCGCGATTGGCTCGCTCCAAGAGCGGGAGACTTGAAATGCTGCCATTGGCCGCGGCCGCCGCGGCGAAAAGAATAAAAGCCGCGGGCTTTTTCCTTTTCGCCAGTTCGGTTCCTAGCTTCACAATAAAGAGCATTTAACGAAGTCACCGACTCCTGGCGTCTTTTGCGGACACGACACTGGCGACGAGGATGGGATTCAGACCCTGAACCGAACCCCGTGACCGACGAAAGCCAGACTTAGCACCGAAATGGCGAAAATCGCACCACCCGCCCCCTTCAACCCCGCCACCGAGGACTGGGAATCGTTCTCCGACCGTTTCCGCATGTACCTCGAGTGCACCGGCATGAAGGACGCCTCGGGCCCGCTAAAACGTGCCGTTTTCCTCACCCATTGCGGAACCGAAGTTTCCCAGATGGCCAAAGCATTGGCCAAGCCGGCCGACGCAATCGCCATGGATTGGGACGTCCTCGAACCTATCCTTCGGTGACATTACGCCCCCGAGGTCCCCATCCTGATCCGGTGCAACGAATTCTACCGGCGGGACCAGAGACCGGGTGAAAAACTGAGCGACTTCGTCGCCGAGCTGCGGCGCCTAGGGGGGCTCTGCGAATTTGACGGCCTGAACAGCCTCCTGAGAGACCGATTCGTGCTCGGCCTATGGGACCCTGCGCTCCAGAGCCGGCTTATGGCTAAGGGCGACATCAATCTAGCAGACGCCCTCACCGCAGCCGCAGCCGCAGAAGCAACCCGCACTTCCGCCGACAGCATGCGCAAACCAGACGCGAAGGACCGCGGCGGAAACAACAACCCGGCAAGGTCGGCCGACCTAAAAAATGAAACAACCACACACCACGGCGATTTCCATTGTGCATCCAGCACGTCCGAAGACGAAGAAGACATACATCGATTGCAGACGGGGCGCGACCAACGGAACCGCAGAGGTCGTAGGTCGAGGAACAACTGTGCCGGTTGCGGCGGCGACCACCCCAGGTCAGAATGCCGATTTTTTGATTCCATCTGCCGGCATTGCGAGAAAAAAGGACACATCGCCCGGGTTTGCCGCCAGAAGAAAACTCGCAGTCCACCCCGATGGGACCAACACGACCGAAGAAGGGAAAGCCCACCGCCCCGGCCCAGAGATCGCCAATCGGACAGCCGATGGGACCGGATCCAACGACCCTCGAGAGGCGGCGACAACCGGCGCAGAGAAGAGACCCACCAGACGGTAACCATCGGCCACGCCATCTCCGACGGCGCCAGAAAAGTCCACGTCGAGGTCCACATTGAGGGCCAACCATGCAAAATGGAGGTGGACTCTGGGTCCTACCTCTCCATGATTGCATGGCACGAGATAAAACGGTTAGTGCCTACCCTCCAAAGGAGGAACATGGACGCCCAAAGACTTATTGTAAAAGACTACCAGGGAAACCGCGTCCCGGTAGTGGGCACCAAAAACTTTAATGTGACATATAAGGGGCGCACCGAACAACTCCCCCTCACAATCGTCGATCGCGACCGCCCAAGCCTGCTGGGCCTACAATGGTTCGCCCCGCTCGACATCACTCTCACGGGAGTCAACCACGTCACCGACGACGGTTGGGAACAGCGGCTAGCCCAGGAGTTCCGGGAAGTCTTCGACGGAAGCCTGGGCAAGTACCAGGGGCCCCTTATCTCATTTGATCTAGACCCTAGCGTCCCCCCCAAGCGACTAAAACCTAGGCGGGTACCATTCGCCCTAAAACCTAAGATAGACGAGCAAATTGACAAGCTCGTCAAACAAGGGGTATTGCAACCAATAGACCATGCCCGGTGGGAGACCCCCATAGTGACCCCGGTCAAGCCAGACGGGTCAGTGAGAATCTGTGGGGACTATAAGGCCACCCTAAATGGCGCGCTGCAACAAAGCGCCTACCCCGTCCCAATCGTGCAACACCTACTGCACTCACTGGGAGGGGGCAGGGTCTTTGCCAAGCTTGATCTCGCCCAGGCATACCAGCAGTTGCCGGTCGACGAACAAACGACGGAAGCCCAGACCATCATTATCCATCGGGGGGCTTTCAAGTGCAACCGACTCCAATTCGGAGTCAGCGTGGCACCAGGCATCTTTCAGAGCCTGATGGAACGGTTGCTGCAGGGCATCAAGGGGGTGGTGCCCTATTTCGATGACGTGTTAGTGGCGGCGCCAAACGAAGCCGAATTAGAAAACCGACTCAGGGAGGTCTTGACAAAATTTAAAGTAACGGGACTTAAAGTAAAAAGGGAGAAATGCCAACTGTGCACGGAACGAGTGGAATTCTTGGGCTACCTTCTAGACCGGCACGGCATTCACCCCACGAGTAAAAAAGTCAAAGCTATCAAAGAGGCCCCCACCCCTAGATCAAAGACTGAACTACAGGCATTCTTGGGGTTACTGAACTTTTATAATGTTTTCCTACCCCAAAAGGCAACGGCGGCGGAGCCTTTGCATAGGCTCCTGGATAAGGCGGCAACCTGGACTTGGGGGAAACGGGAGCAAGCCGCCTTCCAAAAAACTAAAGACCTCCTCACCTCCGACGCCGTCCTGATCCAATTCAACGAAACCTTGCCCCTGGCCGTCACTTGCGACGCATCACCTTTCGGCGTCGGCGCTGTCCTCAGCCATACCCTTCCTGACAGAAAAGAAGCACCCATCGCGTTCTTTTCAAGGACTCTAACCAAGCCAGAGCGGAACTATAGCCAACTGGACAAAGAAGCTTTGGCTATAGTTGCCGCCATTAAACGGTTCCACGAATATCTTTACGGCCGCCCCTTCACCATTGTAACAGACCATAAGCCGTTACTAGGCATCCTTGCAGGGAATCGGGCCACCCCGAACATTCTGTCTCCCCGGATGACAAGGTGGTCCGAGTTCCTGGCAGCCTACAGCTACGAACTTATACACAAACCGGGTAAGAAGATTTCACATGCGGACGCTTTGAGCCGCTCGCCGTTACCGGACTCCGACCCTGACCCAGCACCAACGACAAACACCCTTAGCATCGAGACCCTACCCAACCTACCCATAACCGCGTCAGACATTGCCCGGGAAACTATTAAAGACAGGCGTCTGGCGCGGATTTTGCATTGGGTGGAAAAAGGTTGGCCAGAAAGGGACAACAACGAGTCCGTCAAGACATTTAGGAACCGCCAAACCGAACTCTCGCTGCTTAAGGGGTGCATCTTATGGGGTGACAGGGTGGTCATTCCGGACAGACTACAGGGGAAGGTTTTAGAAATGTTGCATGAGGGGCATCCTGGCATCGTAAGAACTAAAGCCCTGGCCAGAAGTTACGCTTGGTGGCCAGGGCTGGACAAGCAGATCGAGGCCTGGGTAGCTAGGTGCCAGCGATGCCAGGAGACTAGACCCAGCCCACCCACAGCACCCATCCTGGAGTGGGAAACACCAAGGGGGCCCTGGTCCAGAATCCATTTAGACTTTGCCGGTCCCACAAATGGACATACCTTTCTCATAACAGTTGACGCTTACTCCAACTGGTTGGAGGTAAGCGACATGAAATCTACAACCACGGAGGCCGTGATCAAAGAACTTTGCAAACTCTTTGCAACACACGGCCTCCCAGACGTCGTCGTCTCCGACAACAGGCCCCAGTTCACTTCCCTCGACTTCGAGAAATTCCTGGCGGAAAGGGGCATCCGCCACGCATTAACAGCACCGGCGCATCCGGTGGCGAACGGTAGGGCGGAACGGATGGTCCAATTTACCAAAAAAACCATCCGGAAAATGGACCACGGGGAGATCCAAGACAAAATTAACAGACTCCTCTTTATACAACACATCACCCCGAACACCACTACCAACAAGAGCCCAGCCGAATTACTAATGGGTAGAAAGCTGAGGTCCCCACTCGACAGGTTACACCCAACATATAACCCGGAGCGGCCCCCAGACTCAAGTACAAAATACCGAACATTCACACCCGGGGACCTCGTGTATGCGAAAAACCTGACGGGGGACCCCCTATGGATCCCAGCCGTCATCACCCAAATCACAGGCCCACGCTCATACCGGCTCCAAACCACAGATGGGCGAGCCTGGAAACGACACATTGACCAACTCAGGTCTAGGACAGCAAAAGAACCCACCTCCCAAAACACAAACCAAGGGGGGAGGGAATACCCGAATAACCAAACGCAAGAAAAAATAAACCAGCAGTACTTACCGGAACGCAGCCATCGCGATCCCCCACCGGAGAAGAACCGCCAAGCCAGCTCGACCGACCCGGAAAGACCGAGCGGGAGCGGCGAAACCCGTAGCTCAACCAACCCGGAAGGCCCAGGTGGGAGCCACGGAGAAGGAACCGGCCCGATCAACCAACCGGTTCGCACAGAAGAGGGAGCAGCCAAAAACCCGACTGCTCCGGCCGAAATCCAGCTTACAACTGAGTTGCGCAGGTCAAGTAGGACTAGACGGAGCCCCGCCTACCTACGTGACTACGCAACGTAAGGACTGAACCAAGAGGGGAGGGGTGTTCTGTCCTTCATTTACATACTCGAAATCCCCGCGCTTTGATTGGCTAAAGCGCGGGGATTTCTAATTGGCCAGGCGAGCCGCGCCGATTGGCTCGTTGAGAGTCTCCCGCGATTGGCTCGCTCCAAGAGCGGGAGACTTGAAACGTTGCCATTGGCCGCGGCCGCCGCGGCGAAAAGAATAAAAGCCGCGGGCTTTTTCCTTTTCGCCGGTTCGGTTCCTAGCTTCACAATAAAGAGCATTTAACGAAGTCACCGACTCCTGGCATCTTTTGCGGACACGACAAGGAGCATCTGATTGGCCATTAACAGGCCATTCCCATTGGTTAATGGAGCTAGCGCTCCAGGTTTGCTATTGGTTGAATAGTTAATAAGTTGCCTATATAAGGAAGGCTATAGCAGCCCTCCAGTTGAGCTGTCACAAAATGTAAATAAAGAGTTTGAAGTTCACCGTTTCTACCGGCTCGTCTCCATCATTCGCACCCATGCTCCAGACCTAACATAGGGTATGTGACAATTGGCAAGATTCTGCTTAGGAGCTCTGTTACTACTGGTATTTAAAGGCTGTTTAAAATTAAAAACTAAATTAAAGGCCCAGTAAGCTGGGCTTGTTTGTGGATGCCAATTATTTGAAGATCAGCACAAAAGCCCCTCCATGAAAGTGTCCATGAAGTCACCAGCTTGAAGATATTTAAAGGTCTGATTGATATTCTCAGATCAGATTAATGTTTTGTGTTTATACTTTTCCTGATCTGGGGGGGTATTAAAATTTACTGCATTTCTATTGACTATTTCTTCTTTTAAAATGCACTTATTGTACGGTTGCATGTCACTTAGCTTTACTGCCATGATGGAGGCTGTTTCTAAATTGATTAAATAACAACATCATCATCCCCTTAGTTGCAAAGACACAGAAAATAGGAACTTCACACAGAGACTATGCATCAATCCCACCCCTTTTTGCCTCTGCCACATTGAGCTATTTCAAGTTTGTCTGCAGTGCATCCCAAATCACATTCAACAAGCGTTTCTGCTGGAGAAAAAGTCTCACATTAATTCATGCCCCAATTCCTGGATTTGATTCCGTTTTCTCTTTGTACCATAGCTTTTCAGCCACCACAATAATGTTCTGAGACATTGTTACTTGGAAAGCAAGAGAAGGATTGTGCCTTCGGGGTTTTGCAGAAGTCCTTTTCTAGCATCCATCTGGTTTATGGAGGGAACTCAATAGGAGAAAGTACAGAGCATGTGGGTTGAGAGACATGGGTTGCATGGTCTTGTTAGCAGTTTCTGAGTGTTAGTGAGTAAGCTCTGATTCATTCACAGCATCGGCTTGTATTGTAGCTTTTGAGAAAAGCTGGCCCTTTCAGTCACTGCCATACTTAAGTAAACCTATTATTGCAAGAGTTGGTTAGTGTCATGCCCCTGTCTGAATCTGATTCGGAAGGGGAGGCCGAACAGCTGACAGGAAGTGGGAGTGTGGCTCTGTTGGCTGTGGAAGAAACTGGGGAAGGGCACAGTCTGGCTGGGCAGAGCAGGGGAGAGGTAGAGCAAGGCAGAGGGAATTCAGAGAAAGATCCAGGCCCACCCCCTCTTCATCCTAGGGCATGCAGGGAGGAACGGAGAAGGGAACAACTTGAGTTGTGTGGTTTATGGGGGAAGAAAGAACCCTATTCTCTTCATTAGTGCAGCTGGGAACACAGGGTTTAAAAAGGGAAGCTGCATGCAGTAAGTTGTTGGGAGCAAATTGTGAATTTATCTGGTATCATCATGGCTTATCTGTGTTCCTGGCATCTTCCCAACTGTGTGGGTGTTGCTGTGCTTTCAGGTCTGAAAGTCTTTCTCCTGCCCTGTCAAGTTAATTACTGCAGCTTTGTTTGGATTTTAAGTTACAGTCTGTATGTACCTTGTTTTGGACTGAATTTTCTACAGTTAAAGGCTGTACCTGGGAGAGTTTTTCTCCAGCCAAAGGTAACCTGGACATCGGGGGCAAAGTTAGAGATAATAAAGGAACTCTTCTTGCTTATTTGACTGTGTTGCCTTTGTACCATGCTCCAGGTCATCACAGTTTTAGTTTAGTTTTTCTGGTTTTTTTGCTTCAATCATCATCTGCCTTCCCCAATCTAGTCTCTGTGCCTATGTTCCATCACAAGCCCTTATGATCTCCAGCCCGTCTGTACTTTAAGATTTATGACTGCTCTTTAGTACTCATCACTTTTACTGCTCTATAAATGTAGAGCAGGAGTGTCAAACTCACATTATCACGGCATCATCACGTCTCGTATTGCACCTTTTCCCCCTTCGCTAAACTGGGTGTGGGTATGGCCAGCGTGTGACACATCTGGCCCGTGGGCCGTAAGTTTGACACACCCTTGATCTAGAGGAATCTTGGCAACTTTAAGATGTGTAGACTTCAACTCCCAGAATTCCCGAGCCAGATGATGTCCACACATCTTAAAATTGCCAAGGTTGAGAAAACACTGGGGTCATTTTAGATAATACTATAGATGCTGATGATGTATGGTAGTTTATAACCAGATAAGCTTAAAGGTCACACATTGTGTTGGCCTCTTTCTACACAGTACATTTTACTTCAAACTGATGCAAATCTTCAGCAAAGTTATACTCTCATTTTAATTTTTTTCTTTGTTATGAATCCAATGAAAAAACAAGAGAATTGGTAATCGTACCAATAGTAATAGTAATTACAAAGTTTATATTTGTTGTGTCTTCAAGCCAGTGTTAATACTTAGTGACTGCCTGGCCAACTCTTGCAGTTTTCTTGGCAAGGTTTTTTTTCAGAAGTGGCTTGCCATTTCCTGCTTCCTAGGACAGTGAAAGAGTGACTGACCCAAGATCCTCTGGCTGGCTTTGAGTCTGAGGCGAAACTAGAACTCATAGTCTCTAGCATGATGCCTTAACCATTACACCAAACTGATTCTAACAAAGTAGGTGACTATTATTCCTATTTTAGAGGTTTTGAGAGAAGACTAAATATTTCACTGTAGATAGACTATCTCATCTGGCATATATTAACCTAGGCAAGTATTTCATACCAGCAATAGAATATTTCCCTAGGATAATTCACACCATATGAGATACAGTGTACCTGCAGTCCTATAATGTATTCTGAGTTTTATTTATTTTATTTTTATTTATTTTGATTTGTCAATTGTTTACAAGATAATAGGTATAAATACATACATAGTTATAAATATATGAGATGGGTACATATAAGAAAAATAAAAAGAAACAATAGGACAGGGATGGTAGGCACGTTGGGTGCGCTTATGCACGCCCCCTACAGACCTCTTAGAAAAGGGGTGAGGTCAATAGTAGACAGTCTAAGGTTAAAGTTTTGGGGGTTTGGGGAAGAAACCACAGAGTCAGGTAGAGTATTCCAGACATTGACCACTCTGTTGCTGAAGTTGTATTTCCTGCAATCAAGTTTGGTGGGGTTAATCTTGAATTTGTATCTATTGTGTGCTCTTGTGTTGTTATGGTTGAAGCTGAAGTATTCATGACAGCTAAGTCATTGCAATGTATGATTTTATATACCATACTTAGATCAGACCGAAGACGGCATAATTCAAGGTTTTCTAGGTCTAGAATTTCAAGTCTGGTGGCATAAGTATTCTACAATGAGTCGAGGAGTGGAGAACTCTTCTTGTGAAATAGTTCTGGACTTTCTCAACTGTGTTAATATCAGATACATAATGTGGGTTCCAGACTGATGAGCTGTATTTGAGTATTGGTCTAGCAAATGTTTTATATGCTCTAATTAATAGAGTGATATTACCAGAGAAAAAGCTACGCAGGATTAGGTTAACAACTCTTAATGCCTTTTTGGCTATGTAGTTACAGTGGGCTCTAGCACTTAGATCTTTAGAGATGAGTATTCCAAGGTCCTTGAAAGATCATCAACAAGGTCTTGACTATTCATCTTGTATTTTATTTTCTGATTTTTTTTTTTTGCCAATATGTAAGACAGAGCATTTATTTGTTGAGATTTGAAGTTGCCATTTGTTTGACCATTCTGATACATAGTCAAGATCTTTTTGTAGAATAGCAGTATTGTCTGTGGTATTGAACAGCTTTACATCATCAGCGAAGAAAATGCAGTTGCTCTTAATATGATCACAGAGGTCATTTATGTAGAGTATGAAGAAAGTTGGTCCTAGAACACTGCTTTGGGGGACACCACTGTTGACAGGTACAGAATTTGATAGGACGCTCCCAGTTTTGACCATTTGTTGTCTGTTTGACAGGAATGCTTCTATCCAGTTATACAGTTGTCCAGAGATACCATAAGATTTTAGTTTTAGGAGTAGTTTGTTGTGTACCACTGAATCAAAAGCTTTACAGAAGTCTATGTAGATTGTGTCTATTGTTTTGCCCTGATTGAGTTGCGTAGTCCATATATTTTTGCAGTGTAAGAGTTGCAGATTACAGGATAGTTTTTTTCTGAAACCAAATTGTTTATTAGAGAGTAGGTTGTTTGTCTCTAAGTGGAGGATAATGGATTGGTTAATAATTGATTCCATGACTTTACAGGTGACGCAGCATAAGGAGATTGGTCTGTAATTTTCAACTAGCCTGGGATCTCCCTTTTTGAAGATGGGGATGTCCGTAGCTTGTGACCATAGTTTTGACAAGGAGCTGGTCCTGAAAGATTTTTCAAAGATTATGTTTAGAGGTTCAGCTATGGCAGTGGATAGCTTTTTTAAGAAGTAGGCACATATTCCATCTGGTCCAATGTTGTGCTGTTATGAAGAAAATCCAAAAGAAATATATCAACTTTTGTACTGGACAATTTTCAAATGTTTTTAAACACAATTAAATGCTGGTTTCAACCATCTAACAAAACATAGCACAGTGCTTCATTCTGTTGTAGCATATGTTAGCCTTATTAAATGTTTAGAAAGTCCAGTTGCCTTTTGAAAAAACATCTTTGGGTATTAACCTTGCTGCTATTATTTACAAACAATGGCTTACAATTAGCTTGTGTGAATTGAGATAATTGTATCCAAACCATACCATGTTTAAAATTTGACTATTTAGATTTATGGCCTTAGTAGACAATGTTTTTTTTTTTTTTTTTTAAATGACATATGGCAATTCCAAGATTTTAATTTGAGAATTTTTCATACATCTCAATACCTACAATAATATTAGGATCATTGGCATGGTCACACCCAGCAACAGCAATAGTTTGATTAAGACTCAGATCATTGTTGACTTTGTGCATGATAATATTAATTTCCTTGTTTAGAGAAATGTGGAAATGTAAGTAACTTTAAAATTCTAACAGTAATTGATTTTTAATTTACGTTCAACTTATTTTAATTTTTTGGCATTTATTTTTCCTCTTCATATTTAAAGTTTTTTTTTAATTATTTGTTTAACCGATTTCAGCAGTAGTGCAAGCTAAGATTATAATTATAGCTCTTGTGCTTTTCTTTTCTTTTTTATTATATTCTGTAACTTCCCCCAACAAACATATAATACTGCATACAAAAGCTGAAAATATTGTTCAACTTTAAATAAATAACTAAAGTAGGCATCTAAATAAATAAATATATTTTAAATAAATAACTTTAAATAAATGACTAAAGTAGGCATCTAAATAAATAAATATATTTTAAATAAATAACTTTAAATAAATGACTAAAGTAGGCATCTAAATAAATAAATATATTTTAAATAAACAACTTTAAATAAATGACTAAAGTAGGCATCTAAATAAATAAATATATTTTAAATAAACAACTTTAAATAAATGACTAAAGTAGGCATCTAAATAAATAAATATATTTTAAATAAATAACTTTAAATAAATGACTAAAGTAGGCATCTAAATAAATAAATATATTTTAAATAAACAACTTTAAATAAATGACTAAAGTAGGCATCTAAATAAATAAATATATTTTAAATAAACAACTTTAAATAAATAACTAAAGTAGGCATCTAAATAAATAAATATATTTTAAATAAATAACTTTAAATAAATGACTAAAGTAGGCATCTAAATAAATAAATATATTTTAAATAAATAACTTTAAATAAATAACTAAAGTAGGCATCTAAATAAATAAATATATTTTAAATAAACAACTTTAAATAAATAACTAAAGTAGGCATCTAAATAAATAAATATATTTTAAATAAATAACTTTAAATAAATAACTAAAGTAGGCATCTAAATAAATAAATATATTTTAAATAAATAACTTTAAATAAATAACTAAAGTAGGCATCTAAATAAATAAATATATTTTAAATAAATAACTTTAAATAAATAACTAAAGTAGGCATCTAAATAAATAAATATATTTTAAATAAATAACTTTAAATAAATGACTAAAGTAGGCATCTAAATAAATAAATATATTTTAAATAAACAACTTTAAATAAATAACTAAAGTAGGCATCTAAATAAATAAATATATTTTAAATAAACAACTTTAAATAAATAACTAAAGTAGGCATCTAAATAAATAAATATATTTTAAATAAATAACTTTAAATAAATGACTAAAGTAGGCATCTAAATAAATAAATATATTTTAAATAAATAACTTTAAATAAATGACTAAAGTAGGCATCTAAATAAATAAATATATTTTAAATAAATAACTTTAAATAAATGACTAAAGTAGGCATCTAAATAAATAAATATATTTTAAATAAACAACTTTAAATAAATAACTAAAGTAGGCATCTAAATAAATAAATATATTTTAAATAAATAACTTTAAATAAATAACTAAAGTAGGCATCTAAATAAATAAATATATTTTAAATAAATAACTTTAAATAAATAACTAAAGTAGGCATCTAAATAAATAAATATATTTTAAATAAATAACTTTAAATAAATGACTAAAGTAGGCATCTAAATAAATAAATATATTTTAAATAAATAACTTTAAATAAATGACTAAAGTAGGCATCTAAATAAATAAATATATTTTAAATAAATAACTTTAAATAAATAACTAAAGTAGGCATCTAAATAAATAAATATATTTTAAATAAATAACTTTAAATAAATAACTAAAGTAGGCATCTAAATAAATAAATATATTTTAAATAAATAACTTTAAATAAATAACTAAAGTAGGCATCTAAATAAATAAATATATTTTAAATAAATAACTTTAAATAAATGACTAAAGTAGGCATCTAAATAAATAAATATATTTTAAATAAATAACTTTAAATAAATAACTAAAGTAGGCATCTAAATAAATAAATATATTTTAAATAAATAACTTTAAATAAATAACTAAAGTAGGCATCTAAATAAATAAATATATTTTAAATAAATAACTTTAAATAAATGACTAAAGTAGGCATCTAAATAAATAAATATATTTTAAATAAATAACTTTAAATAAATAACTAAAGTAGGCATCTAAATAAATAAATATATTTTAAATAAATAACTTTAAATAAATGACTAAAGTAGGCATCTAAATAAATAAATATATTTTAAATAAATAACTTTAAATAAATGACTAAAGTAGGCATCTAAATAAATAAATATATTTTAAATAAATAACTTTAAATAAATAACTAAAGTAGGCATCTAAATAAATAAATATATTTTAAATAAATAACTTTAAATAAATGACTAAAGTAGGCATCTAAATAAATAAATATATTTTAAATAAATAACTTTAAATAAATGACTAAAATAGGCATCTAAATAAATAAATATATTTTAAATAAATAACTTTAAATAAATGACTAAAATAGGCATCTTTCTATTCCATCAATAAAGTAGCAGCTCAGAAACAGAATTAAGCACCCCTCTGTAATTTAGGACCACAAATCCAGACTAATTCTTTCTTTTCAACATTGAATAATTGTCTTCTTTTCTATCCCTAAGCACAGTAATCCCATAAGTCTTTGTTCAGTAATGAATTCCAAATTTTGGAATCTAATTCAAGTACATAATCACACCCTTAAACTACAATGATCTTTGTAACACCCATAACAATGTTGTAAATATAAACTCCAAAATGGATCATTAATTGAATGATCCAATATCGCATAGATAATTGTTCTCTCATCTCCTTTCTATTTCCAACTTTTTAATTCAGTTATCATCCATCCAAAAATATAGAACAAGGTGAGACCTGCTCAGAGTTGGCATGAGGCAGTCTTCAATGCAACTCCAGATTGGTCTTCTGAGCATATCTTCTCATTTTAAAGATAAAAATAAGCCTTGGCGGCATCGTGGTTGCAATGCATTATTGCAGGTTAACTCTGCCCAATGCCAGGAATTTGATCTTGACCAACTCAAGGTTGACTCAGCCTTTCATCCTTCTAATGTCAGTAAAATGAGAACCCCAGATTGTTGGGGGCAACATGCTAACTCTGCTTAGAGAAGACTGTAAAGCATTATGAAGTCTAAGTGCTATTGCTAAATTATAATCATGATTTATCACTTATTGCTTGCATGTACACTGAGAGCTTATGCACCAGAAACAAATTCCTTGTGTGTCCAATCATACTTCACCAATAAAGAATTCTATGCTATGCTATGCTATGCTATGCTATGCTATGCTATGCTATGCTATGCTATGCTATGCTATGCTATGCTATGCTATGCTACAATACTCTACTCTACTCTACTCTATCCCTTATCCCTTATCCCTTATCCCTTATCCCCTATCCCCTATTCCCCACCCTTACCCCTACCCCTACTCCTATTCTTTCTGATTCCCATCTAGAGGAACACTTTTCATGGAGTACAGTATATACTCACCTCTCTGCAGAAAAGACAGTTTACAGTCTTTAAGAGAAATTATTATTATGTTGAATTAAATGAGCTATACAGCAGGGTTATTTTAAAATTAATTCTTAGGCAGAAGGACAGATTCAACTTATTGTGAGTAAGAAAACCCATTCATGTTTAGGTGAAAAACTGGTGTTCAGTCAAGCAACACAAGTTTAAAGAACAACAGATATTATGTGTGCTCATGGACAGTATATCCATACATCAAATGCATGAAATATTATATTGTGTTACAATCTGATATACAATATATATTCATTTTTGAGAAGAATTAATCTTCCAGTTATTTTTCATAGTCATACACATACACACACCCAAATACTAAAGTATTCTCAAACATCATAGCTAGTTTAGCTTTAAATCACACTGCCTTGCACAATCTTTCCTTGTTATCCATCTTCTCACAATGTCTTTCTAAGGACAATTCTGACTTTATTTATTTTCTCTGCCAAAACATAAAAAAAAACCTTCAGTGGAGAAGCTTTTTGATCTGATTTTGGTCACAGTAAAAATTTCACCCTGTACTGTGCTTAAAGCAGCTTACAACAAGAAGCAACAACTTGTTAAAATATGATTTTAAAAAGCTGCTTTCAAAAGTGATCAGCTAATTCAAATATTAAATGCAACTCAGTGAACACAAGCTAAATGCAAACTTGCAATAAACATGACTATATGATAGCAGAACTACCACCTCCTCCTCCTCCTCCTCCTCCTTGCAAGCCAGAAATGCTGGGAAAAAAACCATGGTCAACTTAGGTCCTTCCCTGCAGCAGTAGCCTTACTCTGTCAAGGCTTCTTCCATCAACATATATACCCACTCTCCATCTTTGCCTTTGAAAAATCCAGATTTACGAGTTTGGATATCCTTTTAAAAATAGAAAAAGAATAGACAAAGCTCCAGCTGAGTTTAATAGGATGTCTCATTACCACATCCTTCTTCATTGCGCATGCTTTGGGAAACGAAGCCTTTGTTCTCCTTCATATCCCTATTCATTGTTTTTTTAAAAAAATGCTAATATACACATCTGCATTTAGTCTTCTCCATTCATGTTGCAATTTATTTAATAAGGCCATGAGCTTTTAATAATTGTATCTCAACTATCATATTAGACATTTTTATTTAAGATCAAGTCAATATGCTAGCTATTCATAAGACCAGAAAAGAACACGCCAATACAACTTTTGTACCACATTCTCCTTCTCCTCCTTCCCTGCAAATTCTTATATTAGCTCTCTATAATAGAAAACTGTCACAACTGTGTGCACCATAGTGCTAGTCTTCCTTTTTGTGTGGATGGAAAATAGTCTGGCATATACTGTTAGGGTTTCAATTTTTACCATTGTTGTTTCATTTCTGGCTTAATGTGTATGGTTTGGGCAATATCCTCACCTCTCCTCCAACCCCCCTCCCTTCCATTTTTAACAACTCCGTTTATGGCTTTTTGTGTGCCTACTACGATATAATGTATAGAATCGATTTGTTGCTTTAAAAAAAAAATTGAGGGCCAACCTGGAAACTTCTAGTCAGAGGTATTTCTCAATCTCTTCATTTATTTTGTAAATGTATCACATTGTGATCTTTGTATGTCATTCTTAAACTGTGTAGCGCTTTGTAGGATTCTCCTAATCAGATTCTGGGATTACACAAACTGAGAAATGCTCCACCAAAAAAGACAAAAAATCAGGTTCTGGAAGCTGGAGTTTTAAAAAAGTGCTCTAGTAATGTAAGCAGGGGTGGGTTTCTACCGGTTCACACTGGTTCTATGGAACTGGTTGTTAATGTCACTGGTAGTTCTAAGAACTGGTAAAACCGACCCCTGCTTGGCACCGCCCCTCTCTGCTGCTCCTATGGGCCAAAAACCGGTTTTTATTATTGCGCATGAGCAAAAGTCCCTTCCTCATTCTCCCCCACTCTCCCCGCCCCTACATGTGCGCTAATTACAAAAATTTATCCGCATGGCACCATTGCTCACAGCAGCAGCAGCAGCTGAGCCAGCCAGTTGTCCCGCTAACCGTCCATCCCTGCCTGCCTTCTGCAGCCCTGCTGAGTGAGGGCAAGCTGCAAGCCCTGGTCGCCACCAGCGCTAACCGTCCTCACCCGGCTGGCTTGCCTTGCCCTGCCTGCCTCCTGCCATCACCGCTAGCTGTCCTTGCCCACCTGGACTGCCTACCTCACCACCAGCCTCCAAAGATGTGGATCGGTAAGTACGATCTTCCAACCTGGTCGCCTATCTACCACCACCAGTCCCAATTGCCCATCCCCATCTTCCCTCGCCCACGGCCCTCCATTGTTGCTGCTTTGCCTTCCCACTACTGATTGGTCATGAGGAGGCAAGGTAGCAGCTCCTGCTGGCCTGGTTCCCTACCCCCTCTTGCCACCGCTGCCACCAGCCAACTCCCAGGCCTGGCGCCACTGCCTCACCCACCATGGCCCAAGGGTTGATGCCTTGTCTCCCCACCAATGATTGGTAGTGAGGAGGCAAAGCAACAAGTCCTGCTGGGCTGGTCCCCTACCTCCTCCTGTTGCCGCTGCCGCCAGCCCGGTCAAGGGCCGATTCCTGGGCTGGCCGTCCTTGCTGCAGCAAGCTAGAAGACTGAGGAGGACCCTGGCATAGTTGGCTAGCCAACTTGCCTGTCTCCTTTTTGGTAAGTTGCTTTTTTATATTTATGTATTTATTTATTTTTTACTATCTGTTTTTGTTTTTATTAATCATCTTCAGTTACATAGTGTGTTGGTTGGTACAAATCACTTGTACACAATCTCCGCAGTCTTTCCTTTCCAATTTGCATTAATCCTTATATCATGCTAATCAACTGGCCACTAAGCGAGCACCTGATCATTAAGTGAGGACCACTTAAATTTGGGTTGCCAGCCACATGGCCACCTGCCTGGGCCTTGCCTGGGCCTCCCCAGGCCTTGGAAACTGGCAAAAAGCACTTGCTAAGCAATTGGCCACTAAGCGAGCACCTAGTCATTAAGTGAGGACCACTTAAATTTGGGTTGCCACTCACATGGCCACGGTCACCCCAGTCACATGACCACCAAGCTACACCCACAAATTAGGCCACGCCCACAGAACCGGTTGTTAAGAAATTTGAATCCCACCCCTGTGTAAATACATACTAGCTGGGGAATTCTGGGAGTCCACATTTCTTAAACCTGCTAAGGTTGAGAAACAATGACAGAAATGAACAAAATCCCTGAAAGCCTCCATTATCATTCATCATCTTTTAGTAGTGCTTCTCAAAATGAATGTAACATTTTGTCCTTGATTATTTTTATGCAAAAACAAGCAAATGCCATTTCTGGTTTCAATTATCCATGCTATATTTACCCTCAGGATAGACTTTGAAACAGGCTATAAATAGTTTAGTTTTTGAAGGCCTGTTGCTCATTGTAGTTTCTACAAAATTTGGTAGGTTGGCAGGAAGTACAGTAGAACTAAATTTATTGCCATTCTACAACTAATAGAGGCTGTGTCTATATAGTCCCTGTCCCCTACTGTTTTCCCCTGAGAAACTGGATTTAAAGGCTTCATAGTTTAATATACATCTGTCTCCAGATGTTGAGTATGTATTGACAAGTTACTGTCTAAAGCAAGGACAAGAGAGTGGACCTTGTCAGCAGTTGTCTCCAGTTACATAATTCTTCCAGAGATTAACCCTCCTTAAATATTTTTTAATATTTCAGTAAAAACAACTTCTGAGGAACCAATTGGCCAAAAATTAAAATCACAATCACATGTACATATACAATCCAATAAATGTCAAGAAAGAAATGGCTAGATGGTTGCATGCCAACACCAAAGGCCTTCTTAAATAGTTCTGTTTTTGATAATTTCCAAAAACTAATAAGGTAAAAGAACACTCATAGGATGCAACTGCTGGAAAGTAATTATAATGGCTTGTTTTTTAGGCCAATACTTTTGCAATTGCAATAGTGAAGACTTGATTGAAAAGAATGTGTCCTTTTTCTATTTGTCAGAAGATCATGCCTTTATTATATAGACATTTTAGAGGCACATTTCTCCACTACTTCAGTATATATTCAATTAGCTTTAATTCTAGGCTCTAGAAACAGTTTAGGAATTTAATCTGGGCATACCAGGACTGACTATGTCAGAAAATATTTGCTTGTTAGTAGAGTGTAATTCCTAGACACATATCTAGCATCTAAAACAAGCAGGCATTCTCCAGTTAACATGGCTAGCTCCTAAGTTTATCTCAGGGATGGGATTCTACAGGTTCACATCTATTCGCTAGAACTGGTTGTTAGCATCCTAAGCAGTTCGGAGAACTGGTTGTTAGAAGAAATTACTGGCCTAATCCTGTAAGAAAGTCAGGAAGGAAACATTCTGGTGTTGCTTACAGAAACTGCTTCTCCATTAACCCTTATTACATTCTTGACAGGACTAGACTTCCTGTCTCAGGAACTTCTCTGGAGGTTATTTTCCCTCCTTCGCTGATACTTTGCTTGTGTCGATGACCATTCAAAGTTACAATGGCACTGAAAAAAGTGACTTATGACCATTTTTCACACTTACGACTGTTGCATCATCCCCACAGTCTTGAGAGGCCAGGTGAGGAGATACGTGCCTCAGTGTAAGTGATGTTGTGTTGGCCATGCCCAGCCATTCACATGACCACCAAGCCATGCCCACCAACTAAGTCACGCCCACAGAACTGGTTGTTAAAAAATTTGAATCCCACCCCTCTATGAGACATGCATGCAAATTGCGGGAGGGGGGGTGTTATTGAATCAGAGGAACAGAAATGGTAAAGACAGATATGACTAGCTTGATTTTTTATTTCCTATGGTTTATGACGTCTTTAAATAAGTGTTGGCTTTGATTTACTGATCTTTACTTTCTGTAACTGTTGATTGTGTATCACGGCATCATCAGGGACTTTGACAATTTGTAGCCTTCTGTATTTTTTTCATTCAAGGGCAATGTAGTATTTTACAAGCATTAGCCAAACAAGCCATGTTTCAGGTTAGTAGAAAGTTAAAAGAATGTTATAAAAGTTGTACCATTATCACAGTACAACGTCCCCTAATTTGGTTGCACCACAACTATGTATAGACGTCCCAATAAGCATTAGGCAAATGAGGTCCCTGTGCTAAAACATGTTGGTCAAACCATGCAAATGGAAGACAGCCAATTTTTCCTATAGTATCTACGGAGCTCCAGTCATCATCTTGACCTGCTCAAGGTGTTCATTTCATTCACAGAAAAAGGAGAGGAGGATTTTATATTTGGCCTGCAAATTACCAGTCAAAACAAAATCCATAGCCATATATGCTAGTTCACTTGGGTACAAGGCAGTTGCATTGTTAAAATGAATATACAGTGTGTGTTGTTTGTGTTCAGAAGGTGCTCTTGCCAGAAATCAGGAAAATAAATCCCTTCTGAAGTCATGGACTGCCAACATTCCCATCAGAGTTGATAATTCTATGTTAAAGTAGCCAGTGATCTGACTCATTCTAAGCTTCATTGTTCCTACCTTTTTTTAAAATCTTGTTGGGACTATGCAATGTGTGCACAGCTTCTTTATTTCAAACTTTTGGACAATAGAGGCATAGTTGTTCTTGTGCCAGGCCTTCAGATTCTTTCTCCCTCATCTTTGAATTGCAGTGTTGGATCAAATTGTTGAAACTACCTTGGTCTGCAAGAAGAAAAAAATCATCTGGTGCTAAAAGAATAAAACTAGACCACTCAATAGAAACTCTAATAATGAATCTGAAGCTTACATATTTTGAGAGATATGAAAAAAGAACTTAATGTTGGAAAAACTGTAAAGCTAATAGTAAATAAAGGAGCTAGATACTATCCCTAATTATAAGTAGTCCTTAACTTAACAATCAGCCACTAGCTGACAGTTTAAAGTTATGATGGACCTCTCCAGAGCTACTTATGACCTGGTTTCAAAGTTCCAACAGCTGCTCATGTGATCGCATTTGGACACTAGACAACCAGTCCACGTTTATAGCCATTTGCAGCATCCTGCAGTCACATGACCACGATTTACAACCAATTTTGCCGGAAACTGCAGGATGCTGCAAATCGCTATAAACGTGGACTGGTTGGAAACCAGCAAAATTTCCATTTACTTTCAATTTCCTGCAAAAATGCCGATTGGGTACAATGGGTTTGTGTAATGGCTACAGCATTCACTTAATAACTTCAGAGTTTAATTAGTGACTGCAGCATTCACTTAATGGCCACTCGAGAAAAAGTCATAAAATAGGGCACAGTCAAGTTGTTAACCACTTAATTACTGGCATGACTTATGACTAATTCCCGACTCAAGTATAGTTGTAAATCAAGAACTAGCTGTACAATTGTAAGGAGCAGTTTGTGGCAGAAAAACCTGGTGAACTGAGTTCTCTCAAGTCACAAGGAATTGGAAGCAACTGAACAATGATGAATTTATGGCAGAAAAGATCATAAGCAGAGCTCTGCTATTAAAAATAGGTTTCTAGACATATAGTATGGTTTCTTAACTGTAATTAGATATCTCAAACTAGTTGACAACTACTTCACAATAAAAACAAAATAGGTCTTGTGTATCTATTTTGCCCAGATTTGAAATATGAACATGTTAATTTCAGTTACACAAGCTTTATTTTCTATTGCTTTATTTTATTTCCAAAATTGCATAACAAAAGTTTCCAATTAATACATACCATATCAGCTTAATTTCATATTTTGAATAAGTTCTTTCATCTCAGTTAATGGTATTGTATTTTTCCAAAGTAAAGAATGCTACTACAAAATTTGTTATCATTTAAAATATTTTCAATACAACAGATTTCTAAAATGGTGTATATAATACTAGCCATGCACATGTTCTAACATCAACATTTTGATTATATGTGATTGTATGGATGTCCACATGGCCAGATTATTAATGTATTAGCAATGATACATTAAAATAGTATTTTCTAAAGTTAACATAAGACAACAATTTTGTCCAAATAAATCTAATATATCTGTAGGAATTGCCTGATATCTGTTTTTTTAAAGTCAAAATGGTATTTTTTCACTACTTAATTATTGTAACTAAAATAACTTTATTTAATTATAATGCTAGCAGGGAACCAAACATATAATCTTTGTTCATTATTTATTACTTTTATTTTTCCTTAAGTATTCTACTAATTACTAATGCTGCCATCTTCTGAAGTTATACAACCAGAGGTGGTATTCAGCAGACTCTAACCAGTTCTGGAGAACTGGTAGCAGAAATTTTGAGTAGTTCAGAATACCACCTCTGACTGGCCCCGCCCCCATCTATTCTCTGCCTCCCAAGTCCCAGCTGATTGGCTGGGTCTTCTTTTGTTGCTCTACACAGGAGAACGCAGCTGGAAAGCAGGTTAGTGGGGTGAGGTGGGGAGGCAATGGGGATTTTACAGTATCCTTCCCCTGCCACGCTCACCAAGCCACACCCACAGAACCGGTAGTAAAAAATTTTGAATCCCACCACTCTATACAACACCTAAGCCTTAGCAAATATACTGTCAATTTCAGGCTTTGTTTTGGAAGATGGACTTTGCTCTTTTCTTTTTAAATGGATTTCATCACTTGGAAACCTGACATATATGTCCTATTTCCTCTTTAAACTTTATATATTTTGATTGATATATTTTAGGTTTTTTCCCAATGAATTCCAATTAGGACTGTGCCCCAAAGGTTCATAAGCTACCATCATCTCATTTATATAGTTTTAAACTACTGCCAAGGAAGAGATTTTATTTATTCCAAACATTAAAAATGCTTTTCTATTCTATTATTATATAATTATATTTCAGTTCTTTTTCTCTTGCTTAGGGCAAATACTTCAAGATCAGTTTAACTATATTCTTGACGTTATTTATCTCATCTAATCTTCTCTAATAACTCTTATTAGTTAAGCAGGCTACATAATAATATAATGGTAATTGGAGAGCAGCTAACTTGCCAACTTAGTTGTATTTTCTTTTCACATTTTCTAAAACTTTCCATTTTTACAATTTGCCTTTGCTGTTTTGCAAGCCAGCATCCCTAGTACAACAGTGTTTTAAATAAAACAAACATCTGCATTCTTAAAATATGGTGTGAATTTTGTACATAAAATATTATATTAGTCACTTATAATTACTTACTTTGAGAAATACAAGACATTCATACATTTAACCAGTTATTTTTCTACTCAAATGTAGTCTATGCCTCTTCTTATTTTAAAGATGGTGGAATACATTTTCTCAAGGAGATGATAAGTGATTGATGTGTTTCCATAGACACAGTACCATATTCAGTGAGATTTTGTATAAAAAGATGTAATTTTTAAGAAACGAACACATTTTGATTTGGGAGGCTGAACTAATTTAAGATGCTAGTTCAGAACTATTTGATATGAACAAGGACAGCAGGTGGTAGCAGCCTGCAGACTTTGACTGATTTTGAAAAACAAGCTGGGTTAGACCTGGTTAAGCACTGGGACACTGCCTGAAAATCCCAGAGCTGTAGACTAAATTCAGAAGACAGGAAAGTGTCCCAGAAAATGGCAAACCATTTCTGTTTTGTTGCCAAAAAGACACAATGAAATAAGCTCAGTTCATATGAGCTGGAGTGAAAATGAGATGAATGTTGACTTTCTTTTCTTTTTCCTTTTCTTTAGCTAGATTGGACAAACTGTAAGGAGATGGCTCAGTTATAATTCCTCCTAAGTCTGAAGTGTAGGGGTAGACTTGATCTATGCTATATCAATTCGTTGAAAGTAAGTGGGGACAAGGAAAATCAATCTGCTGCAGTTGATACAAGGCCTCAGGTGACAAATGAAATGGATTTAGCATTCTCAACTCTTCCATTTGCAACTTAACAAAAATGAAGGATTTATACATAACGTGCATGGGCTTGTATTCTTTATATGAGCATGTAAGCACTCAATTCGGGCTCAGTGTCCAAAGGAGGTTGTTGCTACCCTTCCATCTTCATTACATGAAGTTATTGCAAAATCTTTTCTCTGGTAGGAATGGGTGTTTATAACATATAAATGTATCATCAAAGCTATTTACAGTTTTAAACACCGAGAGGGAAAAAGAAAGCCTCCAATCTTGCACATTTAGCCTAAAAAGCAAAAACTGCCCTGAAATAAACCTGTTTTGATTGATTAAACATGTGGCTATTGAAATATTTCTTTTTGCAAGGGCCACCTGGAAACTTTATTTAAAGTACAGAAATATATTTTAAAAGATCTGTGAAAAAATTGTGTGATCGAACTTTAAGGCATGAAGCCTCTTAAACTCAGAGAGTAAAATTAGGTTTTTTTAATATGCTTACATAGTAATCTCCACTTCATAATTTAATTAATAAGATATCTGTTTTGTGAAGAAAATAGAAGTATTACTATTAGCAGTTTCTTAGTTGATATACTACAATATTTATTATAAGGGAAAAAAATGGCAAAAGTTGGTTTTCTTTCACTTGTGCATCATTTATACCTCTTAGCAATGTCTGAAACTTTTCTTCCCAATGTCTTCTTCAGTTAACTTTGCCGTACATTGTATAAAACTAAAACAAAACTTAATAGATAAATGATTTTTAAAAATCCAAAATCCATACTTGTATAATTGTCCTATTAAAAGTAATCAAATTGGAACCAAAATGTGCAAGTTTTCAAAATCCCCCAAATTAATTATTCATTATACAAACTTGCAAGTATTGGGGATGGCGAAGAAAGCAGGAAGAACTACACCAGCCAACACAGACAAAATAGAAGGAATGGCCTTGAAGCACCAGAAGAGCTGTTACCAAGGCAACAGTCAGATAAAGGGGACCTGAGTCTGTGCTAAGAACATAATGTGAGTAAACATCTCAGACAAGCCCCTCTCTAGTTTACCCAAAGGTAAAGGGAGGGAGTAGGGAACCACAGTCAAGATTCTATTACAATAGCATTTTAATAAAAGTAATACTAACCTACATGGCATTGGTTTCCATATCTGATTTACCTTGAAGAGCTGATAGATAGTGCCACAATGACATCTGCAAATATAATATGTAAGGAGAGCCATTACTATACAAAATTGCTTGATCATACAATTTGATATAATTTCCGCCCTGGAAAAAAATATTAAGAAATTATTGTCAATAACATGAATGTTTCCTGCTGCATTTTGGCATCATGATGTTTATTTATGCTTCTTTTGGCATCATGATGTTTATTTATGCACAATCAACTCCTCCCCCTAAATAATATTTGCATTAAGAACCCTGTCTTATACAGTATGTATCAAGAGAAAAGGTTCATTGATGTTCCTCTCCAATCTTAGATTACAGGACTTCGTTTTTTAAAGATCCATCCCCGACATTCTTCAGATTCTCAGGAAAAGAACGCAAAACAGCTTTTAATGGTCTTTTAAGATAGGTTAAGGGATGGCTTTCATAGAACCAAATGTCCATTGTTCCCTTGGAAGAATCTCTTCCAAAGAGAAGAGGGGGGAGGATTCAGCAAATGCAACCTTCACAGACTTTTTCCCTATTGGGCACTAGCATGTGGGATAAACATATAGACCTTCCCCAGCTTTGGCATCTGACCTCAGTATCAATATGGGCTCAAACCTTTTTATAATTATAAAATGACAATGTCAACAGCAAATAAAGAAAACTTGTATAAGATGTTTTACAGGTGGCACTTTCCCCCAACAAGAATAGCAAGAATGTTTAAGAACAAATCTGAAAAATGCTGGAAATGTCATCAGATACCCGGCTCGTATTACCATATGTGGTGGACTTGTGAGGACGCTAGAAAATATTGGACTATAATTTGCATGTGGTTGGAAAAAATGACAAAGAAACACATAGACTTGAAACCAGAGATCTTCTTATTGGGAATTTTACCTGATATATATAGTAAAGATTTGAAGTACCTGATTGTAAATGTATTAACAGCGGCTAGGATTGTATTTGCTAAAAATTGGAAGAATGAGAAAATACCATTACAGGAAGAAATTATTAAGAAAATATTGGAATGTGCTGAGATGAGTAGATTGACATTTGAAATTAGAGAGCAAGAGGATAAACAATTTTATGAAATTTGGGATCTTTTTTATCAATGGCTAGATGATAAAATACGATAATAGAATATTTAGAATGCTAGACAGTAAGGAATATCTTTATTTTGCTATTTTGTTATTACTTTGTTATTTGACATTATATTTATAAAGGGTTTTTTAGGATTGATTTGGTATGATTATATGATTTGTTATAGAATAAACTGGTTAAAGTATTGTTAGCTCATAAAGCATGAATGATTAAAAGTATAGTCAAAAACTTTTTTTTTAGTGATATTAGGATATATAAGTTTGGATTGACAATATGAGTTGTTATGTAACATACTTGTAATTGAGACAACAAATGAATGCACAAAAATGATGAACCAACTGACACACTGGATGTACATATGAGAGTTGATGTTTTAATGTTTTGTTTGTCTTGTTTGTTTGTAGAAAATTAATAAAATCTTAAAAAAAAAAAAAGGGCTCAAACCTGGAGTGAAGTCAAGGAAAGACTGCATGGAAGAGAACCTTACAAGTAGTTCTTAGCTGGGAATTGGGTCTTCAAGAAACCAGCCAATCAGCAGCAGTTGAATATTAGGTGAGATTAGGAGGTTTCCAGGTTTAAGCCTCAGCTTGATAGCAGTCAAATGCCAAACTTTCTTCTGTCACAGTCTTGGGCAACTTTCTGGACATCCTGATTTTTTAAATTTTGCCTGCAGCTACTTTCTTGATAGATTATTTCTTGATTGGGCTTTGGCTATGCTATTATTGTCCACTATTGGAAACCACACCCCTTCTGTTTCTTTTTAACCTCTGTTCAGTTATGTCTTGTGCTCTATTTAGTCAATCATGCTTGTCAAGTTATCATTTCTGGTGCAACACAGGGGAAATGAATAAATATGCCTAAATAGTATTTCTATTGGAAAAAATTGAGCTGTAAAGAAAATAAGATCAGATTTTAAGTTTTTCCATGAGTCTTTCACTATTTGGTGGAAGTGACCAAATACTTAAGACCTTGGGTCACAAAATCTTTGGATCTCTGATCCAAGTCCTGGAGAAAATCTACTTTATCTATGTGGTGACTAAGCATCAACACCAAGATGATTGTATATACGGTAATAATTTATAACCAAAACTCACCTAGGACAATACAGCTCATACTTTCCCCAGCAATGCTGCTTTCTGTGTTGCATTCTCTAGGTAGAAGGGTACATGATTCTCCTTGTGTTTTACCTTTTATGTTAAACTCACCCCAGATTTTACAGGAGATCTTTAGATTTATTTTGGGCTAGAGAAGCTCCACTGTTTGCAATCAGGAGTGGGACAGAGGTGCTATGTCTGCATGCTGGTTAGGGAATCCTGGGAGTCAAAATCCACACATTTTAAAGTTGCTAAAATTGAGAAACACTCTATCGGGATATTTATAAAGCAAGTACTAGAAGCACAGAAACAAAATATTATTTATGCATTTTTGCATGTCAACTAGTGTATAAAAGAAGAACATTTTAATTTTTTTGACAAGCCAGGCCCTTTGTAGTGCTGAAAAGTTTCTTTCTCTGTCTTGTACAGAATCTGGTAAACATTATAGGTTAAATTTCATCATTTCTTGCTGTCTCAGACCAGACCTAGAAGCTGGCCTTTTCCTGCCTTGAACTCTTCAAAATATTCCTTATCTATATAAATATTGTGGACATCTTTTATCTGAGCCAGATGGTCTTCATAATACTTTTCTATCATTGTTCCTTCATCCTTTTATTTCCATCCAAACAATCTCTCTCCCACTTGCCAAACTATATATAACATTCCTCAGTACTGGCACTATTCCATGTTCCTTGTTGTGTCTATGTCTTCTGTGAACTATCTCTTTCAGGAATATATTATCCCATCTGCTTTTGCAGTACTTTGATCCTATTCTGTGTTAATCCTGTTACATAATATATCAATTACTCTAAAAGCAGGGAAGGTGAATTCCACCAGTTCCTCTAGCAAGAACTGTGAAATCAATTAACACTATTCTGATTTTTTCCCCTACAAAACCGAACACAGAATCTTATTTACTGAATGTTTTATTAACTAAAAACATTTTAATATTGTTCCTCGTTTGATTAAGATTCTAAGAATGTGACAGATGGAAATCATAAATCAACAAATGATTATCCTGTAATTGTAAAAATGTTAGTCAACATTTTTAATGCTTGGGTAAATATTGCTCATATTATCTTATTTTAACATCTACTGACTTGTTAAACAGGGACTTGCTGGGAACATCTTATTAGGGAGTCATATTCAAGGACAAAGATGTGAGCTGTGGTTAAAAGCTATTTCTTTAGCCGTGGATTTGAGGTGTGCTTTTAATATTTACATCCTGCTTTTCCTTAAAACAAAATCTGATCAGTACATGTGATATATATATATATATATATATATATATATATATATATATATATATATGTGTGTGTGTGTGTGTGTGTGTGTGTGTATGTATATATGTGTATATATACATATGTGTGTATGTGTGTGTGTATATATATATATATATAATATATATATATATATATATATATATATATATATATATATATATATATATATATTATATATATATATATATATATATATATATATATATATATATATATATAGATATATATATAGATATATATATATACATACACACATATTCTTAAGTGTGTGCATGTGCGCACCTGTATCAGTGGTGGGATTCAACTTTTTTACTACCGTTTCTGTGGGTGTGGCTGGGTGTGGCAGGGGAAGGATACTGTAAAATCTCCAGTCAGAGGTGGTATTTGCCAGTTCACCATTGAGCTTCACATCTAATGAAGATCTCAACCTGGGTCCTTATTCCATCAGATGGTCTAAACCATCCCATTTACATTAATAGTCCTTAGATAGCTGCACTTGCATACCTCTGTGGTTCTTCTTGGATCCTGTTAATTTGGTTTCACCAGAACTAATTAAAAAATAGCTGTTGGTGTAAAGTACCTTTTTTTAAAAGACAATTTTATTTCGGTTTTTACAAAACAAAAATAAAACATCTTCTTTTTAGTGAACAGCGTGGTTCAAGGTTTCACATCTCCATACAGATATAATTTCAGTTACAGATTCATCTTTCATATTCTATTTCTTATCTTATCACTACTTTATATATTCTCTATTTGTTTTTCCTCGGTCTTATTTTATAGTTTTCTCATTCATTTCCAGATCTATTTTATTTTATTTTCAATATTTACATATCTTCATGGTCATTATACTTATACTTTTATCTGTCCTGTTTACAATTTCACTACATATTTTTATGTCATCATTTACCAAAAACTTCCTCCACATTTCAAATAATATAAAGCAAGGCTTCCCTTATAATTACCATTTAGAGTGTGTCACCTTCATATCTTAAATGAAATTAAGATATGAAGGTTTAAAGTACCTTGAAGCTTTTACTTCATTGATGGTTTTTGTCCAAATGTTATGCTTAAAATACGGATATGACATCATTTCAATTACCTGGAAACCAGGCCTGTGTTTCTTTTTGCTGTACTGAATTATAACAATAATTGATTTGGGATTCATTCATTCAATTTCTATAGATGCTTATTTCAATCAATAACTACAGGCGGCTATCATTATCAAATTGTAGTTATCCTGTCTTGTGGAAGCAACATCTCTTATTAGTTCTTTAAGGTGCAAAGATTGTGCAGTTGTGATTTATGTAGGAAGCTTGTTTTCCAAGCTTAAACCATTCAGAGTCATCTGACTGCAGTGGATTGTCAAGGGCAGATTACAGTACTTAAGGCACTCAATCTGTCCTCTAACTCCCATTGCAGTCCTAAAAAGGACACTTTGGGCTCCAGTATTTTATGGCCTTCTGATAGGATACTGGGTTATATGCAATCTATGAATTGCCCATCCTGGATTTATCATGTGGGGCAAATCCTGCACTGCCTAACTCAGTGTTTCTAAAATTTGACAACTTTAAGATGTGTGGACTTCAACTCCCATCCTCCTCCCCATCCCCAATGGTAACTCTCCAACCACTCCCATGCTCCTTACTGGTGACTTCCTCTGCTTCTTGCTTAACAATTCACACATTTTGGGTTACCATCACAGCTGGGACTGTTGGATTGCCACTGCGAAAAAATGTGGTCACCTGATATTATGCTTGACGGCCATATTGCTTAGCAACATCAATCCTATCAGTCCTATCAGGTTGCATTGTAACCTCAAGAATCCACAATCCCAGTCCCAAGTGACTTTTTGCATGACTTCCAATGATTTCAGTGCAATGCTTCTATTAATACAGAACCAGACTGCATTGGCTTTTTCAGCTGTTGAATCATACCGATTCTAGTACTCCAATAACTTTTTCACCAGCACTGTCATCAAGCCAAACCTCCACAATCCTGTATCAATGAGTTTGACTTTTTGCTTCCAGATTCAGGATCCTATGCATCATGGTTGAATATCACCCTGCTGGATTTGGCCCAGTGCTGAAATCTGCCATGACTGAGACTGAGATTTTATCCTCGAAACCAGGGGTCTCCAGCCATCCCTTCTCCCTCATCACTACAGCTGCTGCCACTAGTTCATGGAACCAATAGCTAGATTGGCTATAATGATAAACCAGTGTTTTCAACCTGCAAAATCTAGCCATTTCATGGAACCAAAAAAGTTGGGGACTATTGCTTTAAACTGTTAGCTAATTCCTCCATGTTGGAGTTATCTGCAGATCTGAGAACATCCCTTCTGTTCTATCCCTTAGGTTATTTATAAAGATGTTGAACACCATGGACCTGTCCCTTCATGCTACAGAACCAGTAATAGTACAATTATTTCTATTGCAGATCCACAATCATATTACAAAAAGTGCTCTTGCTTTTCTGAGGAAAGCAAGACATTAAAAGAGGTTAAGCAAATCTACTTTTTCCTTTACTTCTTCCTGACACCTCTTCCTTGTACCTCATTTCAAACATAGCTCCAAAATCCTAATAATACCTTGCCAATCATGCTGTTTGCCCTTCCAGACCTTCTACATTTTCTTTAATGTTATCTTAAAACTTTCCCCATTTTCCCTTCTCTTGGCAATTCTTTTTGAAGGAGATCTTCTTTTTTCAGGATCTCCCACTTGCCTTGCCTTTAGATTTCAAACCAGGGGGATTAGGCCAGGTTTGTTGAACCATCTTCCTGGACTCCAAAATACATTACTTTTCTCAATTTTTCTTCTTCTGCCTTGAGCTCCCTGGTAGTAACAATTGTCCCACTGTGGGGGCAGAAGGCAGTCTCTTATGCTCTTCCACTTGATTAGGCATTGCACAAAAGCTCCTAGAGGCTTTCTTCTTTATGAGACCCAGAGGTGAGATTGTATAGAGAGTTAGGATATTTGTATGCTTTTAATACCCAATTCTTTCCCCTTCTTCCTACTCCTGCTCCTCCTTTTTTTCTGCTTCCCTTTCATCCATTCCAAGGTCACCTAACATTTGTAATATACACACTGGGATTGAGATAAACGTTTCAAGGGCACCATGTCAGAGCTACAACCTTTCTGGTTTAAACATTTTAAATATAATATTTAATACTTAACTGTTTTATTCATTCATACTGCAACCCATTTAAAGGATAGGACACTATGTGTTCTAGCCTTATAGTAGTATGCCAGTAAAAATATGGCACAGATAATGCAGATTATGTATAGATATAAACATTACATTCCCTCTGGACTCTTAACCTAATTGTAATTCATACTCAGTGCTAACTTGCCAAGACTTTCTTTTTTCCCAAGGCTTCTTTTTTTCCAAGATCATTTGCTCTTTCTTTCTTGCAGCAAAACAAGTACTCTATGGTAACACATCTCAACCCAATTTAAAAGACATTTTCCTTACAATAGCAACAAAAAAGCCTGATTTCTTGAAATAACTAGATTCCAGTGAGTGCAGATACTGCAGTTTTTAAAACCAACTAGTACATTTTTTTACTATATTATATTTGTACACGTTATGAACACATAACACACAAATCTGTAATGTTTGGAAAGGTGCTTATTTCATAAGTTAAGTGCTTTCAAGTTAAGACAAATTAACTGAAAATCATTTATTTAAAGAATACAGGGGATTCCAGAAATCTGGCAAAATTTACAGATTTATCAAGAGGGAAATTATACCCCAATATTAAAATTAGACACTTGAAAGTGGCACATTGTGTACAATATAATCAACACTAGTGACTGACTTGTAGATCTTTCCACACATTCTCTAAAGAAAGAGAAGAATTGGCCTGTCCAAAGGCAGAACTAGATGCTAATTAGCTTAGCCTGTTGCGGCATTAGTAAGATTGTTCCCGTTCCTAAATCCTTGGAGCAGTTTTCTCCTTTAAAAATATTTCCCTTTTTTGACAAACATGTATCTAGTCCAGCTCCACCACTTTAGGATTGGCTTCTGGCAGTGATTAAGCTGCAAGGAGATTTCTCTGTTTGGAAGGCTGCATTGCATGAACTTAGACAGCACAAGTTTGTAATCCATTGTTTGTGGCTTGCTATGTTATGTGAATCCAGCTAACTAGGGTCAAACAAATTATGGCTTAACAAAAAGGAGGAATGCAGCCCCCCACTGGCACTCATGATATCAATAAGCAAATCACACAATTATGTAATTATGACAATGACACATGCCTTGTAATTTCCCCCCCCCCCGATGTTCGTGCCAGCCACATGGTAGCAAATAATACCTGAAATGTACTCACTCTATATTTACATCTATATTTATTTATTGCAATGCAATGTTGAAATCTGCATATTCCTTGGGAAGAAGGATCCCAAAATGACTATTCCTCCACATGCTTTTTTCCTCTGCCCTATTTGTAACCACAAAGAATGACATCCCCCCCCCCAATTGTACTTCCTTATCTTTTTAACTACTCAACAACACTTCATAGAGCAGAAAAAAAAGCTGTAATGGGCATTGGATTAACTGATTTAGGAGGATGGCTGTCTTGAAGTGGAATAGGTCTATTTCCTTTTCTCATTAGCTTATGAAACTAAACGTCTAGGAGGGATTTGTCCTGAAGAGCAAGACTGGTAATCTTATTTACTGGAGAAGGGAAGGAATTTATTATCACTTTACATTGTTGTTATTTTAATGAAGTTTAAAGATTGCATGACTGTAGAGAAATGAGGAAGCAGATGAAATACAGAATCAGATAGCAATAATGCATGTAACAAGAATCAAATCAAGGATTGATAGATACTAGATTCCTAGATTTGAAATATTTTTAAAGAATTGTGATGTAAAATAGCAGCAGCATAGTAAACATAGGAAGAATAGATGGGAAAGATTATAATTATTTGTAGATCCATTGTGCAAGGGGGAAATTTTTTCTAGATTTGAGACATATTTGTCAACATTCAGCTAGGGTGGATGATGTATGTTTAATGTTGGTTTCATATATACTCTGCACTTTTTTAATATTACTTTTTCTTTTTGTCTTGTTTATAATTTTTTGTCCTTTTTGTCTTTTTGGTCTTGTTATTTTTAAAAAATACCTTATCTTTGAAATAAATAAAATGTGTTATTAAAAAAAAATCAAATCAATGAATTAATCAAAAGAGTAAGGAAAATAAATGCATGAATGTAACATTTTTGTGTTTCTACCGTAATCCAAATAGGAATAATAACTTTTGTTCCTCAACTGCACAGAATAACAATTCTACCTTGGAAAGGACAAGTATTTTATCTGGCACAAAAGAACTTACATCACATTCCTGAGACTTAGTCTTTGGCCTATGATAGTATCTTAAGTTGACAGCTGTTTTGTCATGCAAGTCTCCTTGCTGAGCAATGTCAGATAACAAATGTGTCCAATTTACTCCTCTTACTCTATCTACCTGGGTTCCTGGAAGGTGTTAATTGCCCATTTCCTGAAGTTACTCTTGGATTGGAAGACCATAAGCGCATAATATTTTGGCTAAAATAAAGTTGGCTTGGTTCTCGCTCAATGTATTGCATGGATTCAAAGTATTAACAAATTCTATAAGTTGTGGTTCTGTCAACTATGAGGGTTTTTTTAGTGTGAAGATAGTTTATGTCTTCATATTTGAGCAAAGTGGCTAGTGAGTCAGTTGTCTGTCTGATGCTCCAGAATAAGCAGGTTCTTATAGTAATCCTCTGCTGAAGTCGCCAAATGATTCTTTTGTAATGAATTGAATTAATCACTCAATTGAAATTGAAGAATAGAGAATTCTTCCCTAATGGTGAATTCCCCATTCTGTGAATTCCCATTAAGTTTTGTTCAGTTAAAGGCAAAATATATAACTGCTTAGCATGAGGTGTGAAGTCAATCTCTTATCTATGGAATAACAGCTGAAAAGTATTCTAATAGTTTCCTAAAAAGTATGCTTAAAAAAAAAAAGAGTATGAAACCCTAAACTGATCTTCCCTAACTGACTGACTTTTAGATGGGCTAGCCGCTAGGAGGTTTAACAATCCTGGTGGAAACCAAAATGCGGAAATCCAAAGTAAAAAAAACCCCAAAAACTTTGAAAGCACTTTTTCAGACTAACATATTTTTATTAAAAGCTAGACATTTTGATGAGTTACAGCTCACTTCATCAATTGCAGGAAGTGAGCAGCAGCTTATGAAAACTTAAGGTTACTGATAACATTTGTTAGTCTAAAAAAGTGATATAAACTCTTGTTCTTGACTAATGTAGACTAACATCCAATGCCCCAAATATGGGAAATTATCTTGAGAATATGAATGGCTGGTAGTGAGACCTGAATTGCTTGTAGTAGCTGGAATCAGAACATAATCCTATCTATGCAAACTCTTTCTTGGGAATAAATCTCATTATACTTACATCTGAATAAGCATGTTTGAAACTATAGTGCTAATGGTTCTAATTTAATCATTCAGCCTCTAATTGTACAATGGAATATCCCAGATATGTTGTAATTCAAAAGACTATACTTAGAAATTACATAACTATGTGGTTTGCATGGGGAAAAAAAGTTTAGCTGTGCATGTTTATTGGAAAAAATGCTCTTGCCTGTAAAGCCATAGGCAAGTTTCCTTTCTCAGTTTCTAGAAGTGGGAATACAACGCAGGCTAGGAATTCTGGAAAATGTTGGTCTAAGCATATTTGTACACAGAATGTTGGTAATACTACTTTAAGCTTACTTGCAGGAAGGCTGAACAGGTTGTTCAGAAAAGTTGGAGTTGCTAGATCTGGATTGCAAGAATTGGAACAACTCTGTCAGCAAAGAAATTCAGGAAACTTTGATGGATATATTGGCAGAGTTGCTCAACATTAATGGAAGATAATGACAATAATACAACAAAGTAATTATAATCAGGAAGAGAGCCCATTTGGTGTAGTGGTTAAGGGATTTGTTTAGAAATGGGAATCTGTGAGTTCTAATACTGCTCCGGTCACAAAGACAGCTGGATGATTTTGGACCAGTCCCTTTCTCTCAGCCCTAGAAAGGAAGCAACAGCAAACCACTTCTGAAAAGCATTTCTATGAAAACTGCAGGACCTGTCCAGGCAGTTTGTGAGAATTAGGTGCAATTGAGCAGAAGAAAATATAATATAAATATATAATAATTTGGAAAGAATATTACTAAAACATTACATGCAGAAGAATTCATTCTATTTACTACTGTCCTCTATTAACGTTCTTGTGATTTTCTTTCCTAATTCTATGAATTAAGTATTTATAGCAAAAAGACAATGGATCTCTAGGTCTGCATTATAAGAAATATCTATTTTTTACTCCCTAGACAAGTGCTTTTCCTCTGAAAAGTTAGAAGGATTTTGTTGTTTTTTCTTCCTATTTACCACATTCAGGTAGTCTTTGAAGATGGATGTCCTAGGATACAGGATATTAGTGAGAAGAGCTAAATCAGTTAGACTTTTACCCATATTCCTTTATTTCCTTGCTGGAGTTTGTCCATGTTTTCTCAGAAGCAGACTAGAACATTTGGCAACATCCACCTTCTTAAAAGAAATGTGTAGTTAAATATACGTTTATTAAGAGGTATAAATGTATCCATCATGCTCATGGGTTCATTGATATATTATTAAGATACCACTTGAAGGCATGAGTTTAGTATCTGTGGTCATCCAGTTATTTCTAATTACAACTCCCAGGATCCCTCAAAACTGGTCATGTTGATTGGGATATTATATTGCTGTTATTAAATATCTGCTACTTTTCTGCTTTAGACATTCTGATGTCATTCATCAACTCACCTGTTCTGAGTTATGATGCTAATAATGTTGGCAGGGCAAGTGGGACCCACACTGGGTTGGATTTTCTATGTGAAAGAAGGGGTTCTCTCTGAAGCAGTAGTGGGTGAATGTTGCTTTTTATGAATTGATTGAAGATTTTGATCAAACTCTCTATTGGAGTCACAGCATAATACAGCAGTTATCCACTTTTCTGCCCAAAGCTCTCCTTAGCAACCTAAGAGGTTGCCTACAAAAGAAATCCCAACCGTCCTTTCATGTTATACTGCCAAGGATTGTTTCAGTGATTGACTTTCTATATCTCTAATAAAAAGACAGTGGCATCCTTGGCACTCCCTGAACTAAGTCCACTGATGATGTAACCTAGTTTGGTAATGAAATGTCTGCAAGAAAACCACCAAGGAACCTATTCAACCTGCAGCTACAAATATTCTCTTCTATCAATGCAGTTGGCCTTTCTCCACCTCTTGTCTCATTTACACTGAGATAATAGCATTCCATGGAGTCGGCATTCACCAAATTACCTCATCCCATTTCAGTATGCTTAAAAAGTCCTTTCTACCTGGTGTCTGCTGTCTCAGGTAACTCCTTTATTCTTGCTACTACTACATTAATTGATAGGAAGGAAACTACTGTGAACCCAGACACTTATGAGTAAACTCATTCTCTTAGCATTTTTTTTCTCTTGGGAAAAACTAGAGGAGACATTAGTGAGCAACAGGTTTTTTTCCTAACTTTGCAGTACCTTAAGGATTATCATTTTATTAAAGCACTTATTTTCATACACTTTATTAGAAGGCTTAACCTGATTGATTAAACAATTTTTAAATAATGTTCCCGAGTTAATCAGGTAATAATGCAATAATACCTGTTTTACAACTATAATGGCTGTGACCTACCAGCTGCTTTGGAAGTAGTCACTAACCATAGATAATTATCACTGTCTGCATTTCGTTTCCCTCTGGCTTCTCATTTGTTTACTTATTGACTCACTAATTTTACTTTATCTCTCATCTCACTGTTTTAAAACTGTGTACACCCCACAAATACACTTAACCATTTTAACCACCAGGTACTGAACAGACATCACATCCTGAGCCATAAACTGACCACAGGGACCGATCTTGCACAAACACGTTGGCTGACATGGGTACCGGCTGTGTGAACATCACCATGGTTGCATGGATTTGACTGACAGTACCCCCGCAGAAGTTTATAGTGCAAGACAATCCGCTTCCCCAGCCGTGAAAAGTGTGAACAAAATCCTTGAGGGCTTTGCTGCACAGGCCAACACCGTGGCTACCCTATAATTCATTTCATCAAATGCCCGAATGAAATTCTAACTCTCGTCCTGGGCGGAGCAAGGGGGGGGGGAGGGGGGACTTGAAGAAAACTTCCCCAAAGGAGGGTGTTAAATGTTCGGTTCAACAGGTGAGGGGCGCTTTTAAGACGCGGTTCTGCAAACTGCCGGCTGAGTGAAAGGGAAAAAGTTTCCGAAAGCCGTGAGGCGAGAGAAGCAAGCGCGCGAGGCTGCCCCGGCCTCGCCATTCCGAATCCAGGCATTGTTGTGCAGAAGAGCAGACGCGCAGCTTGGTGGCACCAGACGCCTCCCTTTCCCCCCTGGCTGACTCCAATCCCGGACCTGCAGCTCCTCAGCCTCTTTCAGCTCCGGAGTTTGCAGCTCTCTGCAGCTCAGCGCTGTTTTCAATCGGCAGCCGAAGCGGAGCTCCCAGTCCCCCCGCACGCAACGCGAGCGGGTGAGGCGAGAGCGCGCGCAAGCGTCCCTCTGCCCGTCTCTCGGCTAGGAAGCTTCCCGGGCGCTCGCTTCGAAGTAGCCGAGCCGTTCCCTTGGAAGCGGGCGCGCTGGGGGCTCGTGATTGGCGGCCTCCGCATGGAGCTTACGGCCGCCTCTCCCCGGAGCCCCGAGGCGTAGCAGCCTCCTTACTCCTCCCTCTCTGCCTGCCGCCCGCCCTCAGTCCCGCACCGAAGTTTGGGAAGCGTCGGGGAAAGTTTGTGCGCCGCGCTCGGGGGCAGGAAAGCAGCCGCCGCCGTCGCCAGCATCATGGCGAGCAGGCCAGCCGGGTCGGAGGAGACCGCCCGATCAACTCCCTGCTTCTCCGACGGCTCGGTTCTCCCCCGGAGAAGGGACGGCGGAGTACAGCGGCCCCTGTGGTTCGTCTGCATGGCACTTTTTTGGAGGCTCGGCACCGCCGACTCGGAGTTTTCCATTCTGGATGAAGCGCAAGTTTTGGCCATTCAGATGAGAAAACTAGCCGCGGAGGAGTTGGGCGTCGTTACTGTGCAGGTAAGTAATATTTCCTATTTGCCTTGACTGTTCTCGTTTTATTTCCTTTATTCCTTCTTTCCTTTTCCTCTCCTTTCCCCCCCTTTCCTGGTTTTCCTCCCCTCCATCTACTTCGCTCTTCCTTTTCCCCTTCACTCGTTTAGTGTTGATGCTTCTCCAGATCCTCCGTCTTTTCTCTTCTTAAAATGCCCTGATGGAAGAGCAGTTTCGGGGCCTCAATTTATAAGGAACCAGAGGGAATCTCTTGGCCGGAGGTTCTCCCCATCCTTCGTTGAGACGGAGTGGGGGCGGGGGGAGAGGGCAGAGGAAAGTTTCTCCGTGACCAGAACGTGCGTTTTCTCACGACCGCTTACTGACTTCTGATCCGGGCAGCCTCCCGTACCCTTTCATATGAGAGCATCGATGAATGCTGAAACACGATCTCCTGGATTTTTAGCCTGCTGCCTCCTGGGCAGAGATACTTTCGGGGGTGGGAGGCAAGGGAGAGAAGCTTGCAACTGGGCATTCTGCATACTTGCGCTCTGCCTTCAAAAATCCAGTAAAAATATGCTATCTTGAAAAGATTAGACGGAAATCCGAATCCTTTTGCACGTACCTAGTTTCGGCTGATTGGAAAACAACCAGTTGTCATAAATAACTGAAGGTTTAACGAAGTGTGAAACCAAAAACCGGAACGCGGCTTCATTGTTTAGTGCTGCTTTCTCCTGAAAACCGTTCTGTGGATCAAGTTTTCTTCAACAAAAAAAAGTTAATGAAAAACATTAAAACTCTGCCTCGGTACTCGGATATTTTATCGAGGTGTTTATTGGGACTAAATCACGGCTATGTTTGCAATTTTTCTTTTGCTTTGCAAGTGCTTATTTTAAGTATGGCTTAAATTGGGCACTTTATGGTGGCTGATAAAGAGGTGGGAAAGGAAGGCCTTGTTTTGGAGAAATATTCTCAGGGTGTACAACTACGCATACTTCAGAACCAGCAACAGATTTGAGAGGCAAAAAGAGAAAAAGATTTGAGATAGCAAAAAGGGTTAGGTCAGGATTATAAATGGAAATAGGCTTCAGATAGGCATAATTTATTTTCCTAATTTAAGAATCCAAGTTAACAAGTTCATTTCTTTCCTGCAAAAACTCATTTCCTGACCCTGGATAATTTGCTCCAGTTTAGAGGGAGCCAGATGATTGGTAATTATGGTCTATCCCTGCCTTTGTGGTTGCATATTAATGACAGTTTGAGTATTGTCCTTGCTGCAAAGGAGGCTAATAGCTGTGTTACTGTCACCAAGGGCCAGCTCCCTGGACAAAAGGTGAAATTGGATCCCCAACACCCTGCAAATGGGAGTAGTCAGTGGCAAAGGCAGTTTTTAAAGCTTCCGAGATTGAAAAGGAGACACTTCTATGGAAGCAGCAGGGGTCTGTGCCCAAATGGCTCTTTATCTTCTTCAAACCTGCTTCCTTCCATTATCTTTTGAAATATTTTTGTTTCGCTTCCCTCCTGGGGCTCAGCCTTTGTCAGTTCTTCTCTTCCTGGCCTTTATAATAAGAAGCCATGCATTAAAATGACTTCGCTTAACAAGGTAGATAGTAGTAAATTATTGATACACTGAACTATGGAGAATTCACAAGTCACTTCTTGCAAGAGCAGAAAGACTGTGTTTCTCCCTCTTGAGAAGCCTATGTATATTCTGTGGTCTCTTGCAAATCTGTTCAGGATTATTGCAGGATTTTGTTTTTGTTGTACTGTGTAGTGAAAATGGATCCCTTCATTTGAAGAACTTTGGGTATGTATGAGATCTCTTTTAATCCAATCAAGGTGTATTAACCACATACACATTGATTATACTGGTGCTTTCAAATGTGTAATTTAAGCATATTTAGCTAATAAAATGCCTGTCTTTAAGAATGGCAGCTTTTAAAGATTTATTGATTTCAATAAAAATACCCATTGCAGATGCTAACTATAGCCTACTATTGATAAGGGAAAAGTTTAAAGCCAGATGCCCTCCATGGATTAAAGCAGTTTTATTATTTATATTTTGTTCATTTTAGAGGAACCTATTTGTATTATAAAAGCTTCTGTTTGAAATGAAGGCTGTGATTTCTGAACAACTGTGTTAATTTAGAAGGCTGTGATTTTTTGTTAGCTCCTGGTAATAAGTAGGCAAATATTCTTGTTATACTGAAAATCTCCAGTCCTACAATAGAATTGCCCTATAGTTTTAAGTGTGGTCAGGTGTCCTATAATTGGGATAGATGTATAAGAATAGACATTTACTTAATTACAAGTCTTTTCTGAGTAGCTTGGAGCAGCATAGAAGAAAACCTAAAATGATGGCTAAGATAATTCATGTAAAAGGAATTATAAGGATGTGGTTTGGAATAGATTGAATTGTGATATAGATGAAATAAAATAAGATTTAGATGATATGTAGTACTGAAGAAAAAATACATTGTAGATATTTTGGATCTGACCCTGAATATTTTAGTAGGGATACAGCTGATTGGAGAAGTTAAGATAGATAAAGGTCTGGAGGCAATTGTGTAAGTTTAAAAAAAGGAAAATATTGTATGTGACACAAGCAGAAGATGAAAATAGAAAAAGTAGTTAGCCACTCCCAAGTTTATGAGACCAGTGAGGAGAGGATCTATAGCTGAATTATTATGAAAGGCATCATGATGTTTATTCCAACTGTGAAGAACGATAAACCATGTTTTGATCTATTATGAAATATTGGCTTCGAGATAAGCTGAAATATCAAGATTTGGGGAAATGTATTAAGAGGTTGACTTGATAAAATTTGCATGAATGGGAATTATACAAGATTGACTATGGGGAATATGAGAGGGAGCAAATGTTTTCCAGTAAATGGATGAAGAATAATGACCAAATCTCTTTTGGAATGGTGAGAAGAAAAATCAAGGGAGCATTTTGTGCCAGAAACCTTGGTAATGTGAACATGTCTATAAGAGCAAAATGCTGCAAGATGCAGAATGCTTTTTAGAAATTAGGGTCTGCCTCGATTATAGCTGTCAATAGTTTTGCCCCTTTGTGTTTAATGCAATATTCCAATTTTAATACCAGAAATTATGAAAAGTGTAGTGTTTTTATGAGAATAACACCTTTTCTTAAAATGATAAGGATTCATATACTTATATAGTGGAAAATATTCATATTTACTGCATAGGAAGTCAAGGTTGGAACAGGAATATATTATCCTAAATAGTAAGCTGCAATTAAGTTTTCTTTATATTTATAAAATATATATATTTTATATATATATAATTAATATATAATTAATGGTTTGGTCAAGTTTATTGGTATAACTGTGTAGCTACTTTAGATTTTGCACGCCTCATACTTTATTTTTTATTTAGATTGGAAAATATAGCCTTTATACTTGGTATAATGGAATGTAAAATGTATTCCATATTTTGATTCAACTTTAAAATTTAATTGTTAATTGAGGTTTACGAACAAGACATCTTAATGAGATTCTTAGGTACAAAACAATGCTTGTAATTTATATACACACATGCACACATACATATATACATGCAAAGATATTATTTTGTTATATAATGTAAAATGCTAACATTTTTCTTCATTCTTCCTGTTGAAAAAATTTGTCAATGGCTTAGCACTGACAATAAGATACTATGTTCATAGACTTGTGCCAAATAATGTGGCAAAATAGTCTGGCTGGTCATTATATGTTTAAAAAAAAGTCTGCAACTTTTAACTTGGATGGTTGCTGATAGCCCCCCCCACCTACCCCCACTTTAAAAGTAGCAATTCTTGTTGCTGAAATATAGTATATAATTTGCCCTTTGGAAAAGTTTTGGTTCATCTGGACATATATTTAGAGGACACATGGGAGCATTTTGAAGTAATGATAAGAATATTTGTTTCTTGAAACTCAGTGACGTATGAATTATGAACATTTATCTGGAGTGAATCCCATTGAATTAAGAAAAGCTTATTTAAAGTAAACATGCATAAGGCCAGATGGGTTAATTAAAATGCTGGCTTAAACACTTGCCTACATCACATTTAACTCTAGATTTTTCAGCTGAATGTGTGCATGGTTTGAACTTGAAATGCATTAGTTGAATTGGTACTGGATAATAAAGTGATTCATTTCTCATTCATATGTACATTAAATGCTGTCTGTTCGGAATGATAACCACATATGTGACATGATAGGAACTCTTCATAGTGTGCTGTGGGTGAGGCATGCATAATGTTGAATTCCTTTTTCTGCTGAATTCCTTTTTCTAAATAATGAAAAGTAGCTTCAGGTGACTCCCAGCTTGATTTCAATAAATCCAGATGGGTCATTCTTTTCATACTATGAGGTATTCCACTTAGAATGCCTTTTTAACACCTTTGCTCTGTTTTTCTCCGTCAGACCGGGGATCACCTGTAACCTTTTTTTTTTTATTTGTGTACATTTTTAAAGATTATGGGGCTGTTTTCTTTGTATTTGTTTTTAAGTTGATCCAACTAGTTCACATGCCAATTTTGGAATTATCTATAAAATAGAAGAACAGAATTTTCTAACAAGATGGATCAGCAGCATACACAAAGGTCACACTTCATGTCAATATTGTAAGAATTGATCATTTCATGTTGATTTAATTCTGCTATTTGTTTTGGATGAAAGTCATCTCATAAAATCATTCTTAAACTGCATGCAGCCTGGAAAATAATTGCATTGACACTTTGGCTTGAACGGTTCACTACTTTGGATTTATATTGTACATCTTTTGTTCACGGCAAGGACTGCAGTGGCCAACAAATCTCTGCTACATAGGCAGGAAAATTAGGCCAATGAATATTCTGTTACTTCTATTATAAATCTTGTGTCAGGAATTTCCTGATTCGACTCTAGTCTTGAGAAATGGGGTGGGATTACTGTAATTCTGAGCTGTTCCCCTGTCTCTTCAGTACAAGATGTCATTGGGATTAAATCACATGGTATGAAACAAGGCGGTGTTTAGTTCTGTTAATCTGCTTGTCTAGTGAGATGAATCCTGAGTAGTCAGATGATAAAATACTGGTCAGGGCTGATACTGATTGAAGCAATATCATATAAATCCAGTATATAAATATATAAATAAAATGGACCTTCCTGAGGATCACTAATTGATTAAAACCATCTCGACTTGTGGCAAGATAGGCAGCAAATAAATTTTATAAATGAATTAAAGAAATAAATAAGATGAAATTAATACATCCCACAATGAAGGGATGTCAAGTATTTGTGTTAGTCCTGGGCTTTTTAACTTGAATGGTCAAGTATGGAAACAGGAGGGTGGTTCTTTGGGTTTCTGTTTAGCTGTATTGTCTTGACAGGCATAGTAGGGATAGCAGTCATGAGAAGCAGTGCAAGAATATATAGTCTTTTGGTTTGACCCTATGGATTTTTTTCTCCCTATATTAACCAAATAGGGTAAACATCTAGAACTGCTGCAAAAATGTTTAGTGGGTATGTGTATTTAGTCATACCTTCTTTTTCCTATTATACTTGTATGACTTTCCAGCCCTTAACAAGTTTTTAGTGTTGTCTAGCTCACATTACAAAGGGAAAATTTGAAGTAATACTACAGTATTCCATAATAACAGTGTGATACTAAACTGCCTCACATTTCTACTTAATGAAGGAGAAAAAGATTTGACATATACAAGGGTCAGCAGTTCATTTCCAAGATGGGAGTACCTAATAACAGGATGAAGTATTTTGCAGGCTGGAGATTTAGAGTAGTAAAAATTGTTAGGTTGCCAAAAACTGTCAACACTTTTTGACATAGTACTGCTTTTAACATTAGTATATACTGTATATTTGGCTTGAAGGGTTTCTGTTATACATTCTACATTCATTGTATTTCTAGCCAAAGCCTTATGCATTGCTATTTACATTATTTTAACATTAATAAAGCTGAAAGAAATATAAGAAGGGAACATTTCTGTTTCTTGTTCATTTTTTTGTGTGTGTTTAGCAGTACTGGAACTATCTGTTGGCATAAGTGAAATTATTTTAGTTTATCCCAAACAGTCAAGCTTTATAAGACAGGCAAAAGTGAACAAATGAATATTGCTATAATCCCACAATAGCTATATAACTACAACTAAAAATTACCCAAGTTAGGTACTGTATGGTTTTAGCTTTAATTAGTTTTAAAGTTTTTTTCCTGTTATGTGGTATAGTTATAGCATAGTTAAAGAATAAAGGGTACAGGTTTTGCAGGAGAGTGTTGAATGCTTTCCAAACAGAATTTTTGTTATAAATAATATCATGAAGGGATAAATGGTTGAATTCACAGAGACGAAGAGTGCATTTAATTTATATAAAATCTGGTCAAATGTGGTTTTTATCATGATCCTCCACTTGCCTATTTTTGGAGTGCAGGTTCTGGTATGCAAGTCAAAGGACAAGGATATCCTATGTCTAAAAACAGATTAGAGCATGTGTGTCCAACATTTTGGCTTCCCTAGGTTGCATTGAATCTTGGTCTGCATATAAAATATATAATATAGTTAATTTATATAAATATAGCTAAAATCACATAATAATGTTAAAAGTTTGCAATCTTGTAGGGTTGCACTACTAGCTGTCCAGGGCTGCATGTGACCCCATGAGCTGCAGAGTGGACACTACTGGATTAGAGGGTAAGCATATGAAGGATTGATACAGCCAGCAAACCAGCTAGTTAGATTCTCTTTGCAATTTGGGAATTGGGTAGCTGTTATAAAGCACTGTGAACAGATGGATTCTTTGCCTGGAAATTAGGGAGGCTAGCTGTTTTGATATATTGAAGGAGCAATGCTATGTAAGCTTAGGGGCTATTCTTAAAGTCATCAGTATCCGTGAAGGGTTAAGTGAATCCATGGCAAATGTGGCAATTTTCCAGCTTGAATTGGCTTCTGGATATGGCTTACTGGGCATTGTAAGCCTTGCATTGATAGCCTCAGGGTAGGTTTGTAGATGGGGAATCATAGCCAGTGTAAATTATTTTTAGCTAGATTGTTGACAATGACTTCAACTCTTTGAACATAGTAAACTTATTCTAAAAAAGCTACTCTGGCTGCCAATTTATTGCCAAACCATACTAAAGTTGTGTGTTTTGACAAAGGCCAAGATAAACCTGCTTTCTTTTATTACCGTGCGTCAACTTAGATTCTAGTGAGGATGACGTCTTGAGTAGGTGATTTGCTTTGTGATAGCTCATGTTAGGGCATTCTTGATACAAACATTCTACAGGTAGACATAGATGTACAACCATTCATTTAGTGAGCATTTGAAGTTACAACAGCACTGAAAATAGTGACTTATGACCACTTTTCATACTTGCAACTGTTGTAGCATCCCCGTGGTCACATGATCAAAATTCGAACACTTGATGACTGGCATGTACTTATATGACAGTGGCACTGTTCAATGTGCTCATCATTTGTAACCTTCCCAGCTAGCTTCTGACAAAGTTAATTTGGGAAACCACTTAATATCTGCATAATTCACTTAATAACTGCGGCCAAAAAAGTCGTAAAATGGGCACAACTCATTTAACTATCATTCTCAGTAATGGAAATTTTGGGCTCCATTGTGATTGTAAGTTGAGGGCTACCTGTATTTGTGGACTTGTAAGATATTTGTAATTGTCTCTACCTGTGGGACTTTTAATGTAGAAAGGTCATTTAAAGTTGTAAATATTAAACAAAATCAGACAAACTCAAAACTATTGGTAATATACGACAGCTGCTATAGTACATGTAATGGCTACACAGGTTTAATATAAGGTAGTTGTTTTGCAGCTGCCTTGTTTAACATCAGTTATAATGGTGATGAAAAAAATAACACTATGACCAATCTTCACATTTACCACCTTTGCAGATTAGTAAACAAAGGAAAGGTGAAGTAAAATAATAAGCACTGTCATGGTTTAACTTAGCAACTGCTTCACTTAATGATTTAGTTGTCTGTCCCTGTTGTGTTGCTTAATCTACTTAATGTTTTTGGGCAATAATAGAGGGCACCCAATTGGGAAAGATGAAGTGAATTTTATACAGCTGCTTACTTTGTTTTGTTTGAAAACCTCAACACCTTATTTTTAAGTAATTTGTATAGTGATGATTTTATATTTAGCAATAGCACTTAGACTTATATACAGCTTCACAGTACTTTACAACCCTCTTTAAGTGTTTTACATATTGCCCCCAGGAATCAGGTCCTCATTTTACCGAAGGATGGAAAGCTGAGTTAACCTTGATCCTGGTGAGATTCGAACTGCCAAATTGCAGGCAGCTGACAGCAGAAGTAGCGTGCAGTACCCCATTCTTACCACTGCGCCATGGCTCTATTTCTTTGTATTTAATTCTGATTATATTATCCTGAGAGCCAGTTTGGTGTAGTGGTTAAGACATTAGGTAAGGAACAGAGTGAGTTCTAGTCCTGTCTTAGGCACAAAGGCAGCTGGATGACCTTTTAGTTATTTAATTAATTTTTATCCCACCTTTTTTACTTTATAAGTAACTTAAAGTGGCAAACATACTTAATACTCATTTTATAATTTTATATTTTTATTGTATTGTATTGTATTGTATTATTTTATTTATTTTATTTTATTTATTTTATTTTAAATTCCACTTTGGTTATTTTAATAAATAACTCAAGATGGCGAACATATCCAAGATACTTTCTTCCTCCTATTTTCTCCACGACAACAACCTGTGAGGCAGATTGGGGTTACCTTGAACTAGTCATAATTACAAACTACATGGTGCAATTAGGTAATGTAGAAGTTATTTTGACATCATCATGGATTGAAAGTCAGGATGGATTGAAATTCATGTGAATCATGAATTATTTGTCAATATATGAACATTTATTAGATTAACACTTCAGATTGAACAAATCCTGATTTAACTTTTTATTAACCAAATTAAACTTTGGAGTATACGTGGATTATGTTAGTTTTCAAATATTTAATGTCAAGTGAAATGGGCCAGTTTAATAAGTCATCACCTTTTTGTAGTTTCTGGTTGCCGTACAATTCCCCCCCCCTTTTTTTTTTAATTAGTTGGATATTTCAAGAAACCAAAAGCAACCCAAAGTGTTACAGCTAATAAATCTGTATGGAACCATTTTTCTTACAAAAACAATGTGCAGTGTAGTAATTAGAATTGAAGGAGCGAAATAAAAAAAAAATCACCTGGTTTACATGATTGTGTGTTGGTTTGGTTCCAACCATAACAGCCTTTTAAAAACTCTTCAAGAATGCCCCAAGTCTACAACAATTTTTCATCCTATTCCTCTTATGCTTTTTTTTTTTTTTTTGGATAGCCAAACATTTTGGAAAGATATAACAAGGCCCTGATGGAAAAGCAGTTAATATTGTTATGCTTAGGAGAACAAATCTGAATTTTTAATTAGGCTTTAGTTGTTTCTTTGGAGCGTCAAGGCATCATTAGTGATGTAAGTCTTGTTGCATAGCAGAGAGTGACATTTCACTTCAAACACAGAGAATGCAGCTGTCCTGCACTGATAAAAGTTGCCAAATGTGGTGCAGCAGGGTGGATTCGTTGATAATTAGCTGTCCCATTTCACTGCCATGTTGAAGGAGCTTGCTGGTCATGTACCAAAAACAGAGAGAACCAGAAAAAACAAGAGTTATTAATTAGGAGAAAATCCAAAAGGTTCATTCCAGCTATTGCAGGGCTGGTGAGATATTTTGTTAAGAAAACACATATATAATAAGTGTAATTGTTAGGGGCAGCCTCTTAAGAAGACATGGACTTATTTATTTAGTCAGCTGGAAAGAATATAGATGATTCCCTTCTTGAATATCAAAAGAGTAGCTTTGGCCCAAGCAGTCTCAACAAATTGGAGTAGAGATACCTGTAGCCTAATATATCTGAATGAAAGATGTGTTTATATGGATTACACATACTCTTAGGTCTATTTATGAGAAGGAAAAAGATACTAGAGTGGTGCGGTGATTAGGGACTAGAAATAAGGATATCTTGGTTTAAAAGAGGTTTTACTATATGACATCACAGGTAGATCTCATTGAATGACCCCGACCCTTCAGAGTTATAATGGGAAACTTATCACTGTTCCTTTTAGTTGTAGTTGTCTTAACAACCCCACAATCACAGGGTCGCAATTTAAAGGGCACTTGGCAACTAGATTATGATGGTTGTGATCCCACAGTTGTGTGATCACCATTTGTGACTTACCTTGCTGAATTCCAACAAAGTCAATGAGGCAGTTGGCAGGAGGTGGCAAATGGAATCATATGACATTGCATTTAGCAATGTGGGATTTGCTTGGCAATGGCAACCTAAACTGCTCTTTTAAGTTGGCACGGTAGTGCGACATTGCGATTTACAACTTCATCACTCACTGATGGAATTGCCAGTTTCAAGTACCACTGTTAAGCAAGGAGTACTTGACTACTTGTACAATGTTTGTTAGGATTGTAGGAGGATTGTTTCCTACTACAGTAGGAAACCTGCCTCTGCAGCATATCTCCCCCCTCCCCAAACCTAACCCTAACCTAGTCCTTGAAGTCATGCCCTAGCAATTTAGTAACACAGTGTTTTAATTCTAGTGGCTCAGTTTGTTTTGCTGTTTTCCATCCCTGATCAGAATTGTGGAACTGGGAGTGGAAAAGATGTGTAGGTAGGAGATGAAAAGTGAAGCAGGTGTGGGACCTGATCAATATTGGATGCGAGATTATCATAAAATACCAGGGTTATTGAAAAGGTCTAATGTCCTTTAGTTTTTACTTATAATGTAGTTTCTTATACATTTTAAATTATTCTTAAGGCATAGTCCAGAATTGATTATTCTGTCTTTTACTTTTACTTTAAAAATGTAGGTTAGTATCAATAAAATCATTAAGGACAAACATTAACATAAAGTTTTGTCTGGCAACTTTCAGCAAAGTATACAGCATTGCATACTGATCTCTTTTGAGTCAACATGTTAACTGTCAGCAACAGACAGGCACTAGACTAGATCAGATCTAGTTTTTATATGTTCCTTTAGTTGTTACCTGAAAAAAGAAAAAAAAATAGTATTAATTGCAGGACTGTCTTCATTTTGACCGGAAGAATTTTTTTTTGTCACAAAGATCTTGTATAGTTAGAATCAAATTAAAATACAATAGCTTGCCAACTAGGGGAAAAATCCCTGCATTTTAAGTACAGAATTATGCTATGGATCGCTTATGAGACCATCACAACATCAGTACAATTTGAAATTTCATTCTAATATATGTAGTAAAAAACATACACTTACAAAAAGAGTTAAAACATTTTCTGTGTTTCTCCTTGAAAAATAACAGTTTTTGAGATATATTTGGAAGGAAAATGGCTTGCTCTAAATCTAGATATTACAATATTCGAGTATTTTAAGGGAGCCTTCAACAGTCCTTGATAAGCGGCTGCCAGATGTAACATTAAACTATCTTCACACTAACCATTATCTGTTAACAAAATTAAAACTGTCACTTTTCTTAAACAAGACTGGTCAGAAAACAGAGGATGGGCATCAAGAGGGAATTGTATGCAGAAAACTGTCTTCCTATAACTTTTTTTGGTTTGAAATGTTTTGCTGCTTATCCAAGTAGAAGCTGCTTATCCAAGCAGAGATTATACTACCTCAGAAAACAACAACTGAATGAAAATGGGCATTGGTAAATTTACCTGAGAACGCCCTTTCTATAGATGCTGCTAGTGAGCCCAGTATGGGTTAGACTCCTGTTGACATCATCAAGCTGGGTCTGTCTTGTATAAAAAGGACTGCCTGTGGGAGCTTCCCCCCAGCTTTGACTCAGCTTCTTTCAATGACCATAAGCTGGTGTTTCTGAAAGCAGTTTAGTTAGCAAAAGCGAAAGCTATCTTCATCAACATTTTCTTCAACCGAGGGAGACCTTAAATAGGGAGTAACCCTTGATCCTCCCCCATAGTCTTCCCTCAGCAATTTCGGCCTCCATGATGGTTGTATTGGGAGATACCAGCGCCTCTCAGCTGATCGTAAATTTTCACTTTATTGCTGATTTCGCCGTTCAGGGCTGTTTACAGCCTAAGGAGCGATTTAACCTCTGCCTAGCCTTTAGCTCTTGCGAGCAGCCAATTTGGAGGCTTCTTCAACTGCACGTGATGAGTGGCCATTTTGAAAACTGCTTCTTCTAAAGAAAGTAGCGAGCAACCGTTTTAGGTGGCATTATCCCCCAAAGGCCAGCTTCTACTATTCCTAAGCTCCTATTCAGGCTACTTACTGCATAGACAACACATAGTGAGGATCGCTTCCAGCACCTTTGTGTCTGTTTATGCATATTATGGATCAAGACAAGGCCCACACAGAGCCTTCAGCAGCATTTAGGAGAAACTGCGGGTGACCTTCTACCGCTGCACCATAGAGAGCATTTTAACATACTGTACTCTGTATGGTTTTCCAATTGCACAGTGGCAGTACTTGCTTGTCTGCATTAATTAATTAAATTAATTAATTAAATTAATTGGTATCCCACCTTATTATTTTGCAAATAACTCAAGGTGATGAACATACCTAGTATTTCCTCTTCCTCCTATTTGCCTCACAACAATAATACTATGAGATGGATTGGACTGAGACTGGCTCAAAGTCACCCAAGTGGCTTTCGTGGCTAAGGCAGGATTTGAATTCAGGCTCTCCCGATTTCTAGTCTGGTGCCTTAACCACTAGACCAAACTGACTCTCATTATTCTGTATACTTTTACTATAGCAAACTTCCATTTTGCTAAACTCTTCCAATCATAAATGGTTTTGCAACAGATTTGTAGCCTATGCTATCATTTCAACATTGTCAGTGCAGGATTGAATATTTATGAACAATGAGCAATTTATGAACAGGCTATTCTGTGCAGCAATGACAGTCTTAAATGTTGCCCACAATATTCCAAAATTAACTTTAAAAATAATAGACATTTTTGTAAACATTGGAAAATCCAAGGCAGTTTGTGAGATTTTAGGGTAAGTTTGCATCATTTTTCAAGACTTGAGAATTTCATGGAACTTTAAAAAAAAAAAATACATTAGTACTGGCTCAATTGTGCAGTGTATCTACAACCTGAAAAAGTTTCCAATTCCAATTTTAAATATGAACACTGGAATTGCAATGCAGTTGATATAAAATGATTTTTAAATTCTTTCCAATTATATTTACTAAGTCAAAAGTTAAACAACAGCAAACAGACAGGATTCAAGAAAAACAATTGTTACTACTTTCCAGCCAAACTTTTATTTTCATTCCCGATATCTTTTTCATCATCTTACAAGGTCAGGCATCCAAGTTACATGAAGTGCTTTTACATGTTCTAAGAAATGCAATAGTATAACAAACTCAGATTGATTAAAAAATGAATAAGATTACGGCTGTTCTTAGTTTTTGTATTTTATTTTGTACTTGTCTTGATGTAATTTGTTTGCAAATGAGTTGAAAGGTATGTAGTATAGGAAATATTTTATATACATTGCAGGGGCTTTCTACAACTCATGTCCAAATCAGGCTATTCTGTTCACTAGTAAAATACAAGTAACTCCACCCACCAGTTTGGCTGCTATTTAGTGCAAAATAGTAGGTCTTTGCTCTTTCTTATGAAGTTAGCTCTTGCTCAACACTATCCCTTATTAACTCCAAATACTGTCATTCTAATTAATATCTTGATTATATTAATATCAGGAGCATTAAGTAGCTAAAATCCTATATATGTCTAATAATAAACACAGTTGAAGTATTTGGGCTGAAACAGATCCATTTTCTCATAGGAACTCCTCATAAGTTTAGTATTCCTTGTCCCTTTGTGTTGAAGCTAAAATCTTGATCCTGTGTTTGTTGCTCATAATCTCTTTATAAAATGTGTGAGCATGAAGGGGATGTTTTAAATAGATATACTGCCTGGATGAAAGAATGCTTTGTGCAGGCAAGCATTGTCCAGTTGTGGATCTCATCACAGTTCCTGTGGAGCTTCCCAAGTCCTTCTGACTCAGAGAGGGAGGGGGAAAAAAACCTCTCAATTTGAAGCATGACTGGAGAATAATTAAAGGGGGAGGTAGAGGGAGAGCAATAAAGAAAGACATGGCTGGGGGAAGGGATTTGTAGTTGGCTACATAGAAAGTCTTGGTGCTGATATTTGTCAGGTCAACATTTCCTCCTTTTCATTCTGTAAATAAAATTCCAGGATTTGAAGAGGAAACCTTTCTGATCTTTAAGTGCAAGTGAACATTTATTTTGTTTTCATATCAGGTCCAGACAGTTAAATATACTGTCTATTTAAGTTAGCTAAAGTCTTTTTTTTTGACCCAATATATTCCATAGATTGGCATACTTAAAAAAATAGCTTTTCTTTTAAGAAATTGCCAAGCTCTGCAAGATGTGTTATCAGTTATAAATAAAGGAAAATAAAGAAATAGAATGCTTAAGACTTTTAAAACCTACTTAGGACAATATACACTGAGTGCCCCATACTAATTAAATATGTTTTAGCTCTCTGTGTTGTAATCCAATGCGGGTTACTGATATTTAATTTACACAGTGGAGGTGATGATGCTTTTTTTCCAGGGTATATGTTTGTGTGGCTATTTATATTGTTTCTTTTAAACTCTTTGTGAACCTCTTAATAGTTTCCCCAACCAGACTTTGCTTTATATAAATTTATGTTTAAGCATTGTATTGTTCCTTGTAATATGTGGATGTTGTACTTAAGTTTCTATTGCTTAAGTTTCTATTTCTGAGTGAGAAGGTTGAAACCAACACTATCTCCTCACTCAGAATTCCACTTAAGCCTTATCTGGTTTCGGTAGAGTTGCCAGTGGACTTTTATTGAACTGTCTTCTCCCAACCATTCTCCCATGAGCTGTTCAGAGCATCCAGAAGTGGGAGGTGCTTCAGTCTCTTTTGGAAAGGCTGGGCTTAAAACTCTGGGACACTCCTCCTCCATGGGACACCTTCTCAGCGTCCCCCAGTTTTAGCTCAGCCTTTGTGGTAAAAGGTTGTGCACTCCCTGACTGGAACAGTTTTCTGATTCAGGTTTGCTCTTGGGTTATTTCAGCTTTTAAAATTCTTCATCATTTACTTTGGCTTTTTCAGGCTTTGTCCCTCTATTAGGTTACCTTGATTAGTTCAAAAAAAAAAGCACACACAAAAAAAGTTTCTTTGTAAATAGCGGAGCCTGCCACTCCGCAGGCAGCTTGAGGCAATTATCTTATCTAACTTTCCGATTGCTTTCTCTGCGATCGGAGCGGAGCGCTTGCAGCCGGGGCTCACTTCGCCTTGCCGTTTTGTCTGATAGCAGCATTTAACTCACAAGTTAGAGCCTCAGCAGCAGCGGCTCATTAGACGGCTCAGACATTAGCAACGGTGATTCTGCTTCCCGCCCTTTTCAACAGCTGGCTCAACTTCGCACCTAATTATCACAGGCGCCATTCCTCGCTGGTTTCCCTTGCTGGGGACCGAGGCAGTACCTTTCCACTTTGTTCTCCCTGGGTTCAGCTCTCCCTTGTCTGGCTAATGTTGGAAAAGCAGGCTAGTCATTAAATAGGCATTTCTTTGCAATTGGATCATTTCTTCAGACTGAAATTGCAAGTGCCATTTAAATTGCAGGATGTTTGGTTTTGACAGGAAAGGATTCACCTCAGAGCCTGTATAGCTGGTTTCCTTTGTTGGGGGCCAGGGATCCAGAGCTTTTCTCGCTTGGAGCACTTGGGGGGTTCCCTTGTTGGGGACCCTTAGATACTGTTTACCATATACACAGTTATACATATATATATACATATATACATATACATATGTATATGTATATATGTATATATATATGGATCTTTGGTTATTTGGGTTTTCTCCCGCGTAAGATTGGAAATATCTAGGCAACTTTTCGATGAAGTCTCATTCATCATCTTCAGGCTTGGTCTTCAGCTCTGTGATTCTCAGAGTGATGTGAGCTTGCAGCTGCTTCTTCCTTTTAACTGCTAGTGGGGGTGTGACTTGATTGGGTGGGGGCTTGGCTGTGTTGTCATTGGTTGGGGGTTTGGCTGTGTTCTGATTGGCTGGAGGTGTGTTCTGTTCAGGTGGGAGCTTGGTTATGCTCAGGTTAGTCTTAGTTGCTGGGGGATTTGAGCTGGTGAGCTGTGATCTTGCTGTTTGGCTTCGAGTTCATGGTCGTGCTGCATCTTCATGGTGGGGGTCAGTTCGCTTCATGTATGGCTCAGAGGGGTTTGAAGTGGGTAGTGATGCAGCTGCAGTGCAGCTTCTGGTCTGTGGTCATGTCTCATCTTCTGTGTGGGTGTGAGTCTGCTTTCTACATGGTGGTGGCATCTTGTGTGGCTCTCAGGGGTGTGGGTCTGGTGTCATTCTTCATGTTAGGTACTCGTCTGTTCATGAGGGCGGGTTTCCAAATGGCTGGTAGGTGGGAGATATCATCTCGTTTATTTATGCTGTGTGGGCGTTTTTCTATCTCTATGGCTTCTCTGACATGAAGAATGACACCAGACCCACACCCCTGAGAGCCACACAAGATGCCACCACCACACTTCCATGTAGAAAGCAGACTCACACCCACACAGAAGATGAGACACGACCACGGACCAGAAGCCGCACTGCAGTTGCATCACTACCCACTTCAAACCCCTCTGAGCCATACATGAAGCGAACTGACCCCCACCATGAAGATGCAGCACGACCATGAACTCGAAGCCAAACAGCAAGATCACATCTCACCAGCTCAAATCCTCCAGCAACTAAGACTAACCTGAGCACAACCAAGCCCCCACTTGAACAGAACACGCCTCCAGCCAATCAGAACACAGCCAACCCCCCACCCAATCAGAACACAGCCAAACCCCCAACCAATGAGAACACACCCCCACCCAATCAGAACACAGCCAAGCCCCCAGCCAATCAAGTCACACCCCTACTAGCAGTTAAAAGGAAGAAGCAGCTGCAAGCTCACATCACTCTGAGAAGCACAGAGCTAAAGACCAAGCCTGAAGATGATGAATGAGACTACATCGAAATGTTGCCTAGTTACTTCCAATCTTACGCGGGAGAAAACCCGAATAACCAAAGATCCACATACAAATACCCGCGAGAACCTCAGAAAACAAATATCTATCTATCTATTTATCTATCTATCTATCTATCTATCTATCTATCTATCTATCTATCTATCTTACTCTCCTGGAGGAGCGTTCTACTTTCAACTGCAGGGGAAGGCATCACCCCAAAGTACAAATATTAACAACAACAATAATAATAATAATAATTTAAATTTTTTTAAAAAAAGAAAATTTAAAATTAAAGTCAGAGGCAAGACAGTCATCCACAATGGAAGGTGACAATGCTTTCCGTTCTAAGTCAAATAAGTCCCGAGATAAGCCAGTGGGCCCCAAAAAGGCCTCTAAGGCGGCAGATAAGGATGCCCATAGACGGCACCAAGCTTTGGAAAGGCAATTGCAGAAATGAGCCAGGGAGGCAGACAAGATGGCTATGACACAACAATCTGATCAGAACCCAAATCCATTGATGAGGCCCTTGGACTTATCTACCCAGCCCAGGCAGGCTGTTTCTGGACAACCTCCCATAGGCACATCTCCTCCAATGAGCACTGCCCGGCCAATCCCAGAGGCAACCTTCACCCCTATGGCCGCCAGCCTAAGATAGGAGGAGGGATTACCTGAGACTATCCCCATCGAAATGAGGCAATGGACGGAGATGGCGATTCAAAGGGGCATTGTAGCTGGAGTTCAGCAATCCATCAGGACCAGACGCTTCTCGGCCACTTTGGATGCGGGATCCCTGTCCGCTCGATCATTTGCGCATATTGGACAACATCAATCTCAGGTATTCCCCAATATTCCCAATATACCAGCCCAGGGTCTTTGGGAGAAGATGGACTTTGAGTATCAGGATGTTCCCATGGAGAGGGGGTCGATCCATCAGATGGACTTGGGGTTGTCAGAGGCTGACCCGCTAGAACAGGGAATGTCAGACGATGAAGGCCTCATTCCGGACCAACCTACTTTTTCTGGCCTTTTTTGGCCGCACCTCTTTAAATCTTTACTGTTCAAGGCAAAGAACACTGCTAAACTAGGCACATCAAACCCTCATACATTGTCAACAGGGTCTCTGGACGAATCTGAGGATCTAATATTCTCACAACCGGCTAATGAGGTGGAAACTACTCTTGTCCCTAGTATATTTGCTGAATTAGTACAAAATCAATGGGCATCAGCAGCATCATATCCAGCCCCCAAAGGGTACGATAAACGATATTATAATTTGGCACCAGAGTTTTCAAATTTTCTCAAAACGCTGGAGGTGGATGAGCCCATTGTGGCACTGGCCTCTTCTTCAACCTTTCCCAATGAGGGCGAGGAAGCTCTGAGACCGGAAGAAGAGAGAGCAGAGTTGGCACTCCATAGGGCACACGTTGCTGACGCCTGGGCCATTAGGGCTGCTACAGCGGCATCCTTTTTTACATGGCCCTCCCTCCGATGGCTCTTCCACTTGAAGGATATATTGCTGGCGTCAAATGTCAGAGCCCACCAGGACATAGCTAAAATTATTGCAGCAGCAGAATTCTCCACCGACGCCACATTTAATGCAGTCAAATTCTCGTCTTGGGCCATAGCATCTCACGTATCAGCACGGAGACTGCTATGGCTTAGGCATTGGCAGCGGATACAAAGCATAAATTTATAAATTGCAAATTGGCATCATCTCCAATATCGGGGGATAAATTATTTGGCAGTATCTTGGAGCCCCTCCTTGTAGAGAATAGAAACAAGAAAAAAGAGCTTCCCCCTCTTTTTTGGAGATCTGAAAACAGAATGCCCCAGTCATTTTGAAGAAGTTCTTTTCGGCCCTAATATCAAGGCCCATACGTTCCCAGATCTCAGAGAATATCAGGCTACAGGCCCAGTTTTAGACAGGATAGGTCTGAATCTTCTGATAGAGGTCAGCAGGGAGGCCAAAACAGATGAAACCCCAGAGGCACTGGAGGCCGATTTTTTCGTTGCCCCAAGTGAGTCCTTCACAGCAGTTCCCATTGGAGGGTGGCTAAAATGGTTTGCTGATCAATGGGACAGTTCCACCTCTGATGCGTGGGTCAGGGACGCTATTAGGTTTGGTTTGGCGCTAGAGTTTCAATCCTCCCCCCCAAACTTTTTCATTAGGAGCCCTAGGTCCACGGACCCCATTAAGAGGGCGTTGATACAGGAGGCTATCAATCATCTTCTACATATTCGGGCCATTAGAGAGGTCCCATCTGAACAGCAGGGCCAAGGCTGTTACTCTCTATTGTTTGTGGTCCTAAAGAGTTCGGGGGGCTGGAGGGCAATTTTGGACCTCAAATGTCTGAACAGATCATTGGTTTATCGAAAATTCAAGATGACTACTCTCCAGTCCATTCTTCTCAGCATTAGAGAGAACGATGTCCTGACCTCTATAGATCTCACAGAGGCCTATCTACATATACCAATTAGACCTGCTCACTACAAATATCTTAGATTTTGCTATGTGATCGGCACTACGAATATATCGCTCTACCATTCGGTCTGGCTTCGGCCCCCAGGACTTTTACCAAGGTCCTCGCGGCATTGGCTGCCTCACTCAGGATCAAATCTATTCGCTTACAATGTTATCTGGATGATATTTTAATTTTGTCATCTTCCAGGCACTAAGCAAAATTGGATACCAAGATTACTCTGGAGACCCTTCAGGGTCATGGCTTTTCCATAAATTGGGATAAAAGACATTTGATCCCCTCAACTAGGTTAATTCATTTAGGGGCAGTGATAGATACCGTGGAGGGCAAGGTCTTTCTCTCTCAGGACAGGTTAAACAGTATCCAGTCTTTGGCCAGAGAGATCAGAGCCTTAAAGAGGGTTTACCTGACAGTGCTGTCTCAACTGTTAGGGAAACTGATTTCTTGTATTTCCATTGTGCCTTGGGCTCGATTCCATTCTAGAGAGCTGCAATGGTTCCTGCTACCTTTCCAGCGATCTGGAAAAGCCACTTCCAACGTCCGGATAAAGGTACCGCACAATGTTCTCCGATCGCTCCGCTGGTGGTTGGAAAAAAACGATAAACAAGGGATGCCCTTTCAAGGAACCTTACAAGGCAACGATCACAACCGATGCCAGCCTGGTAGGATGAGGAGCTCACTTCCAAGCCCACAGTGCACAGGGAATTTGGACTATTTCCGAAAAATCACAAAGCATCAACCTGTTGGAGCTGCAAACAGTTCACCTGGCCTTACGCAGTTTTCTACCCCTTTTCCAATCACGCCACGTTCTGGTCTTAACAGACAATATTACAACCAAGGCCCACGTAAACAGACAGGGGGGTACCCATTCCAAACTTCTGATGCTGGAAACGGCCAAGTTGTACAATCTGTTTTTGCTCAAGGCAGAACACGTAGCAAGGGCCTTAAACACACAAGCGGACTGGCTCAGCAGGGTCACGATAGATCAGGCAGAGTAGCACCTACACCTGTCTGTCTTCCAGGAAGCAGTGGGGAGGTTTGGGCAACCAGCGATCGATCTATTTGCTTCTCCTCAACGCCCAATTGCCCCGGTATATTTCAAGGTACCCGACTCAGGGGGCGGAGGCCGTCAATGCCCTACGATGTCAGTGGCCTCCTGGACTTCTATATGCGTTTCCTCCACTCCCGGTAATACCCAGGTTGATCCAGAAGTTATTGGAGGAACAAGTGGAATTGATATTGGTCGCCCCTTACTGGCCCAGGCGAACGTGGTTTGCAGATTTACAGGACCTGTCGAGAGAACAACCTTGGAAAATTCCACCATTGAAGGTTTCCCTCTCCCAAGGGCCAGTACTTCACCCGGACCCACAATGGCTCAGGATAGCCGTATGGAGGTTGAGCGGAGCTGTTTAAGGGCCCAACAGATTTGAGAGGATGCTATTGCCACCATTCAAGCATCCAGATGGTCCTCAACAAATCGTATATACGAGGCCATGTGGTCCGCCTTCTGTCGCTGGTGCCAGGGGTCTAAGATTGACCCAACTGTCCCATCAATAGGACAATTATTGGACTTTTTACAGGAGGGGTTGGCCAAGGGCCTATCTCAAATACTTTATGCAGACAGGTGGCAGCTTTAGCCCCAGTGATAACCTGCGCACCATCCACATGTCCGCAGCTTTCTTAAGGGTGCTGCAAACTTACGACCTCCTGTAATTCACCACTATCCCACCTGGGACCTCAACAAGGTGTTAACCGCACTTACAACTGGCCCGTTCGAGCCTTTAAGTATCACTAGTCTTAAATTCCTGACATATAAGGTGACCTTCCTAATTGCCATCACATCAGCTGGGAGAATTTCCGAATTGGCGGAATTGTCAATGAGAAAGGACCTGTGCGTGTTTCATGCGGACAGAGTGATTCTCCGATTGGATCTATCGTTCACTCCTAAAGTAAATTCAGCCTTCCACAGAGCGCAGGAGTTGGTCCTTCCAAATTTTTGCCCGAAACCATCTCATAGACTGGAGCATCAATGGCATCGACTTGATGTTTGAAGGGCCTTAAGCATCTATCTAGGCCACACGGCGGCATTTCAAAAATCTGAGGCTCTATTCCTATCCTTCAATCCATCCACTTTAGGGCAAAAGGTGTCGTCGACGACCATTGGTAGATGGTTGAGAGCCACCATAGCTAAAAGTTACGAATGCCAGTCCATCTCAGTTCCTAAGGGCATTACAGCCCACTCGACAAGGAGTGCGGCAACATCAGCAGCATGGGCCACACGGGCTCCCATAGATGAAATTTGCAGAGCGGCAACTTGGGCTTCACTATCTCCCTTTGTCAGAAATTATAAAATTGATGTCTATGCCTCAGCAGACGCTTCATTTGGCAGAAGAGTCCTGCAGAGGGTCCACAGAGTTTAGGAGTGGGTTTCGATCCAGACAGTCCTTCCCTAAGGACAGGCCAAGCTTTGGTATGTCCCACTTCTGGATGCTCTGAACAGCTCATGGGAGAAAGGGCGTTGGTACTTATCTGATATGCCCGTTCTCTGTGAGCTGTGAAGAGCATCCAGCCCCACCCATTTCTTTCCATCTGGTGGGGTTCCGTTCCAGTCAGGGATCTAGATTAGGTGATGAGTCCCAGATTTTGGCACTCAGTCTTCACAAAACTGGGGGACGCTGAGGAGTTGTCCCGAGGAGGAGGAGGAGTGTCCCGGACTTTCAAGCCCAGCCTTTCCAGAAGAGACTGAAGTACCTCCAACTTCTGGATGCTTTTCACAGCTCACAGAGAACGGACCTATCAGGTAAGTACCAACGCCCTTTTTCTTTTGTCTTTGGCATTAACCTGTCAGCCAAGGCGGTGTGTTTTCCTCACAAATGGATTGATTTTGTTTGTGTGTGAATGTTAGCTATGAAAAAAAAACCCTGCAGAAATTTTGCTTTATAAGTGTGCAGAAGGTGTGCCTAACATTTTGAAGCAAAACACAAAAGTGATAGTGGAGGTTCATAAGAAATAGTCAACTTCATATTGATGCTAAACATCTTTGGTAAAAATAACTGTAGGCATAACCACATGGCAGCCAATTCAAAGCATGGCAGAGAATGGAGGCTGGGATGAAATAGCAGAACAATGGAAAGGAAATCTGAATTTTTTTAGGGATGAAATGGATGGAACTGTAGGTGGCAGTTGCAGAAGGTATCCAGCAACAGCCCAAATGAAACCCTTCTGCTGTGCAATTGTTGCTGATGCTAGCATAAGTAGGCTTTGGAACTGTGGTTAATAAAGGTTTGTCATGAGGATGTGCTGAAAATGGGGCAAAATATTTGGTCGTGTTCAGGAATGCTATCTTTGAGGAACACCTAAGAGGTCAAGATATTGATTTCTACATTGATTATCAATTTCAGTATGTGAATAAGGTGGTCATCGTTATCTGTAGCAGAAATAGACCACCTGTTCTAAAAGACTGCAATGGCATAGCCCACTCCCTTATACCCAGCATCCTTAGATTCTGAGATCCCAAACAATTAGGCAAGTCAGGTTAATTACTTTTATTCACATCCATGATTATGAAGTACACTAGTAATGAAACATCCTTTTTTACCAACTCATTAAACAAGCATTCCTGTTGAGCAATTCTATTCAGAGAATCATAGATTTGGAACAAACGTAAGAGATTACATCTATCCTCTGTTCAGTGCAGGAATCCAAATTAAAGCATTCTTGAGAGATTCTTATCAGGCCTCTGATTCAACAATGTAATGATGGAAGAAAATTTACCATGTGACTAAAGTTTTGGTTTTGCAGTTAAACTGTTCTTCCATTTAGTGAGAATCTGCTATCCGATGTTCCAAAATTATTGATTTGTGAATAAACATTCTGGGGTGAAACAGCTCAAGGCTTTGAAGTTTTTAAAGACGAAAAGATGAGGTTCTTTCCAATAGTCATTTCTCAAGGCTAAACCTGCCCACTACCCTCTTTCCTCCTTGGTTTAATTTTCAATTTCCTGACTTGAATTGTTTTTAAAAAACATTGCCAAGAACTACACAGGTAGTCCTTAACTTATGACCATAATTGAGCCTGGAATTATCATTGTTAGTCATGACAGTTTTTACACCAGTCAGCATTTGGCCAACAGCCAATTTTACAACCTGTTTTTGGGACAGTCATTAAGGTAACATTGCAGTTGTTAAATGAACCCTTCCCCCCCCCAAAGGAGGGTTGTTGTTTTTTTGCCATAAACTGGAAGTAAATGGCAGAAACTAGCTAAAACACCAAAAACTACAATCTTGTGTCTAAAGCCACTGCAAACTTAGGGCCCAAAATGCAAATTTAAAATGCTAGGTTCCCAAAAGGCAATCATGTGAAATAGGGTATGTACAGATGTGAGAACTTCAAAATTGGGTTCAACACTTCAACACCTCAATAGCTCTGGAGAGATCCATCATAACTTTGAACAGGTGTGAAGCAACGATCATGAAGTGAGGACTACATGTATATAGAATTCATGGTAGAATTTAACAAATGCAGGCCAGAGAGGCATTATTGTTTTCTGTAAAAACTGAAATTTTTTGACCCTTTGCCATTTGTATTCTTTGTGGCCATATAGTTTTGGCTCATATATAGCTTTCAGGCAACATACCAAGACTTATTCCAAGTCTTTTGTTTCAGTGTATCTGTGGCCAGCAATAAAATATTAATAAATCTTCACATTTGTGGAAAAATGAAAATAATGATGTACTAGCATTGTTAAAGATATACAAAATATTTCAAGTAAAACAAGTAATTAAATGGGCCCTATCATCACAGAGATGGTATTATGAATCCTTTTCATTATAATTCCCTCAATCTAGTAAGGTTTGTAAGAATATAATGCAAATGCCATTTATGAGTGTCATTTATTAATTAATTGTTCAGTTCTTGATGACTTGATGATTTTACACATTTACACATTGAAACACATTGAACAGTATCAAGCTATCAAATCCAGATTTTTTCCTGACTTTCACGATAGCCAATTTTATTTGATATATAGTTCCTATAATATTTACAAAGTTCTTTTGACTTAAATTGCTCTGATTCATTGTCCTTCATTCTAATTCTTGATTAGTAAAATATTTAGTGTATAGTTTAGAAATAAGCATATTTAGAAGCAGATGATTTAAATATTCATTCCAAAATGAATATTTGAAGCAAAGAAAAACTGAAATCATTGTCTAGGTAGGTTAGGAAATTGATTGATCACATGTGGAAATTTTTCATATGTTAGTGTAAGAAGTGAAAAGGAGGAAAGCAGTGCTGCCTGCATGGAAATGCCAAAATTTATCAGCATATTTTAAACTTTAAAAATAATTCTTACTCTGTTTTAATTGTTTACATACTGTAATTTGTGTCTTATAACCTTTCAGTTTTTCTCTGTATGGCTTGATTTCCTCAGGAATATATTAAAAGCTTAAACCTCTTTTTTCAAACCTTATGATTCTCAGTGTACTGGTCATGCTTTAAAAATTAATCTCACACATACAGAAACAAGCAACTAACTTTTGGTAGGTGCAAATAAATTTTTCCTTTAAGTTGTGGTCCCAGGGCAATTAGCAGTCTTTTGGACAAGAAAATAATTTGCAACTTATCTTGAGGTGCTGTTATGGTGGTTGGGTGCGGCCAGGCTAACCTTTCCTTTAGCATAAGGTTTTTGCAGCAAGACATAAGTTAATTGGCAGACACCAAAACATATTAATTTAGGCCTTTTGTTATTTTACAAACTAAGGCAGCCATTACTGTTTCGGTTTCTTGCCTAGTTTTTACCTCCTCTGACTTAAACTGCTGGAGCTAAGCAAATGTGACTGTCTGTGTATGGTTATATTTATTTCTTTGAGATAATCTGTTAGAATGCAAGCGTTCACGAACTTAACAGTATTCAGAGTTTGCTGATTGTCTGAAACATGCCATATAATTAATAATCCAGGTACAATGCAACGCTTCATTGAAAGAGATTTTGTAGTGACAATATTAATCTGTAAGGGCTATGCTACAAATAATATCGTTAAATGTATTACATGTGTACATATTGCAGTACTTTGCATGAAAATCAGAATTAGCATTCTTGTTGTGTGTATTATAGAATGGAATAACATTTATTCATGTATTCCCATTTTATAAATCAATTTATTTTATTTATTTACTGAATGTCAAACAATTGAAACAGGAAATGACCTGAGATCTAGTTGCCATGACACCCTTCAGTCCTATCTAATTTTCAGGAAGATGAAAGGATCTAACTCTCTTTTGATAGTGAGCAACTAATTGGATGGTTGAAAGTGGGAGAGATTTAATGCAGGAAAAAAAAAAACCAGGAAAAAAGTGAAACAGCTGTGTTTTTGTATACACCTATAATCCTCCAATACAACATTCCAAGGACAAAATGACCTCCATGTACCTAAAACACAGAGATTCTAATACCCCTGAAAAGACATAGTTAGTGTTTTATAACACATATTTGCAATGAGAATCACATCCCTATCTATGCAATACTTTTATGGGATTTTTTCCTTGTCCAAATTTTTGTTATAAGCAAGATAAGTAACACTGAAATTAATCTGAAAATCCGAGTTATTTCTGAGTAGTACAGCAGGGAAGTGAAGTTCATTTTTATTAGGATTAAATGGTATATTCTATTAAAAGTACGTAATAGAAGTGTTCATGACCAAAGTCAGGTTCAATATATTTAAATGTTTTTATGTGAGTAGGTGTAAATGTAAACTGTATATTAGAGGCTACAATTCTGCTTACCCATAGTATGTAGTTACATTGATATTGAATACTATTATTTGTAGTGTTCTTATTTTTCAATGAAGGATTGTACTCAATATTTAGAAAGCATGCTCAGAAGAGATTTCAAAAGAGCTATATTTGGGCAAATAGTTGTCCTGGATGTCTCTTTGGATCCTTGAATTATTGTATATAACATCTCTTATCAAATCACTTTATTTTCATCATTGACCAGTTCAGTCACTACATAAATGTCAGCTTTGGTGCAGCCATTTTGATAAAACGGATGCTCTTTAAGTTTCACATTACAATTAGAAGAAAGTTTGCAATTGTTTACCCATCTGGTATAGCTATTCATTGAAAGCCCAAACTGACTAACTATTGTGTACCCATCTGGTCTAACTTCTGTCCCTTTTGTCCACCTGGTATAATGCTATAACAAGTTGCTACTTAAATTTTACAGGGATGAGAAAATTTTCAATAATCTTCTTGCCTTACTATTGTAGACTCATTTAACTAAAAGGCAGATTGCTCAGAATTTTATATGATCCTTTAAAAAATCTATATAATCTGTCAAAACTCATACAATATTCTGGGCTATGATGCAAGGTTACCATTCCCAATTTGAAACTATCCTTGAAGTTTCTCCTCCCAATTAATATATGCTTGTGAAACTTTTGCATCTATACTGATGCACATGTATGTAAAAGTACCCAGATGTCTAACTTCAAAGTTCAAACTTTGTTTGCAGGGGCAAACAGAGATTAAATTGCTATAAACTGAATTAATTATTAGTAAAATGAATTACTCCACTTATGATAATTATGTATCTGCCAACAGCTTTTACATTGAAATATATGTACATATCATACATATCCTCAAATATATGAATATTCATATCCCTCTGCCCTTCCAGTGAAGAAGAAGAAAAAAAGAGGGTAATGGAAGAGGGGAAAGAAAGACAAAACTAAGCTGGAATAAAATGGGATACGTTGAGAGGAACAGGTAGTATGACAGAGAACATAAGATAATATAACACAATTCACACAAAATTCAATACATAGGTTTTTTTGTTGGGCTCAAGCGTATATACTGTTTTGACTGACCTATGAATGCTTGTTTGTTAGTAAACTCCATTGTATTCAAAGTCTCTTAATCTCAGGTGGGTATGAAGGCTTCTAGTCCTCTGTCATCATTGTGAAATTTGACAGCAATATTATGTTGCAGGGATGAAAAGCTACACGCTGTCAGCTTCCTTTTTATGGTCTGCAGAATGGATGGGATCAAAACTCAAGGGCCTCCCCCCTTTTTGCATTAAAACTCCAGAAGATCCCTTAGAGAACAGATTCACCCTTATGTACTTTTCAAAGCTTGTTGTGGCCTCTGAATTGAGGGAACTTGCTCAATCCTGATCTATTTCTATTCAACGGAAAATGAGAGAACTTCTTAGTGCCCTCTCCCAATTCCAATATATAAAAGAATCATCAATTCTAAAAATACCATAATCTGAATAGAAATAGATCTGTATGTTTAAGTATAATGCCATAGGTATTTCCTCATCTCCCAGGATTTTAATGCATATATTTTAAACCAGGGGTCTCCAACCGTGGCAACTTTAAGCCTTGTGGACTTCAACTCCCAGAGTTCCTCAGCCAGCTTTGCGGGCTGAGGAACTTTGGGAGTTGAAGTCCACAAGGCTTAAAGTTGCCAAGGTTGGAGACCCCTGGTTTAAACTACACATCATAGAATCAGTAGAGAAATGCAGAATCAAATAGCAAGAGCAACTACCTCTGGCGAACAAGTGAAATGTATTGTGTGTTATTGTTATGATGAAAAAAGGTAGCAAAAATCAATTGTATTCCTGTGGGATTTCTGTTTAACGTGGACAGTATATGTTTTATTATCAGGTTCGGTGCTTAGTAGCATCAGGAAAGATTTTAAAGAACTCAGATCAATGTTCATTTTGCAATACTTTTTGTAGGATATTTTCTTTTTTGGTTCTGTGTTCACCTGGTGTACAATTTATATACTGACACCCAAATACCCAAAGCAAAGTATGCCTTGTTCTCATCCTAGTTCCATTCATTAGAAAGCTTTGAACCCATCCCATTTAATCATGGACTTAAGGGGTGAATGGTTCTTAATGACAAAATTAATATATAAACAAAAATTTGCAACCTGGCAGCATGGGAATATTGGCCGTCTGAGACCAGGAACATAAATCACAGAAACCTCTTTAGTTTTTCAGACTACCTATATGATAGCTATGAGTAGATTGATAGTAAGTAAGCATGTAGGAATTATCTCCAGATGTTCTACATACACTTTAAGATTTCAAACTTTATCTCCCCCAAGTTTCATTTGATTCTGAAAGGTAAAGCTAGTTCTCTAAGGAATTTGAAAAAAGTATTTCACTTTCAGTTGAAATAATAAAAATGGATAGGCATGAAAAGACTGGTAGACTTTCTAGGTAAAAGGCTTGAAAACCATTTCACTGTAAGCAAATTTGAGGAGACATCTCAGTGAAAGAAAAAAATCTTCCACATTTGTTCTCTTTCATAGTCATTAGAATTATATTATCCAAATTATTTTATTTTTAATCTGAAAAATATTTCTAGGATGTAAAATGTTAAAAAAAACAACGGCAGATAGGTATTCATTTTGGTTTTTAAGATAATGAATTCAAGAAGGAAAAGGGAATATACAAGGTTTAAAGTCATTCTTTGTTATTTTAAACCACATATAACAGAATAATATAATATCTGTCATCCACTCTACAGCAGTAATCCTTGCTGAAGTTCCAGATTATAAAAATGCAGTTTTGACAGAGATGTGAGTCCATCTATTTTCTGTCTTAATCTACTACTTTATCCCTTTGACTGAGTGTAGAAAAATGAGTGTAATGGCACCTGTTATGAAACATTTGCAGATGTTTATTTAAATTTATGATAATATTCAGAAGGTTGCACACTTTATCAGTCAAATTCTCCTTAGTTGTATCTACGAAAAATAACACCCCTCAGGATGGAACATCTCATATTTTAGTACTGTTTTTAATGCTGTCTGGCTCTACAAGTGTTGGAGCAGCCAACAATTGTAGTATAGAACATTGTACATTTTCAGCCTTGGTTTATCTGAACTAATTACTGTAATTGCACAATGTTCTCACCTAGGTATTAACTTTGCTTAATTTTTTTCTATCTTACGTTGAGTGAACCAAGCCCATTTAGTTATTTTGTGGTTCAGCGTATTCTGCCAAACTGGAAGATTACTTAGTAACCAGAGTTAAGTGTATCTTGTGATTGGGGTCCTTATCTTAGATGCCCACCCTTCATTTGCATAGAATCAGAAGGTAAGCTTATCTTAATCTTTTATGAATGAGCAGGTGCTGGTGCATACAGCTGCTTCTTTCCACCCACAGGTGGCTCAACTGCAAGTCCCAGCAAATGGTTGTGCATGTAAGTTCACGAGCAACTACCCTGGGAAAATCTTTGAATCTGTGTCATCAAACTTTCTACTAGATATATGGTTTTCTTAATACTTTAGGGAGGCATGCTTTGCTTACACCAGTTATGTAATCATATTAGGGACCTATGGGCATGTGATTTGATCTATTGCTTTAATATTTATATTTAGTTATTTAGTTTATATTTAGTTTATATTTATATTTAGTTATTTAGTGGTAGAGATGGGTAGTTTCTAAATTTGTTAAATACATAAGATCTCCTAACTTAAAAAACTTTTTCTTATATGTTCTATGGATCTCAGAACAATCTGATTAATTCTCACCTGCTTGCATTTTTAGTGATGGGGATCGTGTTTCTCTTAGAAGGATGTAAATGAATTATCTTAGGTAGTTTAATTTTATTTCCCTCAGTGTTTTTTTAAAGCTAAAAGTAATTATTAATACCAATAATCATTTTCTGCAGTTTATCTGCCATCCTGAGAAAAGACACTTTTAGGTTAGATGGAGTTGAACACTTCTATCAGGTACAAGTATAGAATTTGTGTAACAATAATTTTAAGAGATACTTCCAGCCCTGAAAGCATTTGTGTGTTTTGTGGATGTGTGCTTATATATACGGTTCCCTTCCATGTGTTGTGGCATCTGCTAAGATTTCATGTTGATTCATATTGGCAAAAGCAAATAAAAATAATTTAGGATGACAAATCACATTTTCTATCCTTTCTCTCTTCCTTTGAAACAGGCTATGCTTTGGGTATTTTCCCCTGTTTTGTATTAAAAGAAAGAGCATGAAAATAGATAGGATAATATTCTTATTTTGGAATAACTCATCTAGTTACTCAGTTATTGAAACCATTGGGCCAAACTAGTGCTTTCAGAATAATAGCAGGCTGAAAAACCAATGGAAAACAGGACAACACAGCAATATCACTTTCATAATTACATAATTTATCATGTGAAGGAAAACAGCACTAAAAGGTTTTGCTCATACTTCAAAGATAAAAATGAAGTTCTCCATTCTTTGTCTACATGAAATGCTTTTGAAATATCAATCGCCTTCTTCACTTTTGCAGCATGACTAAAGAGCCATTGTGTTGTGAACTCATGAAAACTGTGTATAAACACTCCAAAGATTATCCAGAGCTGCTTGATAGTGAGATGGATGTCAAATAAATTTAATAAATAAACAAATAAGATGTTTTGTTAACATACTCAATGGATGGCTACTGCATTATTAATTACAATTTTCAGATTGCCTGGACTTTTGGCACTAACCTTGGTCACTTTAGCTGAATATTGGGCTTCTGTGAAATTATGAAGAGCCTGGTTTTATTTATTGTGAGGTTGATGATTCTGTAATTCATAGTACATGCAGAATATTCTTAACTGCTTAGTAAGGTTTTCTGTGACTTATTTCTATTAGATGGTACATTTATAGCTAATTGTACTTAACATGATATATCAAAGACTAAATCAGGAATAAGAATGCACAGACTTTCTAATTCTGAACAAATTAGTGTTGTTTATTGTTCAGTTATTGATCAGATTAGAGATGGAAAATATATTTGACTGAGATGATCAAATAAAGTCAAATAAATTAGGATGTACATAAGCCCACTGTTTTGCTTGCAAGCTCTTTCCTGCTGCTTTATCCCTCCTTTTGTGTATGAATGAAACAAAATAGCAGGCCACAGTTAAACGGCCAGAAGAGTATCAGAGCTAGAGGGTCTCTTGGTGCATCTAGACTTATGTATTTTTCACCTACACAGAGTGTTTTTGAGGTTGGATCTGGCCTTCATTCCAAAGGTCAACATATGGTTCCCACAGGGTGCAAGAGTGAGTTCTTCCATATTTCTACCCCAACCTGGCTCACGCCTTGGAGAAATCTTGGCAGACGTGGTACGTAGAGCCTTGAAGATCTACATAAAAGGGACCTCTGACTTTTGCAAAATGGAGTCCCTATTTGTTTCTCTTCAAACTGCCTTGTTTGGTTGTATGGTAACTCCCTCTACAGTCAGCAATGGATCAAGCTGTGTATTTCCAGGGTGTACATGAGTCACTCCCTACCAGTACCAAGGGGAGTCATGGCCCATTCTACATATAGCACTGCTATACAGTTGCTTGGGCTACACAAGCTTGAGGAGGTCTGCAAGGCAGCCACTTGGACTTCCCTATCTCTGTTTATCCAGAATTATCACTTGGATGCCTTTGCATCAGAGTTTGGCAGACGGGTTCTGCAAAGAGTCCACACGGACCATGGGGATCAGGACCAGACTTGAGTCCTCCCACAGACACTCCAGCTTTAGTATGTCCCTTGCCTGGACTCTCATAACAATACAAAGGAGAAAGGGTGTTAGTCTTACCTGATACGACTATTCTCCTTGTTGGTTAGAGATTCCCTGAGTGGTCTTGTCTGGGGCCTAGACCGAAGGGGGTGGGGGCTGATAATCTTGTTCTTGCTGTTTTGTTTCAGAGGCATGTCCTGTCTGTCATGTTGTCTTCGGGAAAGCTGGGGAAGGCCCAGCAACAAGAGGTGGAGCTAAACAGCTTTGACAGACTCAGTCCAATTGGCTAGGAGACGGAGCTAACCCTTGCCTGTACTCTAACCAACAAGGAAGATAGGTGTATCAGATAAGACCAATGGCCCTTTTCCTGCCATTAGGGTTCTTTCCTTCTTTCTGAAACAAGAACAAGAGCCAAAGAGGTTTCCTCATACAAACTAAGTTAAATTAACTTTGTCTACAGTGTTTTAAAATATGCTTAGTATTGTACAGTATTATTTTCATGACACCAAGAGGGACTAGTAGTGTCAAGCATTGTTCTTAAAAATATGTGTGTGTGTGTGTGTGTGTGTTTTGAATAGGCATAAGATACCGTATATACTCGAGTATAAGTTGACCTGAATATAAGCCGAGGCACCTAACTTAACCACAAAAAACTGGGAAACTTATTGACTCGAGTATAAGGCGAGGGTGGGAAATGCAGCAGCTACTGGTAAATTTCAAAAATAAAAATAGATACCAATAAAAACTTTCACTAGGACAGTTGAGAATAAGTTTGATGTTCACAATTTCCTCTTTGAAAGAGACCAGTAAATAGGGAAGAAGAAGATGAAGAAAAAGAAGTGTGTTTTTTCACACTTTTCACACTGCAGTGAACAAAAATGGCATCATAGGAACAGGCTTATTCTCAGTCCAAAGGTTTGTTTCTGATTTCTTCCCTGACTTAAGGGAAATTTGGGAAACGATCTCACTATCATGAAAGGTTTAGTTGATTCACTAACCCAAAAAGATGATGATGATGATGACAGTGGGAGGCAGGAGTCACTCTCTCCCTTGCAAGAAAAAAGCAAGAGCCGTTCTTATGATCTCTCCCTCTCTCTCTCTCTCCCCGTAATACAGTCAAACTCTTTCCAGCACACGCGATCTGCCTTCGCCACTTTGCACCTTGCAAATGCAAAATCCTGGGGTTTTTGCATTTGCAAGGTGCAAAGCGGCGGGGGCGGATCCTGCGTGCTGGAAAGGGCTTGACTGTATTACAGGGAGAGAGAGAGAGAGGGAGAGATCATAAGAACGGCTCTTGCTTTTTTCTTGCAGGGGAGAGAGTGACTCCTGCCTCCCACTGTCATCAACATCTTCTTCTTTGGGGTTAGAGAATCAATTAATTTGGGAAATGATTTCACTATCAGAAAACAACGTGAGCCACCACCACCACCACCTCCTCCCCCTCCTCCCGAGTGGACTGAAAGCAGCTGGAGCTGAGGAAACGAAGCTGAGTGGAGCGATCTCGGCTCGCGTTGTTTTCTCAGCCTAGAGCTCAGAAAACAACGTGAGCCGCCACCACCACCTCCTCCCCCTCCTCCCGAGTGGACTGAAAGCAGCTGGAGCTGAGGAAACGAAGCTGAGTGGAGCCGAAGCAACCTCGGCTCGCATTGTTTTCTCAGCCTAGAGAAAGGGGAAGGGGGCTCATCTGGACCAAGGGTGAGTCTCCCCCTCAGTTTCCCCTGAAGGATCTTCCGTCGCTTTTGCCTTCTCCCTACATCTTCCCTCTGTTAAAATCCCCCCCCCCGCACACTTATTTTCGGTCGGATAGATTTCGTGTCTGAGCATTCTCACATGGCGGTGGGTCTTCCCCCCCAAAAAACAGTTAAAAAAAGAAAAAACAATATATCCTCAAGCAAGAACTTTTCTGCTTCTGATTACCCCCATGCTTAAAAGTTGCAAAGGAAACACGGAAGCAGGGAAGCAGCTGCCCAGCTTCGGAGCTCCACACCAATTTTTTTCAGAGGGGAATCTGACTCGAGTATAAGCTGAGGGTTTTTTTTTTCAGCACAAAAAATGTGCTGAAAAACTCGGCTTATACTCGAGTATATCCGGTAGATAACAGTAATTTAATCTTTGGGTAGTAATGAAACTTTTTTTTTTTAAAAGAATTTTATTGATTTTGTACAGACAAACAAGACATTAAAACATCAACTCTCATATGTACATCCAGCGTGTCGATTGGTTCATCAGTTTTGTGCATTCATTTTGTCGTCTCAATTACAGTTATGTTACATAACAACTCATATTGTCAATCCAAACTTATATATCCTAATATCGCTATTAAAAAAAAACAAAAAAACTTTTGACTATACTTTTAATCATTCATGCTTTATGAGATAAGAATACTTTAAATAATTTATTCTGTAACAAATCATATAATCATACCAAATCAATCCTAAAAACACTTTCTAAATATAGTATACTGTCTAACATTCTAAATATTCTATTATCGTATTTTATCATCTAGCCATTGATAAAAAAGACCCCAAATTTCATAAAATTGTTTATCCTCTTGCTCTCTAATTTCAAATGTCAATCTACTCAACTCAGCACATTCCAATATTTTCTTAATAATTTCTTCCTGTAATGGTATTTTCTCATTCTTCCAGTTTTTAGCAAATACAATCATAGCCGCTGTTAATACACCATAGTTAATAAAGTATGAGCTTGAGGTAAAGTGCAGGGTTCTGGCCCTCCACTTCTGATTGGCTGTTAGGCGGCCAGATCGGATTGGTTAGTTCTGAGGAATCCAATTGGCCTTTAACAGAGGATTCTTATTGGTTAAAAGAGCTAGCGTTCATAGCTCACTGTTGGACAATTCTTACAAGGGTTGCCTATATAAGGCAGAGTTCACTGTTGTTGTTTTTAGAAGTTACTATGCTAATAAAGAGCTGAAAGTCACTATTCAGAGGCTGTCTCCATTTACTCCGACCCATGTCCAAGTACTTAACACTGGCGATGAGGATGGGATGTGGAGACGTCTGAACCGAAGAAGCCAGGAAGCAATACTGAGCACGTGATAGACGACGCCAACAACGGAACCATGTCCGGTGGCATCGTACTATCCGCTCCGTTCGATCCGAACCAAGAGGATTGGGAATCCTACATGGATAGCTTCCAAATGTTTCTCGAGACGAATAACTTGAAGGACGCCACACCAGCAAAGAAGCGGGCACTGTTCCTGACGCATTGTGGCCCAACTGTATTTAAGATGGCTAAAGCACTCGCCAAACCTCAAGAAGTGAAAGCCATGAGCTGGGACGACCTCGAACCCATCCTGAGAGACCATTACGCGCCAACCGTGCCTACACTCGTGAGACGCCATGAGTTTTATCAGAGAAACCAACGAAAAGGGGAGAGCGTGATCGATTTCGTGGCGGACCTCTGAAATTTAGGGGGTCTCTGCGGGTTCAAAGAGTTAGAAGAGGCACTAAGAGATTGAGTAATTCTGGGATTAGATGCACTAGGCGTGCAAAGCAAGCTGATGGCGAAAGGCGACATCAGCCTTGCTGACGCCATCGCCGAAGCCACGGCTGCGGAGGCGACAAAAAAGTTGGCCGCACAACTACGGTGAAGCCGCACTCCGGTAACACCACCAACCAGTGAAATCTTACCCAACTCAGAAGGGCAGCTCTCGACAACGCACCACGAGGACCTCTCTTCGTCATCAGACAGTGACAAAGAAGGGGTCCATCGACTGCAGTCCGACCGGGACCCTCGCCCGAAGCCCTTACGCCCTTGTGCTAGCTGTGGAGCAAACCATGCCAGGGCCGAATGCAAATTCCGCGACGCACTCTGCCATGAGTGCTGGAAACAAGGCCACATCGGCCGGGTCTGCCGCAGCTTACCAGGACCCAGCCAGGCCTCAAAAGGGGCCAACTATCGCCAATCGACAGGAAACCGTCCTGTAAGGTGAGAGCCAGTAAACCACTCCTACAGAAATCGAGCTTTGCAAAAAGAAGAGGCTCACCATACTATCACTATAGGTCACGCCTCAGTTTTGGACACTAAGAAAATCCAAGTCACGGTAGCCATCGAGAACCAGCCTTGCCACATGGAGGTCAACTCGGGCTCGTCCCTCTCGATGGTGTCTTGGAAGACACTCAAGCAGCTCATCCCCACAATTCAACGCCAAGACCTCCAATTTCAACGCCTCATCCTCAAGGACTACCAAGGAAATCGAATCCCTGTTGTCGGGTCCTGCCGAGTCCGAGTCTCCTTCAAAAAGCATACAGCGTACTTACCTCTAACGATCATCAATAGAGAGGCCTAGTCTATTGGGCCTCCAGTGGTTCGCGCCACTCGGCATTGAAGTGGCCGGCGTGAACCGAGTCGGTAGTTGTGAGTGGGAGGAAGACCTTATCTCTGAGTTCAGCGATGTCTTCGCAGACAGCTTAGGCGAATATAAGGGGACCCCAATCTCATTTAGTCTAGATCAAAAGGTAGCCCCCATTCGCTTGAAGCCCCGTCGAGTTCCATTCGCTCTTAAAGCAAAGATTGACGAACAACTCCACAAACAAATTGCTCAAGGGGTGTTGAAGCCCATCGATCACTCTCCATGGGAAACCCCTGTTGTAACACCCATTAAGCCAGACGGGTCAATTCGAATTTGTGGGGACTACCGGGCCACTTTAAACCACGCCCTACAGCAGAATGCGTATCCAGTTCTGGTGGTGCAGCACCTCCTCCATTCCTTGGGGGGCGGGAAGGTTTTCGCTAAATTGGATTTAGCTCAAGCTTATCAACAACTACCAGTGGATGAAAAAACGGCCCAAGCCCAAACAATTGTAACGCACAGAGGTGCCTTTAAATGTACCTGATTGCAATTTGGAGTTAGTGTAGCCCTGGGGATCTTCCAGAGCCTCATGGAAAGGTTATTACAGGGAATCAAGGGCGTGGTTCCTTATTTTGATGACGTACTAATTGCAGCCCCTACCAAAAAATCTTGCAGGATCGTTTGAAATGCGTTCTTAAAAAATTTCAAGAGGCTGGGCTTAAGGTGAAAAAAAATAAATGTCACTTATATACTGACAATGTTGAGTTTCTAGGATACCGAATTGATAGCCAGGGCATTTATCATACCGAGAGTAAATTAAAAGCGATCAAAAACGCTCCCAGACCACACAACAAGGCCGATCTCCAGGCGTTCTTAGGCCTCATTAATTTCTATAATATGTTTTTACCGCACAAAGCAACTGTTGCTGAACCGTTACACCGATTATTAGATAAGAAAGCATTGTGGGTATGGGGTTATTGGGAAGAGCAAGCATTCCGGAATGTTAAAAAACTGCTCACATCTGACTCTGTACTTATGCAGTATAGCGAGACTTTGCCGTTAGTTATAACCTGCGATGCATCGCCTTTCGGGGTGGGCGCCATTTTGAGCCATGTACTGCCTAATGGGAACGAAGCCCCTGTTGCATACTTTTCGAAGACTCTTTCACAAGCAGAGCAGAACTATGGACAAATTGATAAAGAAGCTCTTGCAATTGTTTCAGCTGTAAAGAAATTTCATGAATATGTGTATGGAAGGACATTTACCATTATAACTGACCACAAACCATTGTTAGGGATAATAGCCGGGGACAAGCCAACCCCCTACATATTATCCCCTAGAATGACCCGATGGTCAGAATTCCTAGCTGCTTATAATTATCGCCTGCAATATCACTCGGGGAAAGCCATTCCCCACGCCAACGCATTAAGCCGAACACCGCTTCCAGAGACTCTCAACGATCCGGCACCAACGGCAACTATGTTGCAGATCAACTCAACTCGCCGCCTATGACCGCCTGAGACATCGCAAGAGAAACCAAATGAGACCACACCCTAGCTTGAGTCCTAGGCTGGGTAGAACGCGGATGGCCATTGGACCAAGTACCAGATGACTTCGCACCCTTTAAATCTCGACAGACTGAACTTTTTTCCCAAAAAGGCTGTATCATCTGGGGCGATAGAGTCGTTGTCCCAGAACGATTCCAGAAGACACTGCTACGAGTTCTGCACGAGGGCCACCCCGGCATCGTGCAGATGAAAGCACTTGCACGAAGCTACGCATGGTGGCCAGGCATGGACTGGCAAATCGAGCAGTGGGTCAAAGCGTGTGCCAATTGCCAACAAGTCAGCAACGCCCCACCAAAAGCCATGCCTACTGAATGGGAGACGCCACGTGGACCCTGGTCCAGAATCCACCTGGATTTCGCGGGGCCAACCAAGGGCTATACCTTCCTGCTGACAGTCGAGGCATACTCCAATTGGTTAGAAATTCATCGTATGACAGCTACAACTTCCGAGGCAGTGATCAAGATCCTAAACAGACTCTTTGCAACCCACAGATTGCCTGACGTCCTGGTGTCCGAAAACGGGCCACAGTTTACAGCACTAATGTTCGAGCAGTACCTCGCTGACCGCGGCATCTGCCATGCGCTCACCTCGCCTGCGCACCCTGCGACCAATGGCCGAGCGGAACACATGGTCCAATTTGTTAAAAAGACTTTGCAAAAAGTGGACTATGACAATATCGATGACAAGGTCAACCAAATTCTCTTTTTGCAACACATCACTCCACATAGCGTCACCGGCAGAACTCCCGCCGAACTACTGATGAGACGAAGACTCCGCTCCCACCTCGACCGGTTGCACCCTGCTTATGAACCGGAAAAGCCAATAGGATCTAGTGGCCGCTGTCGCAGCTTCCAGGTAGGAGACCTCGTTTACGCACGAAACTTATCGGGCGATCCGTTATGGATAGAGGCAACAGTAGTACGAGTGACCGGCCCCAAATCCTACGTAGTGAAATGCTGTGACAATAGACTGTGGAAACTGCATATCGACAAATTACGGTCACGACTCACAACAGTCAGTCAACAACTCCCCCATGACCAAAACGAGGGGGGGGAGGTACAGAAGAAGATGACGTTCCAGGGAACCTGCTCGAAGGGAGCGACGAACTAAGTGATACTCAGGAAATGGAACAGGAAGGAGAATCGTTTGCACCACAAGGAATTGCACCTGAGCAAATAGCAGATCCACTGCCAAACAACAATCTATATCAACAGGATTGCAACCAACCAGTCCAATGAAAATCCGAAAGACTTAAAAGACAACCGTCCTATTTAAAGGACTATATAACTACACCGTAATTAAGAAGCCGGGGGAAGGGGTGTTGTGTATGTACCATAGTTAATAAAGTATGAGCTTGAGGTAAAGTGCAGGGTTCTGGCGCTGTACTTCTGATTGGCTGTTAGGCGGCCAGATCGGATTGGTTAGTTCTGAGGAATCCGATTGGCCCTTAATAGAGGATTCTTATTGGTTAAAAGAGCTAGTGTTCATAGCTCACTATTGGACAATTCTTACAAGGGTTGCCTATATAACGCAGAGTTCACTGTTGTTCTTTTTAGAAGTCACTATGCTAATAAAGAGCTGAAAGTCACTATTCAGAGGCTGTCTCCATTTACTCCGACCCATGTCCAAGTACTTAACATTTACTATATGTATCAGGTAAGATTCCCAATAAAAAGATCTCTGGTTTCAAATCTATGTGTTTCTTTGTCATTTTTTCCAACCACATGCAAATTTTAGTCCAATATTTTCTAGCGTCCTCACAAGTCCACCACAAATGGTAATATGAGCCAGGTATCCGATGACATTTCCAGCATTTTTCAGATTTGTTCTTAAACATTCTTGCTATTCTTGTCGGGGGAAAGTGCCACCTGTAAAACATCTTATACAAGTTTTCTTTATATGTTGTTGACATTGTCATTTTATAATTTTGACACCACAATTTTTGCCATTTCTCTAAATCAATCCCATATCCAAAATTCTTCCCCCAAACAATCATAGTTTCTTTAACTTGTTCTTCCTCTAATTTAATTCCCAGTAAATAACCATACAATTTTTTAATCACCTTCTCATCAGTACCCATCAAGATCTTATCTAAATCAGTCTGATTATCATAGAATCCCTCCGTTTTAGAATCTTCATCATACCTTGAATGTATTTGCGCATATGAAAACCAATTCATCCTTATACCTTGTTTCTCTAAGTTTTGAATCGATTTAAGTTCACCCTTTTCATCCAATAGTTCCCCATGTCTAACTGTTTGTTCCTTGTTATAAATTGTAGGATAGGAAAATGCTTCAATAGTCGATAACCAAACTGGAATTTTCTTTTATTTTTTGAAAGAGATTTTATTAATTTTCTACAAACAAACAAGACAAACAAAACATTAAAACATCAACTCTCATATGTACATCCAGTGTGTCAGTTGGTTCATCAGTTTTGTGCATTCCTTTTGTAGTCTCAATTACAATTATGTTACATAACAACTCATATTGTCATTCCAAACTTATATATCCTAATATCACTAAGAAAAAAGAAATTTTTGACTATACTTTTGATCATTCATGCTTTATGAGATAACAATACTTTAACCAGTTTATTCTGTAACAAATCATATAATCATACCAAATCAATCCTAAAAAACCCTTTATAAATATAATGTCAAATAACAAAAGTAATAACAAAATAGCAAAATAAAGATATTCCTTACTGTCTAGCATTCTAAATATTCTATTATCGTATTTTATCATCTAGCCATTGATAAAAAAGATCCCAAATTTCATAAAATTGTTTATCCTCTTGCTCTCTAATTTCAAATGTCAATCTACTCATCTCAGCACATTCCAATATTTTTTTAATAATTTCTTCCTGTAATGGTATTTTCTCATTCTTCCAATTTTTAGCAAATACAATCCTAGCCGCTGTTAATCCATTTACAATCAGGTATTTCAAATCTTTACTATATATATCAGGTAAAATTCCCAATAAGAAGATCTCTGGTTTCAAGTCTATGTGTTTCTTTGTCATGTTTTCCAACCACATGCGAATTATAGTCCAATATTTTCTAGCGTCCTCACAAGTCCACCACATATGGTAATACGAGCCGGGTATCTGATGACATTTCCATTATTTTTCAGATTTGTTCTTAAACATTCTTGCTATTCTTGTCGGGGGAAAGTGCCACCTGTAAAACATCTTATACAAGTTTTCTTTATATGCTGTTGACATTGTCATTTTATAATTTTGAGACCACAATTTTTGCCATTTCTCTAGATCAATCCCATATCCAAAATTCTTCCCCCAAGCAATCATAGTTTCTTTGACTTGTTCTTCCTCTAATTTAATTCCCAGTAAATAACCATACAATTTTTTAACCACCTTCTCATCAGTACCCATCAAGATCTTATCTAAATCAGTCTGCTTATCATAAAATCCCTCCGTTTTAGAATCTTCATCGTACCTTGAATGTATTTGCGCATATGAAAACCAATTCATCCTTATACCTTGTTCCTCTAAGTTTTGGATCGATTTAAGTTCACCCTTTTCATCCAGTTTGTTCCTTCTTATAAATTATAGGATAGGAAAATGCTTCAATAGTCGATAACCAAACTGGAATTTCAAATAACATTGTCTTTTTATCTTCTCCCAGTTTAACCACAAAGACTCCCATATATAATGTCTTCTAAAATAACCCTGTGTTTTAGTTCCCTTATACCATAAAAAAGCATGCCAGCCCAACAGCAAATCATGCCCTTCCAATGTCAACAATCTATGCTTTCTTAATGTTATCCATTCTTTGACCCACATCAAATATCAAACTTGCAGCTTGATAATACAATTCCCAATTAGGCAGGCCAAAACCTCCTCTAATTCTAGCATCTTGCAAAAGCTTTTGCTTTATTCTCGCTTTTTTACCTTGCCATATAAACTTCAACATGATTTTATTTAAATCTTCAAAATAGTTTTTTCCAAGCCTAATTGGTATTGTTTGGAACAAAAATAAAATTCTGGGTAAAATATTCATCTTGATTGTTGAAATTCTCCTTATTAATGACAATTGCAAGTTTTCCCACTTCTTCAAATCTGTAGCTATCTGTTGTTTGAGTTTAATATAATTATTCTCTTTTAATGTGCTACATCTTGCTGTCAAATATATCCCCAGATACTTAACCTTATTTGTAACTTGGATTTTCAAAAGATCTACCAGTTCTTCTTTCTGTCTCAATAGCATGTTCTTTGTCAAAATCTTTGTTTTATCTTTATTTATTTTCAAACCAGCCATCTCACATATGTCTCTATCTTTTCCAATAACCTTGGAGCTGTTTCTAACGGGTCTTCCAGAATAAAAGCTAAATTAAATCATCAGTCTTAATTTTCATTCCTTTTATGCTTTTATCATCCCTAATATTTCTATTCAACACTTCCAAGGTCAACACAAATAGCAAAGGAGATAGGGGACACCCTTGTCTTGTGCCTTTTCTTATATTAATAAAATCTGTAAGTTCCCCCTCCATCATTACCTTTGCTGTCTGTTTATTATATATGGCTTCTATTGCTTGAGTAAATTTTTTAGCAAAACCCATCTGCTCCAATAATAATAACATAAATCTCCAGTTCACGTTGTCAAATGCTTTTTGAGCATCTAGGAATATCAAAGCCATTTGCTTTTCAGGATGAGTCTCATAGTATTCCAAAGTATCTAAGATTACTCTCATATTGTCTCTGATTTGTCTCTTTGGCAGAAATCCATTTTGATCTGGGTGAATAAAATTATTTAAATATTTTTTAAGTCTCTGCTAAAATTGAAGCAAAGATTTTATAGTCTGCATTCAATGAGGAAATAGGTCTATAGTTCTTAATTTGCAGTGGGTCAGCCTCTTCTTTTGGAATAAGTGTGATATATATAAGCCTCTGACCATGTTTTGGGTATCATCTTCTATAACATAACTTCATTCATGACTTCTAACAATGGGATGCTCAATGATTCTTGAAATGTTTTATAGAATTCTGCCGGAAGCCCATCTGGACCCGGTGCTTTCCCATTGTTTTGTCTCTTAAATGCTTCATTTAATTCCATCATTGTTATATTGCTTTCTAGCATTTCTTCAGTCTCTTTAGGTATCTTCGGTAAATTAGCATTCTGTAAATACTGTTTGACTTTTTCCTCATCAATATTCTCTTGTTTAAATAGTTGCCCATAAAAATCTTGAATAATTTCCTTTTTCTCCTTATTAACATAACAAACTTGGCCTTGATCATCTATTAACTTCAATATTTTTCTTGATTCCTTCTCCTTTCTCAATTTATATGCTAGCCATCTACCTGGTTTATTTGCATCTTCAAAGTAATTCTGTTTAGAATTTCTGATTTTCTGTGCCAATTCTTCTTTCTCTATTAATTCCATTTTATGTTTAATTACATCCAGCTTCAATTTAATATCTTTTTTCTGTGGCCTTTTGTGTAATTCTTTTTCAAGTCTTTTATACTCGTCTTCCAAGGCCTTAGAAGCTTGCCTTTTCCTAATATTCTTTTTTCTTGTGTAATCTATTATCAGACCTCTAGCATATGCCTTCATTGTATCCCAAACTTCCTGTGTTGAAGTATCTTCTTTTTTATTTTCTCTAAAGAAAAAAAGCCAATTCCTTCTCCATCCATTGTATAAAATCTTTCTCCTTTAAAATAGTATTATTTAATGCCCATCTCGATCTTTTTTTTTGTCCCTTCCATTTAATTGTCATTGGGCTATGATCTGCCCAAGTACTTGTTTCAATATTTGTTTCTTGAATATTGGATATTAATTCTGTTGAGATCCAAATCATATCTGATCTGGATCATGATAAATGTCTATTTGAGTAAAAAGTATATTGTTTAGCTTTAACATTTCTTTCTCTCCAAATATCTTTTAAAGTTAGTTCGTCTGTCATTTTAAAAAAAGATTTAGGGAGAGCCTTTCTATTTTGCTTTGTTGTTGTTGCTATATAGTCCAATTTATTGTCCACAATTCCATTAAAGTCTCCCATCATAATTATATTAACGTAGTCCAGTCCAATTATTTTCATGTGTAGCTTTTTATAAAACTCTTCTTGTTTATCATTCAGAGCATAAATTGCAATCAAGAGTATTTTTATATTTTTGTCCATTATTTCCACCATTAATACTCTTCCGTCTTCATCCGTATAGATCAGTTTTGCTGGGATAGCCTCTTTAATGTATAGAACCACTCCTCTTTTCTTACATTGAGTCAAAGAAGTAAATATTTTCCCCAATTTTAGCTGTACTAACAATTATTCATGTTGTTTTTTAATATGAACTTCTTGTAGACAAATTATATCAAATTTTAATTTCTCTAATTTATGAAAAGTTTTCCTTCTTTTAACAGCTGAATTAAGTCCATTTATATTCATTGTAATCAGTTTTTTTTCTTCCATGATTATGCTTTATATTTAGGTCTAACAGCTCTCGTGGATCTCACCTCATGTTGTTCTTTACTATCCACCTGTCCACCTACAGCTCCTTTCTCTTTTTCAATCTCCAGTTGTTCCTCTTGAAACTCAATTAATGAGACCTCTTTCTCTGCCTCCTCTCTTCTTCTTCCAAAAAATTCTGCATGGAAAAGTTCTGCTTTCTAAATTGAATCAATTCTATGTCTTTGCTCTTGCCTCGTAAACATTAATCCTTCTGGAATCAGCCATCTATAATTCACTTCGTTTTCCAGTAGCATTTTGGTCAGAAATTGATATTCTCTTCTCGTCTCTCTCACTCTTCTGGGTATTTGTTTTAAAACCACAATCTCTTTACCTTTGTATTTCAATGTTTTCTCTCTTACCATTTGTAATATTTGCGTTTTAATGGATTTTTTGGTAAATCTAATATGGACTTCCTTTGGTAATTTATTTCTCATCGCATATCTTGTATAAACTCGATATACCTCATCTACTCCATCCATCATCTTTTCCTCTGTAATTTCCAAAGCATCTGCCAAAATTTCTATCATTATCGCAGCCAAATTTTCTCCTTTTTCCTCTTCTATATTTTGAAATCTGAGATAAAATTCTGACCTTTCCATCTCCCACCTCAACATCCCACTTTTTTCTTGTTCAACCACTGTTAATCTACTGTCAATATTTCCAATCTTCTCCTCTCTTTGTTTTCCTTCTTCCTCAATTTTTTGGAATCTCTCCTCATACTTCCCCGTCATTTGTTTAATATTTTCCACTTTTTCATCAGTCTTCTCTGTTCTTTGTTCAATGTTCTCTATTCTTTGTTCAATGGGGTCTGATTTTGTCTTGAGATCTTGGATTCCTTGCATAATCATCTGTAAAGTTACTTTTTCTTGTTCTTTATCTTGCTTCAACATTGTCTGAATTAAACGTTGTCCTCCAGCTGGTGGGGAAGCAGAGGTAGAAGTAGAAATGCCAGATGGTATTGGTTTCCTGCTCATTTTAATGCTTCCAAAGCTTCAAATTCTTTTTGACTTTAATCCAACTGGTAGAGTAGCCAATTATAATCCAAAATGGAAAAATCCAACAGTAAAAGGCCCAAAAGCAAAGAAGAAAAAGGAAAAAAGGAAGAAGAAAGATCTTCAGGTTCTTCTAGACCCTCATCCAATTACGAAATAGTCCACCATAAAAAAGGAAAAATAGAAAGGAAAAAAAACAAACAAACCCAAAAATAATAATATTGATTAAGAGCAAAAAGAAAAGAACAAATTCCTTCAGGTTCTTCACACCTTAATCCGGTTGAGAAATCTCAATAATCAAAAAAGAAAAACAAAGTGGTCCAAAAACATGGATAGAAAGAGCAAAGAAGTCCCAATAAAAATAAGGAGAAAAAAAGAAAAATAAAAAAAAAACTCTGAGGTTTTAAAATAAGAAACAAAAATAAGAATATTACTAAAATTGAAATTTACAAAAAGGCTGGTGAGTAGGGATATCACAAGTATATATATATATATATATATATATATATATATATATATATATTTGTTTTCTTAAGTTTTCGTGGGTACTTACATTTTCGCGGACATTCAGCTTTGTTCAGAAGCCTGATGATGGCAGATGAGATTCTGCTGAAACGTTGCTACAACTTTAAAAGCACCACTATTATGACGTGGGAAAATACCCGAACAAAGCTGAATGCCTGACATATATATATGTATATGTATATGTATATGTATATGTATATGTATATGTATATGTATATATTTGAGCACACTGCACTTTATTTATCCAAGTCTCTTATTATGACTCTCTTCTCCAGCAGCTTCAAAGCCAAGCCTCAAGTGTTGAAATATTGATAAGAGTCCAGGAAAACACCTGTAATAATATTTTGCTTTGCTCTCCCTCTATCTTATCACGTTGAAATGTCCTTGAGAAGGAGTCTTCTTACAGTTCTCTCCAATTCAAATCAAGTATTTTCAAGCCTCTAGTTGGCAGTGTTGCAAGGTTTCTTAATGCTCTTCCCCCCCCCCAGCCAGAAAAAAGGAGTAATGTATAAAAAAAAAGAAAAAATAATAGCCAAAGGGAGCCTCTATCCTAAAGAAAATTAAAAAATCAAAAGGAGCATAAATATATATATAAGAGAAAATTCAATCCGGTTACCTATAAAGTCACACTAAAGTCCCCAGAAAAAAAGTAAGAAAAAGAAAAAAAAATCCAAGCCTCAATTTGATATCACTTTAAAAAACGCTGCTCAAACAGTTTTGGTCAAAAAAAAAAAAAATCTCACAGGTTTCTTCTTTGTTCAGGATGCCCTTTCAGACCACAGCGAATTTACAACACAAAAGAAGTTTCTCACCCAGCCGACACACTTTCTTTCCAGCCACTTTCTTTTCGGAGCTGTCCAGACTTCAGCAGCTATGGAGGCTGCCTCTCTGCCGCCAGCAAAAGGGCTTCTCCCGGATCAAACCAGAGATTCTCCCTCGAGCCGCTCGGAGCATCCAGAGCATGGGATGTGCTTCCGAGTCCTCTTCTTGCAGGCTGAGCTTTAGCTGAGGAAACGCTCAACCCCCTCACGTGACTCCACGTAGCGTTCCCCAAGTCTTTTGCTCAGCCTCGAAGAGACAGGCTGTTATTGAAAGGAGCTCCTTGGCTGATTCTTACTAAGTGCATTCTTCTGGCTATTTTTCCTCATTTCAGGTCTGATATTGCATTTCCTTCTTCCTGCGCAAAAGGTTGGGACTTAGGGGAAGTTTCCCCTCGCCCCTAGGGGCTAAGCGGGCGGGTTCACAGCACTTCGCGCGACCCCCCCCATTATAAGATCGCGTTGCTGCCTCCGCGCTGCCTTGTGGCACGCAACTTCGCTGGATTCCCCCCCACCCTAAACGCCGACCGGGAAGGGCTAGTCGCTCCTTAAGAGCACCAGACGTGCTGAGCTAACCGGACAAGCCCTCCTTGCCGTCCCGAAGGCGCCCGCCATAGCTCAGTTTGCGGCCGCCATCTTGGGGCCCGCATCGTGGTCGCGTGCCATTTTATTCCTGATTTGGCCTGCTGCGGTGGAAGTACAGTCCAAGACCCCTTGGGTCAGAGTTAGTGGCTTTTAGCGTTCCTTCGGGCTCGGTTGCATTATTTTTCTGTTGGCATCCCGCAGCCTCTATCGGGGCGAAGTTAGCAGCACCCCCACCCTCCGGCTTGTTGCTGGAGGCCTGCTGCCAGAGGCCTCTCTACCTCTAGGCCTCAGGCATTTATTTGGTTAATCCGGCCTGTACTGTGGTAACCCTTTGGTTCCTTTCCTACTTCTGCATACATACATACATACATACATAAATAAATAAAATAAAAATAGAAATAAAATAATCGTAATAAATATATCTTCATATACATATACATATACATATACATATACATATACATATACATATACATATACATACATACATACATCATACATACATACATACATACATACATACATACATATATATATATATCTGGCATTCAGCTTTGTTCGGGTATTTTCCCACGTGGTGCTTTTAAAGTTGTAGCAACATTTCAGCAGAATCTCATCTGCCATCATCAGGCTTCTGTATGGTGTTTCTCTGTGAGTCAGACTTTTATAGTGGTTTCAGATTTAAATTTGGGGCAGCCTATTGCTGGTTCAGAATGGTTTTTTCTTCCTCCTGATTGGTTGAGAGTCTTGGTCTGTGTTTATTGGTCTTGGAGTTTGCTGTGTTCTGCTACTAGTATCTTCTGTCTGTTTTTTTGGGGGGGGGGGGGCTCTTTTTGTATCTTGATTGGCTGGCAACATTGTGTTACTTTATTGGAGGCCTTTAGTGCAGCTTGGCTTCGGGTAAATGGACGGCTATCATTCGTTAGGAAGCTGGGTTTCTAACGAATGATAGCCGTCCATTTACCCGAAGCCAAGCTGCACTAAAGGCCTCCAATAAAGTAACACAATGTTGCCAGCCAATCAAGATACAAAAAGAGCCCCCCCCCAAAAAAAACAGACAGAAGATACTAGTAGCAGAACACAGCAAACTCCAAGACCAATAAACACAGACCAAGACTCTCAACCAATCAGGAGGAAGAAAAAACCATTCTGAACCAGCAATAGGCTGCCCCAAATTTAAATCTGAAACCACTGTAAAAGTCTGACTCACAGAGAAACACCATACAGAAGCCTGATGATGGCAGATGAGATTCTGCTGAAACGTTGCTACAACTTTAAAAGCACCATGTGGGAAAATACCCGAACAAAGCTGAATGCCAGACATGTAAGTACCCGCGAAAACTTAAGAAAACACATATATATATATATATATATATATATATATATATATATATATATATATATATATATATATATATATATATACACACACACACACACATACACATACACATACACATACACATACATATACACACTTTACTGTTGGTTATCACGTGCACATTAAATTCCAAAAGGGGAGAGCGGGCCAGTTCAAACGTCACCAGTTCAAACCCTACCCAGGCCAATTCCAGGCGAACCAACCGCCCTTTACTATTTACACTGTTATTATTACAGTTATTATAATTATCAAAATGGCAGACGACAGACCTTCCTTGAAGGCTAAGGCAAAGTCCCACTACTTGCAAAGGCAGGACAAGGAACCCTCCAAGGCCTCCCAACGAGACACCCTAAGGCGCCATAAAGCGTTGGAAAAGGAGTTTGATAGGCGTTCAAGGGAGTCCCGCTCGGGGCCTACAGCCTTTCCTTCTCCCACCCCCTCTACCTCTACCCAACCTCTTCCTCCTCCAGACCGGTCTTCCCTACCTAGGCGCAGCCCACTTCAGGGTCACTTGACCCCGGGACCACCAACCAGACCGACCCCTGAAGCTACCTTTACGCCTACAGCCGCTGGCCTGCGTCAGCAAGAACCCTCTACATCTGAGATTCCAGCCCACATCAAGGCTTGGATGGAATTGGCTATCCGCCAGGGCATTGCGGAAGGCCTGCAGCACATGTCCAGATCAGGCTTCTCTCCACGGGCTCCCGACTACGACTCCTTATCCATCAGATCCCTTCCACAGCCGGATCCCCCGGTTGGTCAGGTACTCTCCCAGAGGGACAGCCCTCCTCCCGTAGGGGCCCAGGAGGAGGAGGAGGTAGGGGACTTTGGTGACTTCAGGGAAGAGGAAGAGGACTCCCGGATGGGATCCTCCCATTATAGTGAGCCCCTCTTAGAGGTGGTTCTCATGGAGGGAGAGATGTCAGAGGACGAGGGGGCTTCTCCCGACCAACCCATATTCGGGGGCTGTTCAAGCCACACTTGTTTAAATCCCTCCTCTTTAAACCCAAGAATGTCTCTGGTCTTCTTTCCCAGTCTCCCTCTGACTGCCCCCCCGCCTCAGAGAAACCAGAACACTTCATTTTCTCAAAACCAGTGGTGGAAGCTGAGATCATCCCAACTCTGTCCATCTTCGTAGACCTAGTGACGAAGCAATATGCTTCCACGGGAGCCCCCCCCCCACACCCTCTAACCTAGACAAGAGATTCTTCAATCTCTATTTGGCAATGTCTACCCTGCTAAACATCCCGGAACTCGATGATCCCACTGTGGGACTTGCTTCCTCCTCCACCCCCAGTGAGGCCCTAGAGGCCTTGAAACTTGAGGACAAGCGGACGGAACTGGCATTGCGCTGAGCCCATCTATCCGACACTTGGGCCATTAAATCAGCTACGGCTGCTTCATTTTTCACGAGGTCTCTATCCGCTGGCTCTGGCAGCTGAGAGACCATGTCCCCGCGTCCAATGTGAGGGCGCACCAGGACATAGTGAAACTGGTGGCCGCAGCCGAGTTTTCAGCTGATGCCACTTACCAATCGGTAAAGTTCTCTTCCAGAGCGATAACATCCCATGTCACAGCTCGCCGCCTACTGTGGCTCAAGCACTGGCAGGCGGATATTAAAAACAAGGTCAAACTGGCCACTGCTCCCATCAAGGGGGACAAATTGTTCGGCCCGGCCTTGGAACCCCTGCTAGTCGAGGGCCGCAGCAAAAGGAAGTACCTGCCCTCCCTTTTTCGGAGGCCAGAGACAAGAGGCCCCCAGCCCTTTTGGAGGGGCTTCCCCCATCCCTCCTGCCAACTCCCCTTCCCGCCCAGATACCCGACACCCCCTTCCTTCCGCTCTCAGGACCGCTCGGATTCAGGCGACAGAAACAGGCGGGGTGGCAACTATAAGAGGCCCTTTAGGGGATCAGGGGGAGGGCCTACCGCCGACCCAGATAGATTTTCTTCCTCCCTCCCCATCGGCGGCCGCCTTAGACATTTTGCCGCTCAATGGGACAAATCCACATCCGATACATGGGTTAGGGACACCGTCAGGTTCGGTCTCGCCCTTGAGTTCTGGTCCGCCCCCGCTGATTTCTTCCTGTAATGGTATTTTCTCATTCTTCCAATTTTTAGCAAATACAATCCTGGCCGCTGTTAATACATTTACAATCAGGTATTTCAAATCTTTACTATATATATCAGGTAAAATTCCCAATAAGAAGATCTCTGGTTTCAAATCAATATGTTTCTTTATCATTTTTTCCAACCACATGCGAATTATAGTCCAATATTTTCTAGCATCCTCACAAGTCCACCACATATGGTAATACGAGCCGGGTATCTGATGACATTTCCAGCATTTTTCAGCCCCCGCTGATTTCTTTATGACATCTCCCACCTCAAGAGATCCCGCCAAACGGGCACTAATGGATGCAGCCATCCAACACCTGCTGGACATCCAGGCCATTCAACCCGTTCCACTGGCTCAGAGGGGACGAGGATTCTACTCCCACCTCTTTGTGGTGCCCAAGCACTCTGGGGGATGCAGGGCTATGTTAGATTTAAAACGGCTAAACCGCCACCTTATCCAGCGCAAATTCAAGATGCACACCCTGCAATCGATTCTCTTGGTACCAGGCGGGGTGACTGGTTATCCTCCATAGATCTCTCGGAGGCATACCTACACATTCCAATTCGGCCCTCTCACTACAAATTCCTTAAATTCTATTATAATAACTGTCACTATCAATACGTGGCCCTCCCCTTTGGTCTGGCCTCAGCCCCTAGGACCTTCACCAAGGTCCTCGCGGCCCTGGCTGCTCACCTCAGAAGCTTGCCCGTCCACCTTCACTGCTATTTGGACGATATCCTTATTCTCTCCCCGTCCAAGACCCAGGCAGTCAGGGACACCAGAGCCACCCTCTCCGCCCTCTTGGCACATGGGTTCCTTATTAATTGGAACAAAAGTCAACTGACCCCTTCCACCTGAATCACCCACTTGGGAGCCATAATTGATTCGGTTACAGAAAGGGTCTTCCTCTCTTCGGAGAGGTCTCTCAGCATTCAAGCTCTGGTCAAACAGATTAGTTGATCAAGGAGGGTGGCGTTATTTGGCCTTTCTAAATTATTGGGTAAGATGGTTTCATGCATCTCAATTATTCCCTGGGCCCGTTTACACAGCAGATCCCTCCAGTGGTTCCTGCTCCCATTCCAAAGATCCGGAAGAAGCAATTTGAGGTCCAGAGTCAAGGTGCCTCCGAGGGTCCTCACGTCTCTCCTCTGGTGGACCAACCCCGCCATCAACAGGGGCCACCTCTTCTCGGAACCTCAGGGGCTAACCCTCACCATGGACGCCAGCCTATCCGGTTGGGGCGCTCATGTCAACTCTCTCTCGGCACAGGGCAAGTGGTCGCCGATCGAGCAAAGATGCAGCATCAACTGGCTGGAGCTTCATGCCGTCCACCTGGCCCTGCACAGATTCCTCCCCTTGGTACGCGGGCGTTACGTCCTTATTCTCACGGACAACGTCATGGCCAAAGCCCATATCAACAGGCAAGGAGGCACCCAGTCTATTCACTTGATGAGGGAGGCCGAATGCCTTTGCTGTTGGGCAGAATCCAACCTCCTCTCACTCAAAGCCGAGCACATCTCGGGAATCTCCAACATCCAGGCGGACTGGCTGAGCAGGGCCACAGTGGATCAAGCAGAATGGTGCCTTCATCCGTCCCTATTCAAGGAGGCGTCCAGAATATTCGGCCTCCTGAGGGTGGATCTCTTCGCCTCCCCGTCCAACGCACAGCTCCCACGGTTGTTCTCCAGGTTACAGTCTCACGGGTCGGAGAACCACAATGCGCTACAATGCCCATGGCCCCCAGGCCTCTTATATGCCTTCCCACCGCTGCCGCTGATTCCCAGAGTCATAAAGAAACTCATTCACGAGAGGGCAGACCTGCTCCTGGTGGCTCCTTATTGGCCCAGGAGACCATGGTTCACGGACCTCCGCAATCGTTCAGTAGCGCCCCCATGGAGGATCCCCCCGGACAGGATCTCCCTCTCTCAGGGACCCTTCTGCATTGGGAGTCCCAAAGGCTCCAGCTAGCCGTCTGGAGGTTGAATGCATCCACTTGACAAGAGAAAAATCTCCCCAGTCAGGTAATTGACACCATTTTGGCTGCCAGGCGACCCTCCAGCACTCGAATTTACGATGCCACTTGGAAGGGCTTTTCCAAGTGGTGTAGCGGGTTCCAAGTTGACCCCCTCTCTCCCTCTATTGCGCAGGTCTTGGAATTCCTTCAAGAAGGCCTACGTAAAGGGCTTGCCCCCAACACCCTGAGAAGGCAAGTCGCTGCCCTCTCAACCGTTGTTTCTTGTGATAATTTCAGTTCTCTCATCACCCCCGGGTTAGAGCTTTCCTTAGGGGTGCCACCAACCTGTGCCCACCGACTGTTCACAGGTTTCCCACATGGGACCTCAACAAGGTCCTCGTCTCACTTACAAAGCACCTGTTTGAACCCCTGAGGGAGTCCTCCCTTCAATTTCTAACGTTTAAAGTAGTTTTTCTAGTGGCCATTACTTCTGCTCGTAGGGTCTCGGAAATAGCAGCATTGTCAATCAGAAACGATTTATGCGTGTTGCATGCTGATCGGGTGGTCCTTCGCCCCGACCCCACCTTCTTACCTAAGGTTAACTCACCCTTCCACAGGTCTCAGGAACTGGTCCTCCCAAACTTTTGCCCCAGACCCTCGAGGGATAGGGAAGCCCTTTGGCACACCCTGGATGTTAGAAGGTCCTTGCGCATATATATTAAGCGCATTCAACCCCTGAGAAGATCAGAATCCCTCTTCCTCTCCTTTCAGCCCAGGACATTGGGGCTCAAAGTCTCGCCCTCGACCATCAGTCGCTGGATTAGGGCGACTATCGCCAGGTCCTATCTATCACAATCTCTACCCGTTCCTGGGGGAATAACCTCTCATTCCACCAGGAGTGCAGCTACTTCGGCGGCTTGGGCCACGCAAGCCCCAATCTCCGACATATGTCGGGCAGCCACTTGGTCCTCTCCATCCCCATTCATCAGACATTACAAAATACACTTATACGCCTCAGCAGAGGCCTCTTTTAGCTGACGAGTCCTACAGAGGGTCATCAGTGACCCGGAGGGGCTTCCGGCCCAGACGGAGTCCCACCCGTAGGACAGCCAAGCTTTGGTATGTCCCACGCTCTGGATGCTCCGAGCGGCTCGAGGGAGAATGGGCGTTGGTTCTTACCTGATACGCCCCTTCTCGGTGAGCCGCAAGGAGCATCCAGCCCCACCCTAACTCCTCCGTCTGGCGGGTACTCTAGTTTCAGCCAAGGAGCCAATAGTTGCTTAGAAGGATTTCTTAACCTTTCTTCTCGTTATCGCAAAAAACTGGGGGAACGCTACTTGGAATCACGTGAGGGGGCGGAGCGTTTCCTCAGCTAAAGCTCAGCCTGCAAGAAGAGACTCGGAAGCACATCCCACGCTCTGGATGCTCCTCGCGGCTCGCCGAGAAGGGGCGTATCAGGTAAGAACCAACACCCATTTTGCGATATCTCTGGGATCCTGGGACAGTGCCCTTCACAATCCCCGTCTCTACGGGACGGTTTAGGTCCGTTGGGACCGACCGGGGCGAAAATATCGGCTGCGATCTCAGGGATCCGAGATTGCAGCTGTATCGCCGAAACGAAGCTCCGTGTTCTTCACCAAACTGGAATTTTCAAATAACATTGTCTTTTTATCTTCTCCCAGTTTAACCACAAAGACTCCCAAAAATAATGTCTTCTAAAATAACCCTGTGTTTTAGTTCCCTTATATCATAAAAAAGCATGCCAGCCCAACAGCAAATCATGCCCTTCTAGTGTCAACAATCTAGTCTTTCTTAATGTTATCCATTCTTTGACCCACATCAAACTTGCAGCTTGATAATACAATTTCCAATTAGGCAGGCCAAAACCTCCTCTAATTCTAGCGTCTTGCAAAAGCTTTAGCTTTATTCTCGTTTTTTTACCTTGCCATATAAACTTCAACATGATTTTATTTAAATCTTCAAAATAGTCTATTCCAAGCCTAATTGGTATTGCTTGAAACAGAAATAGAATTCTGGGTAAAATATTCATCTTAATTGTTGAAATTCTCCCTATTAATGACAATTGCAAATTTTCCCATTTCTTCAAGTCTGTAGCTATCTGTTGTTTAAGTTTAATATAATTATTCTCTTTTAATGTGCTACATCTTGCTGTCAAATATATCCCCAGATACTTAACCTTATTCGTAACTTGGATTTTCAAGAGGTCTGCCAGTTCTTCTCTTTGTCACAGTAACATGTTCTTTGTCAAAATCTTTGTTTTATCTTTATTTATTTTCAAACCAACCATCTCACCATATATCTCTATCTTTTCCAATAACTTTAGAGCTGTTTCTAGCGGACCTTCCAGAATAAAAGCTAAATCATCAGCAAAAGCTTGTAATTTGAATTCAAAGTAATGAAACTATTTTATCAGAGAAGCTCAGAACTTTTTGTTGCTGTTGTTTTAAAAAATAACAGTGCTTTGAAGCTAATGGAACTTCAGCATTATTATTTGTTCATTTTTGTGTGTCACAATGATTGCCTTTATCCTTTGTAGCTTAAGGGCCATAGCTGTCTGTAATAAACCACATTGGCATCAAACAAACATGGCCTGTATCAAAATGCATTGCATATACATTGCAGTAATATAACTGCATCTTAATACTTCTTTTGTTACTGTTTTTTTGAAGGGTTAGAACTATGAAACAAGAAATATACTTTGCTCCCGTATGAGAGTATTTTTGTCAGTTCCTAAACTCTTGTTAAGCTTTACCTTTGTATGTTAGGATTTGGTGCTGATGTATGTACAGCTCGTACAGTCAAGTATTGCTAAAACTGTATAGCCAAATTGCATGCAACTTTGACCAATCTTAGCAAGGAGTCACTCAAAAATCTTTCTAAACTGTTTGTATTCTGTCTTAAAAGTCTCAGGGTAAACTCCATAACATGGCTTAGTTTATTTGCTGATTCTTCCTGCAAAATACTTCAGCAACTGAAGCAACCAGATGTTTTATTCTGCTGATGCAGATGTGCTAATGACTCCCTCCTTTTCTATGCATGCACATATTGAAGAATATGAACTGCCTAAGGGCTTATTTGTGACCGTATTTTCCACACATTAAAATCGTGAGTTCATATGTAAATTATTTCTATGTATTCCTAAAGTGTCAGGCTTATAAAACTGCAGATTGTAAGCAACTAACTTTCCTCCCTCACCTTTACAAATAGCAGCAACAAATTGTGAAATGTTCTGGCTGTTTCTTAAATGGTTTAGAGCTGCTTGTTTCATAATCTGTCTTAGGCAAATGATGGGAAACAATATGAATCTAACTAAAACCAGAGTATCAACCTGTCTTGATTAGCATCTCCTTTTTTTATTCTGGATGTTTGCTTAAAAAGTATCTCCAATTTTGTGCCTTCCTGGAGATATTAGATTAGGAAAAGACCACCTAATTTCATACCTTGATAGCCTTTTTTTGACTTGTATTCATTTGTTTAAAATTTCTTTCATCTTCTTCTGGTCCTCTTTTGAATTGTTTACATTTGGAGCAGATAGTACAGCAGGTTTCCTGTTGATTTGAAAGTGCAAAGGAAGTGCAGAATTAGCAAAATTAAAATAAAAGTGTTAGGGTACAAATGAAATGTGTCGTCATTTTTTTTTTTAATTCTAAAACTGTTTTCTCATCAGTTGTTGAAATTTTCAAAATTGACATAGAAACATTTACAAACTGTTTACTGATATGTACAGTTGTGCTCATAAGTTTACATACCCTGGCAGAATTTATGATTTCTTGGGCATTTTTCAGAGAATATGAATAATACAAAAACTTTTCTTTCACTCATGGTTAGTGCATGGCTGAAGCCATTTATTATCAATCAACTGTGTTTACTCTTTTTAAATCATAATGACAACAGGAACTATCCAAATGACCCTGATCAAAATTTACATATCCTGGTGATTTTGGCCTCACAACATGCATACAGGTTGGCACAAAGGGGTTTGAACGGCTGGTAAAGATAACCATCCTCACCTGTGATCTGTTTACTTGTAATTAGTATGTATATATAAAAGGTCAATGAGTTCCTGGACTCCTGACAGACCCTTGCATCTCTCATCCAGTGCTGCACTGACGTTTCTGGCTTCTGAGTCATGGGGAAAGCAAAAGAATTGTCAAAGGATCTGTGGGAAAAGGTAGTTGAACTGTATAAAACAGGAAAGGGGTATAAAAAGATATCCAAGGAATTGAGAATACCAATCAGCAGTGTTCAAACACTAATCAAGAAGTGGAAAATGAGGGGTCCTGTTGAAACCAAACCATGGTCAGGTAGACCAACTAAAATTTCATCCACAACTGCCAGGAAAATTGTTCGGGGTGCAAAGAAAAACCCACAAATAACTTCAGGTGAAACACAGGAGTCTCTGAAAACATGTGGTGTGGCTGTTTCAAGATGCACAATAAGGAGGCACTGGAAGAAAGAAAGGCTACATGATCAAGTCACCAGAAGAGCCATTACTACACAAATGCCACAAAGTATCCTGCTTACAATATGCCAAACAGCACAGAGACAAGCCTCAAACCTTTGGGCACAAAGTCATTTGGAGTGATTAGACCGAAATTGAGCTTTTTGGCCACAACCATAAACGCTACATTCGGAGAGGGGTCAAAAAGGCCCATGATGAGTACACCATTCCTAATGCGAAACACGGAGGTGGATTGCTGATGTTTTCAGGGATGTGTGAGCTACAAAGGCACAGGAAATTTGGTCAGAATTGATGGCAAGATGAATGCAGTATGTTATCAAAAGATACCGGAAGAAAATTTGTATTAATCAGCCCAGAAGCTGAACATGGGACGTACTTGGACATTCCAACATGACAATGATCCTTAATACAAGGCCAAATTGACCTGTCATTGGCTACAGCAGAATAAAGTGAAGGTTCTGGAGTGGCCATCTCAGTCTCTTGATATCATTGAGCCACTCTGGGGAGATCTCAAACATGTAGTTCATGCAAGACAGCCCAAGAATTTATATGAACTGGAGGCTTTCTGCCAGGAATAATGGGCAGCTTTACCATCTGAGAAGATAAAGAGCCTCATCCACATTTTCTACAAAAGATTTCAGGTTATCATTCACTGATGTTAAAGGGGGCAATACACCGTATTAACAACTGGGGTATGTAAACTTTTGATCAGGGTCATTGTGGGGGGTCCTGTTGTCATTATGATTTAAAAAGAGTAAACACAGTTGATTGATAATGAACCAACCACTAACGATGAGTGAAATAAAAGTTTTTGTGTTATCATTCATATTCTCTGAAAAATGGCCAAGAAATCATAAATTCTGCTAGGGTATGTAAACTTATGAGCACAACTGTATATAACAGCTACATATGATATACTGTGTATGTGTGTGAGAGAGAGAGAAAGAAGGAGAGGGGAGAGGTAGTTGACTTTTCTAAAGCTACATTTCAGAAATTTTCTCCTTTTTTAAGAGAGACTTACAATTTAACTAAGGAAGAGAAGAATGGTGAGAGAAGATGGTGGGCATTTAATCTACAGAACCACTTCAAATAGGATGTTAAGAATGCCTGTAAGTGTATTGATATTAGATATTTTTAAAAAGGAGGGGTGGGGGAAGTATAGGGATTTGAAGAATTCCTGTGCCTGAATAAAAAAGGAGATGCTAATCAAGACAAGTTGACTTTCTGGTTTTAGTTATATTCACATTGTTTCCCATCATTTTCCTAAGACCAGTTTAGGAACCAAGCAACCCTAAGTCATTTAACAGAACGGGTGGGATTTGGGGAAAAGTGACTTGCAGCTTGCCTTTAGAAACATAAGTTACATTCCTTTTTTTGCATTTCATTTCCCTTGCAATTAGCTTTGTAGTCAGGACAGTTAGATTTTATGGTGTCATTCCTGTTTTAGAAATTGTTAAAAGGAGAGCCCTGCTGATCTGTGAAATGAGTCTTAGTTTGAGAGTGTGGCTGACATTTTAGCATTCCAGTTTCAAAAACCTTATGAGTTATAAATATTTTATGTGCAGTGAACCATCCTTAAAAATTAAATATGAATGAGTATAACTAAACCTTGCTGCACACTGAATACACTGAAGTTTCAGAATTTGAGAAAATTGTGCTAGGGAATCTTAAATTGTTTTTAATTGATAATACATTGGACTAGTGATCAGCAAGGGTATAGCTGAACAAAGGATTTGTTTTAAATAAATTGCTATGCATTCTCTAGAGACTCATATATTTATTTTATTTTGTTGTTAATTTGGTTCATTAAACAGGCAAAATGACAGGTGCCATACTTCTCCCATCTGTAATTGAAATTATTTAATTGTAGCAATTTGTCAAAAGCAGCAGTTGTTATATAATTGAAGGTAGCTGTCAGAGAAGAAGCTATTGGATGTAATTGATAATTATTGAAAATGGCCCTCTCAGGCTTTCTCTTATTAATTTATAAGCTTAAAAGCATTGCTTTCATAGACTGATTTTAATTTATTTGGGAGTGCATTTTTTTTTCAAAGACATGACATATTTTTCTAAGTGGCTTTTTAAAGGTACAGTTTATCCCAATTGTGGCATATGTCCAAGATTTGGAATATGATTTTTTATTTTTGGTTATATTTTCCCCAGGCGTTTTTTTCAACTTTTTCCAAGTCTGTTGGAAAAGAGAATATTGCACTCTTGATATTTGTAAATGGAGGCAGAACATAGAATAATAAGCTTTATTTGGGAGTGAAGTGGGGGCGGGGAAATGAAGAACATTTTTATAAATTAAAATGATCTGCCATACAGTTACCCAGTTTGAACACTAAGCTAAAAGGCAAGATGGCTTATGAAATCTGGTCATGAAATAAACGTGATAAGAGATGGCTTTCACTGCCCAAAGTGGCTACAACTTGGCAGTGAAAATTTTAAGAATTTGTGATGTGTCATTTTTTTAGCAGCACTGAGCAAGGAGATTTATGAGTATTCCTCTTGATTGCAGGGTCCCTGCAGTCACATGATTTCTGTTTGAGATCTGCTGGCTTCTGATAAGCAAAGTCAATGGGAAGCTGGAAGAAGGGAAAATGGTGATCATGTGATAATGCAACTGTGCTGGATTGTCAGGTACTAATAATCAGGCACATTCATTGAGTTCAAAGCACTGAAACACTTATTACCTATACACAAGAATCTAGTTAACTAATGTTCAGAGTTAAATGGATGCTAGATAAGAATTCACAGGGTGAGGTTTGGGTCTGTTGTGGCAATGCAATGAGTCTAGACTGATGATGCATTTAACTCTGCCTTCCAGCTCAAACTGCTCTTTTCTTATAGGGATTGACCTAACAACTGCAACTGGGACTGTTGCATCTGTTATAACTGGATCACAGTCATGCAATGACAGTCATCTGTCACTGTAAGACAGAATAACAGAATAACAGAGTTGAAAGGGACCTGTGAGGTCTTCTAGTCCAACACTTTTCTCAAACAGGAAGCTTACTCCAACTCTCCTTAAAAACTTCCCTTGTTGGAGCCCACAACTTCTGTAGGCAAGCCATTCCACTGATTTTTTTTAACTGTCAGGAAATTTCTCCTTAGTTCTAGGTTGGTTCTCTCCTTGATTAATTTCCATCCACTGTTTCTTGTTCTTCCTTCAGGAGTTGACCCCCTCCTCTTTGTGGCACTCCCCTAGTCACACTTTACACTTGTCACGCTTCCGGTAGCCTCATAAGTCACACTTTTATGATCACATCGCCAAGTCTGGTTATTCTACAACAAACCTTGCAATCCTGTTTTAAGTAGTTCTCACATGGGGTTTCCTGAACCCCCATAATTGGTGTTTAGAAGTGTTTGAAAATATGTATGTTAAGGTTCCAAGTAATACACCCATAGCAAACAGAACTCTGAGACAAGCAGTTTCCTCAAAGAATGAATTTATTGGATATATCATATTGGCACAGATGGGTGAAAACTAACTCTAAAAGTCCCTACAGTTTTCACCTAGTTAAAAGTAAAAGTCCCCCCCCCCCATGTCCCAAACAGACATATAGTCCAATCAAGGTGCTGTCTAGTTGCTTGGAAATTTTACTCCTCCTCCCTTCAGCCACCTGTGGGAATGTCCTTGTTTCTCAGGGAAAACTAACTTGTTTTGGCTACAAAACCCCAACTATCCCTATTCCCCACCCCCTATCCCTCAGCACCACTGTGACAACACTGAAGCCTCCAAGATGGTTTCAGTCAGGCCAGGTTCAGAGTTGTCAGTATAGCTATTTGGAATCATATTTATCATGGAAATAGAATTCTCTTGACAACTCTAAAATGGCCACATAAATGTTTTATGAGTTGACATCCTGACATCTTTCATTTTGTAGCTGGACAGGTAGGTGTGTGTGTGTCTTTCACTGTGTCTTTTATTGTCTCTTTAATATTAAATAATCAAATATTAAATATATTAAATAAATAATATTAAATGTTAATTGTAATTCATTTTACTTGTGAAAGACTAAAGTATCTGTATTCCAAAGGTATGCAATGGAAATATCTCAAGATGACTATACAATGTGTTGGGTCAGAGGGAACCAATATAATATAGCTCTGCTTACTTTTCAAGTTGTAGACATCAGCATAGCAGCATATAGAATAGTGGGATGGTAACCTCATTTTTTTTATAAGATCCTGAATTCCCATCATTGAAAGTTGGTGGAACATCTTAGAATTACAGTGGTACAATTTCTCACCAATTGTGGTGAATCAAAGAAAGGAGACATAGTACATCTTCAGTAAGTTTAGCACATTTCTCATAGTTGTTCCTACAACCTTGCTTAAAAGTGGACAAAATGTCTGGGATTTCCAACTTGTATCCTTCAGTGATGTTTATCATGCCACTCTTGGCTGCTGAAAGCAATAATATATTCATGAAAGGGCATTGTGGCTACACAATATTATTTATTGTCTTGGTTTTGCCAGTCTTCCCTAATTTTGTTTATTTATTTCACTTATTTGTAGTTTGAGACAAATAGATTAAAAGACAAACTCTTGTAACAAAGGCAGAAAGAAGCAAAATGAATACTAAATACTGTAAATAAAATTACAAATGAAAGCAAATATATGTGTCCCAGGACATTAGTTGTAGGACCTAATCTGGGTTGGTCACTGGCACCAGAGGTTTAATCTTCCAAGCTTTTGGATTCATGCTGGAGCCTACTCTCAGGAAACTTGTCTCTACCGGAATGTGTGCCCCACATGGGCTCCAGTAAAAGTTCAAAAGCCTGGAAGACTAAACCTCTGAAAATAAAATTAAGCAGTGCATTATACGGATGTTTTAGCACCTGGTAACCAGAAATAATATTCCCTGATTAACTGAAAAAAAATGGAGTACACGCCCTTAACAGCAATTAGAAATTGTTTTGTTTGGGCCACAAGCCAGAATTCTGGGGAATTGGAAAGTAGCAGCACAGGAAAAGTTGGTCTGTGCAAACCTGTAAAATGCATATTTCTCACTGGATAGCACTGAAGAGTTGTTGTAGCAATTCTCCCTTGAGCTGCTCGGAGCATCCAGAGAGTGGGATGTGCTTCCGAGTCCTCTTCTTGCAGGCTGAGCTTTAGCTGAGGAAATGCTCCACCCCCTCACATGACTCCAAGTAGCGTTCCCCCAGTCTTTTGCTCAGCCTCGAAGAGTCAGGCTGTTATTGGAAGGAGCTCCTTGGCTGATTCATACTGCGTGTATTAGTCTGGCTATTTTCCTCATTCTCAGGTCTGATATTTCCTTTCCTTCCTCCTGCGCAAAGGGTTTGGACTTAGGGGAAGTCTCCCCTCGCCCCTAGGGGCCAAGCGGGTGGGTTCAAAGCGCTTCGCGCGACCCCCCCATTATTATATTGCGTCACTGCCTCCACGCTGCCTTGTGGCGCGCAACTTTTGCTGGATTCCCCCCCACCCTAAATGCCGACTGGGAAGGGTATTCGCTCCTTAAGAGCACCAGGTGTGCTGAGCTAACTGGACAAGCCCTCCTTGCCGTCCCGAAGGTGCCCGATATGGCTCAGCTCACGGCCGCCATCTTGGGGCCGCATCATGGTCGGGCGCCATTTTATTTCTGATTCTTGCTGCTGCGGTGGAAGTAAAGTCCAAGACCTCCTGGGTCAAGAGTTAGTTGCTTTTAGCGTTCCTTCGGGCTCGCTTTCATTGTCTCTGTTGGCCTCCCGCAGCCTCTATCGGGGCGAAGTTGCAGCACCCCCCCCCCCGGCTTGTTGCTGGAGGCTTGCTGCCAGAGGCCTCTCTCCTTCTAGGCCTCAGGCGTTTATTTGGTGAATCCGGTCTGTACTGTGGTACCTCATTGGTTCCTTTCCTACTATTATTTATATTTAAAAGAAAAAATAGAAAAGAAAGAGAGAAAAATTTACAGACGAAATTATGCGTTTTTTATACGTATATGCCTAGATAACCTTTACAGGCAGATAGCATAAAAAAAGAAAAAGAAAAAAGAAAAAAAGAAAAAGAATAAAAATATAAATAAAAATCAGAGGATTATATATCTGTACATATTATATATATATTTATATCTTACTACCTGTTACCACTGTACATATTAAATTCCAAAAGGGGGAGCGGGCCAGCTCAAACCTCACTCGGCCGCACTCAGACCAATTCCAGGTGAGCCAACCGCCCTTTAGTATTATACTGTTATTATAATTATCAAACTGGCAGACAGCAATCTCTCCAAACGACCTTCCTTGAAGGCTAAGGCAAAGTCCCACTACTTGCAAAGGCAGGACAAGGAACCTTCCAAGGTCTCCCAACGAGACGCCTTAAGGCGCCATAAGGCGTTGGAAAAGGAGTTTGATAGGCAATCAAGGGAGTCCCGCTCGGGGCCTCCAGCCCTTCCTTCTCCCACCCCCTCTACCTCTACTCAACCTCTTCCCCCTCCAGACCCATTTTCCCTATCTAGGCGCAGCCCACTTCAGGGTCACTTGACTCCGGGACCACCGACCAGACTGACCCCTGAAGCTACCTTTACGCCTACGGTCGCTGGTCTGCGTCAGCAAGAACCCTCTACATTTGAGGTTCCAGCCCACATCAAGGCTTGGATGGAATCGGCTATCCGCCAAGGCATTGCAGAAGGCCTGCAGCACATGTCCAGATCAGGCTTCTTTCCACGGGCTTCCGACCACGACTCTTTATCCATCAGATCCCTTCCACAGCCAGATCCCCCGGTTGGTCAGGTACTCTCTCAGAGGGATAGCCCTCCTCCTATAGGGGCCCAGGAGGAGGAGGAGGTAGGGGGCTTTGGTGACTTCAGGGAAGAGGAAGAGGACTCCTGGATGGGATCCTCCCATTATAGTGAGCCCCTCTTAGAGGCGGACCTCATAGAGGGGGAGATGTCGGAGGACGAGGGGGCTTCTCCCGACCAACCCGTATTCGGGGGGCTGTTCAAGCCACACTTGTTTAAATCCCTCCTCTTTAAAGCCAAGAATGTCTCTGGCCTTCTTCCCCAGTCTCCCTCTGACTCCCCCCCCCCGCCTCAGAGAGACCAGAGGACTCCATTTTCACACAACCAGTGGTGGAAGCTGAGGTCATCCCAACCCCACCCATCTTCATAGACCTAGTGACGAAGCAACTTACTTCCACGGGAGCCCCCCCTACACCCTCTAGCCAAGACAAGAGATTCTTCAATCTTGATTCGGCAATGTCTACCCTTCTAAACATCCTGGAAGTCGACGATCCCATTGTGGGCCTCGCTTCCTCCTCTACCCCCAGTGAGACCTTAGAGGCCTTGAAACCTGAGGACAAGCGGACGGAACTGGCGTTGCACCGAGCCCATCTATCCGACGCTTGAGCCATTAAATCGGCTACGGCCGCTTCATTCTTTACAAGGTCCTCTATCCGCTGGCTCCAGCAGCTGAGAGAACACGTCCCCGCGTCCAATGTGAGGGCGCACCAAGACATAGCTAAACTGGTGGCCGCAGCTGAGTTTTCAGCTGACGCCACTTACCAATCGGTAAAGTTCTCTTCCAGAGCGATAACATCCCATGTCACAGCTCGCCGCCTACTGTGGCTCAAGCACTGGCAGGCGGATGTTAAAAACAAGGTCAAGCTGGCCACTGCTCCCGTCAAGGGAGACAAACTGTTCAGCCCGGCCTTGGAACCCCTGCTGGTCGAGGGTCGCAGCAAGAGGAAGTACCTGCCCTCCCTTTTTCGGAGGCCAGAGACAAGAGGCCCCCAGCCCTTTCGGAGGGGCTTCCCCCGCCCCTCCTACCAACTCCCCTTCCCGCCCAGATACCCGAGACCCCCTTCCTTCCGGTCTCAGGACTGCTTGGACCCAGGCGACAGAAACAGACAGGGCGGCAACTATGAGGCCCTTTAGGGGATCAGGGGGGAGGCCCTACCGCTGACCCAGATAGATTTTCTTCCTCCCTCCCTATCGGCGACCGCCTTAGACACTTCGCCGCTCAATGGGACAAATCCACATCCGATGCATGGGTTAGGGACACCGTCAGGTTTGGTCTCGCCCTTGAGTTCCGGTCCGCCCTCACTGATTTCTTTATGACATCCCCCACCTCAAGAGATTCCGCCAAACGTGCACTAATGGATGCAGCCATCCAACACCTACTTGACATTCGGGCCATTCAACCCATCCCACTGGCCCAGAGGGGACAAGGATTCTACTCCCATCTCTTTGTGGTGCCCAAGCATTCTGGGGGATGCAGAGCTATATTAGATTTAAAACGGCTAAACCGCCACCTTATCCAGCGCAAATTCAAAATGCACACCTTGCAATTGATTCTCTTGGGTACTAGGTGGGGTAACTGGTTATCCTCCATAGATCTCTCGGAGGCATACCTACACATTCCAATCCAGCCCTCTCACCACAAATTCCTTAGGTTCTGTTATAATAACCTTCACTATCAATACGTGGCCCTCCCCTTTGGTCTGGCTTCGGCCCGCAGGACCTTCACCAAGGTCCTTGCGGCCCTGGCGGCTCACCTCAGGAGCGTTCCCGTCCGCCTTCATTGCTATTTGGACGATATGTTATTCTCTCCCCGTCCAAGACCCAGGCAGTCAGGGACACCAGAGCCACCCTCTCCGCTCTCCTGGCACACGGTTTCCTCATCAATTGGCAAAAGAGTCAACTAACCCCATCCACCCGAATCACCCACTTGGGAGCCAAAATTGATTCGGTTATAGAAAGGGTCTTCCTCTCTTTGGAGAGGTTCCTCAGCATTCAAGCTCTGGTCAAACAGATTAGGCGATCAAGCAGGGTGGCATTACTTGACCTTTCTAAATTATTGGGTAAGATGGTTTCATGCATCTCAATTATTCCCTGGGCCCGTTTACACAGCAGATCCCTCCAGTGGTTCCTGCTCCCATTCCAAAGATCCGGAAGAAGCAATTTGAGGTCCAGAGTCAAGGTGCCTCCGAGGGTCCTCACGTCTCTCCTCTGGTGGACCAACCCCGCCATCAGCAGGGGCCACCTCTTCTCGGAACCTCAGTGGCTAACCCTCACCACGGACGCCAGCCTATCTGGTTGGGGCGCTCACGTCAACTTGCTCTCGGCACAGGGCAAGTGGTCGCCGATCGAGCAAAGATGCAGCATCAACTGGCTGGAGCTTCACGCCGTCCACCTGGCCGTGTGCAGATTCCTCCCCTTGGTACGCGTGCGTCACGTCCTTATTCTCACGGACAACGTCACGTCCAAAGCCCATATCAACAGGCAAGGAGGCACCCAGTCTATTCAGTTGATGAGGGAGGCCGAGCGCCTCTGCCGTTGGGCAGAATCCAACCTCCTCTCACTAAAAGCCGAGCACATCTCTGGAATCTCCAACTGGCTGAGCAGGGCCATGGTGGACCAAGCAGAATGGCGCCTCCATCCATCCCTATTCAAGGAGGCATCCAGAATATTCGGCCTCCCAAGGATGGATCTCTTCGCTTCCCCGTCCAATGCGCAGCTCCCACGGTTTTTCTCCAGGTACCCGTCTCATGGGTCGGAGAACCACAACGTGCTACACTGCCCATGGCCCCCAGGACTCTTATATGCCTTCCCGCCACTGCCGCTAGTTCCCAGAGTCATAAAGAAATTCATTCACGAGAGGGCAGACCTGCTCCTGGTGGCTCCTTATTGGCCCAGGAGACCGTGGTTCGCGGACCTCTGCAATCTTTCGGTAGCGCCCCCATGGAGGATCCCCCTGGACAGGATCTCTCTCTCAGGGGCCCCTTCTGCATCCGGAGCCCCAATGGCTCCAGCTAGCCGTCTGGAGATTGAACGGATCCATTTGACAAGAGAAAAATTCTCCAGTCAAGTAATCGACACTTGGCTGCTAGGTGACCCTCCACCATACGAATTTATGATGCCACTTGGAAGGGCTTTTCCAAGTGGTGTAGCGGGTTCCAAGTTGACCCCCTCTCTCCCTCTATTTCACAAGTCTTGGAATTTCTTCAAGAAGGCCAACGTAAAGGGCTTGCCCCCAACACCCTGAGATGGCAGGTCGCTGCCCTCTCAACCGTTGTTTCTTGTGATAACTTCAGTTCTCTCATCACCCCCAGGTTAGAGCTTTCCTCAGGGGCGCCACCAACTTGTGCCCTCTGACTGTTCACAGGTTCCCCACATGGGACCTTAACAAGGTCCTCGTTTTGCTTACAAGGCCCCCGTTTGAACCTCTGAGGGAGTCCTCCCTTCAATTTCTAATGTTTAAAGTAGTTTTTCTAGTGGCCATTACTTCTGCTCGTAGAGTCTCGGAAATTGCAGCATTGTCAATCAGAAACGATTTATGCGTGTTCCACGCTGATCGGGTGGTCCTTCGCCCCGACCCCACCTTCTTACCCAAGGTTAACTCACCCTTCCACAGGTCTCAGGAACTGGTCCTCCCAAACTTTTGCCCCAGACCATCGAGGGACAGGGAAACCCTTTGGCACACCCTGTATGTTAGAAGGGCCTTGCACATATACATTAAGCGCACTCAACCCCTGAGAAGATCAGAATCCTTCTTCCTCTCCTTTCAGCCCAGGACATTGGGGCTCAAAGTCTCTCCCTCAACCATCAGTCGCTGGATTAGGGCGACTATCGCCAGGTGCTACCTATCACAATCTCTGCCCGCTCCTGGGGGAATAACCGCTCATTCCACCAGGAGTGCAGCTACTTCGGCGGCTTGGGCCACGCAAGCCCCAATCGCTGACATTTGTCGGGCAGCCACTTGGGCCTCTCCGTCCCCATTCATCAGACATTACAAAATAGACTTATACGCCTCAGCAGAGGCCTCTTTTGGCCGATGAGTCCTACAGAGGGTCATCAGTGACCCGGAGGGGCTTCCGGCCCAGACGGAGTCCCACCCATAGGACAGCCAAGCTTTGGTATGTCCCACTCTCTGGATGCTCCGAGCAGCTCGAGGGAGAATGGGCATTGGTTCTTACCTGATACGCCCCTTCTCGGCGAGCCGCAAGGAGCATTCAGCCCCACCCTAACTCCTCCATCTGGTGGGTACTCTAGTTTCAGCCAAGGAGCCAATAGTTGCTTAGAAGGATTTCTTAACCTTTCTTCTCGTTATCGCAAAAAACTGGGGGAACGCTACGTGGAGTCATGTGAGGGGGCGGAGCGTTTCCTCAGCTGAAGCTCAGCCTGCAAGAAGAGGACTCGGAAGCACATCCACTCTCTGGATGCTCCTTGCGGCTCACCGAGAAGGGGCGTATCAGGTAAGAACCAACGCCCATTCTTGGTTCAGATCCTCGAAAACATACGTGTTTTCATTTGATATCAGCCTTAGCATACATTAAGTATTTCCAAGTTACTTCATATTGCTTATATAGCAGATAAATTAAATGAGAACAGTTAAACGGCTCTTTCTGTTGGGATTTTAAAAGGTATGTACTTGATATTCTTGATTTTGCTGATCAGTGTTAGAACAATACACAAAATGTCACACACATTACAGTTGTTGTTTTTTTACCAGAGTATGAAGTTACGTAGACGTTGCTGTAATATTTCATTCATCATCAGCTGTGTACTGTTTATGCTCTTATGTGATATTGTTCTAAGGAATAGAGAGAAAAATTACCAAAAAGGAAACAGAATCTTTTGGCATGAACAGAGTTCTGAGATACCTGTGGTAAGATGTGCGGCCAATAATAATAAATAATAGACGAACAAATACAGCTTGTGTTGAAGTATGGGAGCTGATTAATATTCAAGGAACAAAAAAAATCCTGAGTGATTTTCAAGTCATGTTTATGTTGCTGCAACAAATAGTGTTACTATTCCATGATAGTTGCACCTGCATGTTGGTATGAAGAAGCAGAAGAGAAAGAATATAGATAGTCCTGGGATTACAGCTATTATGTTCAGAAACCATATTAAGTTATAATGATGATGAATGAATAATAACTACAACTAATTGTCATTGCAATATCTTCACAGTCAAGTGATCAAACTTTGGCAACCTGTCCACATTTATTACTATTGTTATTAGGTCATGTTGTCCTGCCCTGTGCAAAACTGCCTTTGCATCAGTTACCCCTACCCATGAACTCTCGTCCTTGGATGCTCTTTTGGTTGCTCTGCACTACTGTTCCCTGCTTCCGCCTGCCACCAAATCTCAGTTGACCTTCATGGTTTTTTTCCCTATTGCTGGCCCAGATCCAGCCTTAGGTGAGAGTTCGGCTCTGGGATATGCACTGTAGAGCCTCATTTGCTGAAGGGAGCAAGCCAGGCCTGCCCAGTGGGGAGGCAAACTGATTGATATAAAGTCAGGATCCTTACATCAATTCTGCCGAGTTGTCGGATCTACCATTTTTCTCTTAAGTGTTATCGGACAATAATCATTGCTTAATAAAATTAAGCTCCATTCTCCTGCTCACCCAAGAAACTGTTAACTCTTCTTCCTTTTTCCTGAACCATGTTTACTATCAAGTGTAATTCAGATAGTTGCTCAAATTTACCTGGCAAGTAGAGATTCAAGGACACAGCTCCTAAATATATGTGTGTTTATAATGTGTGTAAAACATAAACATTATGAATCATTTTCTCCTATGTGTGCAACTTAAATGGAATGAGAATTGGTTTCTCAATGGGAGGGAGAGGTTGACATTTTTGTGTTGGAACAACCCTGTCTGATATCAGGCTCTGACCTTCATCATTCTACCTCTCCTAGCTGATACTCCTTATGATTATAATTTTTATTTATATATTTATTTCTAAGAAAAAGGTTTTGTCTTTTTCTGTCTCCTTCGCATCCCTAATTCTTTTTTGTTGTGTCCTAGATATCTGAGAGCAATGGAATATTTTACTGATTTTTATAAGACTCTTGGAAACTGTGGTGGGGGAGGATTAAAGGCTTATAAATAAATACATTGATAGTTGAAAATTTGAATTCAACACAGAATTCAAGGAACTAGCTATCACTGAACAGACAGAAGTTGGTTCAGACTCAACTTTATTATTCAGCCATCACAGTTAGTCTGTAACATGACAAAATGACAATATTTATATGAAAATAGCTATTTTCTTTTGGAAATATATTTGTCTCTTTTCCATTTGATTTAGTTTCCATATTCTTTGATATCATGTTTGGACTTTGGTGGTTTAAGTAACTTTGGTGGTTTAAGTACATTTTATGTGACTCTATTCCTAGTCTCTGCTGAGAATACAGGAATCTTTCAAAGAATTATTACTGTTCTGTTGTAGAGTATAATAAAATAAATGTTCTCTATTCTCTACTCCCAGTCTTAACATGATGACAAATAATAGTGTACCTGGGGGAGGGAGGCGTACCCTACCATCTGCTTTATATTTTGAGATTGCATAACATCAGCTTTAGTTCTCTGAAAGATTGCCATGTACATTGTCAAGACTATAACATTAGTCAAATTACATATACTAAATGCTGAATTGTTTTAGCATATGGAACTAATTTTCTTGCTCCCCCTTCTTTTGGCTTTAAAAAAGTACCTTGATGACATATTTGGTACGTTTCCAGCTCTTCTTTATTGAGGGTAAATAAGAGTTTCCAAGAGGTTATGTCTAGAAATACACTGCCTCTGATGGGACTTCCTTCTGCCTTTTCTCTGTTCAATAGGATCACATCTTTTGAACCTCATTTTCTTTGACTTTCTAGTGAAAATAAAAAGAATATGATTCTTCTTAATAAAGGACAGTTTTCTCATTTTTAAATGTAAAGCTCAAGTAAAAGGCTAACTTTGCACTGTAGGTGGAACTCAATGTTAGTTTGGGACTATTTATTTCTTTAGATGTCCAGAGATTCAGTGAAAAAAGAATTATTTTTGTGTCAAAATGATACCCTTTAATGTCTTTTCTTCTGATTTTAAATTATGTTCATAACTTAATAGGGTGAGATGGATAATATTTGTAGTGTTAGTAACTGATTAGAGCTTTTAATTAAGCTATAGAATGACAGCACACTTGACTGTTGCTTATTTAGAAAAGTTGTATTTTACTTTTTTAATCCCTTTAAGCTCACTGAAACCTGAAAACTCAGAAGATTTAATGGTGCCCTCTTCAAGGGTGGCTGTGAAATCAAGAGTTCAAATTTCTAAAATTCCTGAAATCCCCAAGAGGGAAAGAAATCAGGGAGAGTGACAATCATCAGCTCAGTGGAACAAATATAAAATTATTTCACAGTAAATTGTGTTTTATCCTCTGAATAATGGCTGAAAGATTGCTGGAGAAAAATTGTCTTGCCAATCTGCTTTTTATATCTTCATTTGATTTGATGTTATATATAATACTTGCTTTCTTGTCTTGAGCGCAAAGTGGAAGTCAGAGGACTGAGCTGAACTTAAGACAATCAGAATCCATCCATAGAAGAAAACAAAATCCTTACAGAAATTTGATCCATGCCCATTACCTTACAAAATATTATTTTCCACTGATCTTCCATTAATTTTCATTATCAATTCTATCTTGATATTTTAACTGTATTTTTAAACAGTGATGTACATTGTTATTTTCATCTGTTGGCATAAGTCTGTATTTCTGAACAAGAGCATGTGTTCATTCTCAATAAGTAAAATTAGAAATTCTATTTTGCAGTAATGTTTCTTTAACTTTAAACCTCATGATATAGAATGATAAAGAGTAAAAATAAATTCAGGTGTACATCTTTAGGATAGGATATAAAATGAATTGGACAGAGGGTAATGTAATTACTTATTTTATAGTGAATAAGCATTTCTGCATTTCAAAAACTCTTAGAAAAACAAGATTTAAAAGTAATTCCTTGTTATTCAATGTATATATGAGTTTTAAAAAGTATGTATTTTCTTTGGATTTGCACATAGGCCTTAGATTTAGTCAACCCATTAACATGAAAGAGCTTACAAACAGAACAGACAGCAGATAACGAAGCCTTCCTATGTTTGTATTTCCTATAGGAAAGAAGAACATGAATTAGCTGTTTGAAATAATATATGATGTCTTCTCTCCCGTCCCCCAACAAAGAATAAAAGGCACAGCTCTTTTCTTAATTTGTAAATAGCCAATCCCTTTTTAAGTTGCTAGCAAAGGCTGTTAATAGGCATGGACTGAAGGACAAGTGTCTGCATTCCCCTTTTGGCCTAGGAACTGCTGTCTGGACCCTAAGGCACCTCTTAGATGAGATGAAGCTTTGACAGCAATAGCAATGGCATTTAGACTTCTATACCACACCATAATGCTTTACAGCACTTTCTGGGCACTTTACAATGTAGAGCAGTAGTTCTCAATCTTTTCTTCACCATGGAGCCCCTTTAAATCCCTTTTGTGGCCACGGACCGTGGCCATGGACCAAGACTCAATTTAAGATTTAAATTATAACATTGCTTCATGACTTTGTGGACCCCCCTGTGACCTCGCAGACACCTAAGGGTACAGGATACCACAGGTTGAGAACTCCTGATATAAAACATCAGTTTACCAACCTTGGAAGAACAAATCAACCTTGAGCCCTGGGAGGATTGAACTCCAGACTGTGGGCAGAGTTTGCCTCTAATACTGCACTTTTAAACAGTGTGCCACAAGGGCTTCTTCTAATCCGCACCAATTAAATGCAGGTGGGAGAAAAAGGAGATTGAAGGTTCCACCTCAGCTTCTTTCTATCCATGCTGCTTCTCATCTGCATCTTCCTTTGGGTCTTAGGTTGGGTGAAGGCATGCGGCAAAGAAGGAACAAGAGTATAAGGCTTCTAGTGTCTGTAGGCCTCAGGGTAACTTTCTCCTCCTCTTTACGATGCTATTTGATTGTTCCTGAGTTACATTAGGAAGTTTCTGGTTCAAGAATGTGCCTGAACTGTGAGCAGTTTCTTCTGTCTTATTAGTTTGGCCTAAGAAGGAAGATTGCTTCTTTCTTTTATTCCAGTGAAATATGTCTAAAGTTGGTGTAATGATTATATAAGCTATTGGATAGATCCAGCTTCAAGTCCCCACTTGGTCTAAGTCCAACTTATCTTTCAGGTCTCGGGATATAAAAGGAGAGAAGACTACAAATACCAGCCTTGACCTCCCAGAGGAATAATTTAGGCCAATTAAGGCCAATGATTAGTAATAAAAATTGTTTTTAGATTTTGACTTTATATTCCTCACTAGTACTGATCTAGAGAAAAAAGGAAAAGTGTAAAAGGAATTGAATTGGTTAAAAAAAGAAAAAGCAGAGCAATGTGAAAGTGGTTATCAGTGCAATATCTGCATTATTCCTTGTTTCAAATTTGGGAGATGCATTTGTGGCAGTACTTTATGTGAACCTCACCACTGGGAGAAGAAAGTACAAGGCCATCCCGTCCCATCATGGCAAATGTCCGTGGGGACATTTACTTAATATTAAATAAAAGCAGTTTGGAAGTCTAGACTGGTTCCTAATGAATTGAGATTAACAAAGAAGAAAACCTAAAAGTAACAAAATTGGGAGAGGGGAGACATTTTTTAAAAGCTGCATTGAATTAAATGTACATGTAAACAATTTCCATACTTGGGCAAAATCAGATTTCAGATGTAAAGCGTAGCTTTCTTAAATTTGTACCATTTGAACGCAATAGCAGGCACTCTGGAAGCAATATCCTAGTCTTTTTCCACCAAAACACAAACATATGTTTAATTTAATTAAGGAAGCATATGTGTGTCTAATGAAACTGCTGTGGTTTTTAATTATCTATTATGATAATTCTTTTAAACTTTAATCTTTTGCTTTATAAAACCTGTACTGAATCCAGCTGCTTTTTATTCATTTTATTTATGCTTTTTATTTAATATGTCAAAACTATGATAATTGTCCTTTGATGTCTAAGTGGTCTTTCTTAATTTTGTTGCAGCGGATATTCAACTCCTTTGTGTACACAGAAAAAATCTCAAATGGAGAAAGTGAAGTTCAACAGGTAGGAAAGTGTTGCTTAACCACTAATTACTACAATAATACATACTTACACCAATTTTTTTTTTCATAATGTCCTCTCCTAGGTCTATATATTCAATAGGGTTCTTTCCTCTTGTTTGTTTTCTTTTTTCACTTCATTATGTTAGATTGCTAACTTATAAAAGTTTCTGTTGAGATTTGAATATATTGTTGCATTAGACAATGATGATGAATTCCTGAAAGTGTTAGACTGAAAGTGTTTTTTCTTAACTGAATAGCATTGATGGTTGCAAAACATTTCATTTTAATGCTGGTGGTAATAATGTGTTCAAAGTAGTTCAGAGTTCTCCAGTAAAATTTTTCTCCATCAAGAAAAGAGCATTCAAACCCCCTGAAGTGTAAATAAGACCAAGCCAAACAAAGACAGTTCATCTGGAAACACTTTCCCTTTCTTTTGCCTGTGGGGGGAAAGTGGATCAGAGAATGCAAGGATGGGGAGGGCCACATGAGCCACAGAAAAGGACTGTTTTGAAACAGAAAGTCTGCAGGAAAAAAGCTTTAAAAAACTCAAAGAAGCAACTGGCTTAATTGTCCCCAGTCAATGCCAGAGGATGATAACACGGTTCTTTTTGGCTATGCTGATTAGGAGAGACATGGAAATATCTTGGGATTCTACTTTCTGAAACAGATGCCACTTTTTCTGTAAGTTGTGCAGCATATAGTACTTATAGTACATGTGTCCTTTAAGTGTCAAATTCTAGGCATGTGTCCTTCAAGTGTCAAACTCCACTGCTACACTCATTGGATATGGAGAAGACCACTCTGGGTATTTTTAACTGTCAAAATTTGCCCTACACACATTGCTTCTCCTGAACCACTTATTATATGTATAGATTGGCAGTGCAATTTGATGTTGAAGGACACATGTTTGGTATTACTAATTTTCCATTAGACACATTTTCAAAAGTTTTTCTGTAACTTTGTTAAAAGCAAATTCAGCTAGGTTACTGCCACACAAAAAAGAATCCATAAGTTTTTTTAGAAGCCATTGCAAAAGAGATTTATCTTCATATCCTTTGAGGCGCAACGGAAACTTTTTAGACATGTAACTGATAATTTAAATAGCTTATTATAAAGCTTTTGATATAATTACGTTATCAAGTATACTTTTTTGCCATTGGTTAAACCAATTGACCTTACACAATATAATAAAGGAATTTGTAAAAATATATTAACTATTTGAAGAAACAGTCTAAGGTGGACATTCACCTATCTTGCTCTTACCTACTCTATGGATAAACCTAGGTATAACACCCATCATATCTAGCCCTATGCCAGATACTGTAACTGGATAAGGTTAGAAAAATAGTATTTGTACTTGTAGTCTAGCACAGCTGGAGATGGGAGGAGAGTAGATTACTACAATTTCTATTTTTTAAAAGGTATTTTTCTTGTTTGCTAACAATTAAAAGGGAAAGAAAAGTCTCATTTGATAGTGATATAAAACAGAGAAACAAGCAAGAAGCATAAATAAAAACATTAAAGGATAACTTTCTACCGACACATTCTCTCTTTCCCTTCCCTTCCATCCATTTCTTACAACCAGGACATTTATACACTTAACACTGAAGATAATTGCTTTTAAGTACTTTCATCTATTATTGTTTTTATTGGTCTGGTAATTTTTTCCTTTAAAAACCTTGTGCTTGTAGATGAGTTTCGGAGAGCCTGAAATGGGAGTGATGCAACCATTCTGGCCTCTTAGCAGCTTTCAATGCCATTGAACTTGATGTTCTTTGACCAGCTTTGTAGCTGGGAGTGGGAGGCACTTTGTTTGATGGTTTTCTAGTTTCTAGTTCCAGGCAGTGTTGGTGGAGAAGGAGAGGTGAATTAAGGATGTTCCTCTGGGCTTCAGTTTGTTTGTTTTTTACTCGCCTCTCTAATACCTACATGAAATTTCTGGGGGAAATAATCTGATGGCATGGGGTTCAGTATCATCAGAATGCTGGTGATATTCAGTTATTCATTTTCATCACTAGATGAACAGATGAATGCTGTCGAAGTTTGGCTGACTGTCCGGAGGCTGTCAGGAGATGGATGGAGTGACTTTGACTTGATTCTGTTAACCCTGGCAAGTCACAGTGGCTTTGGATTTTGGGTCCCTCCAGCTCATCTTCTCAGATGGAACAGATTGGACATGCTCCCAGCCTCTTATATGTTCCATCTTATAGAATCTAGGAAGTGTGCCTTTTCCATATCAGCCATTGCCGTATGGATCATCTTTTCGCCCGAAATTTGGCATCCTCCCCCCTTTTTTAATCTTCCAAAAAGCACTTAAAATCTCTAAGCACAAGGTTAAGGTTGATGAGGTGAACTTGTGGCCAGCATCTGAAAGTTTAGCTATGATGCCAAGGTTTTTTGTTTATTTGGTTAGTTTTAGTATAAGTGGTTTTAATATATTTTTAATTGCAAACAGATGCTAGCTGTTTACAGGTAGTCCAGTGTCTAAATTTGGCTACCTGTATAATATGTAGCAGCAGTCCTCAACCTTTCTGACTCATGGACTGGTAGAGGTGGCAGCAGGAAGAAGGAGATGGCTTCCTGCATGCAACTAATCTCATGCTTATGCAACTAAAGCTTTACGCTCACCCGCTGCTTGTGCAACCTGGTTCCAAATGGGCCATGGACAGGTACTGGTCCATGGCCCGGGGATTGGAGAACCCTGATTATATAGGATAAAAGGGAGCCATTCCTGCATAGATTTGGTGAGACCTCTATAATAGGTCTATACGTGGCAACTTTAAAACTTGTGGACTTCAACTCCCAGAATGTATCTGATATTAACACAATTGAAAAAGTCCAGAAATATTTCACAAGAAATATTTCACAAGAATTCTGGGAGTTGAAGTCCACAAATCTTAAAGTTGGCAAGTTTGGGGACCCTTGGTATATAGTTTCAATTTTGCCGCTGCTACGTTTTTCTCACTCTGGTCAACCAGTCTATTGTTGGCAAAGTTTCTCTTTTCTAATATTATACCAAATTTGGTCTTGCAGTTGTCAGCATACAGTAATTGTGATATTTTACATTTAGGGTTTCTGGAATTATATCTAATAAAAATGTGTGGTTTCAGCTCAGAGTATTTTTTTCAGTACTTTCTTTTGATATAACCATTGTACTATAGATGATTAAGTGTTCCTTCTTTGTTAACAACATTGTTAGGACATTTTCAACATTTCATGTTGTATGATTTGTCTATTTTGCTAATTAGTAATGAAGTTACATACCATTTATAAAATATTTTATATCAATTTCACCTTAAATATTTCAAGATTTACCCATAGCTACCGATGCTGCTGCAACATTCTGAACAATTCTTGTTTCCAGATGATTTTCAAGAACAGACCCAGATAAAGAGTTTTGCAGTATCCTAATTAAGAAATGATTGAGGCATGAGTGATTGCAAGCAGGGTCTTCCATCCAGGATTGGGCACAATAAGCACACTAAATGGAGTGACGTAAAGATTTGTACTCATATGCAAGTGATATTCAGGCTCTTGATGAGCTGCTACAATAGTTCAGGGCATACAACAGACATTGCAATTCTGGAGCACTCTGGAGGAAGACCAGAAGCAAATTTGGTCAAATCAAGAATGACCTCACTTGGGTTTCCGGTTCCGCGTGGCTTCGGGGCAGCAGGAATTCGTGACAGCTCGTGATTCCTGCTGTGCTAGCCGCCGAGGTACCCCCGATCCAGATGGGTCAGGGGGATATGGCTGCCCTGTAGGGACAGCTGAAGAGAGAGGGGAGTCGGACAGGGGGTTGGGGGTGTCGCAGACCCCCTCCCCCTCCGGAAAAACCCCTTTTTCCCAAGGCGGTGGAGCGGCGGTCAGCAATGGCCGCCACGAAGAAGCCAGCAACCGGGTAAGATTGCGCTGGAGGAAGTAAGGAGTGAAAGTGCTGTCTGAGCCGGGTCAAGTAACATCTTGCAAATCGGCTGGAACTGAGCTGTCTGAATTGCTGGAGGATACATTGTATCCCTAAGAAGATCGAAAGCGGCGGAGAAGCTGTTAAAGGGAACTTTTTTTTTTTTCTTCACTCTCCCACCCCATGGAAATAGCAGATATGTTTGGATATACTGGACATTGAAAGTGAATTGTTTTGAGAGTTGAAGATAAGGGACAAAAGGGTTTTTGGACATTGAAAAACTTAAGAAATTGGAAAATCCTTGTTGGAGGTATGGATTTCTGATTATTTAAAATTGATATTGCAAGTGGGAAGGGAGAGGAAAAAAAATTGGAGCAGAAGCTGAAAAAGGAGGAGATTGCCTAGAATCCCAAAGAAAGGTATATGGTAATTGGACCTCTTTGATTAAACATTAACCCCAGAAAGAGAAAGAGAAGAAGGAAGAAAAGTATTAATTTTTGGAATTTTTTTTTTTTTTTGAATTATTCTTGATTAAAAATATTTGTGGTTGTTTTGGGAAAAGTTTCTTTTTTCATAATGGCATCGCTTGTGGATGAACTAAAGACTGAATATCAAAAATATAAAAAAGAAGATACTTTGGGCAGTTTGTTTCAATTCTTAGAAATGGCGTTACGTACTTATGAAAAGTTGATTACGCAGCAGAAGGACTGGGACAAAGAAGAAGAAGAAGCCATCTTTGATGAACAATGGGTTCTTTCCAGGGAGGAGGAGAAAAAGGATAAGAAAAAGGGGATTTTAAGAATTATAAAAACAACCAAAGAAGAGAAAAATGAGCGGAAAGGTGGAGGCAAGGTTAGGAAGCAAAGGAAAGGGAGTAAGAAAAGGGAGGAGGAAAGACAAAGGGGTAAAAAGGGCAAGGAGAAGAATAAGCAAGAGAGAAAGGGGGGGAGGAGAAGCCTCAATGGGGGGAAGCAAGATCTAAAGAAAAAAAGTTTATTCAGAGACAATGGGTGAATTTAATTTAGGATAAAAGAGGGATTCTGGAGGGTACATAAGATTGTGCTTTTTATATGTGTATTTAGAGTATAAAATTTATTGTGTAATTTTAGAATCTTTTAAACAGAATCCCAAGAAAAATTGTTATATGAAGTACTTTTAAGTTAGGGTAATGAGTTAAAGGTGTCACTCCAGTTAGTGTATAGGAGAAGTATAGTAAAAGAAAAAAGATGAATGGATAGTTGGAAATAGAACAGACAAAGAATGTTATTGAAAATGGAAATAAGATTTGGAAGGATATATAAAGGTTTTGTTTGTTTGTTTTTTGTATATTGATAAAAGGCAATAACATTTTAATCAATAAGAAATAATTTGGATGAAAAGGAGAAGCTGGAATAAGATATGAAGTTAAATAGATAAAGTATTGGTTTGTTCTTTAATTATTATTATTTTTTTAGGAAAGAATTTATAAGCTGTTATGCCTTGATTGTTTATGCACTGTTTTTGTAAAACTGATAAAATTGGTTTATATATATAAAAAAGAAAATGATAATAAGATATGGAAGGATATATAAAGTGAATATGATGTTTGAATTTGTGTCTGTGTGAAGAGTTTCAACCTGGGATCAGGCAGCCTTCAGAAAAGATGTTTTAGTTTTGTTTATGTTTTGTGTTTTGTATGTTTATGAAAGGCAATAAAATTTTAATAAGCTAGAAATATAATTTGGATAAAAGGAGAAGTTTGGATAAGATATGAAGTTAAATAGATAATGTAAATATTGATATTACAATTTGGAGTTATGTTCTATTGGCTTTCTTCTTTAATTATTATTGTTATTATTTTTAGAAAAGATTCTTCAAGTTGTTTTGCCTGGATTGTGTATTGTTTTTTTTTGTAAAATTAATAAAATTTGTTTTAAAAAAAAAAGAATGACCTCACTTGCATCTACATCTACAAGGAGAGAGAAATCTCTCATTTCTCCACTCTCCATCTTTACTGCATTGGAAGATTGTGCCCTAGCGACCTTGTTAAGAGTGGCTCATTCTCTTCTGAAGACTAAACCCTTTTTGGGATTCATTCTGTTTCAGCATGATTTCTCATAGGCTACTGTGATAGTTTTGGACAACAAAATCTGTTCATATGACTAATGGAGCCTTTGTGATATGATTTGAGATTCATTCTGTTCTGTAGATCCTATCTATGAAATAGATAAAAAATACTTTAAAAAAATATTTACCCATTACCTGCATTAGAGTGCTGGGATATATTTTCCATGTAGGAAGGTCAATTCTGAACTTTGTATAATAGAATTAGAGTTAACAATTATAACTACTAAGGATATTATACTTTCTGATCAACAAATTGATGAAGCCACAAAATGGTTTAGGGCAAGGATCTCCAAACTTGGCAAGTTTAAGGCTTATGGACTTCAACTCCCAGAGTTCCTGAGCTAACATGACTGGAGGAGGAGTTCTGGGAGTTGAAGTCCACAAGTCTTAAAGTTGTCAAGTTTGAAGACCCTTGGTTTAGGGGAATAACGTACAAACCAGAATATTACATTGTTGCTTAACAATTATAACATCATCCCTGAACACGTGTTATACTGTCTATCTGTTGAAAGCACCAGTTGTATTCTTGCAAACAGGAGATGGATAGAAGTTCCTTCTTAAATCAGCTAATGTCGAATATTGCCAATAAGTGGGCTCATGCATTACTTTAGGATGTGGCGTGATTGTTCCATGATTTATTGAATAAGACACAATAGGTAACTTCACATAACACTCTAAGCCAATATCAAATAAATCAGATATGTGCAATATTTTGAGCCAAAAATGAAATCAGAGCATTAGAAGAGACAGCAAGAGCCTTGGGGGAAAAAAAATTTTTTTTGCTAGGGAAAATGCCAGTACCTCCCAGAGAAAGCAACTTAATGTAGTCCTAATAAGTTTGCATGACAGAAAGGTAGCTAGGAAAATATGAACAGAAGTTTGAGGCTTGCCTCAGGGAATAAAATTCTTTCTATGTGCAGATCATCTGTCAATAGGAAAAAAATTAACAAAAACACTTGTTGCTTAGTGTATAGATTGGAATAACCTACTGTGGTCGACTTACCTTGAAGACATTGGTACAAAGCAAATGCTTAAACTCTCATAACAGTTGTTGTTCCATCCAAGTAGTGCAGCTTGTAAAAATGTCAAGTACTAGACATTTAAAAGGCTAATGTAGGAGCCTTCTAAAGAATGCATTGGAACCCACTGTTGTTTCTGTTGCAAATGTATTAGAGTTCCTGCAGGATGGGTTAGCTAGAGGTCTCGCCCCCAATACAGGTGACTGCCTTGGCCTTGGTGATTCCAGTCAAGGGCTCCACTACTCTGGTCCAACACCCTAGGGTGAAAGCCTTCCTTAGGGGAGCCACGAATTTGAAGCCACCGATGGTCCACCGCTACCCCACCTGGGATTTGCCTAAGGTCCTGCAGGCATTGACTCCCTCCCCCCATTTGAACCCTTGCATAAAGTCAGCCTTCGCCTACTAACGTGCAAGGTGTCATTCTTGGTGGCCATTACCAGGTGTATCTCGGAGTTGGCAGCCTTATCCATCAGGAAGGATCTGTGCGTATTCCATGCAGACAGGGTGGTTCTGCAGTTGGACCCTACCTTTCTGTCCAAGGTGAACTCTTTATTCCATCGTTCACAGGAATTGATTTTGCCTAACTTCTGTCCAGAGCCTACCCACGCACTGGAGAGAAAATGGCACACCTTGGACATTAGGAGGGCCCTTCGTATTTACATTAAAAGAACCTCTTCTCTTAGGAGGACGGAAGCCCTGTTCATTTCCTTTCAGCCATCAACTTTGGGTCGCAGAGTGATACCTTCCACAGTGGGTCTGTGGCTCAGAGCCTGCATTGCAAAGGCCAATGAGTTACAGAGCCTTCCTGTACCTAGGAGAATCACTGTGCACTTAACCAGAAGTGCAGTGACCACTGCAGCCTGGGCAATGCAGGCATCGATTCTGGACATTTGTAGAGATGTGACCTGGTCATTGGTGACCCCATTCATAAGGCATTACAAAATTGACTCCTTTGCCTCAGCAGAGGCATCCTTTGGAAGACGAGTCCTGCAGGGTGTTCAAGCAGAGGTGGGGACCTCCGACCAATTCAGATCCCACCTGTAGGACAGCCATCAGCCAGCTTTGGTATGTCCCATCCTGGATTCTCCCTTCGGCTCAGTGGAGAAGGGGCGTACCTGAACGCTTCTTCTCGGGAAGTTGAAGGGAGAATCCAGTCCCACCCTGTATTCTGTCAGGTCGGGGTAGATAGGAAATGTCCCTTTTTTTGCAGTATCAACCAAGCTATCAATTTGAGGATGAGGAGCAACTGAATTTGCTTCGATGTCGTTCAGAACTGGGGACCATTACCAGGGGGTGTGTCCTCAGTTTTTCAACTCGGTCTGCAGAGCTAGAAGACTAGAGACTACCCATCCTGGATTCTCCCTTTGACTCCCCGAGAAGAAGCGTTCAGATAGGACCAACGCCCGTTTGGTCTGGGGGTTAAGATATCAGGCTAGAAGCCAGGAGATTGTGAGTTCTAGTCCTCTAAGACCGAAAGCCAGTTGGATGACCTTGTCACTCTTTAGTACAAAGAAGAAGAGAATGGCAAACCACTTCCAGAACCTTTGCCAAGAAAACTGTAGGGACTTGTCCAGGAAGTTGTGAGAAGTTAACAGATATACACATATATATGGTCAATAACATTGGACCCAAGATCACCACAGAATCTCTTAATTGTAGATTTTAAGAGCTACTATGAGCCTTTTAAATACAATTTACCATGTTTTCTTTCTGTTTATTGCACCAAGCATTCCCTGGTCATTTTGCTGTTGCAAGATCTTGACTTTTTTGCCTGATCTGCAGACAATTAAAGGACTATTTTCTTGCTGGCTTGCTTGGTTCTGGATGAGAATTACATATGATTGGCATAATGGACTTCTGGCATAGCAAAGGCAAAAGAATTAAAGACCATGGATTTGGAGCTGCAAAAAATGTTTCCAGGCAACAGGAATAAATAATATGCCAAGACAACCTTAAAAAACAGCCTAAGAAAAAAAACAATATAGATAATTAATGGAGACATTTGAAAGTAGTAATTTAACTTAAAGTTTTCGTGATTATTTCAAGAATTTGAATTATGTTCAGGATTTAAAATTAGCAACAGGTTTTTCTCTTTTCACTTTCAGAAAATCTGAAATGATCTACAAACTGTATCAATGAATTTAACTAGCAGCACTTCTTAAGCAAGTTTGTCTTCCTCTTTAGCTTTAAAAAGCCCACACATCTTAAAATTGCTGAGGTTGAGAAATTGTGTATTAATAAATTCTTACAAGTAAATCTACTAAATAGATTTTTACTATATGTTGGTCTTTGTAATGAAAAATTGATCTGATACTTCTTTAGCAGAACATATGTTCCTTTTACTGCATTGCTTTGTGATTGTTTCCTGCTTTGTCAATTTGCTGATTTACCTGCATGCTTTTCCTTCTCACCTCGGACTGCCAGTGAGCATCTATATCTAAGCCCATAAAATAAGTAAATCTGGTAGTCACACATCTAATTATAAAACATCTTGAGATACATTGACTGCCTTGTGTGGGACTGAAAATTGTAGTCAAGGTAACCATTCGTTTATTGGGAGCATGCCACATTTGTGCATATGTGTGAATTTGTGAGAATTTTGTGTGAAATTGAGAGCTAAAAGGACTTATTGTTGAAGTAGCTATAAAATATAGGCTCGTTGGGAACATTTTGATCCTTCCAGAGATGCCGTTCGATACAATTTTGTGGGTGGTCTGCACACTATTTAAAATCATATGGGTTAAATTATACAAGGGATTTCAGAAGAAGAGACACATTTGGAAGTGTTTGCTGGTAAAGCCTCCAATAGGTATTACTTACACCACCTCCCTAGATGCATATATTAACTCTTAACTAGATATAAATAAATGTCTAAACATTCTTACTATTGTGATAAATTCTTAGGTGTCGGAGAAGATAGATGAGGCCCCTTAGAGTACAGCTACAATGTTAAAAGCTCAGGATTGAAAAGATAGAAAGAGTAAGTGAGCACTTTGGTTTTAATAATAACTAAGTCTTTTAGGGCTAATGAATCACAAGTAGTAGAGCTTTATGAGTAAAGGTAATGTATACAAATTGATCATATTAAAACAAATGTGAGGGTGTATTGTAAGCAAACCTAATCCTCTATCAGTGTTTCCTCTTCTTGTGGATCATTTGTCTTTGGAAGCATCACCCTAAAAGCATATGTTGCTGGTTCATCGGCTAAATTTTTTTCTGATAATTTTTTCTACAATAATTTCTGAAAAACAAGAACAGCGAAGAAATACACCTGTTGGCTTGTGCAAAAATGATAATTATGTTTCATATCACTGGCAACTGAGGAGAATGCTTGAGGTAAAACCTGTGATTTGTTGTCCAGCACATTGGCGTTATCTGCCATTAGGTACAATATTTCCATACGGCTTTACAACTTCTTTATTAATTCATACTATGATAATCATATGGAATTTTCAGAAATATGGAATGTTAAAAAACCTCAAACAGAAAATGCCTGCAGCATGGATGGGTCTCACATAATAGTAGAAAACCTCTGAAATCAATTTTTGCTACATAGAGCACACATACACACAAAATCAATATTTTCTCTCTTCAAAGAGGGAGAAAATATTTTACTGGAAACTTTTTAAAATAGCAATTACAGAGTATTCACTTTAAATGATCTTAGAAAGTGAGAAAAACTTATTTCGGAAGACCAGACCAACCTCATCTTTCAAAATACAGAATAATATGTCCATTTAAATAATACCTTGTTTAGTTAAAATACCTTTTACGTTGAAAACTGAGGGTTTGCCATCATTAGCTTGCTATTCATTTTTATAGGCAGTCCCTGGATTAAAAATATCTGATTTATGGACAACTAATACTTAAAGCCTCAAGTATTGTCATACATAAAGCCTATTATATTAAAATTTTAAATTAAATCAATAATTTGTAACAATGATGTATGCAGAAGTTTGTGTTAACGCTTACAGAAACGTTGTGTAGCTTCCATAGTTTGTTGGGTCAAGGAAAGAGAACGCCATCCACCATTTTAAGTGAGACCTCACTGCCATTTACACTGGGTTGAGTGTTTGCCAGACATGATATTCTTCCAATTAAAATCGGAATTCCAATTTTTTGGGGAATCGCCCCCCCACCCTTTTCCCCCACCCCTTCTTCTCCTCCTTCCCCTCCCCTTGGAGGCCCCGAGTCAGGAGTTGTTACCGCTGGTGCGGCTCCGCGCAGCTCCAGTCCTGCGTTGCCTCAGGAAGGGAAAGGCACAAAGGAAGAGCGCTTTGCAACGGCAGCAGCAGCTCCCGGTTTTGCCTTTCCCTTCCCGAGGCAACGCGGGACTGGAGCTGCACGGAGCCGCGCCGGCAGTAGCAACTCCTGACAGCCCCAGCCGGATACCTGAGTGGAGCCTGGGCGGTGTGAGCGGAGGCCGCTGAGCGGCAGGAAAAGGGAGCTGGGCAGCCACAGACCAGTTTCCGTGCAACACGCCACCGCCCGGCCCTGGCGAGGGAAAGCAGCGGGCGCTCCCCAGGCGGCGGCCTGGGCCCCGCCCCCAGGGAAGCAGCTGCCCAGCTCTGGAGCTGATCCAAACGTGACCGCCTAGAAAGGAAGGGTGTGTAGCGTTGGTGTGTGTGCGATTTCTTGGCGCGCAGCGGGGGGTCTCTTTTGGCCGGCCCCGATTTTTTTTTCAGAGGGGAATATCATGCCTGGTGTTTGCCTTTGTATTTGGCTTAAATTTTTTTCTTCTTTACTTTGTAACTATGCGTTCAAAGTGTAAATCTAATGGAAGATGATGCATCAAAGAAAAGGAAAACAATCACAATTGAAAATAAAGTGAAAATAATAAAGTGATCAGAGTGGATGATAGCATTTGAGGAAGAAAAATGGGATCTAATACCTCCAGCATCAAAAAAGGGTTTGGAAAAAGAACTGAAACCTTTCCACTTGTTAAAGCAGGGATGGCAAAATTAGAAGAACAAGTTCCTAATTAGAGAAAGGTTCACCAAAGTTTACTGTACTTTACCAAGGGCTTCAGCTGCTACAAGGCCATTATACAACTTTGTACAGCCTCTTTTAATATGTGCTTCAAGGTAAAGATAAACTACACTGCTCAAAAAAATAAAGGGAACACTTAAACAACACAATGTAACTCCAAGTCAATCACACTTCTGTGAAATCAAACTGTTCACTTAGGTAGCAACACTGATTGACAATCCATTTCACATTCTGTTATGCAAATGGAATAGACAACAGGTGGAAAGCATAGGCAGTTAGCAAGACATCCCCAATAAAGGAGTGGTTCTGTAGGTGGTGACCACAGACCACTTCTCAGTTCCTATGATTTTTGGCTGATGGTTTTGGTCACTTTTGAATGCTGGTGGTACTTTCACTCTAGTGGTAGCATGAGACAGAGTCTACAATCCACACAAGTGGCTCAGGTAGTGCAGCTCATCTAGGATGGCACATCAATGTGAGCTGTGGCAAGAAGGTTTGCTGTGTCTGTCAGTGTAGAGTATGGAGGCGCTACCAGAAGACAGGCCAGTACATCAGGAGACGTGGAGGAAACCGTAGGAGGGCAACAACCCAGCATCAGGACCGCTACCTCCGCCTTTGTGCTAGGAGGGACAGGAGGAGCACTGCCAGAGCCCTGCAAAATGACCTCCAGCGGGCCATAAATGTGCATGTGGCTGCTCAAACGGTCAGAAACAGACTCCATGAGGTTGGTATGAGGGCCCGACGTCCACAGGTGGGGGTTGCGCTTACAGCCCAACACTGTGCAGGATGTTTGGCATTTGCCAGAGAACACCATGATTGGCAAATTCGCCACTGGTGCCCTGTGCTCTTCACAGATGAAAGCAGGTTCACACTGAGCACATGTGAAAGACGTGACAGGGTCCGGAGAGGCCGTGGAGAACGTTCTGCTGCCTGCAACATCCTCCAGCACGACCGGTTTGGCAGTGGGTCAGTAATGGTGTGGGATGGCATTTTTTTAGGGGGCCACACAGCCCTCCATGTGCTTGCCAGAGGTAGCCTGACTGCCATTAGGTACCCAGATGAGATCCTCAGACCTCTTGTGAGACCATATGCTGGTGCGGCTGGCCCTGGGTTCCTCCGAATGCAAGACAATGCTAGACCTTGTGGCTGGAGTGTGTCAGCAGTTCCTGCAAGACGAAGGCATTGATGCTATGGACTGGCCCTCCCGTTCCCCAGACCTGAATCCAATTGAGCATATCTGGGACATTATGTCTCACTCCATCCACCAATGCCACATTGCACCACAGACTGTCCAGGAGTTGGGGGATGCTTTAGTCCAGGTGTGGGAGGAGATCCCTCAGGAGACCATCTGCCACCTCATCAGGAGCATGCCCAGGCATTGTAGGAAGGTCATACAGGCACGTGGAGGCCACAAACACTACTGAGCCTCATTTTGACTTGTTTTAAGGACATGACATCAAAGCTGGATCAGCCTGTAGTGGTTTTTTTTTCACTTTAATTTTGAGTGTAACTCCAAATCCAGACTTCCATGGGTTGCTAAATTTGATTTCCATTGATAATTTTTGTGTGATTTTGTTTTCAGCACATTCAACTATGTAATGAACAAAGTATTTAATAAGAATATTTCATTCATTCAAGGTCTGGGATGTCTTATTTTTGTGTTCCCTTTATTTTTTTGAGCAGTGTATATACTAATATACAGCTGATGGTAAATAAGAACTATATCTACCTGTTCTTACTTGCCCACAAATGTTACTTAAAGCCAAATTTAGGAACATATCACATTTGTAACTCAGAGACTTCCTGTAATCTGAAATCATAAATTCACCTATCGAATAAAATTGTGTAATGTACCTGTTCTTTGTCTCTCTCTTAGATTGAATCCCTACACTTAACTGCTATGGCCATGGTCTTTGTCTTGCTTTGCTTCATCTTTCACAATCACTGTAGAATGAATTCTGACCCTTTTGTTTATTTATTTAATTTTATTTATCAAATTTATATACAACATATCTATCAAAATGACTCTGAACTGCTTATAACATTTGACTTTGGAAAAGTTATTTCTATTTCTTCATTAGGAATCTTCAGTGTTTGATTGTTGTTCTACTTTGAATCAAATCAAATTGTCAGGCATGGACCTTGAATTCAGTTTTAATACTAATCAAATCAAATCTGATTTAAACACTGAAAAGCAAGTCTGCTGTCATTTTACCCTAAGTTTAAATTAAGCACAGATACCTTTTTAGCTATTTGCTTTTAATACAAGGATAATGCAGTTCTGTTTCATATTGATCAAGACAATGCTGGATACACTTGTTGGCAATATCTTTCTGTAATAACAGGGTTGATAATGTTATTCAGGTAAAGAACAGTCAAATGTATTGAGCTCTTTGTTGATTTATGGCTGTATATTATTTATTAGTATTAGGACCACAACAGCCACTTTGGTTCACATTGTGTATAACAAGGATGGGCAACAGGCTCCGTGGTACATTGGAGTGCCTGCCGTTCCGTTGTGTGTTAGATTGCCACTATCTTAGTGAAATATTGCTAAATTGTAGAAATAAATTTTATACATTGTTGTTTCAAGGAGCAAGAGAATAGCCCCTGAAAGTCATTTTATTGGGGGAGGAAAAAACCCCTATAATAAAAGGAAGGAATTTCAGTACTGCACCTTTATTATAATCATAGCTAAATTCCTGTAATAAAAAAAACTTTCACAGCGGAAAGATTGCATATCTTTAGTAAAAAACCAGAAGCAACTTCTTTTCTTTACTTACAAGTAATAGAGAATAATGAATTTGACTGTCTCTTCACAACCACTATTCTTCCTGAAGTATCTCTCTTACCCTGGAAGCAGCCTAGAAGACTGGCTTGAAACAAACATCTCTCCCAATGTGTGAAGCCTGTAAATGTGGCCTGTAAATGGCTAAGGACTGGAGGAGAGGGGCTATGCTGACCTTATCCTAAAATGGTCCATATGTATACAAGAGAAAACACTTTCCTTAAAAGTTAAATTCTCTCACATAAAAGAATATGTCAAAACCTTACCATGGAGAAAATATTTTTAGAATAACGTGGATGCCTTGATAACAGTAGACTGTTCGTAATATTAAAACTTGAGGGAGTTCTGTAACAGAAAAATAATTGGACATGAATATTGGATGTCATGGATGTAACGAGTATGCTTTTTAGAGATAACCAGGAAGAAAAACAGATAAATCGACAATAGTCAAAACTAGTTTATTTCTGTGGTTGCCAAAGAGTGATTAAAAATAGATAATAGTCAAAAACGAGTTTATTTTTGTGGTTGCCAAAGGGTGATTGAGTAGGATGAAAGATTGGAACTTTCAACCTGCTACTCCTACAAAGCCTCCTATCTTCACATTTCATCTTGGTTTCTGGCTTGATATTTACTGCTGTTATCACCTATTGAGCTTTGTCAATATATGGCAAAGATAGGGCTTTATAATCCATGATCTCTTTTCTGAATTTTTTTAAAATTAGAAGACAGTGATGTAGCACCATCTCCTGAAACATATAGCCAGCAGAATCCTTCCCTTTTTGGGGGAAATAGACCATTCTTGCAAGCAAGCACTAAAATCAATTTTAAAAAATGAATGTAAAAACACATTACTTTTTAGTTTTAATTGACTATAGCATATAGTCAATTGTGAAGCATTCAGTGGCAAGGCTGATGAAATATAGTGCAATTTAAATAGGCCACAATTTAAAAAGTTCTTCCATCAAAGGGTATAAAGGAAACGTAAGATTTTAGACAAATGGCAAGATGATGCTTGGTCCAATTATATTTTAGGACCTTGCTGTGAGAAGGTTTTAAATTGCATGCATCTCTGCAAAATATTGTCGTATAAAAACATTGTAAATCAATAAAAGCTCACAATTACTGAGCTGGTATGTAGAATACATGCACCAAACCCAAAATATTAGACTTAAGCCCACATAGTCAAAATAGAAATGAACTGTATGCAGCATTTTTAGCTGCATATTTTTCATCTATTCTTTTAGAAAAAAAGACAAAAACAGATATCCCTCTGTTTTAAATTATCCCTGGAGTCCCATTCCCTCCCCCCTACCCCAGTTCTACTGCAGTTGATTAGGAAAGAAGGCCCCCTCTCTTCCTCAGCTTCAGTTTCAGGCTTATCTCTTTAATTTTAAAAAGATCAACACATTTTCTACCTAGACAAAAGGTAGAATGTTGGGGGATAATCTCCTTGATATGTGAACTCAACTCTGCCTCCTCAGCTTGAATGTTGATTGAAATTGAGAGCCTGCCTCTCAAGCAAGGCCTTGCCCACTAGTTTCACTATGGTGGTTATATTGCAAAGAAGACATTTGTATTATTCCCGAGGCATCTTGAGCAACTTCTATGCAAAATGTTTTCGTATTTTCATAAGGCCAGCCAGGAGATTGATATGCAATGTAGGTTGTTGAATTTGTTGGCTTGGCAGATTGTTGACTCACTCCGATTCTTTTGTTAAGGTCTTTCTCTGTGTGTTTGCTTCTGATGCTTCAGCTTGATGAATGAGAATAATGCCCCGTGAGCTTCACATCTCTGTGCTTTTCTGTCCCAGCAGGAGAGACGCTTTTATTTTTATGTAAAAACATTCTCACATAAAAAGTTTTATTTTTGGTTTAGCATTACAGCTAAATAGACAAGTTACATTGTACAGTATTTAAGCTACGTAGATTTTTTTTTTTAACAACCCAAGGAATTCGCCTGGTTTGTTTCAAGCAAATCCGTTTAATAATTTGGACTGATGCAAACCCCAGTTTTAAAGTTGAAGTTTCAGATTCTTCCATCTGACTAGACCAAAGAAAAGAGTCCTGTCACATTAAAATGTGCTCTGTGATTATTTTATTTATTTTATTAAATTTGACTTCCAGACAATTTTAGGCAGCTTATATCCAATAATTTGAACATTAGCATATTGAAACAGTGAAAAAGTATTAATTATCCAATAATACAAAAAATTAAGTCCCTTTAAAAGTAAAGGAGAATTGTTGCAGCATTAGACATTTCAATTTGATATACCACAGTCTTATAATCAGTTAGAAAGGAAAGGACTTTCGGATTCAGCAGACCTTTTCTGATAAAACAATATCAGGTCTAAATTAATACTACCTATAATATATTACAATAGTGTTAAATGAGCTTGTTAACAACAGTTGCATTACTTAGCTCGGTTCCTCTTATTTACATGTGCAATAATTGTTTCTTAGCACTGCTCTTGAGTTTTTTTTGGGGGGGGGGAACAATATACAGGTAGTCCTTTACGTATGACAACAATTGAGCCCAAAATTTCTGTTAGTAACTGAGACAGTTGTTTGGAGAACTTTGCCCAATTTTACGACCTTTCCACATTTAACATCACACCAGTTGTTAAATTAGTCAAATGATTGTTAAATGAATCTGGCTTCCCAACTGATTTTGCTTGTCAAAGGTCGCAAAAAGTGATTGCATGAACCTGGAACACTATAACCATCATAAATATGTTGCCAAGCGTGTGGTTTTTATTGTGTGACCATGGGAATGCTGCATTGGTCATGTGAAAAATGGTCTTAAGTTACTTTTTTAATGCTTTGTAACTTTGGTTGTTAAATGAACTTGTTAAGTCAAGGACTTTATAGTGGTGTTCGATTGGGTTTGAGGTCTGCGGAAAAAACTCTCCAGGGAACCGGTCCATGATGCCCCAAAGTTTGGGGACTGCTGGTTTATGTTGCTGTCCTCCCCAATCTGTGCCATGCATTCTTTTCATGATCGTCTTGCTTGTTTTGATCAACTAGTTGATCTTTTAATCCTAATGTGTAAGCTACTTATGATAGAGACAACACTGAATTTGACAAATAAACTCTCAACCCACAGAAACATTCAACTATGCGTGGCATTCTATTTGAAAGAAATTTCATATTTTTAGATCCATAACGTAGATTGGGCAATCAATAAACCTCTGGAGTATTAGTAATAAATCATTCTATAATGACAATTAAATATGCTACAAGTCATTTTATTTGAACAACGTTTTGTTAAAAAGGGTGTCCTTGGAGAGCCTTAATTGAGTCATAGAATTTGATAGAAACAATTGAGGCAGGGCCCCTGCGCTTATCACTGTAGGCCTAATTATTCACATAAGAAGGTAAATTATGATGAAATGGCCTGTTATTAATAGTTAGGGAAGACATTTATCAAAATGCAGACATAATATACAAATTACATATTTATATGTAGAAATTGAGCTGCATTTTTTCAATCATTTCCTTTTGTAAATTTTAGTAATATGGAAAAATAGAATGAGGAGGATTAAAAAATATCAACTAATTATCCAGCACTAATTAAATAAATCTAGCCTTTTTTTCTGAAGGCAGAATGCACTTAAAATAAGTTGCTGAACATTTTGCTTTGAGCTGTAAATTATTGTAAAATTATTCTTCATTCAGACCATAAACTATAGGGAGCTTAAGGATTCAGAATAAGAATTATGAAGAAAACTTCAAATGGACAGTGGAAAACCATAAAATTTTCAACACTGAGTTGGATAACAGGATTAGTTAGTAACTGGGCAGAAAATTCTACACACACACACACACACACACACACACACACACATACGTGTGTGTGTCTATACATATAGAATATATTCTTGTTTTAGCAAGTTGCTTACAGATATATTTTTGTGCAGAACAAGATGTGAAAAAAAACTATTGAAAGAAAAGACACGTCTACCGCAGAGCTACTGTTTTCATTGTGGTACAGCAGTAGTAGCTGTATCACCCATGCTGACTGTGCTTATCCAATTCAACTGTGCAATACAATAGGTAGTAGCATTTGGAATAAATGACAGTGATTGTGTATCTGCACAATGCCACCTGTAAACTACATTATAAAGCAAATCTATGTTCCTCCTTGACTGCTCTGTAGTGATTTAACATTTCCATGCTGAGCAGGCTAGCAGAACAGAAATTAGAAGCAAACAAATGTAGGTGGTCTAGAAATTAAGGGATTTTAAATTTGCTGGGTGTTAGGTCAATAGAGGTAAGGATTTAGTAGATCAGACCTGGGCATTTTATGACCTACAAGCTATATTTGGCCCACAGGCAATCCCAGTATAGCCCAGGGCATTGGTAATGGGGGATGGGATATTGGTAGGGGCTGGGACATCAGCATGAAATCAGCATTGGAGCATCGGAGGGTGTGGCAGAGGTGCAGCAACCTGTCTTAATGCATGGGGCTGATGGGCACTTGCCTGTGGGCCCCACAACCATAGGGATCCCATACGAATCTGTGTATGTTAACCCTTCAGTGCATCTTGTATCGTATAAATACAGCAGCATTTATTACATTTTACTGCATTTTTATTAATACCAACAAAGAAATTACATTTAATTTTATCGACATTTATATTTTTCTGCTAGTATTTGTCATAGGGGCCCCAGTACACTGCTTTGCCTGGGGCCCATAATGCTGTTAAAATAACCCTGGCAACAGCAGTGAGGGGGTTTGGGACAGCAGAAGGAGCAGAGAAGCAGAGCAGGGAGTGGGGCATAAGCCCTTTACAACATTCCCAGTTTCTCATAAATTTCCCCTTGGAAAATTTAATTGCCTAGCCATGCAGTAGATTCTCATTTTGCAGTATATTCTCATCTTCCTGGACCTTTGAAGGTCTTTTTGAGGCTAGTATTTCCTCACTTTAAAAAGAACCAATAAAGGTCTGTTTTCTGGACAATCTGGATGAGTACATTCTCAATTAGCATGGAATATTCCAGCTTTTTATGACAAATTTCTGTGTTATAGATTTTATATATCTACCACTATTTTAAAAAGAGATCTGCTTCCATTGTTAATGCTACTTGAACATTGTAGAGTTATTACCATTACTTTTTTTCTATCGCATATAGCATATCAACTAATGTGGAATGCACCATATTCATATGCATATTCATATAAGATTTTTCCAGTTTATAAATTCATTTCTTAGATTTCAGTAGAATTAATTTATGAGTGTTATCTATTTGATTTTAATGAGAGATTGGCTTAAGTTCTATGTCAGAAAAAATGGCTAGACTGAAAAATCTGGAGATCTTAAAAACACTCACAGACAGTGAAACAATTTAAGTAAATCTCCTTGCAGTTGTTCCCATACTTGTTGATTTACCTATAAGCTGTTTAATTTTATTGACTAAATATAAGTATGAATGTAAATATATTTCAGAATCAGTTGCTCCTCTTGCAATCTGAGCATGTTTTTTTCATTATGAGTATAGAATATGAATATTGAAACACAGTTTTGATTATGTACTTCTCTTTCAATTTTCCAGCTAGCCAAAAAAATTCGGGAAAAATTTAACCGTTACCTGGATGTGGTAAATAGAAACAAGCATGTAGTGGAAGCTTCATACACTGCTCATTTGACTTCTCCTCTCACAGCAATTCAGGACTGTTGCACCATTCCACCATCTATGATGGAGTAAGTATTCAAATATTTTCTATTGAAGATGGAAAAAGCCTTTTGTTTGTTTGTTTGGTGGTCATTGGATCTGATATTAGATTAAGAAGATCTATATTAAGAAAGAACAAAGAAGGCCATGTTTAAAGTATAAAGGCTTTGAGAAGAAACTTCAGAAGTGGTTCCACATTGAATGTTGATAGCATGGGAATAATGAACAAGGAAAAATGGTATGGGGTTATGGTTATGATCTTCCATGAAATCTCTCTGGATGAGTTGCTGAAAGAAATCTATACAATTTTTATATGGTATGGAATAAATTATATACATTTATATCAAGCATCTGGGATAAAATCAGGTATTTTTCATGTGCACTTCTTTTTTTTTTAAATAACAAACTTTATTAAAAAAAAAATTTAACACACACAAACAAAACATAGGATGTAGTAACATAAAATATCTTTTCTAGAAGAAACAAATAAACCATCTTATTTAAAAAGAAGATAATTCCAAATTATCACACTTCTATATATATATATATATTTATCTTATCTGATCAACTTCATATCTTTTCAAAACTTTTCTTTATTACTCCCTTTCGTTCTATTTAGTCACATTTCTTCTGTCTCAAAATATATATACTCATTGAAAATATTTTCATTAGTATTCTTCCACATCCTGTCAGACTTAATGCACTTCCTCCTTTTTTTGTACCTATCCAATAGGCTTTATTAGTCATAGGAGAAAAGGAGAAATGCTAGTGATGGAATTTGGGTTTTACGTGCAATTACATGAATTATTGTACAATAGCACAATTAAAATATTGTGTCAAGGACTTGTGTAAATATGATAGCAAGGAAATTATATTGATCCTGGGGTGTAAATATAAGGACTATATTACTATTATTATCAGCTGAACTCAACCCACTGCAGAATAAAAGCCTGTTCATTGAATGTTATGGATCGCTTTCTATGCTGATCCAATGCAGGATGGTAGATCATTATTTTTTACTTCCCAGATCAGGCCTGAAAAAAGTGACTTTCCTAAAGTCAGCAATATGGCTTCTATGTCTAAAAGAGAATTATAATCTGGATCTCCCCAGTTACAGCCAGCACCTTAATTACCATACCACACTAACTCTCAAGGAATAGAAATATGTACCTTTCTATCTGACAGTCAACCAACTAACCAGTCAGTCAGTCACAAGCCCTAATATATAGCAAACAGTTGCTTGAGAAAATAACGATTAGTGCTGGTTATTTTAAAATAATGCTAACCTAAATATGGGAAAAACTGTTATATTATCAGTCCACAAAAAATATCTACTGTATAAACAGGTAATGCAGGTGGTCCTCGGGTCACAGTGACAATTGGGACAGAATGCAGAATGCAAGGAATGCAGTCGTAAGGGGTGTCACATGACTCAATTCTTTAGCAACGGCAATCCTGGCAGTCAGGATTGCTCAGGATTGTGTGGTTCTTAAATGAGAAAAAGCAGGAATCCTAGGCAAGGGACATATGTGGTGGTGTGGGCAGGTGCTATGGAGTGTGGGAAGGTTGGCAGAGGTCATGGGCAGATGATACAGAATGCAGGCAGATGGGAGTGTGCCAAGAAGTATGAGATCCTTTTTCCAATACGTTTTTTCTAGGGGAAAAGAGTGGCATAAGCAACTTACGGGAACGACTTTGCTTATGGGGTAGCTGGCAGGGAAGCTCACATATAGCAATCATGGTATTGTACAATACTGCAACTGTTGTAAGTGCAAGCTGGTTGCCTTATGCCCAAATTGTGACCATGCAACTATAGGGGTACCGCAACAGCTGAAACGTTGAGAACTCAGCATAAGTACCACTACCTTAAGTTGTATGAAAAAACTCACTAAATCCATACTTTACATTAAAGGTTTTGCCCTACCTTGCTCAAGCACATTATTTAGTACCAAAAGTGGCTTCCGCATGTTTAAATATTATTTGTAGGCATTAAGGAAATTATACACCTCTTATTGCAGTTATATATTGCATTAATTGCCAGTGTCTGAGCAGACATCTGCCACAAGTAAATTTCCTGTCAACAAACAACTTTTATGCAGCCTTATAAAGCATGCTTCTGTTTTATTAGATGAAAACTTCCAGAATTATAATGATAAACTGCTACAAATGCAAAATTACTATAAATAATTATATTATTTGTATATATTTTAATAAACTTAAATTGGTTTATAATGGCAGTTTTGAAAAGATCAAAACTTCACTTATCACTTATTTTAAGCCATGCCAAAAATAGCAGAGCCTAATCTTAAAGGAAGTATTATTCAGGGGCGTGCTAGATGTATTCACTGAAGACTTTGAAATAGCTGTACAGAAATCAGTAAATACATTTGAATTGTGTACATCAGTAAAATACATTTGAATTGTGTGCAGGGAATACATAACAGTTCTAAAAGTTAGAGTAGAGGTATTTGTACTAAACTGCAGTTGTTCATTTCAGGTAGCTGTGGGCAACAACCTGTGACAATTTACAGATCTGACAAAATATTGCAAAATGGAAAGACATGAAGTACAAATCTATGGGATCAATTGTGGTCTTCATTGATTAGAAAGAATGCTGTTCCAAGTTCTCTTTTGCTCCTTAGAGTTGGAAGAGATAGCTGAGATAGCAAGGTTTGCTCTTTCTTTTTAGCCCCAGATAATATGGGATATTCCTGTGGAGGCTGTTTTTTTCCCCTTAGGAAAATTGATAAAACTCTGCTGAATGCTTCATAGATATTTTCTTTTGAGTGCTCAGTGCATTTAAGAGGCACTGTTTTTTATTATCAAACCCAGTGTTGATTCCTTGGCAACTGCATGGCTAAATTCATGCAAGTTTCTTGACAACATTTTCAGAAATGTTTTACATTTGCTATCCTTACATCAATGATAGGCAACTAGGGCCCCTTTATGGCCTTTGGACTTCAACTCCCAGAATTCCAGAACTGACTTTTAGCCACTGTAAGGAGTTGGACAGTGGCATAGAGGTGGAGCTCTCACCTCACGATCAGGAGGCTGTGAGTTCAATCCAAGGAAGTGGCAGATATTTCTCTCTCAGTAATTATCTGCTGTGAACTCTGTATTGGCAACAGAAAGGGCATCCGGCCAGGAAACACTCTGCTCCATGCAGTTGCCCTGACTCTACCACAGTGCAAGGGATTACAGGATCATTAGAAGAACCCCCTTCCCCGAAAAAAACTTTTAGCCACTACTTCAGAAGGGCTATCATGTTTAGTATAAATCTATTTAAAACTGTTAAATATCTTAAAATAATTATTGAAAACTTTAAAAATTGCCAGCATATTCAATCCTTAGTAACTCATACATTCAACTTTCATCTGCCTAAACTTTGTTTTCTTTTTTTAATTAATTTAGTGTTTTTCTTTCTAAAGATTCCTCTTAAGGATTGCTTTTATTTATCTTACTTGATGAAAAAAATTGCACTGGAGAAATATTTACCTCTATAACTTATTACTTGGGCACTCTGCCTTGAATACATTTACATGTAATATTTACATAGGTGAACCTATAGATCTATTTTTGAAGACCATATACGATAATTCCTTTAGAAAGTGACCTAGCTTACTTTCATAAAATAACTGCTTAAATATTTGCTATTGCAGCTTTAGCTTTATCTCAGCTCTTTCTTTTGTTTACCTGTCCTCTCCTGGGCTGTGAAATGGAGAGATAAGGAAATTCCTATACTGATCTTTCAAGTTGTTTGTGCGGTTACATTGTCAGGAATGCTAAAATGGTTTGGTTTTAGTACAAGATATTCTTAACAGTATACAGAGTTACTTGCAAAGATTAGGAAAGTCTGGTGATCTTGTAGAAGGGGGGTATATATTAGATACAAATTAAATTATAGTAATTAGTAACTACTGAATATGTTCGAAGGTATTTCTGGACGTATGTAAAATTTAGGAAAGGATGTGATTGGCAATATTTAGCAAAGAATACAATAATGCCACTGCAGTGTTCCATTACTTTCTTTCAGCTCTTCCTAATTGCTAAATGAATTTGGTAATGCAACAGAATACCTAGTATCAGATGTTCTCATGCGGAATTCAGTATCAGGATAATGCCACAGAACTGCATTTCTTATATTCAGTGTTTGGGTAAATCATGAGTTAGTTGGATGAATTTTGGTTATGTTCCTTCAAAGCAGGCCTCCATTATTAGCTTAGATTAAGACTCAGTTGGAACTTCTCAAAAATGCTGTTTGCTTTATATATTTTAGTTCTGCAGTATGCAAATAAAATATTGATTACAAGAACATGGCTGGCCATTAATAAAACATATTAGCTTCAGCACTCTAAAGAAAACTGTGGTTTCTGAATGACCTTGTTCTGCAGCTGGTATTGGGGAACACGAGAATGAAGTGTATTCATGAGAAATTGACAGAAAATATGGCAAAATAACAGGGGATCTTAATATAGTAACCACATTCAGCTGATGACTAGCATTTTATATGCCCATTTCTCTTTCTTCATTTTATAAAACTGAAACTGCATATAAGTTGATTTATTTGTGAATAGTGAATAAAATCCAGTTGGCGCTTACACGAACACTATTTTGATGTAAGATTCAAAGCTTCTGCAAATTTATTTTATCTTCTCCATTTGCTGATCTTCTGCTTGTAAATCTTGTTGAAGGAGAATAAAAATGACTGCTGCCTGATGGGAATTAAATGTCTGAAGTTCAAAGCGCTTTGCACATCAGAGCAAACGTCAATCAAATGAACATCTTGCAAGCTAGGCAGGGAGTGAATTTCTCCATGGGGAAGAGATCAAAGGGGGAGTCACAGTTCTGTTTCCCCCCCTCGGGATGCAGTTTCGACCAGTTGTTCATTAAAGTGAATCCAGAAGGAAAAGTTTTCATATACTATAGTATAGAGAAAGAAAAGTAGAAGAAAAGACAATTTGGGGTGAAGCTGGATGTTTTTTCCTGTTGAAGCCAACATTAAGCATCATTTCAAATTGCACAGACTCTTTACCACCGACACATCCTCTCCCATTGTTTTAAAAAGGTACATGTTGAATTTTTACTAATAATTTTCTGTGATAAATCTATATTTTATGAATGAACAGAGAATAACTCCTTCATCAGTCTATGTTCTACATTTAAATGCTGTAGATTGAGAATAGATTGCATGTTGATGCAATAACATACACTTATTATATAAACACTTTTTAGGGTTTGTAAATAAACCACCTTTCAGGACAAAAGATATACTTAATTATTTATTCAGGTTTTAGCCATAGGTGTTAAACAGTTTACAGTTTAGTAAATATGACATCGATGGCCTGGCAGGAAATGAGGATGAACTATTGAGCCTTGTCCAACACTTAGATAAAGCGGCTTCAGCGTACGGCATGGAGATCAATGCCGAGAAAACCAAGCTGATGACGAACAGTACCCAAGGTATCTCCTCAGACATCAGAGTCAGCGGAACACCCCTAGAGACAGTAAAAAATTTCAAATATCTTGGGTCCATCATTTCCGATGAAGGCTCAAAACCAGAAGTAATGGCAAGGATAGCACAAACAACAGCTGTGCTTTCGAAGCTCCAAACTATTTGGAAAGATAAGAACATCAGCCTGCGCTCAAGGATCCACCTAATGCGCTCCCTCGCAATATCAATCTTTTTATATGCCTGCGAAACCTGGACACTCAATGCGGATTTACAAAGAAGAATCCTTGCAACAGAAATGAGATGCTACCGAAAGATCCTTGGCATCCACTACACAGACCATGTGACAAATGAAGAGGTCCTAAATAAAATACAACAGGCAATAGGACCACACGACAACCTTCTTACTGTCGTCAAGAAACGGAAATTGAGATGGTACGGACACGTGTCTCGCTCTACTGGCCTCGCAAAGACCATCATGCAAGGGACGGTAAGAGGAAGCCGCAAACGGGGAAGACAACGAAGGAGATGGGAGGATGATATCCATGATTGGACAGGCTTGAACCTGGCAGCATCCCAGAGAGCAGTGGAGGACAGAGACGGATGGAGAAGTGTGGTGGTTAAATCTTTGCAGGCGCCCCAACGACCTCAAAAGAGGTCACGGGATAGGTGAAGGTGAAGAAATATGATATAGTAGCTTGACGAGTTATACTCTAGATTTCCTTTTCGTAAGAACAGTTTTGGGGATGCAAAAAAGTTCCTAGAGGAATCTCCAGCACGTCGTGCTAACTGTTAAGGGAACATTTAATCCCAACAAGATAAATTTGATTTAACTCTAAATAAACTTGAGTAGGCTGAGGAATGCATGGCTCATTTTTATTCAGTCAGTTCTTACATGACTATAACCATAATAACGTTGGAATGTGCAAATAGATCATTAAGCGTTTATTATCTGCAAAGTGATACTGTAAAAGATAAAAAAAATTAATTAAATGTATATGCTGCCCATCTTAGCATTTCCTTCCTTCTTTGCAATATCATTTGAAGATGAATAAATATATAAAAGTTTGGAAATATTTATGATTTTATTCTGTTGTCAGTATATTCTTTCTCCATTCCTCATGGACTGTATGTCTTCCTTGCTGTTCCAAACATTCATGCATACAGTAGTATGATTCAAAAATTTTTACGACTGGTTCTGTGGGCGTGGCTTGATGAATGTGGCATGGCTTGGTGGGCATGGCAGGGGAAGGATACTGTAAAATCTCCATTCCCACCCCACTCCAGGGGGAGGATACTGCAAAATCCCATTCCCTCCCTACTCCACTAACCTGCCTTCCAGCTCCGTTCTCCTGTGCAGGCAACAAAAGAAGACCTACCCGATCAGCTGGGACTTGGGATGCAGAGAATAGATGGGGGTGGGGCCAGTCAGAGGTGGTATTTGACGGTTCTCCGAACTACTCAAAATTTGTGCTACTGGTTCTCCCTAGCTGGTCAGAACCTGCTGAATACCACCTCTGCATGCATACTATTTCTGCACATCCATTTTGGTATGTGTTTTTGTTATAACACCACATAAAAGCCACCACCATGCTCTCTCATCCATACCCACCAAAAGATGTAAACCTGCTCTTTATTTTGGGTGTGTGTGGGGGGAAATCTTTCTCTCCAAAGAAGATTTTAGTTTTGATCTGGGCAAAGCATGGATGCTGGGTTGTTTTTTGTTTTTTGTTTTGGTATCAGGGATGAAATAATAAAACCCCTCTTATTTTTCCAATTTGCTTGTTCTCCTATAGGCTGCTACTTTCAGTTGAAAGACCTTTCCCAACAGAGACTTGTAGATAAGGAGTCTAGAAATCTCTGTAAATGCCAAAGCGTCTTGTACCTCTCATACTATGACCTAAATCTGGATTTGATGCTTTGATTGCAACTTGCTACACATCTCTGCTAGTAAAAGAAGAAATACCTTCCTCTGAAGAAGAAAATTTGGGTCAAAGTGAAGAAGCCCACACAGCTGGAATATCCCCATCTTTCTGCAGAACAGTTATACCACCTAAACGAAAATGATGAATTGTAGAATTTGCTACAACTTAAATCTTTTCTTCCTTCAAATGTGGCTGATTGGGTGCTGTTTACCATTTATTGGATGTCTGTTTCCAAGATGCTTCTGTGTTTGTAAATCAAGTTGACCGATCTTCTCGATATTTAAGACTGTTTGCAGTGATGTAAAAAAAGTCCCGTCTGTCCCTATAAAAATTTGAAAGCAAGTATACAAGCTTATTTGTCTAATTTATTTTTCTCTTGGGCTCATTTCAGGTTTGATGGCAATTTTAACACTAACGTGTCTAGAACCATTAGCTGTGATAGATTGTCCACCACCGTGAGTAGCAGAGCATTCAATCCTGGGCGTGATTTAAATTCCGGTAGGTAAAGCTTCTGTTTTGCAGAAGTTGCTGTATTTTACTACCAAATCTTCAGACCAAGTGCCATAGCAACCTAGTTTTACCCCCCTCTAAACCCGCTACATTGTTTTTCACTTAAGCTATAATGATAGAAAGTTGATTTCCTACAGTAATAGTTTTAATTATAGATTTATTTCAACATTCTATGTAAGAACTGTTGATGATTATAGCGAATTCTTTTCTCCCCTCTTTCATCTTCTCTGACTGCTCTGCTATCAGTTATGTCAATTCCCAATAGCAAGAGTCCAAAATGCTTATGATCTCAGAACATTCTATCTAATGTGCAATTCTACAGTCACCACCTTTAATTTTGATGTTTGAAGATGCCTTGAATCTTTTTTTTTTTTACTTCTTTGATACACCATGGGGTTTCTGTCATGAGAACAGATCCATTTGTTTGCTATTTTTTAAAAGAGGAAGGGTGGTCTTTCTGTTTAAGGCTGTAAGACTTTCACAAGGGATTCAACCTTTGGTTAATGTAGTCTTTACTTTTTGGCATTGCTTTCAAATGTAAATAATGGTTTTAATGTATTGTAAAGAGGGGACACTCTTTTTCATCTAATACTCTAGATGATAGTTGTACCATGTTGCAACTTCTTTTCACTTAAAAAATCCTTTTTCTTTTCCCCATAAATGAAAATGAAGCAGAAGACAGGACGAGGGCTGCTCAGATAAGATCAAAGCTGAAGCTAAGATGTGTTAGGTTTGAGAGAATTCAATTTTCTTTACATTCCTGCTTTTACTGTGACTGATAGGGATGCTTATTTCTTACTTAGGATTTTTTTAAAAAAGACATTCTTGTGAAGATGGGCCCATTAGCAAATCAAATGGTGTTTCAGTCTTGCTCTCTTTCCTTTTCTGCTTCCTGCTTCCTGGACTATTCTTAATTCTTTCTTCAATGAAGGAAAATTAAGGTACCCTACAGCAGACTCTTTGATATGGAAACATCAAACTGCAGTAAAGTCATGCCCTGGCTTTAAAGTGCTTTGTTACCTTTTACTAGCTTCAGAAATGGTTATATCAACAGTAATGACTGAACATGAGAAGGGGTGGAGTTGATTATTGAAAATGGTTTGCTGGTAGATACCTCTCTGTGTCAGTTCCATTGTTTTTCATGATTCAGTATTAATATTTCCATGTCTGTTTTCAGCTAGCCTGGTGCAGATTGTCAATCTAGCATAATCAAACTTTATAAATCAGATTGGAGAGAAAGAGGCAGGGGAGTGAGAGGGAGGGAGGAGGAGAGACAGAGACAGACTCTAACTGAGTTAACACAAGTGTTCTTGAAACAGTCCCAAAAATAGATGTGCTTAACCGCTTATTAAGCCCAACCCACCAGGGATATCCCTCAAATAACACTTGCATAAGAAAAGTTCAAAAAGGTTTGCAACATCTGCATGCAAATAAAACTCCAAATGAGCCAGGGTTAAGTACATCCATTTTGCTCTAATTCCCCTGCTTCCAAAGCCTATAATATCTCATTGTAGAAGTTCTATGATGTAAAATGTTTGCCAGGGTATCAACTTTTTACATTCCTGGTTTTGGGAGTTGTACGTTTGTTTCAATGAAGCTTCAGAGGAAGCATTATGTTCCTATGAACCTGTTTTAGTGATCAGGGAGAGACGATGTAAGGACTCATCTTTTTGTTGTTCATGTTTGGAATTTGTTCTTTTCTGTATGTTTTGCCTTTGAGAAGGAAAGAAAGTAATTTCCCCATTCTTCAATTCAGATAAAATATTAATACATGAAATCAGTAGGGAAAACATTGTCTACTTCTTGAATAATGTGGTCACTTTTCAAAGGATAGATTGTTTCTGAAAGTTAAACAATCTTAGAAAGTTAATTGCTTTCTTCCTTATCTTTGGAAAATTCTGAGCTTTTCTCCTCTTTCCTTCAGCTAGTTTAGTTCATTTGCCTCCCCCTGGGAAAAACTACCAGTTTTCGATAAAGCTGTGATTATTTTTCTATGACCACAATATACAATCTTTTGTGTGATAAGCAGGGACTATTTTAGCTGAGAAAAATATGCTTTCTTCCTCCCTTCAGGTGCACCTTTTAGCTCCCATCTCCTCAAACTACAAGAATTCCCCAGAGAGATGCCTCACTTTCTTCCTTGATGAAAACCCTAAGAGATGTGATTTAGGACTCAATTTTTCTTCATTGCACCTTCTTTAATCTTTAAAATGCAATCCTGAACTTTAATATCTTCCAATATCTATAACAAAACCAGTTTGAGGAGACGTTCTATATTCCCCAGAGACAGACAAAGGTCTTGTGAGCTAACTGTGTTTGCAAGTTTGTCAAGCTGCATTTTACTTCAAGAATCACTAATTGTGATGTTTGATAAAACTGCTGTGATTTTTAGTTGTTATTTTATGCCAGATGATATGAGAGCCTTGCAATAATTAATAAGCTAGAAGTTAAGCAAAGCAGATTTATTTTGTTTCTAGTGTTAGATGTTGTATATCAATATAGTGCAATAATATAGATTTTGCATGTAAATCTATCTGATAATATCTAATGACTGACTTGTAGTAAGATTATTTCCAGGAAAAAAAAATCAAAATGTTTGAAGCCAAAAATTATGCCATTGGATTTAGATGTAGCTGTGCTGTAGAGTTGCAATGATAAGTTAAAGAGTTTACAAAAATCACGTGGAAATTATTTGCGGGCAAATGGAGTTCCTGTATTTTATGCCTAATTTTAGGTGTTCCTCATAATTGTTTTTGATCCTTTGTTTATTTTGTTTTTCCTTACTTCACTTTGAATAAATATTTATTGTCTTCTACATGTGCAGTATATGTTTACTGAATTATATCTTTAATTGATACTGGTGAAAAATGATGTTTACCAATTTGAGTCTCTAAATTATACAGGTAGTCCTTGAGTTATGAATGTAATGGATCTGCCCATTCCATTCGTAACCTGAGGATTCGTGGGAGTGAATCTTGTACTTTGAATGGGATCACTCCCACCTTTCACCCATGTATTCACCATTTGAATGTGAGGCTCGTTAAGTGCACATGAGGTATTCCATGGTGGTGAAGGCCATGGGGGCCTAGTGATGGCACAGGCCACATGCCTAAGATCACCCAGGGCCACCCTGACCCTCTGAAATATCTCATGCTCCCCACAATTGCTTCTCCCCTCCACTAACCTGCTACGGCTACGGCATTTACTGTGTGTAGATCTAGCAAGCAGTCTCCTTTCCAGGCTCTCAGCTGCATGTTCCCCTCAGACGTTTTATTTGCATTGCTTTTCTTTTTATTGAAGACTGTGCTGATTGTTGGTGGTACAATGGTGGATGGAAGGGTGGACCATGTGATTGCCAGCCCCATGGCAACTGTTAGGAACTGTTACATCATTTTTCACTACTAATGTAGCTCTACAAGATAATACAAATATTAAAAGGTTTGTTATTGATGTATATTAACTATATTATATACTTTATATGCTGACAATTCCTTTTCACTCAATGTGGCCCAGCGAAGCCAAAAGACTGGTCAGTCATATTCTAGATCAGTGATGGCTAACCTTTCTGTTCTCTTGCACCAAAAGTGCACATGCACACATGCGTGCATGCACATGTGTGGCAGCACCCATAAGGCAATGCATGCCCCCTGCTCATGCGTGTGCATCTCCCACACGCACCCTGCCCCCACATATGCGCGGCAGCTGCCCGACGATCAGCTGGTGGGCAGGCAGCGTGCACACATGCACAGTGGACCTGCTCCAGGGCGATGGCTTACGTGCTGGCGGAGATGGTTCTGCATGCCACTTTCGGCAAATGTGCCATAGGTTCGCCATCACGGTTCTGGAGTCTTCAGATTCAAAACATACTAGACACACAACTCTTTAAAATCTAAAAGAAAAAAAATGAACAGAAACAAAACTAAACTAAACAAAAAGATCAAAAATAATATGAATGAAGAAAAACAAGGGACAAAAACACAACTTTTGTCCAGTCTGGAAATGCTGTAGAACTTTTATGAGCTTGAGGCTATTGGGATTAGATAGATTAAAACCGGCTAAAGTTAAGCCAAGTGAGATAAAATTGCTGCTTGTCTAGCATGTTCTGAGTTTAAATCTTTGATGATGCTTCCCATGAAGGAGCAAGTCCATAATCAGGACTCTCTCTAAACTCATAATAGAGATTGACAAAATCATGCACAAAATGGTTGCAGTTCTTGCTTGCTATACATTTCATTCATGGTGTGAAGAGAGGACCAAAGGTGAATCATGCATAATGACAGTTTTATGAAAATAATAACATTCAAAACATAAGGATATACTTCCAAGACCCAAAACATACTTAAACAGATAAAAATTCATCTTCAGGGCTAACCTGTACTAAAAACAGAGCATAATTTACTTGTTGCACAAGGTTACTTTGGTAAGTTATTCGTGAATATCAGTGTTGGGTGACATAGGCTGGAAAAAGCAGTCCCTGTACATCAGTGTTCTAGAAACAATTAAAAGGAGATAGTTCCTTTAGGAGAAAGATTCCATATTGGTAGCAGAAGCATGAAAAGCTTAATTCAAAAGCAAATAGTTTTTACAAATGCATTTACACATATATTTTTGTCTGAAATGAAATAGTATGCAGACATGGTCAAACACTGATTTAACAACCAGATTTAAATTTGAATCTGCTGCCAAAGAGCACATAAACAGCTTTAATAGTACTGTTATTTTGTAATTAGCAAGCTTTGCAATACAGGTTGATTTCATATTCTAATAAATATGAATCTATCAAAAATATAAAAATCATTGAGGTGGAAGATTTATTCCTTGGGTGATCTGTTGCCTAATTTTCTCTATCCAAATCTATTGCAAAAGTCGAAGTCTGGATCATTATTGACTCTGTGCCATTAGCTTTTATATCTAACACTGCCATAGGTTCCTTCCAGGTTTGAAATATACTTCAACATTGCCCTTTTGTTATAAGACTGAGACTCAGTTTTCATGTCTGATCTTCCATTGCTGGAGCTTTAATCTTATAGTAAGAACAAGCAAAAAAAAAAAAAAAAGGTGTGCAAATTCTTGCTGAGAATGCCTAATTTATAGCATTGTTGTAATTTAGGCTTTACATTCATGCATATTTAAATAAACATGTTTCATCTCCTGAATATTTCTACTTATGCCAAAAAGGATCACCGGTCTTGCAAAACCAAAGCCAGTTAAATTATTATGAGAAATATTCTATTGCTTAACTTTGTTGTATTTATCTTACAATTAAACATCTGATGTTTTAGAAATATAATACATGAGTTCCTTCGTGTTGAGGTAGCCTACTACCTCGGATCATTTCCAAGGATCATTTCATGTAATACTTGGACAACATCATAGTTTGCCTTTGTAGGCATATATATTTGCTTGCACAACACTGCACCAAATCCAATTCACACTGAGGACAAGACTTCCTGCCTTTGTTTTAAATGGGAAACTCTTTCATCTTTTAGAAGTAATTGAAAGGAAGAAGTTTAGGGTGTGTATGTGTTTTTACAAACCTCTCCCTTTCTCCAGCTTATTCTTTAAAATAATCTGCTGCACTGCAAAGTTTGCATTGATCCAATGAATCACTAGATTTTTAGCCAGGAGGCTATTGAGCTTAGCAATGAAATAGTTCAGGCAGCTCTGTCAGCAAGATAAAGCTTCAGTCAGGGTTCAACAAAGCAATTCCTCCAACAGGCATATTTCTTGGAAAGCCCTGTTTTATAAGCCAGGAAGACCCAGAATAGCTTCTCTTCTCCATAGAGCTGCTGCGAGCATCCAGAGTGGGAGGTGCTCCAGTCATCACTCTTACAGGCTGAGCTATAATTGAGGAACGCTCCTCCTCCTCCACCTGACTCCTCCATGCGTTCCCCAGTTTTAGCTCAGCCTCGCTAGAGTCAGGCAGCTTTATCGTTTTCTCCTTGGCCGATCCAGGTTTTTCTTCTTCTATAGCAGTTTTCAGGTTTGATCTCTCCTTTCTCCTTGATCCCTGCGCATTTGGTTTCGTCCCAAATTTAGTGAGGGAGCGATTTTTTCGCCCCCCAGGGGGGAGATAGGGGGATTTGGAGCCTTTTGCCTCCCCACCCCCCTTCCATTCCTCTGCCGTTTTTCAAGCCGGATTGCATTTAAGCAGTGGCTTTTAATTGCACTTTCTCTAGCACTCCGTTGCGCCTTCCTCCCACAAACGCTTTGGAGGAAGCTAAGCTTCTTTCTACAGCCCTCGTTTTTGGTTTTTTTGTTCCTTTGAGGGTTTGTGCCGCCTCTGAGATCTTCGCGCCGGGACCGGCAGCCATTTTGGATGCGCCTCGTGGCTGGCCGCCATTTTGAATTTTTTCTTGTTTTTCTGTATCGTTCCGATCGTGCTGCAAGTTATTGAAGGCCCATAGCAGGACTGGCAGGCCATGTGGTGCCTAGAGATTGAGGAGGTAGTGTGGCTCTGTGCCCTGTTGCCCTTCTTTTAAATTAAGTTGGCTCTTTTCTCTGCAGCTCGCTCAGAGGCGCAGGCACCTACTTCCCATTTTTGTTGGGAGGCTGCCTCAGGAGGCCTTTCCCTGTTGATTTTTTGTTGATATCTCTCTTTTTCCTGGCCTCAGCGTTCATTTGGCCTATTGGATGTTTGGAGTTTAGTCAAATATTTTTTTCGTTTTATTCTTAATAAGAATAAATAAATAAACAATAGATAAAATAGCTGGTTATTACTTTTTTGTTTCGATTTGATTGGCACCTTTGGGTTCCGCCCCCCCCCAAATTATAATAATAATATTAATCATAAATAAATAAATAGATAAGGAAAACAAAAAAAAATTATCCAAAAGGGGGATGCGGCCCAACATTTGGAAAGCTGGCCTGCATTGTAGGTCAAACTCCCAGGCGTGCCAACCGCCTTCCTTGTTGCCTAATATTTTTATTGGCTCCTTTTTGATATCATGGCAGAGGACAATCCCAGCGGTCCTTCTTTGAAGGCTAAGTCAAAGACGCACCATTTGTGCAAATGGGACAAGGACTCATCCAAGGCCTCGCAAATGGATGCCTTAAGGCGCCATAGGGCCTTGGAGAAGGAGTTTGACAAACGATCTAAAGACTCGTATTCTGCAACCCCTGCTCTCCCCTCTACCTCTACTCAACCCCCCCCCCTCGCCAGGACAACCTTCTCTTTCCAGGTGCAGTTCACCCGCCCAGAGCCGTCAGGCCTCTCACCCGCCTGAAGCGACATTCACACCAACTGCTGCGGGCCTACGCCCAGAAGACCCATCCACAACCATCATTCCGGACAGTATTAGAGAGTGGATGCAGCTGGCTATCCGTCAAGGGATAGCAGAAGGTATCCAACAGCTGTCCAGACCAGGTTCCCAAATGATGACGCCCGAGGTCGAATCTATGTCCGGAAGATCCCTCTCCAGACCGGCATCAAAACACAGTCAGGTACCTTCCCAAATGGAGGCTCCTTTCCTGGAAGGGGAGGAGGTTCAGGAAGAGGAGGAAATGGGGTTTGAACCCTTCAGGGAAGAGGAAGGGTCAGATAGGGGGTCTCTACAATATTCCAAACTGTTTTTCAAGGTAGACCCTATGGAAGGAGAGATGTCAGAGGACGAGGGCATTCCTCCTGACCAGCCTGTATTCGTAGGCCTGTTTAAGCCTCATTTGTTTAAATCCTTGCTATTTAAGGCAAAGAATATTTCGGGCCTGACTTCCTAGTCTCCCTCTGAATCATCTCCAGCGACCCCAGGGGGCCTAGAAGATTTGATATTCAGACAGGCGGTTGTCGAAACCTAGATCATTCCTGCCCCTCCAATCTTCTCCGACTTGGTCGTGAGGCAATTGGCCTCTTCGCCCCCCCCCCGCCCCTTCCAGCCAGGACAAGAGATTGTTTAATCTCGACCCGGAATTCTCTGCCATCTTAAACACTCCTAAGGTGGACGACCCCATAGTGAGACTACCATCATCCTCTAATCCCACTGACGCTTTGGAAGCACTGAAGCCAGAGGACAAGCAGGCAGAGATGGTGCTACGGCGGGCGCATCAGTCGGATGCTTGGGCCATTCAGTCTGCCACAGCCGCGTCATTTTTCACTCGTTTTTCCATCAGGTGGCTCAGGCAGTTGAAGCAACATGTTCCCCCGTCAAACACCAGGGCCCATCAGGATATTGCCAAATTCACAGCTTCAGTTTCAGTCTGTTCCTCCGGAGTACTTCATGGTTTCCCCCATTTCCAGAGACCCGACTAAGCGTGCTCTCATGAAAGCCGCTATCAAACACCTTTCTGATATCAAGGCCATCCAGCCCGTGCCACCATCGCAGCAGGGAGGAGGGTTCTATTCCCTCCTCTTCTTGGTTCCTAAGCACTCCGGGGGTTGGAGGCCCATCTTAGATCTGAAGAGGCTCAATCGTTATATTGTCCATCATAAGTTCAAAATACATACACTTCAGTCAATCTTACAGGGCACCAGGAAGGGAGACTGGCTTACATCCATTGACCTCTCTGAGGCATACCTTCATATCCCCATTCACCCCTCGTGTTTCAAATATTTGAGATTTTGCTACAACAATCAGCATTTTCAATACGTGGCCCTTCCCTTTAGTCTCGTTTCGGCCCCGAGGACCTTCACCAAGGTGTTGGCAGCTTTGGTGGCTCACCTAAGGCACTTCCCTATCCGCATTCACTGCTACCTTGACGACATTCTTATTCTATCACCTACCCGACATCAAGCCGAGAGTGACACTAAGACCACCCTCTCGGTACTTCAGGCTCACGGCTTCCTCATAAACTGGGAGAAGAATCAGCTTACCCCTTCCACCCGAATAGCTCACTTAGGGGCAGTGATTGATTTGGTTGAAGGGAGGGTCTTCCTTTCCCACGAAAGGTTCAGCAGTATCACAAAAGCTATCAGAACTATTAGACGGGCTAGAAAGGCTTCATTACTGGACTTATCCAAGTTACTTGGAAAATTAGTTTCATGCATATCCATTGTCCCCTGGGCATGCTTACATTCCAGATCCTTGCAGTGGTTCCTCCTGCCTTATCAGCGTTCCGGAAGGAGCAACTCAGGCCTCGTGGTGAAAGTTCCTCCAAAGGTTCTCGCCTCCCTTCTCTGGTGGACAAGACCCGCTACCAACAGAGGTCATCTCTTCAAGGAGCCCCAAAGGGTCACTCTCACAACAGATGCCAGCCTATCCGGATGGGGGGCCCATATACAGTTACTTTCAGCTCAGGGAACTTGGTCAGCAACCGAGCAGCGCTGCAGCATCAACTGGCTGGAGTTTCACGCAGTATACCTGGCCTTGCGCCCTTCCTCCCTCAGGCGCGAGGGCGACACATACTGGTCTTGACAGACAACACTACAACCAAGGCCCACATCAACCGTCAAGGGGGCACTCATTCCATCCGCCTCATGAGGGAGGCCGAGCGGCTCTGTCGGTGGGCAGAGGTACATCTCTTATCCATCAGGGCGGAACACATTTCGGGGGTCTCAAATGTCCAGGCAGACTGGCTGAGCAGGGCCACGCTGGACCAATCGGAATGGCGCCTACATCCCTCACTGTTCAGGGAGGCGGCAGCGATATTCGGGCAGCCTCTGGTGGACCTGTTCGCATCTCCACTCAATGCCCAGACACCGAGATTCTTCTCACGATACCCCGCCAGCGGGGCAGAGAATCATGATGCCCTGCATTGCCCTTGGCCCACGGGGCTTCTATACGCCTTTCCTCCCCTCCCGTTGATTCCCAAGGTGATTCAGAAATTGATACTCGAAAGGGTGGAAGTTCTCCTGGTAGCCCCATATTGGCCCAGGAGACCGTGGTTTGCGGATCTTCGCAATCTGTCAGTGGCCCCACCGTGGAGGATTCCCCCAGACAGGATCTCACTGTCACAGGGACCTCTTCAACATCCAGATCCACAGTGGCTTCAGTTAGCCGTCTGGAGGTTGAGCGGGAAAGGCTAAAAGATGAAGGTCTGTCGGTCCAGGTGATCAATACCATCCTGGCAGCAAGGCGGCCTTTGACTACCCGCATTTACAACGCAACCTGGAACATCTTTTGTAGGTGGTGCCATAAGTCTTCCATCAATTCGCTTTTCCCTTCAATTGCACAAATCCTGGCCTTCCTACAAGACGGACTAGATAGGGACCTCTCCCCCAACACCCTGAGAAGACAGGTCGCAGCCCTGTCAACAGTGGTCGCTGGCAGCTCTTCTGGCTCTCTTTCCTACCACCCTCGCATCAGGGCATTTCTTCGAGGGGCTTCCAATCTGCACCCTTCGGTGATTCACAGATACCCTACCTGGGATCTTAATAAGGTTCTTATGGCATTGACTAAACCTCCCTTCGAGCCTCTCAGGGGGACGCCACTTCAGTTTCTCACATTCAAAGTGGTGTTTCTTGTGGCGATAACATCGGCGAGAAGGATATCTGAAATAGCAGCTCTATCTGTGAGAAAGGACCTATGTGTTTTCCACACTGATCGTGTGGTTCTGCGACCAGACCCTGCCTTTATGCCCAAAATCAACTTGGCATTTCACAGAACACAGGAATTGGTCCTACCTAATTTTTGTCCCAAGCCTTCTCGAGAAAGGGAAAGGCAGTGGCACACCCTCGATGTTCGAAGGGCTCTTCGTATCTACATCTATCGCACACAGTCTATCAGAAAGTCTGAGTCGTTGTTCCTGTCATTTCAGCCAAAGACGCTGGGCTGCAAGGTATCCCCGTCTGCTGTTGGCCGCTGGATTAGAGCTACCATATCGAAGGCCTATTTGGCTCAGGCCCTCCCTGTTCCTAGTGGGATAACCGCCCACTCTACAAGGAGTGCAGCCACCTCGGCAGCCTGGGTCCCTCAGGCGTTGATCCAGGATATCTGTCGAGCGGCCACCTGGGCGTCTCCATCTCCCTTTATACGACACTATAAAATTGATGTTTACACCTCAGCTGAGCATCCTTTGGCAGGCGAGTCCTTCAACAGGTGGCAAGAGAACCAGAGGTGATTCCAGACCAGACGGAGTCCCTCCCGTAGGACAGGCCATGCTTTTGTATGTCCCACTCTGGATGCTCGCAGCAGCTCTATGGAGAATGGGCGTTGGTACTTACCTGATATGCCCTTTCTCGTCGAGCTGTGTAGAGCATCCAGCCCCACCCTAATTGGTCCGTCTGGTGGGAAATTCTGTTTCGGCCAATGATATATATAGTTTATAGTTGAGACTTGTATAATAGTTGACATGAGAGGACAGTTGTGTCTTTTCATCTTCGTAAAACTGGGGAATGCATGGAGGAGTCACGTGGAGGAGGAGGAGCGTTCCTCAATTATAGCTCAGCCTGTAAGAGCGGAGACTGGAGCACCTCCCACTCTGGATGCTCTACGCAGCTCGACGAGAAAGGGTGTATCAGGTAAGTACCAATGCCCAATCTGATTAACTTGGGCTATGGGGTTGTTGTATGCTTTCCAGTGATTATACTAGTGATAGTGCAAAACAGTAAGGAGCAAGTCATTAATTCTCTCATCCTGTGTATTCTCTGATGACATAAAGAGCGGGGGGGGGGGGGGCTAACATTGGCAATTTTAAGACCTTCATTTCCCAGAATTCCTCAGGCAGGCATTCTGACTTGGGGATTTGGGGAGTTGGTCCACAGATCTTAAAGTTGCCGATGTTGGACATCTCTAACATAAAGAGTAAAGTAGCTAAGCGTTGAAAATGAGCTAGCTGGCTGCAGTTCCACTCAGTCAGGGGTGGGGAACTATGTCACTTTTATGACTTGTGGACTTCTACTCTCAGAATTCCTGAGCTGGCTGGCTCAGGAATTCTGGGAGTTGAAGTCCACAAGTCATAAAGGGGCCATTGTTCCCCATCTCTACCCTAAGTAGTTCCACTAAGTTGCAGCAGAAGTACTGTTACTCCAGTTGTAGTTAACCTGCTGTAGAAACATAAAATAAACTATGTTTCCTTTATTAGCAGGCTTGGCATAGGGAATGTGCAGAAATATATAAGCAGACAGTACATGCTCTAACAAAACATTCTTAAGTTTAACTAACTACAAAGTTTAGTTTTGTGGGTAATGCTTTCTGCTGAAATGATATAATGGAGAAGTGGTTGTGTATTCTTTATCTCAGATAACTGCAGTCTCTTGGCATTTACTATCAGATCATAATCGTCATCTTTGAGAGAACACCTGGCTTCTGGTAATTCCAAAGAGGAGTGGGATGATACGAAAATTTTAGAAAAACCATTAGCACAAAAGAACTAGCAATTTTAGAATGATAATCTCATGGTCTTGAAAGATAACTGAGGTTGAGCTGGCTGAAGGGTAGGAGGGAGGGAAGGTGCTGTGAAGATAGATGGGTGTGCAGGAAGACCTTGGACTGATGGGAAGGCACTGAGAAAATTGGTGGATGTGCAGGAAGATCAGATTTTGTGTTGTGTGAAGACTGGTGGAAGACTACTGAGAAGGTGGGAGGTGAAGTCTCAATGAATACTTTAATGTTTGTGCAAAAAAGCATATGGATTTAATGGATACTGAGATGGGATACTGAGATGCCTAAAAAGGCATAATACTGAATTGTGTGAGAATCTTTGGTGTAATCACTACTTTTAGATCTGCCGGAGTCTAAACATATGTGTGTGTATCTAAATCAAGGTCTTTGCGATTTTCTTTTTTAGTCACTGTACTTTAAATATTTGGGAGTTCTTTTTTTTAGAAGTCAGCGTTGAAAGGCCCTTTTAGCAGACTTTTTTTAAAAAACACCTATTAAACATTATTACTTTGGGGATCAATAGTTTGTTTTAACCCTAGATGTACTGAGCATATAGGAATTCTGTTTGTAAACCTAATTTGTTTTTCTTTTATTATCATTCAGTCTAAGAAAGACTAAATAAACACGAATAAAGCTGGTATTTAAGTGGCAAAATGTATCCAACAGCTATGTCTCATCCAGGCTCAAATATCAACTAAAATCATGTCTCACTCAATAAATTAAAAACCAAACCTTGAAAAGGTTCTGTTTGAATAATTAAGAATTTAGAAAATAGAATGAGCAAGTAACCTGAACTTCAATTTAGGGTGAAATTCCCTAAAGCTTATATTACTTGCTCTGTTGCTTTAGTTCCTTGGATAAATTACTCTACATTTTTTCTGTACCTAACTTTGTAATTGTAAGATGAGAATAACATTGTCCCAAGTGTGCAATATGTGATTTTACATGAAAGGCGAAGAAAACTTCATCATATCATACATCATTTTTATCTTTCTGTTTAAGAATGATATTTAATATAGGTGCAGTTAATTTGAAGCTAAAATTCAAACCTTAAAACATGCCAGAAAGCCAATTTCTAGAGCTACATTCCCCTTTCATTTCAGCAAAGGAAATCCAAATCTTTTCCTTGTGGGAATTATTCTAGTGGAAAGTATAAAGAAGTCGTCTGTTTCTAATGGATTTTTGACACCTGGAGAAAGTGTTATACTTGTGGAAAAGAAGAACCCTAACTATTTAAAATGGGAATGTGACAAAAGTGAGAAATGAATAAGAAACTTGATATAATATAAATATGGTTTGAACATAGATTTGAATTATAACCTACTCTTTAATGTACATTTAATGTTGTTTACAAAAGAGTTCCATTTTTATCATTTGATAAACTAGCATAGGTATGATCTGTGAGATGTATGAGATGGAGCAAGTAGAAATATGAGGATATATTCCTACCATCTCAACTAGAGTATTCTTTCTGCAGAAGTAAGAAGTTAACCATTAGGATAGGGGTGTCAACATCACGTCATGATAGCATCATATGTTGTATCAGGACTTTTTTCCCCCTTCGCTAAACCAGGTGTGGGCAAGGCCAGCACATGATGTATCCAGCCCATGCCGGAAGTTTTGACAGCCCTGCATTAGGGTCTCAAACAGAATTGATTCCCTCATTCTTCCTCAGACAACTTATTTTCCAGCCAATATCAACTCTTGAACCCAGGGCTGCTGGGGAAAAGGCTGTATACATTAGAATGAAATGATGGGATTAGAAGGCCTTCCTTTCTGCTATCTGTGAAGAACTCTCCTTAAGCCTGCTGATAATTAGCCACTTGCTTATTAGGTTCCTTACTTTGCCCTCTTCTTTCAGTAGCAAGACACCAAGTTGTCTTTTGGAAAGGCTGACTATGAAATGATCCGTATCTACATAGCCATAGGAAGAAAAAGGTGTAACTATCAGCATGGACGGATCAAGGGCTGTATGAGCCGCAGAGGTCACCAGCATTTTATTGTTCCTCAACCATTTCTAAAATAGTCTTGACTGGAGAGCTTCCTTGTTCCTTTTTAACTCAACCAAATCCATTCCCCTTACAACTGTCTGCTCCATTAGTATTACAGCAAATTGAATTCTATAATAGCAGCACTGAAATAAGAGCGGATGATATAACCGCTCTTTAGAGGAACATTTTAATTCTAGTTCAGCAGCAGGAATGCAAGCCGGTTATTCTCAAATCCTAAAATTTAATTTCCTGTGTGTGTGTGTGTGTGTGTGTGAGAGAGAGAGAGAGAGAATGTGTTTTGTTTTTTCTCATAAAGGTTTGTAAAGTTCCTATGCTTCACATATTAGCATAATATTATCTCCCTGTTATTTTAAAATACATGTTCTGTTATAATGGTATAAAATCTGAGATACAGGATATCAAAAAATTTTCCTCCAAGAAAGTCCCTGATCTTCTTTATTTCATAGGATAATTTCCAGATTTGTTGGTTTATCTCAGTATTGTGTCTTGCAGATTTGAATGTAGCCTCTGGACCATAATATTTGCTGAAAATAGTACAGTAGGAGCTATGCACCAATTTTAATGAGGGTAACACTATTAAACACATTAAAATATTACTAAACCCATGAAAATAAAGTAGGCTTATGGTTAATGGCAATTGGGCTTTTACATACTGTACGTTCCTTATGAAAGTTATCTAGAGGTGGTATCATTTCAGACAGCCTGGTGCTATAATAAGAAAACTTTTAATCAAATAACATTTAAGGTATTTTTTTCCTTTCCTTGTAATACTGTTAATTTCTTTTCTGTTTTATTATATTTTTAATAGTCCTTGCTGACAATTTGAAATCAAATCCTGGAATCAAATGGCAGTATTTTAGTTCAGAAGAAGGTATTTTTACTGTGTTTCCAGCTCACAAATTCCGATGTAAAGGCAATTATGAACACCGCAGCAGGTATGTTTTTGATGAATTCAGTATAAGCATTTTGGAGATAAAAATACTTTTATTAGTAATGTCATTCCAGTAGACAATTTAGATTCCAGGCATGTCAAATGACAAGATTAGCATAATGAACTCATTCAGAGTGTAGCCTTCCATCATCTCCCAGTTTAAAAAACACAGATTTTTTAAAAATTATATCCATTAACATTACAGGTAGCCTTCACTTAACAACAGTAATTATGACTGTAATTTCTTGTCTCTAAGTGAAGCATTCATAAAGCATCTTGTCATTTGACCATTCCACTTGGCAACTGCAATTCTGGCAATCCCGGGTTTAAAGTCATTAAATGAGAACAGGATCGGTTGTTCATTGCTCATGTGGATGTGATTCCTGAGTTTCTGCCAGCTTCCCCATTTTTTTTGTTTGTGAGAAGATGGCAGCAAGGATCACAGATCATGATCATGTGTCCATGAGGTGTGCCATGCTCAGAAATCCAGACTAGTTGCTGGGCAAACAGATCACAATGACCTGACCATGGAAGTAGTATAGTGGCTGGAACTTCAAGTACCATGTGTTCAGTGATGTTGGCAAGTTTTGTAAGGTTATTGAATTAGTGGCCAATAAACAAAAATCACCAGTGGTCTCTTTTAGTTTCCCCAATCCAGGAGAAAATAAATGGCAATTGTTCTCTTTTTCCGTATGGCATTTTAAACATTTTTTGCTCTTTAAAAAAATTAACAATTTTTTCAAAAGTATTTTACACAGATAAAAAAACCTTGCACATCCTATATGAATTACATTCCATATTATTAATAGAAAAGTTGGCCTTGACATTATACCTTTATTCATGATGGGGAAAAATAACCCTTCAGCCTAATGCAGCAATACAATTGTACACTTCTTGCATAGAATTTTAATATGCCAGCAATTGTATTAGATTACATTAATTTATTTTCCTAATTTGGAATCAGTGCATAAGATGACATAGCTACATATCAGAGATATCTTACAATTCTATTTTATGAATGATTATTTTTTAAAAAATATTATTAATGGGCAAACACTATAATTAGTTGTACTTGTACTAAAGTACTATTTGTACTAGCATTAAAGAATACTAAAGGCTGTATTAAGATAATCAGTATAATTCGTTCCGGTGTAGTTGGATTAAAGGCTGAGTTGACAGATTATAGATAGTATCTATATGATTGCTACTTACATAGAAATAAAAGGATAAAATATAATATGAAGTAAAAATATGAAGGCCAACTTTTGGGAGAAAAATACATTTTCTTTTTTACATGATAAAATTGGCAACATATGATTGTTCTGTATTTGTAAATACACAAATTAGAAATAAACTAAAATGTGAAAAGATTGAGACACTTGTTTGATTGCAGGTGAAACTTCAGTTTTCGTAACTCCTACTATGAAGGTTATAAAATCATAAAAATAAAGAAGTAAAAACTGGAAACTATGCTTAGGATTTTTTTAAAATTAGACTGGTTGGGATTTCCTGGTAAAAACACATGCATTTTCACCCTCCCTTTTCTTCCTTGGCTTTTTTCCAAGAAGAATTAATGCATTCTGTATCTGAAGAAAATCAACTTTTGTGATATCTGCAGTGCCAATTGTTTCTTCTTTTTTCAGGTTAATTTTTTTGCCTGCATCCCTTGAGCATGCAAAGCATAGGCATGCTATATTCCTTGAGGTTCAGCAAGATGTAACTCTGCTTCAAATAAAAACTGAAAATTAATAATGGTTTAATTATCAAATATCATACATGCTGTGAAGTAACAAAGTAACTATTTACAAAGAATGCTTTAAAAAAAATGGCCATATTTTACTTCCAATATTTCCAGTTTTGAAAGTGGAGAACAGGAAACACATTTTTTTAGTTATTTAAAATTCCCAGAGATTTAATGAGAGGTCCTTGATGGTCTCTCAGCTTGGTTGTTTCCTTGCAGAGGTTTCATTACCCAAATTAGATAATATCATCATCACTAGCACTGATATTCAGGGGTGGGCTGCTGGGGTTCTCAGGGGTTTGGGAGAGCCCCTAGATAAGATTCTATGCAGTTCGGAGAACCCCCAAATCCCACTCCTAGCTGGCCCCACCCAACCTACCTCACCCTTCCCAGGAGTCCCCATGTGGCCCGTTTTGAGTGCAGAGTGTGCACAGAGGCTCAGGGAGGGCAAAAAATGGGCTGCCCAGAAGTTTGGGAAGGCTGGAAATTGGCCCGTTTCTGGCTTCCAGAGAGCCTCTGGAGCCTGGGGAGGCTGTTTTTGCCTTTCCAGAGGCTCGAGGAAAGCCTCCGGAGCCCGAGGAGGGCAAAAATGCTTCCCCACACAGTGGTGCAAGAGGCCAACTAGGCCATGTCCACCATGGCCAAGCCCACCCAGGAACCAAGCAGAGAACCTGTTCCTAAAATTTGTGAAGCCCACCCCTGCTGATATTACCCAGTTTCAGTAAGGAAACATCTCCAAAAAAAAACAACAACCAAGCTAAGAGAGCACCAAGGATTCCTTATTTCAATCCTGAGCTGCAGAGATTTTATAGCTTTACTTCTGAGTAAAAAAAAAAAAAAAAGGCTTGCACTGTTGGCATGTCAGTCAATTTGCTGTTCAGCTAATTCTAGTCAGAACATTGTCTTCTAATATTTGACTTCTTCACCCTTTTTATCTTCTCACAAATCTGGATATCTCACTATTATTGTAGCTTTTGGAATTGAGATGTTCTGGAAAACAAGCTGGTTTGCAATTTGCTGAAACCAAAATAAATCCATAAACATAAGTTTAACACACAATTAATTCAAATAATGGCTTTGGACAATGAAAGAAACTTACTGAGTTTGTTCTGTTGCAATTCTTTAACTGAGTATAAAACACAGCATCCTATAACTTTTATTTTTAGGCCTGTCTACGTCTCTACAGTTAGACCTCAGTCTAAGCATGTAGCTGTCATTATCGATCATGGAGCTTCAGTTACAGAAACACAACTGCAGATTGCTAAAGATGCAGCCCAAGTTATTCTGAACTCAATAGATGAACATGATAAGGTGAGTTAACTAGAATGATAAGTCAGAACTTAGTTTTGATCCTTCAGATGTTTGCCTAATTTCTCCCAAAGTATTGGGAGAAAGAGCAACTTTGGAAATGGGGGAATTGTGATGAATCATATGATGAATATAATTGCCCATACAAGGTGTGCAGTACCCTGTCCTCTGCTTGAAAACCCAAATATTCTGAGAGAAGGGGCAGGAATCAGCCTATCTCCATTGCCTTATGAAGCTGTAGGGTGTATTAATGCCAGTCACAATTTGGCATAAAGAATGTCTACCCCTTTATTATCAGTGGGAAAGAAAAATAGAAACTAGCAGGTGAGATCAAATACTGAAAAAGTAAGAATATATAGCACCTGATCTGAAAATCCTTAACCCAAGAAACTTTAGAAGTGGCAAGTGATTTGCCTCTTCACTCAACTGTTATCACGTAAGTTTAAAGATTACTCAGTTAATTAATTAAAATTCCTTACTTTGCTAAGAAAGTGCTCAAAGGCTATCCAGGAACCAGTACTAGTGGCTCCCCTCACTCTGTTTCTCAAGCTTCAAATATGGCAAGGGAAAAACTGAATGGCTCTAAACATAATCTGGTTATCTCAGAGAAGAAGATGATTAAAAAAATAAGATGAGGCAGCTTTCACCCTTTTCATTCTGAATTTTGGAAACGGTATTGGAGGAGACTTTTAGTATGGATTGTATGTATTTTAGTGTATGTATTTGGAGTGTATGTATTTTAGTATAGAATGTAGCCACTTGCTACACATTCTGGAGGAAAAGATTGATTTATTTTTTCATGAGCAAGTACTAGAAATAAGATTGTTGCTTTGAATTTCATTCAAGGGTCTCATAAAATGTAAGCTCCTTGCTTGCTCCTGTTCCCTAAAACAATCTACCGTTTGCTCTATGTTTTCATTCCTAGGTTTCTGAAAGTTCAGTGACAGTTTCTGATTATTATTGCAAACATTTTACACAAGAAATACTTCACTGACAAAGATGTGATTTTTCATAAATTAACCATCATTAAGTTTTATAGATACATGCCTTTAGTTTTGATTCAATAATTGAATTTTAAAATCAAATAGACCTTTCTATTGTTATTATAGTACAATGTAAAAAAAGGCAACTCTAAACAGAAGGTGATTTTCTTTTACCCTTCTTCAGATTTCTGTGTTAACTGTGGCAGACACAGTAAGAACTTGTTCTTTGGATCAGTGCTACAAGACATTTCTGTCTCCTGCTACCAGTGAGACAAAAAGGAAAATGTCCACCTTTGTTAGCAATATCAAATCATCTGACAGCCCTACCCAGCATGCAGCAGGCTTTCAGAAAGCATTTCAGTTGATGCGAAATACAAACAATAGCACTAAACTTCAAGCGAGTAAGTATATTGTTATACAAAATTAATGCCTTTGCTCCTAACCTTTTTGTTCCTTTTTGGATTTGGATTTTTCTTTTTAACAGGACAGAGGAGAAGAGAATGTCTTAAATTCTACAAATATTACCTGTAAATGTTTTTGTTTTTAGCTTAGTCTATACAACAACTCAAAGAAACTTCATTTATTGTATTGTTATCATGTACTAATCTTTCTGTATCACTTCTCATCCCTTAATGATTATAGGATACTATTATTAATACAGAAGTACAATATGATGATATATTATGGAAGTTGTTTGTGGTTCCATTTTTCTAGGGTGTTTTTCCCCCTAAACATACAGTCTTGGTTTATCCTAGTAGCCTTCCATTCAAGTACTAATAATGGACAACTTTGCCTAGTTTTTTGAGATAATCCAAGTTTAGTTATACTAATTAATATTGAAAGTTGTGCAAAGACCACATGTCTAAAGAATAATGTGGATGAATAAAATGTAGTTCCAACATAAAGCTAAGCAGTGGGCCTCATCAATGCATCGTAAAGAATTCCAGTAGTAATCCCTTTTCTGTAATATATTGATTTAGCTACTCCAGGATGGCCTGGTAGGTTTCTAGAAGATAGGTTAATTTCTGGGAACTGTCTGATGAACCGTTGAAACAACTAGATCAATATGATCAGAAGAACAAAAGTAATATATTCTGGAATTCTCAATTCTGGAACAGTCAGTGTTGCCCATGAATCAAATTCTGAACTGGTCAGGATTGAACTCCTGGCTGTAGGTAGAGTTTGCCTGTGATACTGCATTCTAACCAGCTTTCTTAAATGTTATGGACTGTCACATTGACTGGTTAAAGCTGTATAACAAAATTTTGTATAAGATTAAGCCAGAAGATGTGTTTATATTTCTGAATGCCAGTTAGAGATAATGAAAGTATACTGTTACAGCATTTGGTATCATTAGCAATAATGATTACATTTTTCACAATGTGAAAAAGTGATCCATTGCATACAAAAATGGGTTGATTTGAGATTGAAGTTTCATGATATTCAACTCTCTTTTCTTCTGACTAGATTTTTATTATTTTTATAACAAATATATAACAATTATGTACACACACATGCACTCTGGAAGTATCTCCCCTTATTTTACATTGGAGTTATTGTAGTTTAGCATAAATATTAGTACTGAGGAACTACACTGTGTAGTAAAGTACTGAGTACTCAGTATAGTACTGATGAACTATATTGCTTGGTCATTGCCAAAGAGCTTTCATTTTTTATAAACTCTTCTTGATTGTTGTGATATCAAATACAAATATGGTTGTATTAAAAATACTGTGATGTTTTTAACATCCATCATGCTTTCTCAGCACGTAAAGTATTGATGTCAAAGTGGATTTTTTTTCCAATTTCTTATTTAGATCTCTTAGCTGTCAGTATATAGGGAAAGGGAGAGAAGAAGAAAAAACCAAATCCTTTCCCTTTTCTCTCTCCTTCGCTGCTTCAGAATCTTCTTTGGGGACAGTGTTACTTTTTTTTTAGTTTAAATTCCAGGGTACCTTAGTTGTTGCTTTTCCAGTTCAACCCGGTCAGCCAAAACTTTCTCTTATCTTCCTCCTGCACATTCTTTTCCGGTCGAGTTCTTCTTAGCGGTGGCCATTTTTGACCACCGCTGCAACCGCCTTCGGGAAAGGGAGTAATGTCCAGCTGAGGAGGAGAGATGCGGCTCTCCTTAACCCTGCTGGCGGTCTCCCCCCTCTTTACCTCTATGGGGTGGCTTAGCCCCAAAACCAGCTGGCTCCAGCGGCGAGCATGGATCAAAACCACGCACAATCGTGGTTTCGGTCTGTCCACGAAGAAACTCAAACTGGAAGCCAATTGACGCCCCTTCTTTTGATTGATGCCCCTTTCTTCCCATCTATTGTCCCTTTGTCTTATGCTATTTTTATATGTTATCTATTATACTCTATTTTTTTTTAATGTTTTAAACATTATAAACCACCCAGACTCTAGGAGTTGGGTGGCATATAAATGTGATAATTCATCATCATCAAAAAACATTCTTAAATTTATCCAAAAGTGATTTTTTGACAATGTTTCCCCACCCCCAAAGTTATTGCATTGAAAAGGGTGGTTTAAAAAACATGCAAAGCTTCTAACCTCTACAAATATTTCCTGGTTTTTCAGTCACAGGGTCAAAGTAAATGCATGTATAAAGTAAGTAAAATAGAAATGTGGTCTTTTTATATCAAAAGCAGAAGATGAGAACACAGTCTGCTTTTTATCTGCTCTGGCTTAACTGCCTTATTGAGATCCTAAATCTTAATGCTCTAGCCTAAAAATGGAAATGAATTGTTAATAAAAGATGGTATATATTTTAGATGATGCATAACACTCTTTGGAATATATATATACGTAGCAGTTTTTAATAGGTAACCTTGAATAACTATCTTATTTCTGTTTAATTTGGTGGTGAAATTTGGCCACCATTGGCTTAGTTAGTTTTTTTTTATTGGATGCCAAAATTAGAGACATTAGATGGAGTAGAACTTCGAGTATTTTTAAGACAATGAGAAATCTAGTCTACTTATTACAAGCATAATTTTAATATTGAGAATCTACTATTGCAAATACTTCCTAGTATGTTAGATTATATGCATATCTGGTCTCTTCTTGTATTTCGTAGACACAGATACAGTCATAATTTACTTATCTGCTGGAATAACATCAAGGGATTCATCCGAAGATAGTAAAAAGACTACTCTTCGTGTCATCAATGAAGAAAATAGTTTGCTTAACAACTCTGTAATGATCCTTACTTATGCTCTCATGAATGGTAAGATATGTTTGGAATATTAAGCATCTTTCAGTTGTATATTCGATATTTTGAATTTCCAGAAAGCATAATTTTTTTTCATATATGTATTAAGTTGCATTATGACTAGTTTATAATTTCCACTGTTTGAGAGTTCTCAATATTGTTTCATAAAGTAGGTGCTTTAATTTTTCTCTCTGTTTATGTGCAATGTCTATTGTTGCAGAGGGTGTAACAGGCTTAAAAGAATTAGCCTTTCTTCGAGATCTAGCAGAACAAAACTCAGCAAAGTATGGAGTCCCAGATCGAACAGCTTTTCCTGTAACTAAGGGCAGTATGATGGTTCTGAACCAGCTGAGCAATTTGGAAACAACTGTTGGACGGTTTTATACAAATCTCCCAAACCATATGATTGATGAAGCAGTCTTCAGTTTACCCTTTTCTGATGAAATGGGAGATGGTAAGAGCTTCCTTTAAAAAAAACAATGAAAAAGCACATATAGTATCATGAGTTGCAAGCATTCATAACGGTACTACAATAAAACAAAGTCATATAAGAGGCCTATTAGGGTATTGTGACATGTAAAAGGCATCTGTATTTTGTATTTGTGTCAAAAATGAAATTCTTTGTTTTGATCCATTTCCCCCCCAAACTAGCTATCTAACTAGCTGATGCTGACATGCACATAATTATATTGTAAATGATACCTTTATTGAATATAAATTATGTCACGAAAGCCAGTTTTCACCAGGACAACTTTATAGAGGACTACATATTTTCTTAGGATTAACATTAAATTATTTGGGGCATCTTTTTAGATCGAAATAAGGAGGTTCTAATAACAGGACTTGAATGTTTAAAATTGGAACTTGATTTTGCTGCTGGATGATTTTACTCAAAATGTAGCCATGAAATTAAGCCTAGTGCTGAGCTTGTATTCCTTTGGAATTCTTCATTGATGATTTTTTTTTTTTAAATATGGTGCTCAGAGCTTATCTAAACTTTTACTGTTAGAAGTTATCAGTCACAACCCAAAAATAGTCACTTTGGTTCTTAATCTATTAGGCAGTTCAAATCAGATGAGTTCAGATCGGAAAGAAGTTCAGCTCCCAAAATCGTATAATTTTTCTTGTGGTAAACATATATGAGGCTCAGATTGCTACAAGTTTCTGATTAATTGACAATGGGTGGGAACATCTTTTACGAACTTTTAACTGACATGTAAAACTATCCCTATTTTTTTTAAAAAGTTAAGCTTAACATTATTCTTAGTCACACTTTTATCACTTCGAGTACAGACTACTATCACTTTATATTTGATGACACCATGGGGATAGCTTAATGTCAAACTACATGCTGCATTAAATTTGTAGTATGTAGCTGTGTAATCATGCATTATTCAAAAGTAAGTCAGAAGTGCTCCAGATCCAGATCAAGAATATATAGCACACAAGATAAGAAAGTTAAAATCATTTCTGCTTCCATCATTACCTCTTGACTTTTAACAGTTAATAGAATTTAGGAACATGCCCAGTCAATCATCAGCAATATTATGTGTTTTAATGTATTTCATAGCTTGGACTTTAGATAAATGTGGTCCCTTCTCTATGTGTCATTGTTAAATTTGATTTTCATTTCTCTTGAAAATGACAAGAGAGGAAAGCCTATATCTTAGTTTTATCAAAGTTGTACAATACTCGGTGTAATGATGGTGAGATTGC